>OY856188.1:281359059-282102059 GCA_963693315.1 Diogma glabrata
CAGTGAGATATTACTAGCCAAAGTGATATCTTAGGGGTTTCGGCGAATGAACTTTTTTCAATCAACGATAGCACCCTTAGTCTTAGTTATGGTATTAATATTCTTTGATGATGATGATGACACGCTATTTTTTTAAAAATAAAGTGTATTGGGTTGTACGAATTACGATGTGTGCAATAACAAAAAATAACAACCTTTGAAGAATAAGGTCCCACAACAACATGCTTTCTAAGGTGTTGATGGACGCAAATTTTTTATTTTTGTACATTTTTTTCAAGAATAAACTGATGAACTGTTGAAGATGTACTGTTTCCACGCGTTTCAATGATCCCAACAGATATGGCATTTTAATTCACACGTTTAGTTTCCAGTGCGACTCACTTTTGCAATGACCATCAACAAAGCACAAGGACAATTGCAGCAAGGATGTGGACTAGGTAGATTTTGAGAATCTGCACTTCTCACATCTGGACAACTGTATGTGGCCAGCTAGCGTCGGCATACCTTCTGATTTATTCGTGTACGCGTCCGTCTAGATGACGGAAAAACACAAAATATAATGTGTGCCCACAAGCACACGAATAAAGAAATAGAATTAAAACGACATTTTGAAACTTTTTCCTTATTAAAATAAATAATTGTTGCAATAAAAATTATACAATGTAAATTGCATGTTAGGTACGTTTAGTTTGACTGAAACAACTGAAAAAACAACAACAATTGTATTAAATTTTTCGTCGTTTCAAATGCTTCAGTCAAATCGAGCATGGCTGTTATCAAAACGAGTTTTCTTGAATTTTCTTTCCGACAATATGCGACGGGTATAATGTTGGTGACAACGTCTCGAAATCTGAAAAACTATACGAAATAGTTATAAAAGTTAAATAGCTAAATCATTAGTTTTGGAAACGTTGTGACAGTAAACTAAACAGCTAATGCCCTTATATAGGTAATATGTGTTCATAGCAGTAATATAATTACTTTCGTAAGATCAAAATTTTTATGTGGAAAGCAATTTTGCTGCTATAGACAAGTATATATGCGGTATGATAAAAACGTTTTATTATCGTTTTTGTATAATTTCAAAGTCAAATCCCAATTAAGCAGTTTAGCTCTTTTAATAGCAAGATAGCTGAAAAAGATGAATGCAATATAACTTAGACTGTATTGTTGAGTTTGAGCTTTCTGTAAAGCAAATTCGCTGTGCACTTATATTGTCAATTAATTTCATGCTAGGAGCATACGCCATGTATATTTTTCAAACCATTAAACAATTATTTGGTTTTACTTGGTCGGCGGTGCACTGTCACGATATTATTTTATATAATGGAAAATAAAAATTTAAACCATTATTTTAAATCATTAAAGAAATATACACGCAGTTCTACATTTCATAGAAAGTCCGAGATCAATACTGAACAGCTGAAAATGGAACCTTAATTAATAACGAAAATTTGTGTATTAACGTTAAACATGTTTGAGATGTGCCAATTACACTGTTAGAAAAATAAAATTGATTTCTTCCGAATCTGATCCGTTTTATTGCAACAAAGTATGTAAACATAAGTAAGTTTTTTTTTTCAAAAATGTCTATTTAATTTGAAAACGAGCATTATTTTATTCTCTTTGTTTTATAGGTGAGAACAATTTAGTTTCCAATAAAGATTGTGATACTGAATTAAAAGAGAGCAATTATGTCTTTTTCCAGCCATGCCTACCTCAAATACCAAAACTTTTAACATCTGTAAACTCTATATATGATCAAAACGAAAAATTCGGACATTTCCTTTATGATAGCGAAGACGAAAACGAAGATAATACAGAAGACTTTCTTGATAAGATACAAATATAGGCAGTATCGTTTAGTATTGTACAAACTGCTTTAAAGGAGCTCTTAACGATTTATAATCAATGACTTAAACAAAATAAATTGCAACCACTACAATGTGCAATGAAGATTGCAAATATAATACCATTAAATCAATTGGAATCGAGGTGTTAAATGTTGCTTAGAATCTTATTTCAAATCCTTAGATAGTTCAATTTCTATCAGTTTAAGAATAAATATTGATGGAATTCCTATTTATAAAAGCCCAAAAACTCAATTTCGGCTCATGCACATCGTAATACATGCGAGATTGACGGTTTTGCACCGATGGTTGTGGGGATTTACTGTGGCGAAAGGCTTTGTAGATAATTTGTAACCGATCTTGCAAAAGAGTTTTATAATAAATAATAGCAAAGATATAGATAGAAATAAAGATAAATAGATATTAACATCCGTCCCATAGATATTAAAATCCGTTGCTTTATTTGTGATGCTGCAGCTTGTAGTATGATCAAAGGTATATATACTAATCGAAACAAAATGAAACCAACATTTCAAAAACTCAATTAGCTTTGTCTGAGGCTTGCTCTAGTTACAGTTAACTTCAACACTTATCATGGATGTCTTAACTGCCATGTCATTGGAGAGTATGATAATGGCCAACACAATATGAGTTTTCCACGAACTTATATGCCTAAGCGAACTGATTATTCCTTTCGCTAGCAACTAGACAAACATCATCACAAATTCAATTCACCCTTCTCTGCCTTCCTATTAATATGGTAGATTATGTTGTCGTGTGTGATATGCTTCATCAGCAGCATATTGGTATTATGAAAAAAATGATACTTTGTTTTACTGGTCAAGAAAAGAAAATTGGGTTTCATTCACGATGAGATCATAGACGCATTAAGGAAGTATCACTATATTTAATAAAATGCACTTTGCCATTGGGCATTAACCGTTCAGTTACCCCACTTGATGGCAATTATAGCAAATTGCAGCAAATGTATGTTTGCCCTACAAAACGAAATTTGTTTTCATTCCATTGCTTCACATTTTATAAATCATTCTATTTAAATATCCTCTATTCAATAACGCATACCATTGTAATTGTAAAAAATAAAAAACAATGTTTATAAATTTATTGATTTCCAACAAATGAAAATATATTTTCTTGACAAATTCCATATTATGAGTTCATTGGTTAAGTGTCTTCTTCATGACTAGCAAGCAGACTTGCATTCTGATTTTTAAGATCTCTGTCTAAATAAATGTTGATTGATGATCAAACGTATGAATTTCATTTAATAAATAACAACTATGTTTTATCCTCTTTTTCACATTTTCTTTCACACAAAGCAAAACTACTTACCACAAAACTAAAACGGCCACCTTAACGAAAAATTTCTTACCATAAAGCAATCCGTAAAAATGCTTAACATATAACAATTTTGGTTATTAGGAGGACAACGAGAGGCCTTTAGACAAGGCATTATAGTTATTAAGGGCAATGAATATTACTTATTTGCTAAAATGTTATTAACGGTAAGTAGTTCTCAGAAATGATATTCGCATCGATCCAGAATGAAAATGAACAATATAACTGAGAAAGAAACCAAAAAATCGTTTTAGAACAATATAACTCACACTCAAAACTATTTATACTGCACGGTTGCTTACCACAGAGTTAAAATATATCTAGAACGCTTAGTGTGTAGATATATTGCTATACGCATACTAAAGTTTCCGACACATAAAGCTATTTAATTGGAAAAGCAAATTAGTATTATTCGAATCCAAACTGTTTTATGTAAATTGATATCGGCAAAGAATTGAGAGCGAATTTTGCAATATAAGAGGCACATTTGTTATTGAAACGAAAAGTGCATTTTTTTTCTTATTTTACTAATGAGCAGGATATTTTGTCTGTATTTATACTTAAATTCGCTTAAACAATTAAAATGAATTGTGTGAAGATGTTTTGTTATATCAAATAAAGAAGCCATGTTTTCTTTAATTTTTACAATATGCTCGCAATACAATAAATTATTAATGTTGCATACAATACTCTTTTTCATTGATAACATCTGTAAAAATATCAAACATATATTTCTCGTTCATTATTTACGAAAATGTGGTACTTTCGGGCACATTTTCTTGCAAAATGGTACAAATGGGTTGAAAAATATTATTTCATTTTTCTTTAAATATTAAATATTTTTAGGGCCTATCACAATTTTGGAGGTATCTTAGAAAATCACTCGAAATATTTGATTTCCCATATAATTTTACTTTAAAATTGGCTGTGAAATTTATATTCTCCATGCGATATTTTTTAAAACATAATACTGTCACTTATTTGTTGATCAATACAAAAAAGTTTTTTATAAAATCTAGGAAATGTAATGTACTACACACAATCATGCATTTCAAAGTTAATTTGGCAAATAATTTATAATAAATTGTTGCCACCACAATCATTTCTAAAATAAAAGTTGTTTAGTTATTTCTGCCCTAAGTGCTATTCAAAATCCGTTTTCCTTAAAATAACCATTCTGATTTTAGAACAGTGAATTAGCCATTAAAACCGATTAGATGCTTTAAAAGTATGTTTCCTTTTTTAACTATTTCACTTGTTATACAGTCATATTGTGACTATTACAAGCTTGTTGTTCTAGACGCAATATTATTAAACACATCAAATTGATGTCTCAAAAGCAATTTTTCTTTCACAAGAAAATTGATGTTGCATCTTGCTAAAACGTAATGGCAACCAAAATACAATCCCCATTTTACCTATAAATATGTTGATAAAACATAATCCAAACGTTTTTCCCTTTTTTTAAGGAAGTTATTGTAGCTAAATAGCTGCAAATTTTTACTGCAACAACGTATCGGCTGCTTCAAATTGTTACTTGGGTTTAAAATGACATAGGATGTTGACTAAATAGAAATATTTCTCATCCTATGAATTCACAATCTATGAATTCTAATACAAAAACATCCAAAGAATTTTGATTTTTTTGCATCACTTCTTCTATTCCTTTTTTGCATCATTTATTCTATACCTTTATCGAATGTATTGTCGCTATTCTTACTGCCCTTGCTGATCATAAAATGACATAACGATCAAAATTTTTTGCAACTTTTTTAGTAATCTACCGGCAAAGAAAGCGTATATTAAACCGCATGAGCACTGTGAAAATTTGTGAATCATTTTTTGTTCCGTATAATGTTCTATATAGAGACACACCTGAAACCTTACACACCTGAAAGCTTATTTGATCGCGTATTTTTTATATATCCTTTGTTTTATATATAATACTATTTTTTATATTTTATTGATCAACTAGAGTGCTGATCGTTTTACATTCATATTTAAAAAAAAAATAGAAAATCATTTTTTCATTACTACTCTTTGAAATTATTGCTACTACGTCAACAAAATGTATACACACAAACTTTATTTAAAGGCGTAGCAAAGCATGCCGGGTCCCGCTAGTATATATATATATATATATATATATATATATATATATATATATATATATATATATATATATATATATATATATATATATATATATATATATATATATATATATATATATATATATATATATATATATATATATATATATATATTATATATATATATATATATATATATTCAACATTTTGATATATATATGGCAGTACAACCGAAAAAAAATAAGTCTGCAAGTGGTAAAGCAAATTTGCGCAATCCACCCGCCCATAAAGCGGCATGTCCACGGAATTTGCAGGGACAAAACATATATGAATCAATAAAAATTTTTAAAATACATGTTCAAAACATCTGCGGATTGAACGCTAACCATGACCACGTGCAACATCATCTTGAGCACGACAAACCGAACATTCTATTCCTTACAGAAACACAAGTTTCTGAAAATTTTCTCTTTATAGAATCGCTTAATTCCAAATATAGGCTCGAATCAGCTTTCAAACTCCATCAGGGCGTATGCGCATTCATTCATGAGAGTGTTGCGTACACGCGCTTTCCAAATTTTGAACTACACGGTGACGGCTTCAATACAATGGTTTTAAAGATTTGTCTTCCAGAAATGACTTTTTTTACAATAGCTTTATACCGGTCCCCCAACAAACGTAACCCAAACTTTTTTAATATACTGACAAAAATTATGGACGAGATTAGAGCAAAGTCCCCTAATTGTGAAGTTATCGTTACCGGTGACTTCAACGTCCACAACAAATCATGGTTGGAATTCTCCAAATCGACCGACGATGTTGACAATAGTGGAAAACTGGCAGAAATTTTTGCCGCGTCTCAGGGCCTATTCCAAATTGTTAAAAGCCCGACTTTCACTCCCCGTAATGGCGGTGATAATAGTTTTCTACTAGATCTCTATCTTACCACAATGCCAGATATTACGAGTGTCGATGTTGCGAAAGGTAGTATTGGAAATTCTGATCATTATTTAATCTCATCAGTTATCAAAACTGATTTACTTAAAACTACAGCTCCCAAACCCCGTAAAATATTTCACTACTCAAAAATGGATAAGAGTGGTCTTCAAAATTTTTTCCATGGTTTCCCTTTCGACCGTCATTGTTTTTACACTGACAATGTAAATGTTTCTGCTCAAAACTTTACAGAAACCATCCAATTTGCTATAAATAAATTTGTCCCTTTCTCCATAGTAAAACCCAAACAAAAATACTTGTATTCGAAAGCTGCCAAAACGGCACTTAGAAACAAACGTAGATCATTTAATATTTGGATTCATAACAAAACTCCCACTAATCGATCCCAATATCTAAAGGCCAACAAAATATCTAATCAGATTATCTCAAACGAAAAGTCCGAAATTGACAGAGCGAAAGCCTCAAAACTTACGTCTATGTCTGTTTCTGACAAGAGTTTCTACAGTGCCATTAATTCTTTAAATTCTGGTACAAAATTTTCTATTCCCCCTATTATTGATGGTGATTTAATCGTCAATGATCCCGCAAGAAAAGCTAACTTGTTCGCTGAACGCTTTGCTCTGAACTCCACTGTTTTGGAAACTCCTAAAGAAATACCCCAAATCCAGTCTTCAGGAGTTAATATGAATGAACTTCACTTCAAACCCAAAATAGTCGCTAAACTTTTAAAGGGGTTAAACATCAACAAAGCATCAGGAATGGACAATATTCCACCCATTATTTTAAAAACCTTTTCCAAAGAACTTGCACCAACTTTAACTAAAATATTCTACCAATCCTACAAATCTGGTATATTTCCCTCGTGCTGGAAGTTGGCAAATGTCCAGCCCGTCCCCAAAAAGGGACCAAAATCCGATATCTCAAATTATAGGCCAATAGCTTTACTATCGGTCCTATCCAAAGTCTATGAGCATTATATTAATACACATATTTCAAAATTTCTGGAAGAAAATCATTTAATATCCGACAGCCAATACGGTTTTCGAAACAAAAGATCAACTACCGATCTATTAAACTATGTAGCGCATTGTTGGAACAGCATACTTGATAAAGGTGGTGAAACATACGTTATCGCTTTAGACATCTCCAAGGCATTCGATCGAGTCTGGCATGCCAACTTAATCAACAAGCTCGTTGCGTACGGTTTTCATCCCAATGTTGTGAAGCTGATTCAAAATTTTCTATCCGACCGATACATTTCGGTAACCTTAGACGGATATTCTTCTGAGTCTAAACTAATTAACGCTGGTGTACCCCAAGGCTCAGTATTGTCCCCAACCCTATTTTTGATTTATATCAACGAATTGTTGAAAATCACCAGCAACCCAATAAATAGTTTTGCAGATGATAGTACTCTGCACAAGTCGTTCGAGCCCCTTCCTTCAAAAGGTAAAATGCACGAACGAATTAATCCTGCCCGGAGAGACGCTGCCATAAACGTGAACAAAGACCTGAATAAAGTCGCCGACTGGGGTGACCAAAACCTTGTCAATTTCAACTCCACCAAAACACAGCTGTTGATTGTTTCCAGATTAAAGACCGAGTTCCCCAAAGATATTTTATTTAGTATGTGTGATGAACCAATAGGTGAATGTAAAAACATTCGTTTATTGGGTGTCACAGTTTCAAATGACCTACTCTGGAACGATCATGTAATGGCGATGGCAAAAAGCGCGTCTAAAAAACTCGGCCTCCTAAATAGATGCAAAAAATTTTTCACTCCATACCAATTGCTCCATGTTTATAAGTCCTATATTCGTCCCTGTATGGAGTACTGCTGTCAAGTTTGGGGTGCTGCCTCTGTTTCCATCTTGGCCCTCTTGGACTCTGTTCAAAAGCGAGCTATACGAATTGTAGGTGATCGAACTTTGACATCACAACTTGATTCCCTACAACATCGTCGCACTGTTGCTGACCTCGTTGTTTTTTACAAATATCGTCATCAGCAGTGCTCAGATGAAATCAGCGGCATCATGCCTCAAACTTATTCTTACCCCCGTTCCACTCGGCAATCGGCTGCCGCAACTAGTGAAACGGTAAAGATCCCGCGCTGTCATACTGGCAGATCGCAGAGAGACTTCTTTGTCCGAACTGCGTACAAATGGAATAGTTTGCCGGAACACTTAGTCTCAGGTGGCTTCAACCCACAGATGTTTAAAAAAAGCGTTAATCTACACCTCAGAACGCCAGTTGTTGTGGGACCCAGGTCTAGACCTAGGTCTTAAAAGGTATTTATGTGTTGTTGTGACACATATTCTAAACCCTATCACACAACACATTTTATTAAAAAAAAAAAAAAAAAAAAAATATATATATATATATATATATATATAAATATATATATATATATATATATATATATATATATATATATATATATATATATATATATATATATATATATATATATATATATATATGTATATATATATATATATATATATATATATATATATATATATATATATATATATATATATATATATATATATATATATATATATATATATATATAGATATATATATATATATATATATATATATATATATATATATATATATATATATATATATATATATATATATATATATACATATATATAGACTAAAATTCAAAATGTTGTATAGATCTTCTAGACGCCATAAACAGAATTGAAAATTTTAGCAAAATCTGTTATATCCATGACCAACTGAAGTAAAATTTGGTGAAATTTGTCAGATATAGTTTACTTGTCAAATTATTTTTTAATTTTAAAACACAATCAGCAAATCTAGTTTTTAGGCTTATGCTCTAATGTCATATTATCTTCTCCTATTAACTTGGCCTAATACGCTTTTCTTTTCAATTTTCGTCTTTTTGGGTTTCCAGTGAGTTGGTAACCCAAACAGGTCAACAATTTTAGTTCAGCATTTTGAAATGTTTGTGACTTTCACAGCTTCAACAAAATTATTAATATTCAACCCAATCTTTTCTTACATCAAGAAGTAAATATTCACAAACAAGACGAAGGTGGATGTAAGTAACATCACCTCAAACTGAAAATCATTTTAACGATTAAAACACAACCACAATGTCAGAAAGAGAAAACACGTAAAACCTAAAAATAAACATAGTCAGGGCATATTATTACAAGTTTTTTTCTCTTACCTTATTCTCCTATTTTATTGCTTTTTTTCTTGAATTTTAATGTCCACAAGAACTCTTTCTTAATATAAATTTAAAAAAAATTCTGTGTTTTTTATTATTCGTTGTTTTAATTTTGATTTGAGTAAAATGAAAAAAAAGAAAAAGAAAATCGTAATCATCTTGTTGGGAAAACAAAAAATTTAAATGAGGAAATAAGGTGGAAAATTATGAAAACAAAACGATGTGATGTGCGTTTAGTAGAGATTTGTGTTTTGATTACATTCTAGGGAATTTATTACTTAAATTAAATGAGAAAATGATTAAATGACGAAGACGGAGTGTTAAATTACTTTTTTGAAGGTGAAATGTTAAAAAAAACATGAATAAACGGTTGATAGATGTTCTTGTTTTGCATATCTATGCCATTTTTGATTAAAAATAATAGATTTTTTTGCTGTTGTGGTGTCAGTTTATTGGAAACCCGATTGGTACATGTTTCCGGCACTCATTAATCATACACTCTCTTCATTAATTTTTTTGTACCAAGCTGGAAGAAAATGAGACATGAACTCATCACGCTCTATGTATGTATACAAAAAACAATGGCATGAATCGTATGGTCCAAGCTTTAATCAACTTAACAATAGAGCTAGGATGGATGGAAGAGAAAGTGTTTAAAGGTCTCGAAATACTTTAGTTCGACAACGGAATAGTAAATCAACTAGATCGTCTAATTTTTAAACTGCTATATATGTTTGTTTTTGGCATACATGCTTTTTACAATGAAATATATACAATTTCAGAAATTCAATGAAAACTATTAGCACATGCTTCACAATAACATTAAGAGGACTTAATTAAGTCCCCTTAAAGGACTTAATTTAGAATAATAATCACTTGATTCATTGTACGAAATCTTGTACAGCTAAATCATCCGTAAAAGACGGCAAAAGCTTAATTTTTGTGTCTATTCTACCCCAAAATAACGCATCAGTTTTCTTCACGGTAATGCAGTTAAAAAATTCCTTTTCATTTCCTTTATCCAGCCAAGCTAAATTAATACAATTACAAACAACCAATTTTAGAAAAAAAACGTAATTTCAATGTATTGAAAGAAATCATTTTCTTCGTTTTTATAATAACACGATTGGGAAATTCAAAAAAGAAAACAACCCAACAAATAAAATAAATAAAAATTTTATTCTTTTTTTCTATTTCGTTTGCCATTGGTATTGTGTTTTTAAAAAGTTTAGCAACAAAAGCTTCTTTTATTTACTTTTTTTTTTCCTTAAAAAAATAAACTGCATGAACTTCTACAAAAGTTTATTTACTCATTGGTTATACTGAAAATAACAGAAAAAATTTAGTTACAATAATTTTCACTTTGTTGTAGCAATTTTGAAAATCATGGTGTATTCGTGCTAAAAAATATAGATGGATTGATTTCATGTAATCAGTTTAATTTTCCTTTTTTGGTTAGAGAATTGGCTGATTGAATTTAATGATTTTGGTTGTGCAAGTTTTGGGGTTGATTGGTTGTTTTAAAACTGAACGCAAAACTAACAATCAACAAAAAAAACAGAAAGTTTCCAGCTCCTTTTTTTTTCTAGCTAACGATGATAGGCATTGCAATTCATACATTTAATGCTTTTTATGCAAAATTTTCAAAAACTTTAAGAATTTTTTCCACGGACACCATATCATCGCAAGCCACCTCGACTTTAAAACAACAAGAAATTGGGATAGAAATCGGGAAGTGTTTGTGTTTTTAAGTTAAATTAAAATAAGATAAGATAAGATAAGATAAGATAAGATAAGATAAGATAAGATAAGATAAGATAAGATAAGATAAGATAAGATAAGATAAGATAAGATAAGATAAGATAAGATAAGATAAGATAAGATAAGATAAGATAAGATAAGATAAGATAAGATAAGATAAGATAAGATAAGATAAGATAAGATAAGATAAGATAAGATAAGATAAGATAAGATAAGATAAGATAAGATAAGATAAGATAAGATAAGATAAGATAAGATAAGATAAGATAAGATAAGATAAGATAAGATAAGATAAGATAAGATAAGATAAGATAAGATAAGATAAGATAAGATAAGATAAGATAAGATAAGATAAGATAAGATAAGATCAGATAAGATAAGATAAGATAAGATAAGATAAGATAAGATAAGATAAGATAAGATAAGATAAGATAAGATAAGATAAGATAAGATAAGATAAGATAAGATAAGATAAGATAAGATAAGATAAGATAAGATAAGATAAGATAAGATAAGATAAGATAAGATAAGATAAGATAAGATAAGATAAGATAAGATAAGATAAGATAAGATAAGATAAGATAAGATAAGATAAGATAAGATAAGATAAGATAAGATAAGATAAGATAAGATAAGATAAGATAAGATAAGATAAGATAAGATAAGATAAGATAAGATAAGATAAGATAAGATAAGATAAGATAAGATAAGATAAGATAAGATAAGATAAGATAAGATAAGATAAGATAAGATAAGATAAGATAAGATAAGATAAGATAAGATAAGATAAGATAAGATAAGATAAGATAAGATAAGATAAGATAAGATAAGATAAGATAAGATAAGATAAGATAAGATAAGATAAGATAAGATAAGATAAGATAAGATAAGATAAGATAAGATAAGATAAGATAAGATAAGATAAGATAAGATAAGATAAGATAAGATAAGATAAGATAAGATAAGATAAGATAAGATAAGATAAGATAAGATAAGATAAGATAAGATAAGATAAGATAAGATAAGATAAGATAAGATAAGATAAGATAAGATAAGATAAGATAAGATAAGATAAGATATGATAAGATAAGATAAGATAAGATAAGATAAGATAAGATAAGATAAGATAAGATAAGATAAGATAAGATAAGATAAGATAAGATAAGATAAGATAAGATAAGATAAGATAAGATAAGAAAAGATAAGATAAGATAAGATAAGATAAGATAAGATAAGATAAGATAAGATAAGATAAGATAAGATAAGATAAGAAAAGATAAGATAAGATAAGATAAGATAAGATAGTAAATTAACCACAGTAGCATGTCTTGTTAAGTGTTCAGTGAAGCAAAATTTCTTAAATTTTGATCCGTTCCAAAAACAATTTTGTAAACTTTGGTGACATTTACCAACAAATATTTGATACTCCAAATGATTGATTTCATTTAGTGGCATTCGGTTTATTGGTTTGCGGTTTATATTTACCTCAATCTCAAATTTCCTTATGCGAATCACTATAAAATATTAAGTTCTTCTTTTATCAAAATAACAAAAATATGAAAATTTTATTTTATTTTTTAAATGAAAATTAATGTTGTCAAAAATATTTTAAGAAGTGTAACCGTTTTTTTTTTCAGTAAAGAAACATCTGGAAAAGTTTTCATATTCCTTTAACCTTTTTTGTTGTCTTTTATTTCTTTTGCATCAATATTTACTATTCTTTTTCTGATAAATAAAAAGTGGTTTTACCTTTGAATTTAAAGTACAAGTGGTTCATTTATAGAAGGCAAATTAATGTTGAGTTTTTTTTTAAAGAAAATGATTTTAGTATTCGGAGATATTATTACTTTTAATGTAAAATGACATGAATAAATAACATCGTTTGTTGGGTTTCTTTATGAATTTAAAAAGCCCTTAATTTAATCTAAAAAAACAGCTTTTTTTTTTGTGACAAAAGGTTTAAACTTTCATAAAAAATTTCAGAAGAATATTTTTATATATATAAATATGATGAAAAGATCTGATTATATGGCACTTTTTTAAACCAAACTAATTACGATAATTAGATGCTCTGATACCCCAAGCCATGGTCAACTGCAATTAGACTTCTTTGATTAATATACTAATCAACGAAGTTTGTTGACCTGATCTATTATTAGACACTGTATTTCTCCAACAAAAATTAAATTTAGCTACACAATCCTCAAACTTGAAATCTTTTTATTGCACTTTAAGCGTTTTATGCTAAATTCAATTATTAAAAGTTATTAAAAACAATTTATTTTGTTAAATTAAAAAAAAATCTAAGTATCACGATTCAAAAGTGTGAGTATAATGCAACAATGAAACACTTTTATTTTCTAATTTCGTCACTTAGCTTCATCATAAATGGAATACAAAAAAGGAGAGGAAAATAAAAATGTAAATATCACATAAAAAGCTTCTTTACTTTGACTTAATGTATTCATTTAAATTTATAATGGAAAATAAAATGCATTTAAAGTTTTCAAAATAAAAGCGAAATACAAAGAAAAACATGAATAAATTGCGATACAAAAAAAAAGTTATAATGATATCTAAAGTGAACTTTCTAGGAACAACAATTTGAAAAAATTAAAATAAATAAATATTAAACTAAAAAGGAATATTCTTGAGACTACAAATATGTACACGGCATAAACAGCAATAATTGAAACAAATGACAAGAGTTCTTATTAAAATAAACAAACTTGCTTTAGACTTTGGAGATCTCTTCTCTTTAAAGAAGCTCAATATTTTATGTTGGAGTTCTGTTATTCAACGGATTTATCATGGAATCTTCTTCACAAAATATAATCAAACACACTTTTGTAATTATTTTTAAAATCCCAAGCATTCAGAATATTTCCAAACCAAGTGGCTCAATTGGAGCGAATCACCTTGATGTGATATCTCATTACATTTGGGGGGTAATACATAATATCTCACGTTAACTTGTATGTCCACAGCATAAAATGAAGTACGCAGGGTTGTAGCACCCATAAATAAAAAATAAAAAAATTATAAATAAATCTGAGCTTACATATTTGGGAGTGATCCCTCTATTCTTCACGCATGTTATTTATTTATTTTTTTGTTTCATTTTTGTGATTGTGCATAAACAAAATTAGTAATTATTAAAATACATTGGAAACATTTTGGTCCTACGAGCCGGATCTACCATATATATTGTTAGACTTTTACTAACAATTTTATTGTGTGGACTGCTAAAAGATATTTCACAGCACACCACTTTTGAGCCAAACTCTTTTTTTCGAGTCTACCAAGTTTCGGTTATCAAGAATAAAACAAAGATGTAATGATATGTGAGGGATGATCCATTTGATTGTATTTAAGCCCTGTTGGCGACGGTATTTGGAATAAAATAAAGTTAGTAATAGTAAGACAGATACCAGGTACCTGATGCCAGAAACCAGCTACCACATATCTGATACCAGATAACAGATAACAGATAACAGATACCAGATACCAGATACCAGATACCAGATACCAGATAACGTTTACCAGGTACCAGATACCAGATAGCAGATATCAGATACCTGATACCAGATACCAGATACCTGATACCAGATACCAAATACAAGATACCAGATCACAGATACCAGATACCAAATACCTGATACCAGATACCAAATACCAGATACCCGAAACCAGATACCAGATACCAGATACCGGATACCAGATACCAGATACCAGATACCAGATACCAGATACCAGATACCAGATACCAGATACCAGATACCAGATACCATATACCAGATACCAGAAACCAGATACCAGATACCAAATACCAAATACCATATACCAGATACCAGATACCAGATACCAGATAAACGATACCAGATAGCAGATACCTGATACGTGATACCAGATACCAGATACCAGATACCAGATACCTGATACCAGATACCAGAAACCAGAAACCAGATACCAGATACCAGATACCAGATACCAGACATCAGATACCAGGTACCAGAAACCAGATACCAGATACCAGATACCAGATACCAGAAACCAGAAACCAGATACAAGATACCAGATACCAGATACCAGATAACAGATACCAGATACCAGATACCAGATACCAGATACCAGATACCAGATGCCAGATACCAGATACCAGATACAAGAAACCAGATACCAGATACCAGATACCAGATTCCAGATACCAGATGCCAGATACCAGATACCAGATACCAGATACCAGATACCAGATACCACATACCAGATACCAGATACCAGATACCAGATACCAGATACCAGATACCAGATACCAGATACCAGATACCAGATACCAGATACCAGATACCAGATACCAGATACCAGATACCAGATACCAGATACCAGATACCAGATACCAGATACCAGATACCTGATACCGGATACCAGATGCTAGATGCTAGATAACTGATACCAGATATAAGATACTAGATCCAGAGTCCAGATACCAGATACCAGATACAAGAAACCAGATACAAGATACTAAATACCAAATACAAGATACCAGATACCAGATGCAAGATACCAGATGCAAGAAAGCAGATACCAAATACAAGATACCAGATACCAGATACCAGATACCAGAAAACCAGATACCAGAAACCCGATACCAGATATCAAAAAGCATTTACCATATACCAGATACCAGATACCAGATACCAGATACCAGATACCAGATACCAGATACCAGATACCAGATACCAGATACCAGATACCAGATACCAGATACCAGATACCAGATACCAGATACCAGATACCAGATACCAGATGCCAGATACCAGATACCAGATACCAGATACCAGCTACCAGATACCAGATACCAGATACCAGATACCAGATACCAGATACCAGATACCAGATACCAGATACCAGATACCAGATACCTGATACCCGATACCAGATGTTAGATACTAGATACCAGATACCAGATATAAGATACTAAATCCAGATTCCAGATACCAGATACAAGAAACCAGATACTAGATACCATATACTAAATACCAAATACAAGATACCAGATACCAGATACCAGATACCAGATGCCAGATACCAGATACCAGATACCAGATGCAAGAAACCAGATACCAGATACCAGATACCAGATTCCAGATACCAGATACCAAAAAGCTAATACCATATACCATATACCTTATACCATATACCATATACCATATACCATATACCAGATACCAGATACCAGATACAAGATGCTGGATAACAGATACCAGATATAATAATAATCATAATTCTTTATTTCCCAGATTTCAATTACAGTAAGCGATACATTATATAAATTAAAAAAATTAAATTTAAATTGCAATTTTTTAAAATTAAAGTTAGAGCGAGAGTTTTTTTACATGGGCGCCATATACTTGCATGATTAGTAATTTGAAGTGGCATTTCCTCCAACTCAAAAACTTAATAAAATGGAAATCGCTCTTTTAAATTACAATAATAGTTACAAATGACAGACAAACAAAATTTAGACTATAAAGCCTCAGGAAATAAAGTAAAGATTATTCGTTAAATAAATACTTAGTATTGAATAATCATGCAAAAATTAAATAAATAAGTTATGTTAGGATGTGCTTTCTCTCTCTCTGGCGTTTACATCCCATGGAGGGATTTTGCCGTCTGTGCAATCAGCTTCCAATTATCTCGTTCCATGACCAGTTGACCCCAGTTTCGACATCCTATATCACGAAGGTCTTGGATGATGTCATCACGCCAGCGTTGTCTAGGTCTTCCTCTTTGACGAACACCAGCTGGTTGTTGTTGGGACGCTTTTTTTATCATTCTATCCAATGGAGCCCTTTCTACATGACCAAACCATCTAATCCGGTTGGATTTAATGAATCCGATTACATCACAGCCTCCAAGAAGCTGTCTGATTTCGTGATTCATTCGGATTCTATACTGATTTTCAACAACTTTACATGGACCATAAATTGTTCGTATGACCTTCCTCTCGAATGTTGATAAAATTCTACAATCGGAAGAAGTCAGTGTCCAGCTTTCACTTCCAAATGTAAGCACAGGTCGAATTAATGCTTTGTAAAGTGTGAGTTTACACGACCGCGAAAGATATTTTGATCGCAGAAGTTTTGAGTATGCGTAGAAAACTCTGTATGCGGCAGAGACATGGGCTTTGATATCTGCCTGCATGTCATTTGACGATGTTATTACAGACCCGAGGTACTTGAAGTTTTCTACGCGTTCCACTTCATAGTCGCCAGTATCCAGATTTCCGGGAGGTATGTTCTTAGATGTTGTTAACACTTTGGTTTTGACGGTGTTGATGCATAATCCAAGTCGTTTAGCATTTCTTTCAAGCTGGGAGAGACTATCCTTAATATCGCTTGTTCTACGTCCGAGAAGCACAATATCATCTGCGTAGCCAAGAACTTGACTAGATTTGTTATATATGCAGTTTTGTGTCTCAATTCGACTTTTTCTTATCGCGTACTCCAGCGCCAAATTAAACAGTACGGGCGCGAGTGCATCACCTTGTCGAACACCTGATGTTATATCGAAAGGATCAGAAACTGACCCTTCGGTTACTATTCTACAATTTGATCCCGATGTTGTGAGTTTGCATAGAGAAACAAGTTTCTCTGGGATGCCAAGGCATATGAGTGCGGACCAAAGGTTTTCGCGGATGATACTACCATATGCTTGCTTGAAATCAACGTAGAGCTGGTGAATGCTGATGTTGTACTCCCAACATTTTTCTAGAATCATCCTTAAGGTAAAACATTGATCTGTGGTTGAACGGTTGGGACGAAAACCACACTGATAGTCACCGATGATAGATTCGGCGAACGGGATGAGTCGAGCAAGTACGACATTAGCTAGTATTTTATATGCAGTGTTCAACAGTGCGATGCCACGATAATTCGCACACTTTAGACGGTCACCTTTCTTATGCAGCGGAACAATGAGAGCTGTTTTCCATTCAGCAGGTAGTTCTTCTTGGTCCCAGATTGCAAGAATCAGATCATATATACGTGAGACCAGAGCTGCTCCTCCATTTTTCAAAAGTTCTGCGGGAATACCATCGAAACCTGGTGATTTGCCATTTTTAAGTTTTTTAATGGCAGCTTCCACTTCTTCTATTGCTGGGTAAGGGACAAAAATCTCCTCATTTGACGGAGCAATTGCTCGAATAGGATGAACTTCATTCGTTCTATTCAGTAGGTCTTGAAAGTGGGATCGCCACACTGCCAGCACATCGCGTTCACTTGTTGTAAGTTCATTGTTTTCATTTTTGATGGCTGTAGATCTTGGGTGGAGATCTTTTGTCAGATTCCGTGCATTGGCAAAGCACTCTTTTGAATTTCCGTTGGCCGCATGTAGGTCGATGTTTTCGATGCAGCTCTTCATGTGTTCGCGTTTCTTTTTACGTAGAAGTTTTGCTGAGGCTTTTCTGGCGCATAGATAATCAGCTTGGGAGCTTCGGGTGTTCCTTGTTAACCATTTTTCTCGCAGTTTTTGTTTATTTTCAACGGATTGGCGGCATTCGTCGTCAAACCATTCGTTGTGTGATTTCGGTGGTCGTTTTCCGATTGTAGTTTGTGCTGCGGCTATAATGGTAGATTGAAGCGTTTGCCATTCTTCTTGTATGTTTAATGGCATCTCAGAAGAGATGTCATGCTCTTCTATGTTTTGTGTTATTATTTCCTGATATCTATTCAGCGTTTCCGTAAACATCCGGAATGCTTCGACATTCCAGCGCACGGTCTTTTTTGCTTGTCTGTTAAATGTAGATGATAATTTGCACTTGTACTTAAAGATGACAAGCATATGATCGGTGTCCATATCAGCACCTCGGTATGATCGAACGTCAGTTACACTTGTAGAGTGTCTCTTAGAGATCATGACGTGATCGATTTGATTGTCCGTTCTTCCGTGATTTGATTTCCACGTTGCTTTGTGAATTCTCTTGTGAGGGAAGAAAGTGCTGGAAATTACTAGATCATACATCATAGCCAGCTCGGCTGCGCGAAAACCGTTATTGTTGCTGGTATGATGCAAGCTGTTGGGGCCGATATGTGTTTTAAGCTCTGCAATCCTACCAATTTGAGCATTAAAGTCACCTACCACGATTTTTATATCGTGCCGCGGGATGTTATTGATGACTTCTTCGAGTTCTAGGAAGAACAGGTCTTTAATATCATCTGCTTTATCTTCAGTAGGTGCATGAACATTGACGATCGTTACATTGAATTTTTGCGTGCGGATTCTCAGTGTGCATAACCGCATATTAATTGGGCAGAAGTCGATAACATGCTGATTCACGCGACGGTGTATAAGAAAGCCAACTCCAAATTCTCCTCCGTTTTGATGACCGCAAAAATGAAGAGTGTATCCTTTCGCTGTTTCATGGATTCCACTCCCGGGCCATCTTAGTTCTTGTAATGCCACTATATCCAGTGTGTAGCTCTCGACTTGTTGTGTTAGTTTTAGGAGATCTCCTGGTCTTCTGAGGCTTAGCACGTTCCAGGTTCCCATTTTTAAATCGTAGTCCGGGTACAGTTTCCGAGGTCGTTCCAATATTGAATCCGAGATATTCCGAGGCCTGTGTACAGAATTCATGACAGTAATTTTTTTACGGAAACGGGGTGTTAGCCCTTCGCCCAACCCAAAATTTTCGTGAATGGGTTCGTTCTGCATCTTAAGGTCACCAGAAACAACCTTTTTACACGTTTGTATAGCGAGCCGCTTGATCCAAGACAGACGCCCGCTGCAAGCCGCCCCTAACATGGAGAACAGACGCTTTCTACACATTTATATAGCGAGCCGCTTGATCCAAGACAGACGCCCGCTCCAAGCCGCCCCTAACATGGAGAACAGACGCTTGAGTTGCACTGGTTTTATGGCGCCAATGACTCGCCATGGTGCAAAATCATTGAGTATAAGCAGTATTTACTCTGCCCCTCTCAACTACACCAACCTAATTCTGTTAGCGTTACCCAGGTAGCACGGCGTGGACGTAGAATTTCAGATTTTCGCTACCCGGATTTCGCTGTTAGGATGTGCGTCTGGACAATTAATATTTAAAAATAATAATAATAATAATATATAAATTTAAAGATAAAAAACTGAGATAATAGACAAAAGTAAAAGAAAAAAAAATTAAACAGATAAATAAATAGAGAACCAAAACAAAAATTTCATAGAAAATGAAAAAATTAAACAACCGCTTTAAATAAATAATTAACAGACTCTTGAGACAAAAGCCACTCAAATAATGCTCGTTTAAACAAATACAAAGACCACCAAACACCCAAATATCTATAAGAATCAACTTCCTCTATTGTAAAACAGTTGGAACAATTTATACCATTGCAATCAATAGTATGATACAATAATACACTCTCTTGAGAGGGTTTAATTAGATTGAAAAACATACATTTTTACTTATCACAAATCAATTTATTATTTCCAAGCCAAGCGAAAAATATCTTTTAATCACAAGTCATGCTATTTTTAATATTTTCTCTATTTCGCCCAATCCAAATTTGCGGGTGTGACATTTACACGAAATAAATTTCCCATCAGCTAAAATATTTTAGAGCAATGGTTTTAATTTTTATGGATTTCAAAGAAGATCACTTATATATACATTTAATACAAATCTGCAAGTTGCACGATATTTTTTTTATTTAAAAAAAAATTCATTCCTATCAGTTGCGGGTGTGACATAAAAAGGACATGCATTTTCATCTTTCAATACAAAAACTCGAAATTCTGTGAATTATAACAACTTTGTGAATTGGTTATTTTATATGTTGGATAGTAATACTTAAACAATTAATCTATGAAAAAATTAAATTACTAGCTCAGTTCTTGCTTGTGTTGGTAATATTCAAAATTTTCGTTGCGGGTGTGACATGTATGGCCAGTGAAATAGACAAAACAGATTAATTTTTAATTAATATATTATAAAAAGTTAATTAACATATTATAATTCCATATTATCAAATACATTAATAATATCAGATCAATCAAATAAATTTCATATCTAATCTGGAATTACTAATTTCAAACAAATTCTGTACTTTCTTTTTTCAGTGCTACATCAATTGTTCCTAGATTAGTCGCAACAAAATGATGCACAGATTGTATATTTGGTACTGATTTGACTTTGTCCCAGCGTGCATCGAGCATTTTCACAACTTCTTTTGAAATTTCATCTCCAGCAGAATAAATTACTTTTATTTTTTTAAGAACTTTTTCTGCACACATGGCAAAATCTGATGCTGAATTAATTGTTGCAGAGCAATGAAGCACAGCTAGCGATACCATTTTCTTTGCAGCTGCACTGACGCCATCCACAGCTCCTTTACCGCGCGATGTTGCAAAAAAAGACACAGTGATTTTTATGTCATAGTCTTCTTGAATGCATGACATGGACAACATATTGTACCTATTTTTGAATTGGGCTGCACAACCATCGGAATAGACATGTAGAATTTCTAATTTTTGGACTTTTTTAATGTCTTTGATTAAAGTGTCCAAATATCCATTTGATTAAAGTCTCCACACTGCATATTACCCGTGCTTTAAATTGTCTGATACAATGATATATTATTGATCCCTATCAAAGTATGTGGCAACGGCAGCAAATATAGTAATTTGCCTATGTTCCCAATGAGCAGCTTGGATTTCATCCTGTATGACAGTGCAATAATTTTTGGCAAAATCAACCTGTAAAGCGACTTCACCTTCTGCTAAAACTTTCATGTTTTCATGGTTTGTTGTTGTTCTCATAACATTGATTTTTGTTTTGTGTTAAATAAATAAACGATAACGTTCACACAAAATGAAAATAGTTAGTGCTGCCCTCAACATGCATGCTATTTTTACATAAATTTACAAAAAATTTGTTTCGATTACATTTGTGTGCAATTGCAAAAGATGTTGCGGGTGTGACTTTACTAAATGTCACGCCCGCAACAGGAACATGTCACACCCGCAACACATAAAAACTATAATTCAAATTTAATAAAAAAAATTTATCAGTGGAATTCAAGGTAACTTAATGAACCATTTTTGAAAATAAAGTTTCATAACTTATAGTCAAAGTAATTTTTCTGTGGACATATAAATATCACTTTTTGTTGCGGGTGTGACACAATAATTAGGAGTAACTAAATATGCTTACCTTTTGTAACAAAGATTAATGAACACTTCTTTGCAGGCAAAAACTGTTAATGATAGATGTCAGATTATATAGCCAAGTTTGGAGAGTTACAGAATTATTTGTTTAGCTGTATGAGACCAGGAAAGGTTATTTCAGACAAACAATATGTCACTTTAGTTAAAATAAATATATTAATTCGACAAAAATTCAATTTTTTTTCAATAAAATATGAAATAGTAAACTTTTAACAATTAGTATGCAAAATTTCAACCATATTCAAAGAAATATAAAATTTCATTCTCATGTCCACTGTTTTGTGGATTTGGCGATTTGTATCGCAATAAATTACAGCTAGGTCATCAGCAAAAGCTATTAGCTTACTATTCATATTTCAACGTAGCAGTGAACCAAAAAACATCAAGAAAAGTATCGGTCCCAAAACCGATCCTTGGATTACCCCAGACACAATAATTTTTTCATTAAGCTTAAAGTTTCATTTGCTTTCACACATGACTTCCTGCCAGAAAGATATGACTCAAACCATTTTAACACTATTCCTCTAAACGCTTTAGTTATGTCAATAAAAGAGCACCCGTTTCCATATTCTCATTTATGCCAGTATAAATAATATTTAAAGCAGTTAATAACGCATCTTCCGTATTAAGTTTCCTTCGAAAACCAAATTGATTGTCACTCAACACATCGTATTTTTTTAAAAAACTTAAAATTCGAACTTTGACAATTTTTTCAAAATCCTTAGAAAATACTGATAGCATAGAAATTGAACAGTAATTATTTGGATTAGTGCGATCTCCTTTTTTAAATAATTGCATGACAACAGCTTTTTTTAAAACTCGGGAAAATTCCTTCAGACATACTTCTACTAAAGAGTAAACACAAAACAGGAACAATATTAACACAAACTTTTTTCAAAAATAAACTGCTAAATCCATCAAAACCTGACGAATAGGAGATTTTCAAACTATGAATAATTGAGAAAATTTCATCACCACAACTGCTTTCATACATAAACAGATTTTGATGAATAAAAGGAGTAGAATATTTTATTCAAATTTAACGAGGCATCCAAATCATTAGCACCAATACCAACAAAAAATCATTTAACGCATTTGAAATTACAGAGGCATCAGAAGGCATACCATCCTTAGTTATAATTTCCGAAACGTTAGAACTGTTTTCAACATGCCCCGTTAATTTATTTATCTTTTGCCAATGCGTCATTATTCTTGTTGAACATATTTTTAAAGAGCGACACTAACCGCACCACACGGGTGGCACACAGGTGTTACACGGGTGTCACACGGGTAGTCACACGGGTGTGGCACGGGTAGTCACACGGGTATGGCACGGGGAACCACACGGGTGTGGCACGGGTGATACACGTAGCACGGTTTTTTTTTTAATTTCTATTTGCAACATACACGGACTACACGGTAAATTATGTCATGTACGATTGTAGCACAATTGTGATTAAAATTTAATTTGTTAACTGTGATAATGTTTATTGTTGGAAATAAAATTGCAATTTGAGTTAATTAGATAATATTATTTCGGTCTAAAAGATTTAATTACTATTCGAACAGCACACGAGTTACACGGGAAATTTTGTCATACGAAAAAAATGATAATATTGGGTGATGATTATCATTTCTAGTACGGTTTTGATTAAAATTTGGATTAGAAGGCTTTTGAAAAGTTTATTGTTAAAAATGAAATTTTAATTTTGGCCATCTCTAGATTAAATAATTTTGATTTGTAAGACTTAGTTACTAGTTGCACCACACACGGACTATACACGGGAGACTATGTCATACAAAAAATATTCAAAATTACACTATGATTGCTTTTTGTAGAACGTTTTTATTAACATTTGATTTAGTAGGCTTTGAAAATTGGTTATTGTTAAATAAAATTTCAATCATGGGCCAATTTGAACAAATCACTTCAATCTGAAAGACTTAATTACCATTTGTACCACGCAGGGGAAATAATGTCATTCGAAAAAAATGTTAATATTACTTAAAAAATATTTTTTCTATTTTGCGCCTAAAATAAAGTCATTTCGATACCCAAATGCGTATCGAAATGGTTTTCATTACGATACGCAAAGTTTTGTTTTTCAAGGTTGGTCACATTGGTCATACAAACGTCAGTGAAAATTAAAACGAATAATTATATAAATAAAATTAATAAGAATATCTAAATTAGTGGTATATATTTTAATTAATTAAAATAATTAGTAATTGATTGATTGATTGGACTGTAGGACCAAGCACTAGGCGAGACTCCCGGATTACGGCCGGGCCACTTCCTACAGTCGTTTTACATATAACAATAGGTAAGGATAGGTAGGTAATTGTAAGTTAGGAGTGAACGACCCGGTTACAGACACCTGGCAAATCGTATCTAGCTACTACTGTTAGGAGACAATCACAAGGACAATCACTTATACATATAATCTGCAATCGCCAATCAGCAATCCCGTATCTAAAATTTCTCGCCTGCAATCTCCAGTCGGAAACCTGTTATTCATATAATTTATTAGTATACATATCACCCTTAAGCTAACTTATGAACTACCCAACACCAATACTTAACATCTAAATCGGCTCTGTATTTCTAATCCAGAAAAATCCATATTGGATTTGACTGGATTCGAACCGTCGACCCTAACAATGTAAGACTAGTGCGTTAACACACTCGGCTATACATCGCCTAATTAATTAAAATAATTAGTAATAATAACAAAATTTCAAATTGACTATTTTTAATAAAATACACATTTTTTTAAATTTCAAGACAAAAAATGCAAAGTAGAAAAAATAGCATAAAAAACTCGTTTCATAAGACGTTTTATCGCACTTATCCTTTAGAAAACTCTCCGCTGCGCGGGTCGTTTTCTAAACAGATTGCGTGCGATAAAATCGTCGATTATGAAACTAGTTTCTTAATATACTATATTGTTTGTAGCAAATTTTTATTTTTAAAAATTAATCATTACCAAACGTTTCGAAAAATCTTCTTGTTCATTGCATCGTCAAGGGTTTACGTTTTTTAAGAAAATTGTTTGTATCGTTGTAGTTAACGTTAGCTTGCAAGTATATTGTCGTAATATTTCTAATGATACAAACACGCAAGTGGTATCAATCTCTTCGTTTAGAATCAGTAATTGGTTGGTGGACAGTAGCCACTAGTTAATCTTATATACTCAATAAACTTTTAATATAAAAAATTTCACTGATGATAGATATATATATCTGAAACCGGTCTGATTTTTATATTTTATAAAAAGTTGTTAGAAAAATAAAACACTTTTATTAAATCAACAAATTTAATAATTATTTAACTTATATATACGATTAATCTTATATACTCAAACAACAAGTTGGCCGCTCTGCCGACATGATACTGGTTTTTAATGTTTATCTCTCAAAGTGCAGTATTTACAATAAAATGACACATCACTAAAAGTATTTAGTCTTCAATTCTACATAAAAAGTGTTCCTAGGTATTTTTTGTACGGTTGATATTTATTACTTTTATTAATAGACAAAAATTTTCACTGATCATTTCATTGTATCTTGCTGAGATGGATGCTTAACAATTAATAAATCCAGATATCCGGAAAGCTTCAAGGAGGAAAAATGAGGTGTCAATTGTTATGTTGAACCCTTTCCTTAGTTGCAGATGAAGCATTAGAGCACCACGAAACCTAAAATTAGAAGCGCAAGAAGGACTGGTAGGTATTACACACAATGATAATGCCAGAAATCGTTTCTCTCTTATAAATTCCGAGCGGAACAGGATTTTAAATGAGACGGAAATTTGGCTTGGGATGAAAACTATTGAACAAATAAAACTTCCGTTTCAAAACTTGAAAGAATCTGAACCAAAAAAGAACCAAAAAAAAAGAACCAAAATCCAACTATAGAAATTATTCTGTTATATAAAGAAAAAAAAGTATTTCAGTCGAAGAAGTAAGTATTCGGGTGATTGTTAATATTTTTTTTCGTGCTCTTTTACGAAACATTAAAAAATTAATATTTTAGAGAAATGTATAAGTCAAAACTAGGTTTGAAAACTTTTTGAATGAAAGGCATTCTGTTTAAGAAACAAGTCAAAAAACGTCGAAAAATATCTTTCCTTATTTAAAATACCCAAGAAAAGTCAAATTTGAAGTAGGGGTGGATCAAAAAAATTTTTCCAACTCATTTTCTCCTTTCTAATTTATCTAAAAATATAAATTTAAAAATTTTTGGATATAGTTTTTTCACTATAAGTGACCTAGAAATATCTCTCATAGCCCAATTTGAGGTACATTTTGATAACATTTAATAGTTCTTCAGGAACACCGTGCGTGCCCATTAGACCGACCCAAAATCAACATTTTGATTTTTTCGTTACGCTCAGGGCTTAATTTGTTTATTGGTGTATACTGAATACACCAAAAATGGTGTCAATTGGTGCCTCCAAGAGCTAGCGCTTTTACATATAGTAAAACAAGATACGAGATTTGTCGGCTATAAATACTTATATCTCAAAAACGCTTAATGATATGAATAAATAAGTTAAAACAATTATTTTGTGATTGCCTAACTTTTTTAGTACAAACTTTTTTTCTCAGAATTACAACAAAAAAGTTTTAGTGGAACTTTCTGAATTTGTGATCAATTTTTCGAAAAGGCCTCATTGCTTCCAGTGACATTTAAAAAAAAAAGTTGCCAAACAAAATATTTATATTTTTACTAAAATAACATTTATTTAGAACACACTTATAACTTGAATTCAAAAATAAAAAAGTTTTAGAACAAAAGTTAATTTATTTTAAGAATTTCTTCAAATTTTCAGTTTAACTAAACAGTGTATTTTTAAAAATATACAAAACTTACTAAAATTAATTAAGTACAATATAATATTAATAAAATAATTATTTGCCGTCAAAAATATTTGCAGTCACTTAAGAAAAACAATTATTATGGCAAGTGTCAGAATATGGGTATCAATCAATGCATTCCTGACAGTGTAGTTTATAGAGAAAAATTTTTGGAAGTCGAACTTCTATGGTTTTTTGTTAATTTATTAGTGTTCTCAAAATTTGGATTTGGACCAAACTGCAATTTTGATTCTAATAATAAACATATTTTTGGTATGACACATTTCCCGTGTAACCCGTGTGATGTGCGAATAGTATTTAAGCCTTTTAGTTTGAATTTATTTGATCTAGCTGGACCAAATTGCAATTTTGTTACTAATAATAAACATTATCAAAGCCTACCAAATCAAATTTTAATCAAATTCGTACTAGAAATAGTAATTAGTACGCAATTTTCACTATTTTTTCGTATCACATAATTTCCCTTGTAACCCGTGTATGTTGCAAATATTTTTTGGCGATTTTAATTAATAAATTAAAATATTGAAAAAAATCACCATAACTCCTCATGAAAATGCATAAGTAAAATATTATAAAAATTTCTTATGTATCATTATCGTATTATTTGGTGGTGTACACGTATTTCTTTTTGAATAGCATATAACACGATTTCCCGTGTGACCCGTGTGTGGTGCGGTTAGACACTCCCATTTTTAAAATAATTATTTTTGGTTGACTCCAACTCAAATTTAATTTGAGAGGATAGATGTCTAATTCCCTCGAATGATTTGCAATTTTTTAGATTTTTATATCTGAAGAAAAACATGTTCTAGACCAAGTTGTGAAAACATGACCATTTTTGATTTTCAGGAAACTTGGCATATTAGTAGTATGGACAAAATAAAAAATACAACTTATTTTACATTTTTTTTAAGGTGCATAGTTTGAGCATAGGGGGCACCCCAACATGCATGATAAATGAAAATTCTGGCAAGCCGATGTAACTTTGAAATTAAATTGCTCAAGAACGGCTATACCGATTTCATCAAACTTTTTTTTGTTTGATAGATGATTGCTAACTAATAAAAAAAATAATGGTTTGAAAAAAAAAAATTAATATTTTTTGTAAATAATTTTTAAATAAAAAATATTAAAAAACTTCTTTAAAAATGGTGCTTGGGTTGAATATCAATTGGAATTTAATTAATTTTTTCCCTGAAAATAATTTTATTCTTACACAAAAATAAATCAAATTTACAAAAAAGCGTTAGTTTTTGTTCTTGAGATATTTAATTTTATAGATTTTTAGTACGACTAAAATTCTAATTTTCCATCATTTTTTTAAACAATTTCCATTAACAAAAATGTTACATTCAATTAAATTTTAACTTTTTAGGGTTCCGTACTTTGAAAAAGTCAAAACGGTCGGTGAGGTCGGTGACCGTCCGAACTTCTACATAATCAATTTACTCACAAACTATAAATGCTATGAACTTGAAATTTTCTGTAGTTATTAAATGTGTTGTCCCACACCTGATGATAACAAAAAAAATTTAAATATTTGTTTTTATTTATATTTTATGAACATAGATAAGGAGATAGTAAAACAAAAGTTTTTTTTAACGAATCGAGTTTAGTCTATAAAAATCGAAAAAAATGGAAGTATTTCAAAAAAAATGTTTATTGAATTTTCGAATGCTTAGTTTTTGAGTTATTACCAAAAACGAGTGGTTTTTTTGTCTCCCCCTTAACTTCGAACACTACAAAAGAAAAAATTTAAAAAAATTCATGGGAGTAGGGATTTTGCTAAATCGAAACCTAAACTTTTTTATTGTTGTTTTAATTTCAAATGTTCATTAGATGGGGTTTTAAATTTTGAAATTTTGAAAAAAAAGTATTTTTGATCATGGCATGTGGGGTGTCATATGAGAGGTGATTTTTTCTGTAGTGCAAAAGAGTTTTTTTGTAGTTCTTGAAAGCACAGTTTCGTCTTATTTTCAAATATGTAAAATTTTCCTTTTTTTGTCCCCTCCCTTATCTACGAACATTATAAAAGAAAAAATTTTAAAAATTCATGGGTGTAGAGATTTTGCTAAATCGAAACTAAAATTTTTTTACTAGTTATAATTTCAAATAAACGTGAAACTATACTAACAAAAACTGTTTTTTTCTCAAATATTATATACACGGAACCCTCAGCAAGCGAATTATATTCGCATTTGCCTGACTTTTTTTTTTTTAAATGTAGTTACATGCTTACTTTAAAATGTAACTTATGTAACTTTATTTGTTTGATAGATGATTAGGCAGCCGTTTGAAAAAAATTAATTAATATTTTTTGTAATTGATTTTTAAATAAAAATATTAAAAAACTTTTTTAAAGATGGTGCTAGGGTCGAAGATCAATTGGAATTTAATTAATTTTTACCCTGAAAATAGTGCTATCCTTGTTCTAGAATACATTAAATTTACAAAGAGGCGTTAATTTTTGTTCTTGAGATATTTAATTTTAAAAATTTTTAGTCCGTCTAAAATTCTAATTGTTCATTATTTTTTCGAACAATTTTTATCAACAAAAAATTTTAGCCATGAAGTTCGGAAAAATGATGAAAAATTAGAATTTTAGTCGTACTAAAAATCTTTAAAATGAAATATCTCAAGAACAAAAATTAACGCCTCTTTGTAAATTTAATGTATTCTAGAACAAGGATAGCACTATTTTCAGGGTAAAAATTAATTAAATTCCAATTGATCTTCGACCCTAGCACCATCTTTAAAAAAGTTTTTTTAATATTTTTATTTAAAAATCAAATACAAAATAAATTAATTAATTTTTTTTTCAAACGGCTGCCTAATCATCTATCAAACAAATAAAAATTAATGAAATCGGTAGAGCCGTTCTTGAGAAAATTAATTTCAAAGTTACATCGGATTGCCAGAATTTTAATTTTTTATGTATGTTGGCCCTATGCCAACTTTAAAAACTTTAAAAACATTGTAAAATAAGTTGTATTTTGTATTTTATCCATACTACTAATATGCCAAGTTTTCAAAAATAGTCAAGTTCAAATCTCGACTTTTTCACCTGCGTAGATCACTTTTTTCATCATTTTACTGTTTATATTTATGAATATTGGAGCTATTTTCTACATGTGTATTTAGTATTTCTAAGAAATTGGAGAACCCTTCTGAAAAATTTGAAGAGGTATAAATACTAAACCAATTTTCTGCTGCAAGCTATTATTAAATTATGTAGTTTCAATTTTTTCTTGGAAACTACTTGGACTTTTCTTTTCAGATTCTATACATCAACATCTTTTAAGCACTAGGAAAAAAAAATAAATAGAACGCCGGATAACTGTTCCTCCCCAAGACCAACACAGAAATTTGGGAATCTCTTAACGTAAAATAACTTAATCGAACATTCTCATTATTGAGAAATATTTGATTTCCAGAACAAGTAATTTATTAATAATAGCCTAAAAATAAGAATTAACATTAATAATAAAAGATTAGACTTGCGTGAACTACTGTTGGGGTGTTAGCTCCTCTTCTCCAAAAATTTCCACCTGTGCTTTAATATACACCCATTCTACTTGCCAAATAACTTGCTTGATGGAGTTTTATCTTGTTACTTCGGTTAAATTGATAGGATTTACTATAATCCCAATTGAATTCCTTCTATGTGTAATTAATTGTTCCTGCTTTACAGCTATCACAATGGCACTTTATGAATACAACCAAATATACTTGTTGTACATATAAACAATTTTCCGGCCCGTCACATGCAGAACCACAATGCTGATATTCATATGGATGACCTTAATTTGTGTAACAAATGGAATAATGTTGATCTTATGATGTTCGTCATAGTTACACCTAGAACACTAGATCTGAAACAATTTCTTTTTATCCAATCAATTTATAATAAGAAACTCAATTTGTTTTCTTTTATATTTAATACACATTGGTATTTTTGTATCTTTTAGAAATTAAACTTTCAATGCTAACAATTTATTTTGGTTTTTCTAAGTTAAACACGGTAAACTTATTTGTTTTAGTTCAAAATACAGAATGCTGATCGAAAAAAATGTGATTCTTTGACATCTTTTTAAAGAGCAAAAAAACGAAGGTTGAGCAAAACTGAGTGATAAATCTCTGCTCGTTAAAATTGAAAATAAAATTGGTGCGTTCGTTTATTTTTATAGTATATTCGAAATTTAACTAGCCGTTAAGTATTAGAAAATTTTAAAATTATTATTAATGTAAAAATGAACGGAAACTATGGAAATAAATTTTTATTGAATTAGAAAAAGAAGATAAATTGGTTTTATTATTTACTACGTTTTCATGATTAGTTCAAAACGATTTGAAAACCAAATTCGAATTGAATTCACCATGAAAACATCAAAAATTACAGTTTTGAATACTATTTATTTTTAAATACGATCTCGATTTTCTTTGGGATCGTATCGGTATCCAAATATTCGGAAATACATGAAAACGGAAAACTGGATCGTGTCATGCGCAGTAAAATGTTTATGTTTGTTTTTAATTACAAAACAACTAATTTCACATTGATTTATAAAATGTTTATTTGATTAACTTTATTGAAAAGAAAAATACAATATCAAGCATAAAAAATAAAATATTGAACACAATTAATGAAACACAATTAAACGCTTTTTGACATTTTGACAGTTTTTCAACGCAGTCTTAAAAATGTTTTCAACTCGTTTTCAATCCTATCATGAAAACACTTTACAGTTTGAATACGGGATAAGGATTCAATTCTTTTTCGATCTGCATGAAAACGTAGTAATTGTTTAGGCGAATATAACGGACGTTACAAAGCGAATTGTTCAATTTATCGTAATTTATAATTTTTTTGGAAGGGTCAACTGATAGATTTGGGAATTTAAGTTTCAGGCAAAGTGATTTTTAAGGACACAAGATCATTGTCCGAAAAGTGAGATGCTCTACGTTTCCTTCAAACTTTATATCTAAATTAAAATTCCTTCTATAATAAAAATATGATCAAGACATTTATCACTCACAAGCCCTGTAACTTTATTCAGTATAGAATTGAGAAGAACAGATGCAATTTTAGTGAGATAATTTTCCACGTCCTTAGAGTTTGCAAATAAATCAATATTAAAATCTCCCACCAAAACAACATTTTTGGTACCTACCTTTGATAAAATTACTTTCAGTTGATCCAGAAACTGCCAAATAGGAAATTCATATAGACGATAAAAACAAAGAAACGAAACAAAAACACCACAGATTTTTTTATCGCATCTGATGCAATCAGCTGTTGAACAATCAATATTTTTAATCGAATAATTTAAGTTTCTTCTTACAAACACCGCGACTCCACCATATTCACATTACAATTTGCATAAAGATCATAACCCGGTATTGTAAAACAAGAGAGTTCATGATTTTTGACCTAAATTTCACTCAGAAAAATTAGATCCGGAAAACTTTTCAACGACATCAAAACAAAGAAATGAAAATTTTGTCTCAAAAAGCGAATGTTTTGATGGATTACAGAAAATTTAAAACCTTTTTGAGGATATTTTGTTGAATTTATTAAATGGCAAGATGGTTCATTTATATTAAAATACAAGTTATTATCTTCATTCGTCATTAAAATTTGTAGTTTTCAACATCTGATAGAGAGTTAATATAAATGACCTTCTTGCCCTCTTTCTTTAGGATATCTTGCCCTCTTAATATATGATACCATATCCGGATATCAGATACTAGATACCAGGTACCAGATATCAGATTTAAGATACCAACACCACAATTTAAGTGGCGGAAGACCTTGCGACGTTCATAATAATCGGAGTGACTACGATGAATTGATCCTTAAAGTCGCTGAAACACCAAATTGCTCAAACATTTATTTTAGAACCTGTTCTACTTGCGGAACTCCTTTATTTTTTCTTCTGTTTTGAGACAGAACCTTTTGTTCCTAAACTCATTCAATGGGTATGATGCATTCTAGCGTTCTATCACAAAGTGAAGTTGTAGTATATCATCGATTAATATCCGATTTTAAAGGAAGCTGTCAAGGTTTTTTACCATGCAAATGCTTATCCTGAGGATCTCCTTTTACGAATCCCTCAACGAAATTCTCTCAAAATCCTTTGTAAATCTAACGTTCAATCTCGCTTCTCTCCGGCCAAATAAAGCAGCTGCCATCCAACATATTCAGTAAACCTAATAAAAAAATCAGGGTTGTTATGATAGACCCTAGGATCTTCTCAGTTGGAGTTGGAGGAGGACGAACCTTGGCTTCCTCCCCACAATGAACAGAAACGATTGAGTTTTAACTGAAATCCTTAACACAGTGTTCTGCATATGTACTATGGGTTGTAAGGGAAAGTGCAGCTACCACAAAGTAGGCTTAATACGCTCAAAAATTTGCCTCCTTGCCAGGTAGAGTTATGCTAAATTCAGCATCGTTTGTGGATAAAGGTGAGTCAAACATGCCGATTGCTTTAGAAGCAGAAATAGGACAATTCCTTCAATAGGACGATTTCGATCCTCGATATACTACTGCAGCTGAAGACTTTCATGAAAAAATGCAAGCATGAGTGCCGGCATGTATCAAGTATTTGTTTCAAAGATATGTAGTCCTGAAAAGTTTTGAAATGTAAATTTGCACTGAAATGAGAAAATTGGTCGGCTTCTAAGATTTGATTTCGACTATACTACTGAACCGAAACGCAGAATCTAACATTTTTTAATATTGAATGGACTGTCAGGCTTCAATATTGAATGGTTAAATATTTATAACTATTTGCATTTAATAATCATAAATTTATCGATTTTGTATTGATGGTTTTTATTGGTTTAGGGTGTGTATTCTAAAAACTTAATAGTTTATGTTTAATTTGATTAAGAATTTTGATTTTTTTCGTACCTCATCTTCCCGTTTTATGAAATGAAACAGCTTTTATTATTTTCCAACAAAAGATTACAGAAACATTACAATATGTGCAATCGTAAGTACATTGCAAAGCAATAAATTTTTCATGCTTAGACACTTTAAGTTACAATTTTTTATTCGATTATTTTCTTCATGGATAAAATATAAAATATAAAAACTGAAAGAAAATAATAATAAAGTTTTCAAGTGTGACAACGGTTTTACAAAACTATATTAAATTGAATTTGACTTTAAAAATATTCAAGCTTTGCATTAACTGATGATATATTGAGATTTTATTGTCTACTGCTAAAAGTTTTTCGCTTTTAATGAATGAACGTTTTAAAAGTTGGATTATGTTGTAAAGTAGGTTTTAGAGTTTCAAAGTTCATGTAAATTGCAATTGTCTGAAACGAAATGCATTTCAATGTAATTTTATAAAATTTTTTGCATTAAATTTAAAAGCTGTAGCAAAACAAGTGTCAGTTTTATTACAATTCTGCAGCAGTTTTGTAAAGGGTAGGTTAATCTGTGTCAACCATTCTTCAATTCCCTATCCTCTCTGCATACGATAATATACTAAAGTGTATTTTGAAAATGTATATATCTATATTATTAAAAACTTTTCAACCCACTTCTTTGCAAAAACACAATTATTTAAATTTTTTCGAAGTACTGACACTTCCCGGAAACCAGCGGGAAGTTTAATTAAATTATATTCGTTTAATATTTTCTATTTTCACTAATAATTGAATATCCATTTACTCAAAATTAGTCTAATTTAGATAATTTTCAACTAAAACTGGCCATAAAACGATCAATTTCCATTAGTCCCCAATTTCCCATATAAACCGAAAATATCCACCAAATATATGCTACTATTCCTTAGCCCATTCCTCGATTTTACTAACATTTCAGTGCGGTGCTTGTTTTGATCTCACCTTTCAATTTCGCTAAGATTCGCCAAGATTTGCGACAACTCATTTCTCTCAGTTCTGACTTACAAAAACCAAAGGCTCACACATTTTCTTAATTTGTCGGTTATTGCTGATATTTTTGTCAAAAAAAAATTGAGAAAAATGCTGTAAGGAAGCTCTGGCTATCCATGTACTCCAAACTAATCAAATTTAGATAAACAAACGAAACGTCGTATATTTTCAGAAACATCACGAATTTTTAAATAGATTTATTTTTCAATTATTTCATCCAAAATTCTTTTGCAGATATTTTAGTTAGATTAAAGATTGTCTGGGACCACATTTTGTAAGAAGAAGTTTCAGAATACTATGACGCAATAAAACAGGAATTGAAACTGCTTGAAAATTTTCAGATCCTTTGATTTTTTCAATATCAACTGGTTGAGTATCAGGATTAGAACTTTGTGGAGTTTATTTATTGGCTATACTATAAAAAATGAAGAAAAATGTTTCAGAGGGCAGATTTTGCACTTACACACATCACAAAATTGTGCAGATCCCAGTGCTTTTCCCATTTTCCGGCGAACTATAAGGTATTTATAGCTAACAGAACTTCGGCAATTAAAGATGTTCTACCAAGAGAGCAGTGGAATCATGTATCTTCAAACTTAAATCCAGCAGATCATGCGTCTAAATGAGTGACTAGGGCAGCTTGTAGAATTGGATCAATGGTGGATGGGTCCACAATTGCTGTCATGGAAATAAAAATTATGGCACTTGATAGCAATATAGATTTACATGTTTTTACAGATGCTGATGAAGAAAAAACGTCTCCTAAAAATACAGCTAACAATCAGAAATTGAAGAAGATATTTTATCATACATGGTGAACAAGCTTTCAGAATCGATTCAGAATCCGATCGATTAATCTTAAGACCACTCAATACAAATATGTAAATAATAAAACAACGTTTTAAACCGATTTAGTCAATCAATATTACAACAAATAAACCCAACGAAGATCAAACAATAATTCAATGTTCATATTATTCGTCACCACCGGATTTATTTATTTATTTTTCTTTTTCCATCACCAAAATATTTCGCCTTCAATTTTTATCTTTTCATTTGTCTTGTTTACACAGAAACACTTAATCTAATATTGATCTCTTGGCTTAAGGAGATTTAAAATATTCTCAAAGCTATTCAACTAAGAATAATTTAAATTTTATATACATATAAATTTATACTTATAAAAAAATTGAAGAAAAAAAATTTGTTTTTAATAAAAAAATTTTTCAAATGAAAATTCCATCATTTTCCGCACAAAATAACAAGTAGAACCGTAGATAAAAAAGAAGTAGAAAAAATGGGAAATGATTTTGTATAAAATATCAGCGAATGAACGAACAAACAAGTTTAGCAAAAAAAAAAAAGTTTATTGTTATCATAAAAGTTACAATCAAAAAATAAAACTGATAGAACACTTTTTGTATTAAAATACAACAAACGCAAAAAATTATTATTGTTATTATTATTATTCCTTTTAATTGAATATAATTTGTTTTACTTTAAAAACTGGAAGAGTGAGTTAAAAACTTAAAAGCCAAAGTGGCGTTTATGAGCTCGAGAATTTTTCTGATTAATTTTTCAACTCAAAGAAAAATTTTAAAATATGTCGAGGTCAATCAAGAGAAAACTTATTAAAATTTCAAAGCTTTTCTGCATAGTCAAAACCACTTCATAGTATTGCCACATTGATGAAAGAGATTTTGTTGAAGCTATCCAGATTGTAAATTTTGAGTTCAAAACTAGGCTGTTTAGGATAAATAAAGCTGTATACGTTCAGTTTGACGTAACGACAGCAAGTGTATTTTTGCAATTATTTCAACATACAAAATATTAAAACATTTATTTATTTATTTCATTAACAGTCTCATTATTATAGATAGAGTTTCAAGTTCTATTGACTGATTTTTATACACAACATAACAGAAAAATTAACTGAATAAAACAAAAATAAAAAAAAACTATTAATCCTGTGAATTTAAACAAAAAAATTTCATTGTATATAGCTTATTCATGAGTTGGAAGTAATTCATTTAACGTTAATCAATGAAATTAATCATGAGACTATTAGGGAATCTAGGTTACATATTTCAAAATAACAAGGAATCGCCCGGTAGCCAAAATTCGGCCATTGTAAATGGAATTTGTAAACCGACCTCCCAACTAAATAGCAACAACACATTATTTCAGAGATTGATATAATTGATATTGAATTGTGAAACAAATAACTTGAACAAAAAAAAAACAGAATAATTGAAAAATAATCATAAAACACACCTTCATTGCTCCAATTTTTTCTCAAAAATCGTCCAAGTTCCAAAAACATAAATAATTTTTTGGCACATCTACCACTCAAGACCTTTCCATCGATATACATATTGCCACACTTTTGATGGGACAAATATTTTAAAAGTGTACCACAAAAATGGTGTACGTATTTATATATAGATTACAAATTCTTCATCTTAATAATTATATTATTATTTAGATAAAGTTAGCTCAGTAAAGTATATTATTTATATTTTACTTATATTTCAATGCACTTGTAAGCGTTGTATTGAGAACTGGAGGTAATTGCTGAAAAACTGGAAAATTGATTGCCACAAGGCCAAATATTTTTTTTTTTAATAAAATCTGTTGTGTAGTAGGAATTACAATATATGTCATAATAACACATGAAAACTTTTTAAGACCAAGGTTCCACAACAACATACGTTCAAAGATGTTGATGGACGTAAATCTTTCTTTTTTTGTTTTTTTATATTTTTGGTTAAAGAATGGATAACTAAACAAAAAATCCTATCACCTATATGACAAAGTATGACATAGACCAATGTTTTATGATAGAATAGAGAAAAAATAAAAGTAAATTAAAACGTATATAGCAAATTTTTACAAAAGTTTGCTGGAACAAAACAAAACAAAACTGTAGTTGCCAATAATCCATCCGGTTGCATATTCCTTGATCCTGCGACGCTCTGTCTTTCTTGAAGATTAAAACCCACACACAGTAATATGAAGGCTCGTTTCTTCAAGGAAGCAATAGCGTCTCATCATAGGGGATTATTTTACAGCTAAGATTGAGGGTGCCACCGTTGACTGACTACAGTTCATCTGCCATACTAAGATGTCACCTTGAATAGTGATATCTCACTGCAATTGCCAGTGGTATCTTTTGGTCTCTTGGACTCTTAGATCAATAGCAGGGATTGGAGTACGCGTGGTTGTCACACCCGTAGATCAAAATAAAAAAAATTTCAAAACAATAAAAACTGATCCCTCCATGCGGGATATTGCACAGAAGACAGAAAAAACTGCAAGCATTACCTCACATATGACTTAGATATGAAAATAAATAAATAATCAAGAAACAGTTAAATCCACAAACTAGAGGAAGAGTTGATCAGATAAAAAAATGGAATAGTTCTACACTATAAGTAGTGTAGGAAAAAGCGAATAAATTCAAAGAAAAATAAAAAAAAGAAAAAAGAAAAAGGATGTGAAAAGTAGTATCTATTGTCACATAACTATTTTTCTGTATTTTAAGGGGATATAAAGAAGAACTAACTCCATTGAAAAACCAATGGAGTTGTTATAGCAGGCCGCGTACTGCGAACAAGAAATTGTACCTGTCGTCAAGTACAAATTCCTGAATTAAACGCGTATATGGAAGATTAAGGTGATCGGAAATCATATATGAAGTGAAAAAGGAGACTCTGGCGGCCTAGCAGGTCGAAGAAGCCACAACCGTCACATTCACCCCCTTAATTAACCTCTCATTCACATGCCCTTGCACCTCATACACTCACTCATATACACACACACACATTTACTCCTACATACATCCATGTACATACACTCACTCACACAACCTATATGATATATAAAAGTAATCATCCCATAATGGTAATCGATCCCTCTCACCCCCAATCCTAGCTACGACTTAGCCAATATCATCTCGCTCACTCGTTATTTCTCAGTGTAGTTTTCTCCAAGGTGGTAGTGGTATATTGTGGGACAAGGTCGACGACCCCCGTAAAATTTGTGATGGTTATGATTGAATTAAATGTGGTTTGCACCTACGCATCTGGCAATTGTGGCAAGAATGTATAATTGAATTAAGTTATGTCTATCAAAGCTAATCGTTGCACCGACACATCCGGTGATTGTTGACATCCGGTGATGGTTGCAGGAAAGTATGATTGAATTAAGTTATGTCTATCAAAGTTAATCGTTGCAGCGACACATTTGGTGATTTTTGGATGAAAACTGAGTAAATCCCAAAAAAATAACTAATCTGTGGCGTCACCAAACAAAGACCATTGTTGCTCAGCAGTTGCCTGGTAATTAATTCGGTGTAATTAATTATTAATTCGGTGTGAAGGTAGTGAAGTGTGTAAAGTGGATCGTTGATCAATAATTACACAAAAAAAATTCCACCATGCAATCAAAGGCGCCGACGTGATATTTGAACTCAGTCGAACTCGGTTGTTGTAATTATACCCGAAGAGGGTAGCAAAATTGATGATATCAATGATAGTAGTCGTAATCACTTCCGTGTATTCAACGGTATAACCATTACTTATTCGAATCGTAGATCAAGTTTGTTTTGTTTGTTTTTATTCAGAACCACGGTATAGCATAATGCCCGCCATGAAGCTCTCAATTACGGTAGCAACCTCGACCACAGCAACTCAATGTATTTATGGGAATTAGATTTGGTTCTATTTGATAAATTCACAATTTAAAATGATTTGAATATTCGAGTATTCGAATATCCGATTAATGATTTTAACTATTCGTTATTCGAATATTGATATGCGAATATATTTTTTTATCTCTCAAAATATAATGGTTTTCCATCCCTTCATTTCTCTTTCAAATTTCGAAACTTGGAAGTTCCAATATTTTAAGTGAAATAATCTTATTACAAAAAGTGCTTGACGTATTAACTCCGCTTGATATAACAGTCAAAGAACTTTGCGAAAAAAATTCAACACTTTTGACAACCGAAGGCGTATGCAAATTCTTATTAAATTCTCTAACGAAAATGAACAGTGGTTTAAGTAAAATCCTACTCAAGAAAATTTGGAAACGAATGGATCAGAGAAGAAACAAAACCTTAACAACCTTATTGCTTTCTCTTGATATTGGATTTATACCACAATCGAACGAATATTTTGACTACGCAACGCAAACTGCTGTGAAAACTTTTTCGCCTTCTCAGTCTTCAAATATGTACCAGTTCCTAGCGATGAAAAGAGTGATAATCAGTTGCGGGTTTCTTGTAATATAAATGACGCAATTGCAGTCAACAATCAAAGTAAAAATATATTGCGGCAAGAGCTGCAACTAACGATTAGCTCAATTACCGATTCCACGACATGAGACACAGAAATAGTGGTAATGAGAATCGCGAGTAAAAGCTTAAAAAACATTTTTGTTATTTAAATTATTTCAAAAAAACGAACTGATAAATTAGACGATTTGTATAATGCTCTGTCGACTATCAGCCCCACTTCAACAAAAACTGAAAGGGTTTTCTCTACGCCGGAATATCTAAAATGAGAAACAGCCTAAAATATAAACATCTAAATGCACTTCTCTTTCCTTAATGCCTATTAGAAAACAAATAAAATAAAATGCATAATATGTTAAACCTGTTTGATTTTATTCATAGTTCTTAATATTTATTTTACTATTCGAATATACTAACCGAATATTCGCGTATTTAAAGAAAAAGTTATTCGACATTCGGATAACTCAAAATGCCGAATAACTGAATGCTCTACTTGCGATCATTAACAATAAGTACTTAAAAGCTATTTAGTCAAGCGTAATTGAAATTTCTAACTACCTTCATAGCATATATAATCGTTCCGATCGGAGAATAATATAGATATGTATTTCCTTCTCTTTTTGTTTTATCCGTTTACGAAATCGTTTTTATAATTAAAATTATATTTTTGTTATTCAAGGAAGTACAGTTAAGCACTAACATTTACTATTCCGGTTTTGTTCTCCCTCCTTTTTATTTCGGTTTGAAATACCTTAGTATTACATTCATGAGCCAAAACTGAAATTCTTACCGCCACTTTTTTTGGCATTTCTCGACGTTTTCTGACCTATTGATTCTAAAAAAGCAAAAAAAAATGTATGTCTGTCTGCCGGCCGGCCGTCATTTCCTACGCTGCAGGGAAAACCGCTGGAGGGATTTCAAAAATTTTTTTGTGAAAATGATTTTTTCAAAATAGGTATACTCATGGGACAGGTCCGAACGGTCCGAACGCTGTGTTTGATAACTGTACCGGAAGTTTGTCAAAAAAATCATTATGTGTATCAAAAATAGCAAATTTTCATATTTTTGGCTTAAAAAACGTTCATTTTAGGTGATTACGAGTGGGAACATTAAATTTGGAAAAATTTTGATGGTCGGAATTGGTATGTGAGGCTAAAAACTAGATTATTGCATTATAAGTTTGTCAAAAAAATGTTGTCAAGTGTGTCAAAAGAAAGAGTTTTGTTTAATTTTTTTACCCGATTTTTTGGAAAAAAATAAAATTAATTATTTGTTTGAAATGAAATTTTATTATTATTATTGAGAATTATGGCATTATAAGTTTGTCAAAAAAATAATGTCAAGTGTGTCAAAAAATGATTCCATTTATTTTTGGGAAAAGCAGTTTTTATGACGTATATGTAATTGCATATGAAATTGGACATGGAAATTTTTGAATTTGTTATGGTTTTTTGGGATTTTGAAAAAGTTTGTATTTTTGATTTTGTAAGAATTTTTTTGGAATATTTTTGATTTTATTATAATTTTTGGAATTTTGGAAAAAATTTCAATTTTTGATTTTGTAATAATTTTTGCAATATTTTTAGAATTTTGGAAAAAGTTTGAATTTTGAAGGATTTTTGGAATATTATTGGCATCTAGAAAAAGTTTAAATATTTGATTTTATTCTCATTTTTGGAATCTTTTGGGAATTTTGAAAAAAGCTTGATTTTATTTAATTTTTACAATATTTTTGGAATTTTGAAAGAAATATGAATTTATGATTTTTTAATATTTTCTCGAAATGCTAAATGGAGAAGTTTTTGAGCCGTGTGCTGAGTGTATCATCTTTTTACTAAATTATGTTCATATATGATCTGTTATAATTTTCCGGCAACGAATTGATGTTTCGTGTTAGTTTTGTAATACATATCTAAACAGAGATAAAAAATACATGTACTTTAACAAAAAGTTATGTTTGATATACATCGCTGCCCAAAACTACAAACCATGTCCTCATAAAAGTTTTTTGCCGAAAACTATATCAAAATCCTTAACCTAGACCGAAGTCTTGATATCTCAGAGCTGTGAGATTTCAGCCCATCCATATTCTTTCTATTTAATTCTAATTTATAAAAATAATTTTCTAAATAAATTTACAATTGTGTTCTTTCAGTTTACTTGTGTTTTAACACAAAAACAAGATTTTTCTAATCAGATCGCTTTACGAAGCTTCGGCAGGACTTTGTGTTTGTCTATTAGGATTTATTTCCTTTCTTTTACTTTAATTTTTTTTTATGGTGTATCTAAACTTATCTGAGTTAATAGCACAGAAAAAAAACTTTGCTGTTACCGGCCCCAATTTCTCTAAAATTTGCATTCGACATATAATCTCTTTTACTAAATCAGACTCGCACTTTGACCACAAATAAATTTTACTACTTAATCTAAACACAAATAACTGTGAATGTCAAAAGAAAATTCACTGGTTTTCTCAATCTTTCGATGGAAAGTTTTGAAAACCACTCATCAATCGGTAATCAAATAACAATAAAATAAAATGGCGAATCACCCACTAGTTTTTATATTCCAACAATCTTGACGGGATTGATTGAAAACAACAAACAAGCACATAATGAGTCTTCCATTTTTATGTTTTTCGGTTTTGATCATATTCACTCACAAAAAGAAAAATTTTTTGGATTGAATTCTTTACTTTTCTAATCCCAAGCACCGGATTCAATCCAAAATCAGGACAAATATAATTTTAGTTCTTTATTTATGCCAACACATAAATAATCACTTGACAATAGGGTTTCTCATTTCCCGTAGAAATTTAAATCCCGGAAAGCTGGGACAAAAACAACTAAATTCCCGGGATCGCGGGAAATCCCAGGAAACGCTAAAAAGCTAGATTTTTCTAATTGGGTGGTAGAAAAATGTGTAAAATTAAAACAGCACAAAAAATGCGCTATTGATTTTTAAATTTAAATAATTTTTAATTAAAAAAACTTCAAAAATTAAATAAAAAAGAACACATAAAAACAAAACCAAATTAAATTCATAATACTAATTTTTAAACAATTTTTCAAAAAACTAGGTTGTCAATGGCGCCATCACTCAATTTTGTCCGAATTTTCGTGACAATGGACGAACCATCCATTGAACACCATCCGTCCAAAAGAACCATTAAACATAAATTAAGAGAAATGAAGCCGCAAGTTTTAGGTAGATTTCTCAGAAAAATCTAGCTATTTTAAGTTTTATTGGTTTTAATTTGTTGTGTTTATATGTGTCAAAAAACCATACAAAAAAACCATGATACCATATGTGTCAAAAAAACATTTTCCTAATTTTGAACGAAATTAATTACTACAGAGAGAAAAGAATTAAAAACTACTCGATTTTCGAGTGAGAAAACTTTTAATATCCTTGGAAAAAGTACAAAACAATGTTAATAAAAATTAGCGGAATACCCGGGATCATCCCGGGAAAACGGGATGAAAATTTACCCCAGGGATCCCAGGGAAAACATGATCCCGGGATCTTATTTGAGAAACCCTACTTGACAACACGAAAGAAAAAATGAACAACTAACAGCACAAAGCATGGAGGGATCAGTTTTTATTGTTTTGAAATTTTTTTTTATTCTTATCTACGGGTGTGACAACCCCGCGTACTCCAGTTCCTGCTATTGACATACAAGTCAACGTGAAATATCACATACCACTGAAAACAGCAGTGAGATATCACTAGTCATGGTGACATCTTAGGGGTGGTGGCGGATGAACTGTATTCAGTCAACGGTAGCACCCTCAATCTTAGCTGTGATATAATCCTTGATAATGGGACGCTATTGCTTCCTAGAAGAAACTAACCTTCATATAACTATGTGTGGTTTTTAATCTTCAAGAAAGACAATGCGTCACAGGATCAATGAATATGCAACCAGCTGGATTATTGGCAGCTACAGTTTTGTTTTGTTTCAGCAAATTTTTGTAAAAATTTGCTATTTCCTTTTTGATTTACTTATATTTTCTCTATTCTATCATAAAATATTGGCCTTGTCATATTTTGTCAGTAATAGAATTTTTTGTTTAGTTATCCATTCTTTAACCAAAAATATAAAAAACAAAAAAAAGAAAGATTTACGTCCATCAACATCTTTGAACGTATGTTGTTGTGGGACCTTGGTCTTAAAAGGTTTTTATGTGTTACTGTGACACATATTGTAATTCCTACTACACAACACATTTTATTAAAAAAAAAATATCACTGAACGTCAAAACCAATAATCCAATAAGGGGAAAGGGTTTTGTTTAATTATGAATTTTTTGTTTGGGATCATTTCACCATTACAGGGGTGAGATTGGAGAAGGTAAAAAAATCGTTTTTGATCTCAACGAGTGGGGTCTCATATGAAAGAGCACTTAATTTAAGAAACATTCTAACGTTTTTTAGTATTATTCGGTGCACAGGTTTCTAACAATTGTCAAAAAAGTGCAACAAAAAGTTGGTCCCCCCTCTGCGTTTCGACGTTGATTTACAGAAAAATTTAAAAAAACGCGCGGAGATAAATTTGATAAACCCTGAACGAAAACTATAGCGAAGTGTGACATAACTACTTTTCTGTATTTTGAGGGGGTGAGATTGGAAAAGGGTGAAAAAATCATTTTTGATTCCAACGAGTGGGGTTTTATATGCAAGAGCACTTAATTAAAGAAACATTCTAATATTTTTTAGAAGTTTGCGGTGCACAGTTTTCTAATTATTGTCAAAAATGAGCAAAAAAAAGTTGGATCACCTCTTTGCGTTTTGACGTTGATTGACAGAAAAAAATTGAAACAACACCCTAAACGAAAACTATAGCGGGGTGTCACATAATTGTTTTTCTGTATTTTGAGGGAGTGAGATTAAGGAAGGGAGAAAAAAATCATTTTTGATCCCAACGAGTGGGGTGTCATGTAGAAGAGCACTTAATTTAAGAAACATTATAAATTTCTTTTAGAATTTTACGGTGCACAGTTTTTGGCTGGCCACTCGGCTGGCGCCTTGTGCGATATTACTCACTTTCCAAGCTTGCTATCTAATATACTATAACACGACCGTTTGATCAAATATAGTTAATGTTTGAGATTGTATAATAAAGAATTATATTTTATTATTTTGAAATTTATTTAGCTTATTTTTGCATAGGATATTGATGAAGCTTTGGCAAATGATACAGGTTCACTTGAAAATAAAAGATCTGGATTCATTTCAAATTTGGAGAAAATGGCGGGGGGTCTCCTGAACATCTACAAGTTTAAATCTTGAATAACTTCTAATCCCGGACTATGATCTTACCGAAACTTAGTATAGGTTTTAGTACAGTTTCCAATATTTCTGCATACCAACTTCCGGTTGTCACTTCCGGTTAAAAAGTTTTTTTTTCAGGTGTTTATCCCTACTGTAGCCTACAATTATCGATCAATTTTTATTAAACTTTGGTTAAAGCTTTCAAGTAATATGAGAAAGATTTTATCAGCTTTTGGAGTTCATTGGATAAAGGGTTTGGGGGTCCACCATACAACAGGTGGTTTTTTCCACAATGTTTTTATGTTTGTTGGGAGCATAAAACAATTATTCGTGAATGAATTTTGTAACACTTTATGACAAAAAGATGCAAACATGTATGACAAGGAACTGATCAGTTTTTGAGCGATAGTGACCAAAATGGTGTGGGGTCCCTAGAGCACATGTTTTTTTGAAAGCTCCATAGCATCTGTACCTGATAATCGAATTGAATGAAACTTGGTACATGAGTATTTAGTACGGTTCATAATAGTTCTGCATCCCAACTTCCGGCTTTTCACTTCCGGTAAAAACATTTTTTTGTACTCTTCTGAAGTTTTTTCGAACACTACAGCCTACAATAATGAAATGATTTTGAAGACGCTTATTGAAAAGGTTTCAACTAGTGTGAGAAGATCATTATCATCTTTTGGGACACATTGATCAAAGTGGCGGGGGGTCCACCATACAACTGCTAACTTTTCACACTTTGTTTTTAAAGTTTGTTGGGAGCATACAGACTTCATTCATTAATTTATTTTAATGACACTTTGAAAACAGATGGAGACTTAAATAACAAAGAACTATTAGTTTTTGGACAATATTGGAATAAGTGGTGGGGGTCCTCCCGAACACCAGTTTACTGTGTCATAATTTTGTCAATGTTTGTTGGGAGCACACAGCATTCGTTCGTGGACGAATTTTGATGACACTTTGGAAAAATATGCAAACATTTATGGCAAAGAACTGATTAGTTTTTGAGTGATAGTGAACAAAGTAGTGGGGGATGTCCCATACACCTGTTTTTTTTAAAGCTTCATAACATCTGTACCTGATAATCGAATTGGTTGAAACTTACTATATGAGCATTTAGTACGGTTCACAACAGTTTTGCATCCCAACTTTCGGTTTTTCACTTCCGGTAAAAATTTTTTTGTAAATTTTTGAATTTTTTTCAGTGTGTTTATGTACACTACAGCATACAATAATGAAGTGATTATGACGAAACTTATGGAAAAGGTTTCAATTAGTGTGAGAAGATAATTACCATATTTTGGGACACATTGATCAAAGTGGCGGGGGCCTACCATACAAATGTTGACTTTTCACACTTTGTTTTTAAAGTTTGTTGGGAGCATACAGACTTTAATTATTAATCAATTTGAATGACACTTTAGAAAAAGATGAAGACTTAAATGACAAAGAAATGATTAGTTTTTGAACAATATTGGGATAAGTGGTGTGGGGCCTCCCGAACACCTGTTTACTGTGTCACCATTTTTCAATGTTTGTTGGGAGCAAACAGCATTCGTTCGTGAACGAATTTTAATGACACTTTTGAAAAAGATGCAAACATGTTTGGCAAGAAACTGATTAGTTTTTGAGCAATAGTGACCAAAGTGGGGGGGCTGTCGTACAACCGTTTTGTTTTGTTTTGTATAACCGTTAGGTAGCAAAAAAACATTACATGTTTTTTTGGTTATGGAACATTCCAGATTAACGATATTTAGAATGACGATCGGTTGATTGATTTTTCTAGATTGTATGGAATTTAATATATAGGCAGTTATATTTAGGCAGAATTAATCAATTGTAAACAAAACGCTGTTCGTTAACATACAATTGTGTAAATAGAAATAATTTTTAACTATGTTTTTGTATATATAGTTTTAAGTGTTAGAGCAGAAGCTGTTGAAAGAATATTCTAGTTAGAAATATTGCTGTCTGTATTGTTTCCTGTTGTTGTGAAACAATTAGGGTGTTGAATACTTAATAAAACCTGGTGTTTTGTTTATTAATCAGAGATCGAATCCAGAGAGTGGTTTAGAAACTGCGTTTATTGAATTGAGAGTAAGTCTAATTCGAAGTTAGTAAAAAAAACGTGACAATATATTATCAAAATTTATTCATGTATGAAGACTGTGAACAAATCAGCAGTTGTTTAAGATAAGCTCGCAAGCCCTAGTTATTTCTTATTTAACTTTTCAAAACTGGCTTTTGAGAACAGAAAAATACGTGTTCTAGAACGATTATTGAAACCTTGACCATTTTCCGGAAACTTGGCATAAAAGTTGTATGGACCAAAAAATACATCTTGCTTTACAATTTTTTTTTAAGTGAATAGTTTAAGCATAGGAGGCACTCCAACATGCCTGAAAAATGAAAATTTTGCCATTCCGATGTAACTTTGAAACTAAATTACTCCAGAACGGCTATAGAGATTTCAACAAAATCTTTTTTGTCCGCTAGGTTATTAATAAATCTTTAGAACAAAAAATATTTAAACGTTTTTGTAATTAATTTTAAGATTAAAATATTAAAAAAACTTTTTTAAAGATGGCACTAGAGTCAAAGATCTATTGAATTTTAAATTTTTATTTTTTTTAAATAGCTCTATCTTTGCTAATAAATTTGTCAAATTTACAAAGCTGCGTTAATTCGTGATCTTGAGGTATTTAATTTTAAAGCTGCCTTTGTCTATTTTATGACCTAGAAATTTTAATTTTTTCACCCCAAACCCGTATTTTACATATTATACAATTAACATATCGTAATTACCCAATTTAGGCCAAAAGAAAACGTTTATAACCCGATTCAGTACAGCGATATTTAATGAAAGTCTTTGTAACGCTATAGGCATAAATCTGCATCACATTTTCTGATCCCTACGTTTAGGTTATTTTTCTTTTTAAGGAGTGTATCCGCAACACTTATCATTAATAGATGTGGTTGAAGCTTGAGGCAATTAGAATCAACTCAGTCAACACTTCAATTTCCGGAACAAACACTGATTTCTAAAAAAGCAAGCTACAATCTGTGTTTCTAAAGCTAGTTGAAGAAAATCTTTGAAAAAAGTTCGTGATTGTTTCGGGAACAAACTAATTGAATTCCTCTTGATATTTACCAAACTGGTGCAATGGATTTAAAAGTTACATACATTGTTCTAACATCGTTGCATGTAAATAATGTCAAAAAAACTTTTATCAGCTAAAACCTGAAGGTAAAGCAAACGTGCACGCAACATTAAAACACCAACAATTATGCTAAGTATACAATATTTTTACTTCAAAAGACAGAAAAATTAATTAACAGTTTTTCATTACAAAATTTAACGATAAAAGAACATTTTCCAGTGACAAAATACATCCTTTTGTTGTTAGTGAAAATAAAATAAAAAGTTTAAAGGAAATAGCTAAAGGTAGGCAAAATAGAGAAAGAAAACAAAAGAAATTTGTAAAAACTTTTTTTCCTTCTATTTTTCGTTATTTTTGCAAAGAGCGTAAAAGGGGGTTGTTTTATTGTAAGCTAAGGGTGGTCTTGATGAACGAAAAAAAACAGTTATTTTCGGAATATTAAAAAATGCAAATAAGACAACAGAATAACGTTTTATTTAATATTTTGTTTTTGTTGTATTCCGTTTATAGCATTTTAACGTTATTTTTGGTTTAATGTTTGTTGCTGCGAGAAAAAGATTTCATGTCAATATACCTATAAATTAATCGCCCACTATTTTAAAATTCCGTTTTCGAGGATATTTTTGTTTGTTCATTTTGATGGTGTTTATATTTAAATTTGTTGGTTAGACTACCTAGGTTTTATGTTTCGTATCAAATTTATGCTAATAAATTTAAAAAAACAAACTTTTTGTGAATTAATTACTTTTCCGGTGATTTTGTATTGGTTTTGGATAGAATATTGCTTCTTATCGAAACTAGTTACACATTTTCAAGTAATTGTGATGGAAACGCATTTAGCGTAACAAGGGATCAGGATACGTATGGAGTAATAAGACTTTGTTGGTTTGTAAGTTTATATTAATTTTTGATTTACGAATGTGATATCCACTTCTATTGACAAACGAGTTAAAGTGAGATAGCATTTACCAAAGGCAATACGGGTAAGATATCACAAGCCAAGGTGATATTTTTATTGTGACGCATATTGTTATTTTACAGAATACGTTATATTTTAAAAAAAATTTACTAATTTGAATCTTATGCTCCTGATATTCAACTCTGATTTAACTTGATATATTTGATTTTTTAAAGTTTAAAGTTTTTAAAAATGAAGAAACCTTTGATCGGACTCAAAAGTATGCTTTCGTTATGTTACTGAACTTTGTTTTCGTTTCAACATCAAACATTTTTCCGCATTATATATTTCAAAGAAACACATTTCCACATTTCAAAGAACATATAATTAAACGATAGTAACAAAAATGAATCATAATTACAATCGTAACTCAAACAGTGATAAAGAAAAATTTTCACCTTTCCAAAGTTATTTGGAAAGTTATTACATACAAACCTGAAAATAGAGTAAACTTAAAATTTTTTTTAATGTATACCCGTCGTTCGTTTTTCCTGAACTTATTTTTTATTGTTTGATGATAAAATGGAGAGATGAAATCTGTATGACAAACTTCTATTTACGGTTTCTAAATATTCGAGACAAAGTTTTTGTTGTTGTTTGTTTTTAGTTTTATTACAGGTTTTTGGTTTATGATGTAACCATAATTTTATTTTATCGATGGTGACAAAAAAGTTGGTGAGAAAATCGTTCATAAATTTGTAGGTGGAAAGAAAAATTGATGGGTAGTAAAATTTCGATTTTCTTACTAAGCGTACGATTCATGCAATCAGTAACGGAATTGATAAAATGTTTAACCGTAAATTTAAGATGAAAGTAGTTTTTGTTATATTTATTACACCAACTGATAAGAGTTCTGATTAAAGTTTTATGGTTTCTTGTCTTGATATATTTTAGTCTCCTTTGATGGTATCACCTGAATTTAAACTAATTAGCTAATTTACTCTATTTCCAAAATTGGTATTTTCCTCGTTTGATTTTAATTTAAGCAGCTTAAATAGCTAAACAAATACAATGGGTAACGCATATAAAGTAAATGAAAATACCATATACTAATTATTTATCACCTTGACTTTAAAAGACAAAAGACAGATAATTAAGTAGAACTCACACAAAATAACACTGTCAGACATGTAAACAATGACGTAGAAAAACCGCTTTTATCTGTCTTATTTTACTTCAAAAACAACGCAGTCATTGAATTTCTGCAGATGCAAGTTAAAGTTTCTTTGTGGTATTTGAATTAGAATATGTGGTTCTTCGAATAACGTAAAGTAAAAGCTGAACTAAAAAATTTGAAAAAATATGCTCTAAAAAGCTCTGGATATCCGTGTAATCAAAATTAGTCAAAATAAGACGATTACTACATAAATCTGGCCAAAAATCGTAAAAGCTCAAGCAATCTCAATTTTTTTGATACAAAACGAAAAAATCCACTAAACATGCTAGCATCCCAAGACAAGTGATCAGATTAAGCTCAAACTTCAGCACGGTGGATGTTTTGGTGTCCTCTCACAGTTTATATGCCAGTCGCCATGATTTGTGGCAATTCATTTATCAGGCTTTCAAAAAGCATAGGTTAACCCCTTGCCTATTTTGCCAGTTTTCATTAGTATTTTTGACAACCAAAAAATTTGACAAAATATGCTGATAAAAAGCTCTGGATATCCGTGTAATCAAAATTAGTCAAAATAAGACGATTACTACATAAATCTGGCCAAAAATCGTAAAAGCTCAAGCAATCTCAATTTTTTTGATACAAAACGAAAAAATCCACTAAACATGCTAGCATCCCAAGACAAGTGATCAGATTAAGCTCAAACTTCAGCACGGTGGATGTTTTGGTGTCCTCTCACAGTTTATATGCCAGTCGCCATGATTTGTGGCAATTCATTTTTCAGGCTTTCAAAAAGCATAGGTTAACCCCTTGCTTATTTTGCCAGTTTTCATTAGTATTTTTGACAACCAAAAAATTTGACAAAATATGCTGATAAAAAGCTCTGGATATCCGTGTAATCAAAATTAGTCAAAATAAGACGATTACTACATAAATCTGGCCAAAAATCGTAAAAGCTCAAGCAATCTCAATTTTTTTGATACAAAACGAAAAAATCCACTAAACATGCTAGCATCCCAAGACAAGTGATCAGATTAAGCTCAAACTTCAGCACGGTGGATGTTTTGGTGTCCTCTAACAGTTTATATGCCAGTCGCCATGATTTGTGGCAATTCATTTTTCAGGTTTTCAAAAAGCATAGGTTAACCCCTTGCTTATTTTGCCAGTTTTCATTGGTATTTTTGACAACCAAAATATTTGACAAAATATGCTGATAAAAAGCTCTGGATATCCGTGTAATCAAAATTAGTCAAAATAAGACGATTACTACATAAATCTGGCCAAAACTCGTAAAAGCTCAAGCAATCTCAATTTTTTTGATACAAAACGAAAAAATCCACTAAACATGCTAGCATCCCAAGACAAGTGATCAGATTAAGCTCAAACTTCAGCACGGTGGATGTTTTGGTTTCCTCTCACAGTTTATATGCCAGTCGCCATGATTTGTGGCAATTCATTTTTCAGGTTTTCAAAAAGCATAGGTTAACCCCTTGCTTATTTTGCCAGTTTTCATTGGTATTTTTGACAACCAAAATATTTGACAAAATATGCTGATAAAAAGCTCTGGATATCCGTGTAATCAAAATTAGTCAAAATAAGACGATTACTACATAAATCTGGCCAAAAATCGTAAAAGCTCAAGCAATCTCAATTTTTTTGATACAAAACGAAAAAATCCACTAAACATGCTAGCATCCCAAGACAAGTGATCAGATTAAGCTCAAACTTCAGCACGGTGGATGTTTTGGTGTCCTCTAACAGTTTATATGCCAGTCGCCATGATTTGTGGCAATTCATTTTTCAGGTTTTCAAAAAGCATAGGTTAACCCCTTGCTTATTTTGCCAGTTTTCATTGGTATTTTTGACAACCAAAATATTTGACAAAATATGCTGATAAAAAGCTCTGGATATCCGTGTAATCAAAATTAGTCAAAATAAGACGATTACTACATAAATCTGGCCAAAAATCGTAAAAGCTTAAGCAATCTCAATTTTTTTGATACAAAACGAAAAAATCCACTAAACATGCTAGCATCCCAAGACAAGTGATCAGATTAAGCTCAAACTTCAGCACGGTGGATGTTTTGGTTTCCTCTCACAGTTTATATGCCAGTCGCCATGATTTGTGGCAATTCATTTTTCAGGCTTTCAAAAAGCATAGGTTAACCCCTTGCTTATTTTGCCAGTTTTCATTAGTATTTTTGACAACCAAAAAATTTGACAAAATATGCTGATAAAAAGCTCTGGATATCCGTGTAATCAAAATTAGTCAAAATAAGACGATTACTACATAAATCTGGCCAAAACTCGTAAAAGCTCAAGCAATCTCAATTTTTTTGATACAAAACGAAAAAATCCACTAAACATGCTAGCATCCCAAGGCAAGTGATCAGATTAAGCTCAAACTTCAGCACGGTGGATGTTTTGGTTTCCTCTCACAGTTTATATGCCAGTCGCCATGATTTGTGGCAATTCATTTTTCAGGCTTTCAAAAAGCATAGGTTAACCCCTTGCTTATTTTGCCAGTTTTCATTAGTATTTTTGACAACCAAAAAATTTGACAAAATATGCTGATAAAAAGCTCTGGATATCCGTGTAATCAAAATTAGTCAAAATAAGACGATTACTACATAAATCTGGCCAAAAATCGTAAAAGCTCAAGCAATCTCAATTTTTTTGATACAAAACGAAAAAATCCACTAAACATGCTAGCATCCCAAGACAAGTGATCAGATTAAGCTCAAACTTCAGCACGGTGGATGTTTTGGTGTCCTCTAACAGTTTATATGCCAGTCGCCATGATTTGTGGCAATTCATTTTTCAGGCTTTCAAAAAGCATAGGTTAACCCCTTGCTTATTTTGCCAGTTTTCATTGGTATTTTTGACAACCAAAATATTTGACAAAATATGCTGATAAAAAGCTCTGGATATCCGTGTAATCAAAATTAGTCAAAATAAGACGATTACTACATAAATCTGGCCAAAACTCGTAAAAGCTCAAGCAATCTCAATTTTTTTGATACAAAACGAAAAAATCCACTAAACATGCTAGCATCCCAAGGCAAGTGATCAGATTAAGCTCAAACTTCAGCACGGTGGATGTTTTGGTTTCCTCTCACAGTTTATATGCCAGTCGCCATGATTTGTGGCAATTCATTTTTCAGGCTTTCAAAAAGCATAGGTTAACCCCTTGCTTATTTTGCCAGTTTTCATTGGTATTTTTGACAACCAAAATATTTGACAAAATATGCTGATAAAAAGCTCTGGATATCCGTGTAATCAAAATTAGTCAAAATAAGACGATTACTACATAAATCTGGCCAAAAATCGTAAAAGCTCAAGCAATCTCAATTTTTTTGATACAAAACGAAAAAATCCACTAAACATGCTAGCATCCCAAGACAAGTGATCAGATTAAGCTCAAACTTCAGCACGGTGGATGTTTTGGTGTCCTCTAACAGTTTATATGCCAGTCGCCATGATTTGTGGCAATTCATTTTTCAGGCTTTCAAAAAGCATAGGTTAACCCCTTGCTTATTTTGCCAGTTTTCATTGGTATTTTTGACAACCAAAATATTTGACAAAATATGCTGATAAAAAGCTCTGGATATCCGTGTAATCAAAATTAGTCAAAATAAGACGATTACTACATAAATCTGGCCAAAAATCGTAAAAGCTCAAGCAATCTCAATTTTTTTGATACAAAACGAAAAAATCCACTAAACATGCTAGCATCCCAAGACAAGTGATCAGATTAAGCTCAAACTTCAGCACGGTGGATGTTTTGGTTTCCTCTCACAGTTTATATGCCAGTCGCCATGATTTGTGGCAATTCATTTTTCAGGCTTTCAAAAAGCATAGGCTAACCCCTTGCTTATTTTGCCAGTTTTCATTGGTATTTTTGACAACCAAAATATTTGACAAAATATGCTGATAAAAAGCTCTGGATATCCGTGTAATCAAAATTAGTCAAAATAAGACGATTACTACATAAATCTGGCCAAAAATCGTAAAAGCTCAAGCAATCTCAATATTTTTGATACAAAACGAAAAAATCCACTAAACATGCTAGCATCCCAAGACAAGTGATCAGATTAAGCTCAAACTTCAGCACGGTGGATGTTTTGGTTTCCTCTCACAGTTTATATGCCAGTCGCCATGATTTGTGGCAATTCATTTTTCAGGCTTTCAAAAAGCATAGGCTAACCCCTTGCTTATTTTGCCAGTTTTCATTGGTATTTTTGACAACCAAAAAATTTGACAAAATATGCTGATAAAAAGCTCTGGATATCCGTGTAATCAAAATTAGTCAAAATAAGACGATTACTACATAAATCTGGCCAAAAATCGTAAAAGCTCAAGCAATCTCAATTTTTTTGATACAAAACGAAAAAATCCACTAAACATGCTAGCATCCCAAGACAAGTGATCAGATTAAGCTCAAACTTCAGCACGGTGGATGTTTTGGTGTCCTCTAACAGTTTATATGCCAGTCGCCATGATTTGTGGCAATTCATTTTTCAGGCTTTCAAAAAGCATAGGTTAACCCCTTGCTTATTTTGCCAGTTTTCATTAGTATTTTTGACAACCAAAAAATTTGACAAAATATGCTGAAAAAAAGCTCGGGATATTTGTGTAATCCAAATTAGTCAAAATAAGACGATTACTACATAAATCTGGCCAAAAATCGTAAAAGCTCAAGCAAGCTCATTTTTTTTGATACAAAACGAAAAAATCCACTAAACATGCAAGCATCCCTAGACAAAAGATCAGATTAAGCTCAAACTTCAGCACGGTGGATGTTTTGGCTTCCTCTCTCGGTTTTTATGCCAGTCGCCATGATTTGTGGCAATTCATTTTTCAGGCTTTCAAAAAGCATAGGTTAACCCCTTGCTTATTTTGCCAGTTTTCATTGGTATTTTTGACAACCAAAAAATTTGACAAAATATGTTGAAAAAAAGCTCTGGATATCCGTGTAATCAAAATTAGTCAAAATAAGACGATTACTACATAAATCTGGCTAAAAATCGTAAAAGCTCAAGCAATCGCAATTTGTTTGATACAAAACAAAAATATCCACCTACCTCTCGTTTATGAAGATTGAGGTTCACAATAACGTTTTGTACTATTAAATCGTTACACAAATCCTCCAACAAAATTACCCATATCCACACATCATTTGCTTCAGTCATATATGTAAATTATTGGGTTCAAACTCCAAGATCCCAAAATATGTAACTTTACCCATACCAATTTAAAACAACATTGAAATAATCGCAAATAATCATTTTCTAAAATCTGATTCCAAGCAAAAAAAATATTCTTTAAAAGGAACAATTACCTACCTCATCCACATTATCACTTAACAAAGATAATTCATTGAATCGTATTAATTTGAAATGGAATATGAATAGATCAAATCCAAATGAGTATCATTCTTTACAATAAAAACAAATTTAAATAAAATCTTAAAATATATTAAAAGCTTTTTATTACAGCATACAAAAAAGTCTATATGTATAGAAAAATCCCTTTTCATATTTATTTTACTTTTTTTTTTCAAAAGGAAACATTTGCTATCCTTTTAACATTTGCTTTCCTTTTTTTTGTGATTCATTTTTCTGGAAAATGAAAATAAATTTTCTTTTAAATAAAAATGATAAAATGAAAAGCATAAATATATGTTTCTCGCCATCATAAACGATTAAAGATCGGTGACCCGCACAATGATTTATTTTTAACATATTCTGGATATGTATGTGAGCATAAAGTGTTCAAAGAACAAAAAACTTTAAAATCATATTTTACCTGATAGAAAAATCTATTTGAATTTGCTCATGAATAAAATAAGATTTTAGATTCTATTTTATTTTTCGATTTCATTTTATAATAAATATTGTAAGAAAATTAAATTAAAAATGGCAAACAGATAAGACCTACATAACAGATGTTAGAGTTATCTGCATATGCTTGAAATTATTATTGTATATGATATATTCTACTGTCACTATTAAACCAGATATATGTATTATTTATCAAATTAAGATCAGTTTGTATAATCGATATTGTTAAGGATCCTACATTCCCTAGTACATAATACAATAAAACTACAGTTCTAAGATTTTATTCAGAAAATTAGACTCTGGTTGGTCTCAAAATGCAAGTCAAAGGATGATTCAAAGGATGGTTTCAAAATGCAAGTCAAAGCGAAGATGTTCCATATGCAATTTTAGACATCACACTTTATTACACATCAATTCTTCTATATACTCAAACTCATCTAAGACTTCTGCATCTATACTAAGCAATCACTAGTACATACTTCTGCTGTTACAGATGCTGTTCCTGCTGTTGCAGATGAACCATCATCAAGTATAGAAATTTTAAATATTCAACACAATTCGGTACATGCTACAACTTTAAGTGTTTGTAATTCAAAGTCAGTTACATTTCTTCCAACAGTTATGACCAGTGTGAAAACGGATCTGGGTACCTATATTAACTGCCAAGCTTTACAGGATAGTGGATCTGAATTATCATTTGCTACTGAAGCCTGTATACAAAAGCTACAGTTAACTGGTAAAACGCCAGAATATCCTGTTTCTGGAATATCTTCATCAACAGCTGTTGTTCCAAAGTTACGTTCAGAATTAATTAACTGCCACTTCGCGCTTTGATAAAAATGTGAAATTATGTTTTGAAGTTTTAATTTTCTCAAAAAAAACTTCTCAACTGCCGTCGTCTGAAATTAATTCAATTAATGTAGAAAAATTGCGGTAATTAGAAATTGGTAGTCTGAGCTTTAGCAAACCAAACAACATCGACATTTTTATCGAATCCGATCAGTTTTTTAAAAACTTTTTAAATTTTGTTACCCGAAAGAATCAAAATTGACGATCAGGGACCTACCGCACAACACACGAATTATGGATGGGTGATTTCTAGACAAGCACGTGGCTCCCAAGTTAATGCCGCTATTAGTCTGATTGCTGAAACAAATGGAGACAATTTATTAAAAAAAATTTGAGAAATTGAGGAAGTTTTAACCGAACTAATTTTAACAGAGGAAGAATAAATATGTGAATCTCATTTTCAAAAAACTGTCACACAGAATGCTGATGGTCGTTATGTGTTTGATGGCCATTTCCAAAACCAAAAACGAAGTTGAGCGATTCAGATTGGGTAGCTACTAAACGATTACAAATTATGGAAAATCGTTTTAAGGGAAATGAAAATTTCAAAAAATTGTATCATGAATTTATGGCACATGGAATTCATTCAAAATGATTCGGTAAAGGATGCGTCTGGTAAATTCTACTAACCATATCATGGTGTACTAAAAAAATCCAGCACAACTACTAAAATGAGAATAATTTTTTATGGATCAGTTAGTATAAAAGACGGAGCTTCTCTTTAAACGATCAGTTGATGGTTGGTCTAACGTTTCAAGAAGGAATGATTTCGATCATAGAACGATGTAGGAAATACATGGCAGTATTTATAGCAGACGTTGAGAAAATGTTTAGACAAATTTTGGTGCACAAAGATGACCAAAATTTTCAAAAAATTGTTTGGAGAAGTGATCCATCTAAATCCATAGACCATTATAGATTGTGCTCCGTTTTTGGCAACCTGGCTCTTAAAGAAGATCGCGGATGACTGTCAGGTACAATACCCAGATCTTGCCAAAATCATACAACATTATTTTTAAGTTGATGATGTCATTTCTGGAGGTGATAGTCTTGACAAAGTTCTGGAACTTCAAGGAAAAATAAGACCAATCTTAGAATATCATGGTTTTCACTTAAGAAAGTGGTGTTCTAACAATTAAGACCTTCCTGATTCAATTCCTGAAGATGACCGATGAATAAAAAACCTTCCATTGGATTCCGATTCATCAATTAAAGTTTTGGGAGTTGCCTGGAACCCAACTGAAGATAATTTTTTCTTTAAGGTAAAATTGGATGAAACCGTATCTGGCACAAGGCGCTCTATTTTGTCAGAAGCAGCACGAATCTTTAACCCACTAGGTTGGCTACCACCAGTTATAATTAGAGTAAAAATATTTTTTCAACAGCTTTGGTTACTTCAATTAAACTGGAACGATAAATTGCCTGATGGTCTCCTAAATCATTTTTTCTGAACTAAGAGAAAATCTACGTCTTCTAAAAGATATCAACGTACCGAGATAGTTAGGATTGTATAAAAATGATGTCAAAGAAATTCATGGGTTTTGTGACGCTTCCGAGGCTGGCTATGGTGCTGTTGTTTATTGCCGTATTGAGAAGTTAACATCAGCTGAAATTTTTGTAAAATTATTGGTGTCCAAAACAAAAGTATCACCAATAAAACAATTGTCAATTCCGCGATTAAAATTATGCGCTGCCGTTTTGTTGGTTCGACTTATAAAGTCTACAATAAAGTCAATGGAGTTCAATAATCCCAAGGTTTATTGTTGGACGGATTCAACATCCGTTGATCATATCTAAAAACAACTGGCCCATTTAAATTACATAAACCGAAAATCCAAAAATTATTGAAGAAAGATTACCTGAAGTTTTTTCGTATCAAATATTCAACGCTTTTGCAATTATTGATGATCTTTTATCCAGAATTTCAAAATTTAATAAACTTTTAAACATTTTGGCTTGGGTATTTAGATTTAAATTGAGATGTCAACGAAAGATTATTGGTAAACTAGTTTTATCCACAGAAGAGATTGAAAGCGTAAAGTTTAAGATTATCAAAGTAATTCAACAATCAATTTATGCTTATGAAATTCAGTCTTTAAAACAAGGGTTTGGTGTGAAATCTTCAAATAAACTCAAAAACCAGAATCCATTCACAGATGTCAACGATTTAATAAGAGTTGGTGGCCGCTTGGACCATTCTATGGCTAAATTTGAGACCAAACATCCATTAATTTTACTGGGTAATCATAAGTTTACAAGAAAATTTGTAAGTCATTTGCATGAATGTAACTTGCATGTTCGAGCTACGCTACTTTTGGCTATTTCAAGAGAATATTACTGGATCATTGGGACCAGTAATTTAATACGACAAATTACCAACTCCTGCGTAAAATGCTACAGATAAAGAGCTCCAGAAAAACAACAGCTAATGGGTAATCTTCCAGAACGCATGGTCGTATATGAACGACCCTTTTTGAAAATAGGGGTTGTTTATTCTGGACCTTTGACCTGCTCAAATTACAAAAGAATCGCGTTCAAAAAATTTATAACGGATACATTGCTCTGTTTGTGTGTAAGAGCACTAAGGCTGTTCATATAGAAGTAGTTACCGATCTGACAACAGATACATTTATTGCTCCACTTAGACGTATTGTCGCTAAAAGAGGAAATTGTACTCATATATACAGCGATAATGGGTCCAATTTTATTGGGGCCAAAAAACATTTCGTCGATTTATTTAATTTCTTGAAACAAAATATTTATGAATTTTCAGATTCTCTTCTATTAGATCAAATAACCTGGCACTTCATTCCACCATTAGCTTCACTGTTTGGAGGCCTATGAGAGGCTGCTGTTAAGTCTGCAAAGTACCATTTAAATCGAGTTTTGGGTACAACTGTACTAACCTATGAAGAAATGTGCATACTATTATGACAAATTGAAGCTACATTAAACAGCCGTCCTCTATCAGTGATGGAGACACTGATATACTGACACCATCACATTTTCTCATTGGGTACAAAAAAGCATAGATTTCTGACATTGATTTAATGAACGTTAAAGATTGTTACCTATCACGGTGACAATTTTTATAAAAACTTACACAACACTTCTTGAATCGATGGCACAATAAATATTTGACGTCAATACAAGCAAGAAATAAATGGTTCTGAAAACAAGATAATCCAAAAATTGATGATCTTGTTTAATCAAGGAGGAGAACAGTCCTCCATCCAAGTGGGCACTTGGACGAATAATCGAGCTACATCATGGTAAAGACAATTTGGAGAGAGTAGTTAGCATCAAGTAATTCAAGGCGGGCGGGATGTTCAGAATCTACTTAAATTTAAGTTGTTACAAACCACTGACATCTAAATATTTTTATTAAATTTATATTATATAAAAAATCAAAAAATCCCCAACACATTTTCTATTGTATTTTTGGTTAACAATATGCAAAAATAGCAACACTTTCCATAAAACAATTAGTTCACCTAGTTAATAATTAAATTAAAGACCTATTAATTCCTCATCTGTACAAATTTATCGGAAACTTTTCCCCATTTTATTTTAACTTTGATAATATTGAAGTAGCAGATGACGCTGAACAGTATATTATCTATAAATAGTTAACTGAAAACCCAAACGAAACCATATAATGGAAACCTAATTTATTTCAATAAGTTTTTCATTTCCTTCATGTTTCTCTTTAATCTCCAAACTTTATACATAATTGAAAATGTATGCTACCTGTTTAACATTTTTTCCTTCTTCTTCCTTATCTTCTTCGTTTTTATTTCAATATTTTTTCCTATTATGCGTTTCATTCCATTTCCCTGTACATCCTAACCTGTTTGATGAAATCTTTAAGATAAACATAAAAATAATGAAAATTTTCGAACCAAACACGAGCGATAAAAGTTTTACGAAAATTGGGTAAAAGAGAAAAGGATAAATTATTCAATTCGAATGAATTATTTTTAGTTTTTCATTCGACTTTTTTGTGAATAGATGTTTAAGTTTTGAGATTTTTTTGTTTGATTTTAATATCGTTAAGAATTAAAATTGATTAGAATTGATACTAATGTGCTAATATATGTTTAAATGATTCTTAATTTGGGTTAAACGGAAGATTAAAGTCGGGGAGAGTTGACACTTGACAAAAATTGACACTTTTTTTTAAAATTAAACCTACCACTATCAAAAAATCCTACTATACGAGAATTATTAAAGAAAATTATTAAAGTATCAGGGTAAGTATTAACTAAGATAGATTATGGTTTAGCGTAAGGATAACGTATATATGATATTTTTCTAAAGTTCGCCAACAGAGGCGGAAATGTTTTAGATTCAAATAAAGAAAATAAGGGAATATATTTTGAAACAAAAATTTGCATTTCATTTCATTTCATTTCATTTCATTTCATTTCATTTCATTTCATTTCATTTCATTTCATTTCATTTCATTTCATTTCATTTCATTTCATTTCATTTCATTTCATTTCATTTCATTTCATTTCATTTCATTTCATTTCATTTCATTTCATTTCATTTCATTTCATTTCATTTCATTTCATTTCATTTCATTTCATTTCATTTCATTTCATTTCATTTCATTTCATTTCATTTCATTTCATTTCATTTCATTTCATTTCATTTCATTTCATTTCATTTCATTTCGCTTTCATTCCTCACATAATTTCGCTTTGTATGGAAAATTGGCGATTATTGACGTTTTGTCCATTTATGGGCAGTTGTATGGAGGAATCGTCTTATTTTTAGTTATTTTGATTAGACATATATCCAGAGCTTTAAGCCATCATAATTTTTCCGATTTTTATTGGACAAAAAATTCGACTCAAACTTGCAATACAGGCACGGGATTATAGTAACAGGGTTCAGGCCTATTGCATTTAATTATTACCACATTTTAAATACTTCCTGAGGCGCCTTTCCTTGATGAGTCTGAAAACTTTTGTTCTGACATTTTCCTCGATTCGGCCACTTTTTCGTTGTGCAAGCTCCGAATAAGACCGATGGCCCGCGATCTTGTCAATTCTTAATTTTTTTTTAACTATAATGGTTGGACATTTGTTTTATAACACGAGGGTAACCGTGTCCGACAAAAATTTGTCTGCTATTGTATTGTCGAGTCTGACAAGCTAAACATACCAAAATATCAATTGAAGAAATCGCATGCAGTTGACATTTTTCGAAGATTGCCGAACAAAAAAGCGGCCGATTCGGAAAAAGTGCCAGAATAAAATTTTTCGGGCTCATCAAGGACAGGTGCTTTATGAAGTATAAAATGTGGAAATCATCCAATGAAATCAGCGTAGGCCCAGGAACTATTAACAAATCCTTTTAGAATTGCCTAAAACTGCTTGTCACAAATCTTGGCAAATGACTTAAAAACTGAAAAGTGAGACCAAAATTTGCAGCGCGAAGAAGTTTGAGCGTAATCGGGCAGATGGTTTAGGAATGACAGCATATTTTTGCTTTGCATGAAAAATTTGCAATTATTGGAGTTTTGTTGTATATGTTGTCTTATTTTGACTTATTTTACTTTCGACATAATTTTTTATCATCAAAATATTTCATTCCAGATAAGATCAAAGAGAGAACAAAGGAGCTACTAAATTTTTGAATATTATGGACTCCATTGATTTATAAAAAAGTAAATGAAAAAATTGAGTTTTGTTTTGAAAAATTTAGTAGCTTGGACTTCGTCAATCACATCTACTGAGCTTCAGAACGCAACAAATAAAACTCAAACAAAAAGCACACAATAAATTCACCATCTACAGTATTCAATCTATTCTACAAAAGTTTATTAACAAAGTCAAACGTTATAACACGCCTCAACAAATACAATTAATAATTTGCTAAAAACTTTTAATTAAACATGAAAATAGCACATAAAACAATAAAACTGCTTCTTGTTTCTTAACAATGTTACGTAAATGTAAGAAAATTTTAAGATTCTTTTGAATTAATTTTTGTTCGATAGCTTAAGGCACTATCAAATTTGTGTAATCTTATCTTACTAATGCTTCTATTGTTTTGCTGTTATTAAAATATTGAGGTACGAAAAATGTTTCTAAAAATAAGTAACAGGTAGATCATAGATCATTTTCTGACTTAAACTATTAATTTCATTTTCATGAATATTTTAAGAGGTGAGACAAACGGGTGGGATTCTAGATTAAAGTAAGTTGCGTGTTCTGAGTGATATGAAATTAGCCAAGCTGTATTTTATATCAAAGTTGAAATAATTGGGGGTGAGTTATTGCCTGAACACCGGTTTATTTAAAACATCAACTCATTTTATGTATCTACGGTTGTAAGAACCTCACGTACTTCCTAAGCTATTGACATATGAGTTTACGTGAGATATCACATATTGGTGGCAGTAGCAGTGAGATAAGGGTGCAGGTCGTAAGTGTGCAGCCTCAATATTAGTTATTTAATATTCCTTGATGATCGCCACGCTTCTGCATGCTTAAACAAACTGGCTTACACATAACTCTTGTAAAGAAGAACTAGCCACATTGAAAAACCAATGCAGTTGTTATAGCAGGCCACGTACCTAGTTCGATTTCAAGCTTCAGTCTGCAGGAACGAGAGATAATGCCTCCTGCCTAGTACAAATTACGGAATTATACGCGCATATTGTTTACATATCGGATCGGAGATCAAAATAAAAGTGATAAAAAGGAGACCCTGCCGGCCCTGCAGGTTGAAAATGGCACGACCCTCATGTACACCCCCATATTATATTTCACTCACACGAACACGCAAAAATTATTTGACTCACCCCATACTAGTAGTAAATCTCTCTCCGTCTTCCCTTCCTGATTTAGCCAATCATCCCTTTTTTTAGCCCCCTTACACGACAATGTTTAGCAGCTGGTAGTTATAATTGGTTTATATCGCTTAATATTTCGAATGTGGAAGAACGTTGAGCGACCGTTGTGATATAAATATTATTGATTCAAGCAACGATGGATGACTATATAACAGCCAGTATGTTTAATTGGATAATATTGTTGGATTTAGTGAGTAAAGTTGAACGGCGAATGACTGTGCTGATTATGAAACTATGTAACGAATCGAATATGCAATCTTCGTAATGGTTATAAGACAATTAATCCATCTTTGTAATTGGGACTCACCCTGCTCTCCCACACGTATTAAATTTACATTAACAAAAACTTCTGTAGTATTGTCGCTTTTTTTTTTAAATATAATATCTTTCTTATTCGCAATTGCCTGTCACAATAATCTATATCTAAATTATCACAAAACAGTTGTGCAATATCATTAACTCGTAATCGCGCTATTACCATATATAATTTCTTACAATCGTTTCGTAATCAATATTTTTTTATAATTCTTTTCCAATTTTTGTGTACAAGTTAGTTGAACAGACTCTTTAGTGGGTTTCAAACAAACTACCAGATAATGCTACGATTCTTTTTCCTATAAATAAATGCCGCGAGATGTCATCGCTCACTTAGTCTCTGATTTTAGTTCTGATTATTATTGTCAGATTTTCATTTTTTTGTTTCTGATTGGATTAGCAGATGGTTGGTCTGTCAGTTGAGTGATGATGAAAAAGAAACAACTTTACTACTGCAGACCATTTTTGTTAGTTTCTAAATACTAACTAATTGTGGAAATTGACAATTCTATTTTTTGTGAGTAAGTTTTTGTGTTGTATAGTAACATTATAACACAATTTATTTTAAACTAATCATGAGTGCAATGAAAAGAAGGAATAAAATTGCACATTGTTAATGACTAAGAAGTCAAAAATAAAATTATGTTAGTCCTTGTTTATAGCTTAATTCTATAAAAATTTGTTGTGTAATCCGGAATAAATTAATTAACTGTTTAATACAATTTGTTTGTGGTGTAATTAAAATATTCTAAGTGTTAAGATAATTGTATAGAAAAAAAATATTTGTTGTTCGTGTGTTGTTGCTGCAGGGTTAATTTATTTTTGCACGTTCGCGTTAAACTTATTGATATTAGAACGTTTGCCAATATATTACTAATAATAAAGTCGAATATTATAAAAAGTTGTAATTCAAAAGAAAAGATTGGTTTTTATTTTTTCAGAGTGTCAATGAGATACCAACACGACAAGGACATCTTGATCTAGGCTTAAAATTTTTTTTTCTGGATCTTACAAAAGATTGTATTTGTCGTATACCTCTTTTGCGGGCTATCCAGTTCGTGCGATTACGCGACGGCGTTCGATGAGTTGGTACCAAAAACAACAAAATAATAATAAATAATATATGAAAAACGGGTGTTGATGGATGAGTTAATTGAAATAACAAGAGCGAGAAGGTCAAGAATTAACTGGCAAGGAAACTGTGGTCCGTGTGAAAATAAAGCGAAAACGGGCACAATTATTGGTACCGGTACTAAACCAACAGTAGTGTTAATTAAACGTACTCTGGATATACTACTACTCGCTAGATTTTGACAAAAAATTGTATTGTGTGACCAATACTCGGCGAAGCTAACGATATTGAAGTTCGAATTCCACACAAAAGTACGTTTTGTCTATATTTGCGCCACAAGCCATCGCCTCCGCTAGTGTCGGAAGTAATACAAACGGGATTATTATACCGAAGATCATTTTATTTGGCTGGATGTGACTTATAGTGACTTATTTCTAACTTATATTCCGACATCAATGACCATCACATGATCCACCGTCATTTAGTTTTAATGATATGAGTAGCTCAGGAGGGATGGACGACTGATATGGAAGGGAGGAAGGAGAGTGGGATCTGTCCACAGTACGGGGTGAGTCTAATTCTATTTATATTTTTACCTACATGAGATAGATGTGATTGAGGGTGTGCAATGGTGCGGATGTGGGTATGAATGCGAGTGTATATGAGTGTGGGTGTTTGTGTTTGGGTTTGTAGGTGTTCAGGTGATGCATGTGAGTTTTGTTCAAAATTTTAAGGTAACAAATAACCGAAAATATGCTTGGATGTTTATCACCAACCAAATAGAGCCTGGGCTGATCTGAAAATTTCTTCCACCATTTTATTTTACTAAATATAGAAACCTAAGTTAACCAAAACGTTTTGTTACAGTTCACTAATCAACAACCTTTTTACTAAATGGGAAATTTGACGCAACTCCTTCTAGCTCTGCGATTCCATCGGAACGTATTGCTCAAGCGGTCAACTATGGCGATCAATTACTTGACTGGGCAACCAAAAATATAGCGACTGCGTAAAAATCGATTTTGGTATTCACAAATAGTGCTTTCCTGATGTAATAAGAAACCACTTCCAGTAAACATAAGTAACCATACTGTCAATACTAAAACGGAAAGTAATATCCAAAGAGGAAAGGATTTGAGGTATACTACTGCACTAATTACTACAGATTAAATTAATTGCAAATAAAACATACTTTCAAACTTATGATTCCATTGGAATGAAACAAAATCAAAACCAAACGTACTAAAATTTATTTACCAATTGGAAGAATATAGTATACAAAAAAAAACAATTATTACCTATGATTATTGAATCACCGCTCGTTAAGTATATAAGGGTAGGTATGAATGTGTGCGAGTTTGTAGGTATGGGTGCTCGTGTGCATGTGTACATATGTGTGTGTGAGTGAGTGTGTGGGTGAGTGTAGGGGGTACGAGAGAGTGCGAATGGATAATAACCTATGTGGTTGGACGTGGTTATCGTGGTTCTTTCACATAAGGGGGTCATCAGAGTCTCATTTTTTCCCTTGCTTTATTATTTAATCCGTTCTGGTCAAGAGACACGCGTACTATTGCTTATTTGTGCTGGAGCAGCAGGATTTCCCTCTCGACCCATAGACTGCGGCTAGTTTGGGGCTTTGAATAAATCTCGCTAGGTACGTGGCCTGCTATGCCACTTCGTTGATTCTTCAACGAAGCAGCGGTTCATTGCAACTATTGATTCATGCAATGGTGAATGAATGCAGAACAAATCGTATATAAAAACTATAACGTAGATGAATTCGGGATGATGAGCGGTTGTAGACTATGAAATTATTGATTCACGCAATGGTGGCTGAATGCAACTTTATGTCGGTTGCATTAATTGATGGTGGATGAAATGTGGAACAACTTGTACGTAATTCGATTCAATGTTACTTCGCATATTAAACAACTCATGGCTACCCTATTTACTAGAGTCGTGCACACGATTATCCATGACTAAATTCTTAAAAACCTAACAAACAAATTACATATATCCTTATTTTTTTCTATTCAATTATTTTACCCTTACAACGATAATTACACTACACATTGATTTTAATTTTATTACTAACGAAAATGTATTTTCCATTCAACTAATTAGATTATTATCATTTAACTCACATACAAGTACATTGATAAGTGGTAATTAATTTAACAACAAAAAAATTTGATCAATAGTTTGCACAGTTAACACAAAATTGGATTAACACAAGAACATCTGGCATTTAAACAAAAAAAATTTTTCAATCGCACTGATCTTTTAGCTAAAAACTTCACTATTGTTTGATCATATAATAATAAGAAAAAAAATAATCGTAGAAACAAAATGCTTCCTACAATGATAAATTTTCTTGCCGCATCATCACCCAACAACAAAATATCAAGACGTCAAAATTTGATAATCCACTAAAACAAATAAGAGAGCCTCTGTGGTTGAGTCTTCGTATTTATAGTTGATAGAAAAGGTCGATTACCACGATAAAAAGGAAACGATCAGTTTTTTTTATGCTTCCATCAACTTAGTGTACCCACTAAAAAGCTGGTTTGTAATTTTTTAATTTTGCTCGTCCGAACTCATTTCCCCATTACACTCTACATCTATGCTTTAATCGCTAAGGAAGACAGTGTGTAATATGGCACGAGCTGAATTATTGGAAATCAAGTTTGAGTTATGTTCATTTTGTTTTGTTTTTATTCTAAGTTAGGCATTAAATAATGCCTAAATTAATAATTTAATTAATTATTTAATTAAATTATTAATTAACTTTTCTGAATATCCGAAGATACTACGCCAACTAGGGATTGAGATTAAATTTGAATAAATTTAGTTTCTCTTAGAAATCTATGGACGCTAACTTTAAATTTTTGAGATGAAAGCTATCAAAAAAAACAGAGATCAGAGAGATCATCATAGATTAGAGACTCTGTTGAAAAAATCACCTTGAAAAGCATGAGTTCTGCATATTTTTATATGAACCGTAAAAGCATGGGCTACACCATTTTCTCTACTGTTACGTGATAGGTTTGCTAGTTCAGGTAAAATGGATTTAATCTCTGTAGAAGTTCGTTCATCCATGATGTATTTGTAGAAAGTTGTCAGATCAGCAAAATTTCGTCTGGCTGTACAAAATCAAGCTCATTAGTAAGAGTTGAGTTACAAATCAGTTTTTCAATCCATTGTTTAAAATTGAATTGAAACTGTTTAAAAAATTGGTGACCCAAATTCAAAGTGCACTTTTTAAGTTACAGTTTTTCTTGCACAAAAAAATAGTCGCATTACATGTTATGGGGTGTCGCAATACAAAATCGTTATGCTAAAACAATATTTTCTGGTCTTCAACATATCTCTGTCTAAATCCTTTTTAATTGATACTGGCTCAGAAGTATCAGTTCTACCTGCTACTATATAGTCAAAACTGTACCATAGAACAGAATTCTATCTTACACTTTTATTTTAAAAATAATGAAAACTGTCAAACACAACTTTGCAAAATTGCTTTGGAATAAATGGGCAAATATTAGTGGACCTATCGAATTATAGCATAAAATATTTTTTGAAGATTGCACTAGCTATACTGGCATTGTTCGTATTTTTAGCGTGGAACTAATTTTTTCCGTGTCCACTAGTTCCTTCAGTTCGAGATCATTAAACTGACCATCAATTAAATCTAAATGAGGAACTGGCGAGGACTATTACTATTTTTTATTTATTTATATTCGAAGAGAAATCGGAAATGTTTGATACGAGAACAAACTGCAAAGATTTCGCGATCATAAGCGTTTTATTTCTGTTGCAACTCGTTAAATCGCACAGAAAAGAAACTGAGTGGTGTCCAACAATCATTCATTTTTGTTGACAACAGCACTAACTGCCTTGTCGGAATTGTTGACCATATCACGGAAAATTGGGCAAAGTGCGAGAGATGAACAAAAGTTGTCGCTTTGAATGGCTACTTCGGACCATTGGATGAAGCGTTTGCCATGCTTTGTTGACCCTTTAAGAAAGTCGTTGAGTGTGGTTTGATTGCGACTGGCATATGGCGTGAATCTGCGGCAGAAATTTATCTTACTAAGGAAACGGCGAAATTGCTTAACCGTTTTGGATTCATAGCAATTTATGACCTCAACACGTTCAAGTTCTTCATACCTTTCGTATCACAATGATGTCCAAGGAAGTCCACTTTGATTTTGGAAAAATTGCATTTATCAACGTTGATAATGAGACCGGATCCGGTAAGACTCAAAAACTGCCCTAAAATGTTTGTAGTGATCCTCAAGGGTTTCAGAAGCAATGATGAGGTCATCTTTAGAGATGAAAACAAATGTAAGGCTTCGGATAAAGGAATGCATAAACCGTTGAAAAGATTGTGGCATTGTTTAACTCGAAAGTTTTTCAAACGAATTAGAAGATTCCAAACGCAGTAAAGATTGCTGTTTTAGCAATATCGCGATCATCAATAGCAATCTGATGATATGCGCGCACAAGGCCTATTGAGGAAAATTTTTTGCATCCATGAAGTAATTGGGAGAAAAACTGAATATGGAGAATTGAATATTTATTAGGAGTTGTGACCTTATTAAGAGAGCCGTATGGTCTACGCTCGCAGATAAAGAGGACACGACCAAGGGCTGTTCGAAGAACGGCAAACGCCTTGCAACAACAAAGTGTCAACTTCCATCCTGGTGATGGTCAATTTGTCAGGAACTGACTGTGAGTACTTACAAGCGACAGAAGGGCCGTGAGCCTCAATAACATGAGTCACGTTGTGTTTGATCAGCCTAGCCAAAAGCGGACTGATACTTCAGCGCCAAGAATTGTCAACAAATTTGATATCCAATATGAAGTTTAGGAGATGAAGTTTAAGAAACTATTTTCAAACACCACCTAATGTCAAGTCAAGGACTTTGTTTATTGCGATATCCCCGAAGTAGTGATGGTAAAAGCGCACAAAATTTTGGTACGTCAATTGAACCGGGGTGATGCGAGGGATCAGTTAGGGTGATTGATAGGATTACGTAGAAAATTGTTGTAGTTGTTTCGATCATTGGATCTTCTCCGAGTAAAAGGGAAGGGTCGAAAAGAAGATTGATGCTGCAAGGCATTCAACGGCTTTGCGTGTTAAGCCTGCAATTCATAATATCGCAGAGACCCAGACCTTGTTCTTACTAGAGGACGAATAAGAAGGAGTGATATTTGGGGTTATGGCGGAAATTCGGGTTACAGTTATTGGTGCACAGTTACAACTTAACTTTCAGGTAGCAGTCATTAGTTAGAGGATGTGGATGGTAAGCAGGTGTTTAATAGAGTTGTGTTCTAGCAAATTCAGCTTCCATTTGGGCATCCAATATATTTTCAAGCAGCTCGTGAGAAAACCGTTAAGGTATTATCAGCTAGATTTGATTCCATTTCAAATGCTGAAAGAAGGGGGGATCTGAGGCGATATATGGTCCTCATACAATATTGTTTATTTTAAATTAATTTTGTGCACTTAATAAAAGAACAAAAACTTACGATTAAAAAAACTTCTTCTATTGAATTCACAATTATTTATTATACAAAATATTTTATTTCGATTTAATTTTGAGTTGCTCAGTGCAAAACTAGAAGTGAAAATGTGTATTTTTCATATGACAATAATTAATTATAATTTAACTCGACTTTCGCTGAATTAACTTAGTATTTTCGTTGTTGTTATTTGTTTTTGTTTAGTGTTACCGTTACATACACTCCCCCACCAGATTTGAAATTATAAATTTTAGATCGAGTTTATATTAAAACGTACACGTTTGGTTTTTTTTTGTAGTTTTCTGTCTGCGACAAGATGCTGTATGCTGGTTTTATTCGGTCGATGGAAATCGTCGTGTTCTTACCGTGAATGTTCACGATGAAAAATTCACGCAGTTTGCGTACAACTGTAAACAGCCCTTCGTAAGGTGTACTAAGGGATCCTTTTACTTTGTCCACTCGGACAAAAACGTGAGTACAGTTGTCGAGATTTTTGGGGATGAAAATGTCGGTCCGATTAGATTGCCTTGGAGGAACAGGAATTAGCGTTTGCATATTACTTCGCAATCTTTTAATGAACTCAGAAGTATCGGAACCGTAGGCTGTTGGAGAGTCGATGAATAATTCACCGGGAACCTTAAGAGTTTGACCATACACTAGTTCTGCAGGTGTGCAGTCGAGGTCTTCTTTGAATGATGTTCTGATGCCAAGTAAAACTAGTGAGAGTTTGGTGCTCCAATGGACGGTATTGCATCTCGCTTTAAGAGATGCTTTAAGTTGACGATGGAAGCGTTCGACAAGACCGTTTGCTTTTGGATTGTAAGTAGTTCTGCGGATTCGATGAGATCCTTCGAATTCGAATTTTCAACCACGATCTGCCGTTATAACCGAAGGAATACCAAACCTAGAGATGTATGCCTGCAAAAGTGTTGATGCAATGGTACTTGCTGTCATGTTTTTTATGGGGTACGCTTCAGGCCAACGTGTAAAGCAGTCTACAGTAGTCAAAATGTAGCTGTACCCATTTGATTGTGGTAGTGGTCCAACGATGTCAATGTGGATATGGTCAAATCTGCAATTTGGTAATTCAAATTTACCAATCGCAGATTTTGTGTGACTGTGAACTTTTGATCGTTGACACGATTCACAGGATTTCGCCCATATCCCTGTGTCTACATTCATTTGTGGACAAAAATACTTCGAAGTAATTAATTTTCGCGTTGCACGTATGCCAGGATGTGATAAACCATGCAAGATATCGAAAATCGTTTTTCTGATGCTGTGTGGGACGTATGGTAGATTATAACCAGAAGATGTCTCGCACCAGATTTTGTCATTGCTGCCTGATGATTGTATGAACCTAAGTTTAACTTTTGATGATCTTGACGGTTTGTCAGGATCAATCAATTTCTTAAGTTCATCGTCCTCCTGTTGCAATTTCGGTATATCTTTCAGGTTGTAAGTAGAAGTGTAGATTTCTGTTGAAGATTCTTCACCAGAACGTGATAAGCAATCACTGACGACGTTGTCTTTGCCTTTGATGTGCCGTGTGTCTGTAGTGAACTGTGCGATGAAATCTATATGATGTAGTTGTCGTAGACTTCTTAAAGTTTTGGAGGAAATTGCTGTGATCAGAGGCTTGTGATCAGTATAGACAGAGAAACTTTGACCTTTGAGAAAACAGCGAAAATGTTTAGATAGATTGCTAATAGCTCTCTATCAAACGCGGAATATTTTGCATCAGTAGGAGTGAGATTCCTTGAAAAAAATGCAAGTGGCTCCCAATATCCATTGTTGTACTATTGTAGTACAGCTCCGACTGCAGTGTTCGAAGCGTCTGATGTAATGTTGAACTGTGTGTTGTTCCACGGATGTGCTAAAAGAGTAGCGGCGGCAAGAGATTCTTTGACCTTAATGAAAGACTCGTTACAGTCTTCTGGCTAAGAAAAATTGGATTTATTCTTGCCTTTTTTAATCAATGATGCCAAATACCCGTGAATAGGCGCTAACAATTCGGCTAAACGTGGTATGAAGCGGTGATAATAATTCACCATACCTACGAATTGCTGTATTTGGCGGATGGATGTTGGAGCTTGGAAGTTGGAGATGGCAGTAACTCTATCTTTCGATGGGAGTATGCTGTTTTCCGAAATAGAGCGGCTCAAAAAATCAAGTGGTTTTTGGCCGAAGATGCATGTTGAAGCTTTTATATTTATGCCATATTCAGTTAGGCGAGTGAAAAGTTTCTCCAAGTGCAGAAGATGTTCTGCTTCGGAGTGGCTAGCTATGAGGATATCATCTATATAGACGAAGACGAAATCCAGTTCCTTTGTTACTTTGTTGATGAAGCGCTGGAATGTCTGTGCTGAGTTTGGTAGACCGTAACGCATACGAGTGAACTCGAACAATCCAAAAGGTGTAGTTATAGCCGTTTTGTGGATATCCTCATCTGCCATAGGTATCTGGTGATAAGCTCTTACCATATCTATTTTGGAAAAAATTTTACATCCCGCTAGTTGCAAGGAAAAATTTTGTATATTGGGGATGGGATATCTATCCGGAACAGTAGCAGTATTAAGCTGTCGGTAGTCTCCACAAGGTCGCTAGTCCTTGTCCTTTTTCTGAACCATGTGCAAAGGAGAGGAGACTGGGGAGTTAGAAGGACGACAAATACCTAGTTCCACCATATGTTCCAATTCGGTCTTTGCAGCTTTGAGTTTCGTCGGGTCCAAGCCTCTTGGATTAATGGATGGAAGTCTTCCATTAGTCACAATGTAATGCTTTACATTGTGTTTAATTGGGAGGCCGTAGTTTGGTGCCTCGGTAAGTGACAAAAACTTTTTCAGGAGAGTACCGAATTGATTGTCGACCCTGAAATGTTTAGGAGTAGGCGTATTACAGCTTGTTATAATTGCATTCACATGAAGAGATGTTTTTGAATCGATTAACTTCCGATTTTTGAGGTCGACCAAAATGTCATACTTCGAGAGGAAATCAGCACCTATTATAGGCCTGTTAACATCTGCCAGTATGAAAGTGTGTGAATGTACGCCTAAGTCCGATGTTAAGTTTTAACAACTTAGTACCATATGTGGGAATTGCTGTACCGTCAGCAGCAGTTAGCGTTTGAATGGGATCCGTGTTGCCGTGAGGAAAAGTAGAATGGGGTAGTACTGAGACTTCAGCACCACTATCGATCAAAAACAATAAGTTTTCATTGTCCCTAACAAAAAAACGGCGTGAATTTTAGATCTCACTATTAGCCGTAGTAACAGCAGGACTTAAAAGTTGCCCGTGTCCTTAGATTGCGAAGCTGTTGCATCCAGTTTGTATTTGCACAGTTGTAAACATTTACGTGCTTTGTTGCAAAATTTGCTGTGATAGTAACAAATATCACGGGATCTAGAAGAAGATCGGTGACAAGATCTAGAAGAGCGTCTGAAATTATAATTCGCTCTTGAAGTTGCAGGACGGCTCCTATAACCAATATATTGACGAGACAGTCGGCTACAGAGGTCGTCGAATCGTTTATTAAGATGTTGTTCGAGTCGAGACTCGAGATTAGCAAGGTTGAAATCCCTATCACTTGGCGTTGCCTTGCTATGGGATGTTGACTACGAAGTTGCAGCAATAGATGGAGACATGGGTTGAGCCACTTCCCAGATTTTGTCGACAATAGGAAGGATTTCAGAAATATCTTTGTCTGCCCAGAGAGCCACAGAAGATCTTATAAGAGTTGGCGAGCGCTTAAGCCAAAGCTGTTTAAGAAGGTCATTGTTAACCAATGATGAATCGCCGGCTTCTGATTCAAGCTTGCGATAAAATTATGATGGAGTATTGTCTCCCATTTCTTGAAGACCAGACAAAATTCTATCCAAGCGCTTACCTGCACTGATAGAGGGTCGCTGTTAAAGTGCCTTTTTGAGGAAATCATATTGAATTGATGCTGTGGCGGATGCTTTTATGACGTCCATTATGTTAACAACAACATCTTGCGGCAGAGCAGCGAGTACTGCGCTAAATTTATGGATTTTTTTGTTGATTTTGTTGTTTTTAGAGGTTGTTTCCGCGATAAGGAACCAGGCTTCAACCTGGTCGTGCCAAAACGTTGGTAATTATATTTTGTTCATATTGAAAATTTCTTTATTGGAACTACCCGCGGTTGGTGTTCCTTTATTATCATCTTTTTGTCTTTATGTCTGATGATGACATTTTGATTTTGACTCGCAGACACCACTGGGGATTTTCGTACGCATCTGATTCGGGCAAGATGTATGGCAGCACTCAATCATTGTCTTACAAAATTTTCATGCTTTTAACAATAATTTCTTTTAATTAAATCCATTTAACAATCATTTTTTGAATATAAAATTCTCGTATTAAAAATACTGCTTTGCATAAATTCAACAATTCTTCTTAATTAAAAGAATAAACTACATCTACCATAGAAACACTATTGAGAACGCGATTTATTCGTCTATTTATGCAATAACCGTATTTTTATAAAACAGAACAAAACTTTCAAAAATTAAAAAAAAAAAATTAAATTAACAAAAACTACTTTTAACTTAATTAAAAAAAATTTTAAACTACAATTTAATTCTGTTGTTGCTATTTTTCATTTGTATTCTAATATTATATTTTTTCCATTTCGAAAAGACAAAACAAAACAAAAATAAGATAATTTTCCGTTTCTTAAAAAAAATTAGCTTGCATCTTCTTAGTGTTGTAAACTCTAAGAAAAAGTTTTCATTTTTTCGAATATTTTTTTTTTGATTAACAAATAAAGAAGTGAGCAACCGCAGATGTGTTAATAATATGGAAATTTATTTATGTTCTTAAGTAGGTATAACGGTTGTAACATAAGGTTGCATATGTAGAATATGGAATTGTAAAATTTTTGTTGAACAAAAGACTGGGAACCTCCACTATGTGTCAATCAGAAGTTCTATTTTACGAGAAGGTTTTCCCATTATGCTTCAAGATTACACAAACAACCTGATAAATAAATAATTTCTTCAAAAGTTATAAAACGGAATTGAGAATTGAATGTTTTGTTATTACAAAATTTCATTTCTTAACTTCATTCATTTATTATGAAGATAATCCATTAATTTTAACTTTTTTAAATTAAAAATTTATAATAAATTTTACAATTGTTTTTAGTTATTGTATTATTTTATTTCAATTTCATTTTAATTTTACTATCGTAAGACAAAAAAAAGTTTATAATTGTTGTCTATGAAATATTTAAATTGAATAAATAAAAAATTTGAAGTAAATTTAAACTATTTAAATTGTTTATTTGTTTCATTTTCACAAGATTTATTTTAATATATAAACTTTTTAGGATTTGTTTATGGTATTCACGTTTGAATAGTGTACTTTTAACAGAAGTTTTAGCCATAATTCTAGCCGTGATCTTGTACATATGGAGCATGAAAGATTACCAGATTCCTCCCTTTCTATTTTGTTATGATCCTACATTAATACATTAATGATGATTTTATAAAAGTGTAAGTCTGAGTGTTGGTTGAACTTAAAACTAGCTGCATTTCTCAATTCCTAATTGTAATTAAAATATGTTAATTGAGGCCTCACATCAAATCAGTTTACTATGTAATTTCATTGAGATGGGTTCTAGCTTCCATATAGAACCTACGACTGTTGATTTTGGATTAAATGTTGAGTTTTTGGATCGATCTCTTGAAATGGGATGAGTTGATCAGTATCTTTTTCAGTAAAATTGATAATCTTTTTCTCAGTTTGTGAAAAAGCATCTGCCACTACGTTATACGCGTTAGTGATGTGTCGAATACCAGTTGTGAACTGGGATGAGGACTTCTCTCTGTTTTTGAGGCGATTGATGTTACGAGAGGTTTGTGGTCTGTAAACACGGTGAACTAACGACCGTCTATGAAGTAATGGAAGAGTTCAATAGCTTGAAAAATAACCAATAATTCGCGATCAAAGGTAGAATGATATTTCTCTGCGAGAGCTTTCTGGAAAAAATCCTAAGGACTGCCAAATTAATTTGTTTACTTCTAACAGTATCTGGAGCATGTTCTCAAAGGTCACTGGTCTGATTATAACTGGTCTGATAAGAACATGACATGGGGATTTGAGCACCTGAGATACCTCAGCTAACCGGGTGATCCAGCCGCACTAGCTTACTAGTGAATAGAAGAGGCGTAAGCCAAAAACGTTACCTGATTGGCTTTCTCGGGTACCATGGGGTAAAGCATTGATGTTAGCCACAGCTTTATATTGAGGTTGGACTCGAAGTAATGGAACCCAAGCAGGTGAGCCTGCTTAATGAGTTCCCTACCAAAGGGGATCTGGTACTGGTAACAATGCTGGTTTACTTACCTGTGAGATCGGGAAAGTAAGCAATTTGGTTGAAGCCTTAGCGCTTTAAGCCGTGTGGTGCAGTTGAAAATAACCTGTGCCCCTATGTGAGAAGGCGTCGTCCGAAAAAGTTTTTAACTAGATACGGCGACTTATAAATACGAACTAGGCAGTATCTGGAGTATCCGTTTTGATACAAAAGCTCGCATTTTATCACGGATGGGCCAAAACTGTAGAGTTTACAGGCGCCAGTTTGACATTGTTAATAATTATTCTTCATTGCAAGTCCCAAATGCTGACAAATACTGACTTTTTCAATCTTGGCTAGTGTTATATAACGGTACTGCCGTGCCGTTATGCCAGGATGTATCAATTAACAGAAATCAAAAAATAAGTAGTATGGCCCTTACCCAAAAAAATCTCTAATAATTTAGTTTAGCAATTCATTATAAAACTATATGTATTCTCAAGAAAAAAACGCAGGAAAAAAGCGACTTGCATCGTCGTCATGTTCGTCGTCACCGTTGTCGTTGTCATCTCTAATCCGCTCTCTCAATCAAATCGATAAAATTTAACTTTATTGAACCACATTTGAATCAGTGCTCGAAAATTATTATTTGTTAATGTTTTCGTGAAGTCGGTGCTACGAAGAATGCTAAATTTTCACCGCAAGTAAATCGCACTGTAACACAATTACCTATGTTTCAGTTCATGATTATCCACCCCAAATTGTGCTTTTTCTGCTAATTCTACCTCCTCTTGTAATTCATATATGTATTCTGCACCAGGTAGTCCATTTACTCTACCTTGTGCTATCCGATCACAAAATTGATTGTGTGTTAAATGGCCGACAAGGCAAAAATCACCGTCTCTAAATTCAGGACGGTCCGAAGATCGTAACCACACACAAACCAAATCTAGCACTATGTTTCAATTACGACCAAAAAAAATAACAATTCTACGCCTGGCAAAGCAAATTTTATAATATGAAAACTGACACATTTTTGAAGGTTTAATTTCATTTTTGTGAACTTTAAATCATGACTGAAAACTTGAGTTTATAAACAAAATAATCAACGCAACTCGATATTATTTTATATTTAAATATTTTTGAAATATATCACGAACTTAACAAAACATAAATTTTTTGATTTAATATCAAACGCGGACTAATTTTATTCCCAAAAAATCCTACTATAAACAGTATTTATAAAATAAATGGAGGAGCAAAAGAGATGACTGCCGAAACATACGTCGTTATTCATATTGCTATTTCAATCCATTCACCAAAAAACTTATTTACAAAGCCATAGGGTATACCATCTATCACACAATCATCCTCTTGTTGGGTTTCTTAACATGTAAAACGTACACATAAATCATGAACACTCTTTTCTTCATTTAAGAACACAAGCAAAAAGAGCTGGATATGTTCATGTATTGTAATATTTCATTTCTATTTACAATATTTCGTTTCATTAAAATAAAATGAAAAAAGAGAAATTTTAACGTAGCATTTGTTTTGTTTCATTTTTTCCTTATTTAAATATTGCAAACAGAGTGCAAGTATATATAACAAAAATCGTTATAACCTTGATGTTAAACAGAGAGGCCGATGAGAAGGTATACCGTCGAATGTTAATAAAAAATGCAATGTAGTCATATTATAAACAGGAAAATAGAAAAGTGTGGTGGTTAAATAGGAATTTAGTCTTTACTGTTAGTCAGCCCGGGCCGTTAACTACAAAGATCTAAGTTCCTGACAATCCAACTGTACAGAACTTAAATTTGCTTTGGAATTGATGCAGATTTTCTTATAAATGCTACCTGTTAAATATCATGTTATTTGTGGGCATTACACTAGTTGAGCGAGATTGCTATGTAGTGGAGCAATCAGGTCGACTAGGTATAGTATAAATCTATGATAATAGTTACAATTCCCATAAATCGTTGGACTTTCCGAACAGAAGTTGGCTAGAAAAACGTGTATGGTCCTAATTTGATATGTGATATGTGATATCATGTCCCAAAACGTCCAGAGATATAGCACGCCAAATACGCATTTAGAACTTTTGATTTTCATATCGAAATCAGATAACTTTTTAAAAAGAATACGCAAGCGTATGTACTTTTGGTGTTGCTGTACATGACACCAATACATCGTCGATTGATGTATACAAATACGTAGTCCATTCCTTTGACCACTTCATCCTTAATATGCTGCAACATCTGAACTGTGTTTCTTAGACTATAAAGCATTTGAAGGAATTCGAAGACACCAAACGGAATTGTTATCGCAGTTTGGAGGATATCGTCCGCAGCGACTCGTATTTGGTGGTAAGTCCTGTAGAGAATAAGACTTTATTATAAAAATTAATAAAAACATACAGTATATATTTATCCAAGGGAGTTAATTATTTTAAACAATACATGAATGTACGGACAATGCGCGGACTCTACTAAGGCAAAATCTCTAATATAACACGAATAATTTAATTCTAATTTACAAGACCATGATGGTCGAAACCAATTCAAAATAAAATTGAAAAATTTAAAAATAGGAATATGAAAATAAACTTAACTCAATTTGTTGAGAGTTGACTTCATGTTTTGATGCCCCGATAATAAGCCGAAAAGGTCCATTTATTTTTCTATTAATATATAAACGTTATCAGCGATTTCTTGCAGTGCTTTAATTGTTATATAAAAACACTAGCATCTGTTACGTTACTCGATCATTCGCAATCATGATGATTTTGTTTTCTTTTTAATCCAAAATTTGCTTTTTCTTATTATTTATCAACGAGCACGATTGACAAAAAAACAATTAAATATGTAATGACGTAATTAAGTAGCAAAAAATTCATTTTTTTCCTATTCTTTTATTATTATTTTTTTTTTACTTTTATTCATTCAGTTTTTTTTTATTTTCTAAGCATTCAAACCAAACATAAAGGACACGAAACCTTATTAAAATTATTTCCATTTATAAACCTTTTTCTTTTCTTTTAAATTTCTTTAAAATCAGATTTATTAACAATAATTATAATAAATATAAATATTATTCAACAACAAACACAAATATTTAAATTAAAATGAACAAAACTATCAATACATATATATATATATATATATATTTTTTAAGTAATTAATCACATTTTTGTTTATCAATTTTTTTTGTTATATTTTAATAATAATTTGACCGGACAAAAAGAGAGCATTTATTAACAAATTAATTACAACCGTATCGAGTAAAAGTTCACAACTGACCGCCTATAAACTTATTTTAAATTTCAAATTACAACTAAACTCAAATTGAAAAATGTTTGTTATTTATTTATTTTTTTTTAATCTAAACAAGAGAGAAGAAAAGTTGATTGCATATATTCTTAACTCGTCGTTCATATTGTTGAAAACAATACATTTATAACGAAAACAGTTAACAGATGGTTTCATTTTTCCAAAACAATTTTTCTTGTATTCTGTTAATTGTAAAACAGATACAAAAAATAGAGACCACCCTTTTATTAACATATAATCATTTCATATTAACAGGCTTATAGCACACATCATTCGGCAAAAAACAACTCACACACCGAAATGTAAAATGAGCATACAAACTTTGAGTTTTCCTTCTTGTAGGCTTTAATAGAACAAAATTATACGAAAAGAGAGTTCATATTATCATCTCTTTTGGTTTCGTTTTTATTAGGCAAAGAGATAATGAAAAAAAAAAACAAAAAAAATTCGAAACGTTTGTAAAAAGAATGCAAGTATATAACAATAACTATTATGACCTTGATGTTTCGACAGTGAGTCAAAAATTTATATATATTGACTGATTGTTAATAAAGATGTTAATGAAAAACGCAATGCAGCATCGTAGATGAAAAAGTAGGAAAGTATGGCTCCGGAATTAGTCTTTACTGTTAGGTTTAACACGTTTACTTAGAAAGTTTAACACGTTTACTTAGAACTCAATTTGTTCTGTATCAGATTGTATATTGTGACAAACGATATATGTTAGACATCACCTAATTTGTGGGCATAACAGTCCGACTAGATCGATTTTGAAGAATATCGTGCACCTATGAAGATCCGTCATGTATTCGTAAAAATCATGAAAATGAGGTATCAATTTGGAATGGTAACATCATTCAGACTGTGACAATCCCTACAAGGTCACCAATCATTTTAATCCTTCTTCGGAACCAAATGTAGTGGAAATGCAGCACAAGATAAGAATGATCTAATTAATCCCGTTTAAAAGAAGATGATGATATGATCTTAGTCCAGTTTAAAAGAAGCCTTTTACAAATTGTTAAATTAAATTAAATTAATTTTATTTGCATATATATTTTAAATTCTAATATTATTCATTTTGTCTTGTGTTAAACATTCTTGGTTTATTACATTAACATTATCTTTTTACAAACTAAATTTAAACTTTTTATTGTAATTTTTTATATTATTTTTAAAATATTGTCTTTAATTTGTTTTACTTTTATAACTAGCATGTTATTGGAAATATTTCCGTTTGCTAGTATTTAGATTGAAATAAATAAATAAATCCTAGCTAGGCCATATGCAAAAAATCAGCTTTCGCAATCTTGAATTTATTCGCTTCCAGTAAACGTGGTCGAGAGAAAACTAATTGTCCTTTTGTGATAATACGATGAACATTGTATTTGACGCGAGTGTTATATTTGGATTTTTGAGTGAGGAACGAAAAATCATGGAGCATGTTTTCATTGTCTCCCTGAATATTGTACAAACGCAGAAAAGGCAAACGATATGAGCAAGAAATGGTATTCACTGTTGCTTGTGTACTCGTATCTAGTATACACTAAAAATATAAACAAAAATATAATATAATATATATAATATTAACCAAATAAAACAATATTCCGGTTCGCTTCATTATTCAATGGAGTAAATGGCGTAAATTGACGACTTACCAAAATCGAAGAAAATTTGGGACTTACCAAAACCCATTTTGTAGTTGAGTTGACTGCTTGTGATAAATTGGTTTGATTTAAATGTAAATTTGAATGTTAGTATTATTCTCACTTTTGAAAAATAAATAATCACTTTTCGTTTTGTTACGGTTATAGCTAAATAGTTTTATGAAATCCCACGCTGCTTTCTTGAGTTAACGTAATTTTTATTTTAAATATCACTTGATTTTGTAATAATTTTTACGTTTGTTGCAGCCTTTCACCATTTATCGTATTGAACTCAAAAAAAATTTAATATACAACGGAATTTATTAAACTGCTCTAATAAATATTTCAATTCTAGGTGTTTACCTGCTATCTGGTCCAATTCTATAATGCACTACATTTTCATTAACATGCTTTGAGCTTTTTCTAAAAGTGTTGTTTACACTTTTTATTTAAAACTCGTAGTTGATTTTGTATGATCAGGTTGGGGTCACCATTAATGCTTCAATAAAACTAAACTAACAGACTTATATTGTTAATAAAACTAGGCTATTAACAACTTAAAAAAAATATGAACCCTTCAGCTAAAATGTAACAGGAGAAATAATTAAAGTAAAGCTGTTATAATCCAATACTCTAGTTTATTTTTTAATATAAAAATATTTGCCTACATCAAAAGGAGAGACACAAGAAATCCCATATTTTTCAATCCATGGCAAAATCCATGGCATTTCAATCCAATTGGGAAAATAGACAAAAAATGTCTCGATTTCAAACTGAACTAAAACTCAAAATAAACTCCTTAAAGAGGCAACTCAAAAGTTGGATAGCTTGAAACTAAGTTTCTTGAAACTAATCAAAATAAAGGCAAAAATAATTCATTAATGCTCAAAAGACAAACACTATAGCAGTAACTCCAAACAGAAAACTATTAAAGTTAGGAAAGGAAATCAATTCAGAGACATAACAACAAAAAAGTAGCAAAATAAATGTGCTATATCCAATCAAGTATAACAATCGTTTGAGTTTAATCGAGCAACGGGTCTTGAACTGGCAGCACATTTTTGTTTGGTTTGTAAAATTTGTGAATGTCGATTTATGCCCAGTTTTCCGTCGCGTCTTATTTTTAATAATTTTGATTTTATGGATATATAGAGCTTTTTTCCATGCATCATAGTTGTTTTTTTATTGTTCTCGAGTGTATCAAAAAGATGTAATGTAAAATGAAAATTTGAAATTTAAAAAGTTTTTCTTCAATTTTCATTTTCATAATTTTCTTACCTAATAATATAAACACAATATAATAATAATTTTTAAAAACAAAATTTATTGGATATTTTGAGAACGAATTCGAACTTTCCTCTTAAGTGACTTTTTCAAATCCTTAGGCAGACACCCTATCATTTACGCCACTGAGGCGATGACTATATTTTGAAGTTGAAACTTCATCATCACTTATTTATTTACTTAACTATCTAATTGGTTTGACTCAATTTTGTGATTTTGGTATCAATCGATCGAACTTGGCCGTCTCAGATTGGGGTGGTAGGACCGAACCCCACCCTCTTACACCCTCTTTAAGTTTTAGCATATAAAAATCTATATAAAATAAATGGGAAGAGATAAAAAAACTTTAATGGCACTATTATCTTTTATTCAGACCAGCGCAACATTTCAGTACAAAAGTTGGTTTGCACCCCCACCCCCAACCAACCCCGTGGGTGGGGTTGACACATTAAATGAGTAAAATATGCCATGTGAGGTATCATTAGAATCAGAATTTAATAACAAATACAATCCCCTATATTATCCCCTGATCTGTGACATAACCATTTTTTACTCCCAAGGGCCCTTATCGTAGAAAAAAATATTTTTTTTGCATGTCATGTTTGGTGTCGATTTCACTATAATCGGGGATGCTGAGTTCAATGATGATGACAAAAATGGGGGCAGGACTCGGGGTAGTTCAAAAAGGGGTGGAGGTTGGGGGGGTCGGTAATAAAAAATATCGAAATTATCGTCATAATCAAAATTGGGGTCGAACTCAGGGTAGTTCAATAATAGGTGGGGGTTGGTGGGGTTGGGGGGGTCGGTTGTACAAAGTATCGAGATTATTGTCATTATTATTGATCCTTACATAGTCGAGGATGCTCAGTTCAATAGTGATGTTAAAAATGTTGACCGGACTCAGGATAGTTCAATAAGGGGTGAGGGTTGTGGGTATGGTCAAGAATAATATCAAAATTATCGTCATTATTTCGATTTTAACCTAATAAAAAATGCTGAGTTCAATGATGATGATAAAAATGGTGACCGGATTCAGGGAAGTTCAATAAGGAGTGGGGGTTGGGGGTCTGGTCATGCATAGTATCAAAATTTTCGCCATTAGTGTGGATTTTAACATACGTGAGGACGCTGCATCCAACAGGGATGTTTAAATTGGGATCAAAAATATAAAGGTGTCAATAAATGGCGGGAGTTGGGGGCTGAAAGCCAAAAATGTTCACATATATATTATGAGTATTGATTTTAGATAAATCAAGGGCACTCAATTCAATGGTGATGCTGAAATTAGTATTTGGGCTCTAGGGTAGAAACTAGAGGATAAGGGTTTGGGTCTAAAATTGGGGTAATGTTCAAATATACATAATAAATATTGGTTTTTCTTTGAATCGAGAATGCTGAATCCTGAAATGTGAAGTTTATAAAATAAAGAATAAATGACATTAAATATTTTATAAACAGATTTTTTTCCGTCTAGTTTTACCCAATATGGTTTAAAGACGAAGTTCAATTATTTACAAAAAAATGATGAGCACTCAAATTGATACAGTCTTATGTTTGTGGCATTTGTTTGTATATTTCAATAATAAAAATATAAGAAATAAAAAGAATTTGCTATTTTAGTTGATTATTTTTCTTATTTAATAATTTTAAAATATTTTTCTGCCATGTTTCGACGATACATCAATTTGACGATATAACCCAACTAACATTTAAGAATAACCCACTTTTAAGGGACTCCTATGCTAAGTAACTCTAGTCTTGGTGTAAAATGTATATTTGAACATCTTTGTATTCTTTACCCCATCCTCCAGCTTCTGATTTTGCTGCTATGGTTGCTTGATTGCATATTCCAAGACCACCATTGGATTCAGTATTCTCGATTCATAGGAAAACATAAATATTGGTATAAATATGAATAATATAAATATGAATATTTGAACATTTCCCTAATTTTAGACTCAAATTCTTATCCTCTAGTTTTTTACCTGGACCCGGTTGGTTGGGAGTGGGGGTGCAAACTAACTTTTGGGAATAAAATATAATGGTGCCAATAAATTTTTTTTATCTCTTCCCATTTATTTTATATGGATTTTTATATGCTAAAACTTAAAAAGGGTGTAAGAGGGTGGGGTTGCGTCCTACCACCCCAATCTCATAAAGTTTTTGGGAGACGGCCAAGCCAGATCGATTGATACCAAATTTGTAAAAAAAACGTTTAAAAATTTCCGCGACTGCCCGATATAAAAAAAAACGATAGTTAAGCTGAATTACTTCGGTCTGAAAGACCTTGTATTACATTCATAAGCTAAAAGTGAAATTCTTACCCCCACTTTTTTAGAATTTCTCGACGTTTTAGGACCAATTCTAAAAAAGCAAAAAAAATGAATGTCTGTCTGCCGGCCGGCCTTCAAAACCGGTGAAATCTAGAAAACGGCTTAAGGGATATGAAAAATTTTGAATTCGAAAAATAGGTACACTCAATGGTAATAGCCGAAAGGACGAGTGCTCGATAACAAGAGTCAAAACAAGAAAATATGCATATTTTTTTCTTGAAGACGTTCATTTTAAGTGATAATGAGTAGTAACAGAGAATGTGGAGAAATCTGGATGGTCGGAATTGGTATCTGAGATCAAAAACTAGATTATTGCATTATAAGTTTGTCAAAAAAATGTTGTCAAGTGTGTCAAACGAAAAATTTTTATTTATTTTTTTACCCAATTTTTAGAAAAAATCAAATTAATTGTTTGTTTGACATGAAATTTTATTATTATTATTGAGAATTATGGCATTATAATTTTGTCAAAAAAATAATGTCAAGTGTGTCAAAAAATGATTTTATTTATTTTTTTATCCAATTTTTTGGAAAAAAATGTAGTTATTTTTATGACGTAAATGTAATTGGAAATGATATTGGACATGGAAATTTTTGAGTTTGTTATAGTTTTTGAAATATTTTTGGAATTTTGAAAAAAGTTTGTATTATTGATTTTGTTATAATTTTTGCAATATTTTTAGAATATGTGAAAATAATTTCAATTTTTGATTGTGTAAAAATTTTTAGAATATTTTTAGAATTTTGAAAAAGGTTTGATTTTATTTTATTTTTACAATACTTTTGGAATTTTGAAAGAAATATGAATTTGTGAATTTGTAATATTTTCTCGAAACGCTAAATGGAGAGGTTTTTGAGTAGTTTGCGGAGTGTATAATTTTTTGACTAAATTATGCTAATTTATTTATTTATTTTTATTTATTTATTTTTATTTTATTCATGGAAATTGTTTAAAAACTAATAGGATTTAATACAAAATTCAAATTAAATAGCTTTGTTACACAAACAAGAAACTATGCATATACATACATAGATATACACACATATATATTCAGTAAACAAATGGAGAGCACAAACAAGCATATTACAAGATTAACCAAAATTCCAGAATAAAATTTAGGGACATTTTATAAACCAAGGGTTTAGTGGCAAATGTCCCGACAAAAAATAATACTAAAAATATAAAGTGTGGGGGCTTTATATAATCTATTTATATTTAAATGATAATTAAAACTATAAATATTACAATTAAAGGTAATTTTACCAACATAATAAACATATATAAAACGAAATTAGCAGTAAACTAAAATTAAACCGATTCAAAAAAATAAAGAATAAAGAAAACGAAGAAAAGCAAATGCGAATTTATGAAATGACTTCAAATAATGAATTAATATCATTAATGCTGAACAACCAATCCTTCAGTAATCTTGCGAAGTGTGAAAACATAGAGCAATTGGAAATACTTAGAGGTAATTTATTGAAAAGTCGTGGAGCTATACATATAAAGTATTTACTAAAGCTAGTTGACCGAGATCTGGGTATGAAAATTCTATTCCTAGGTCTGAGATTGCTGCAGACAATATCTCTCGTACGCAAATAACCATTCATCTTAAAAAAACAAGTCAATACTTTAAAAACATAAAGATGTTGCACAGGTAGAATACCAAGAAATTTAAACAAAGGCCAGGAATGGGTTCTCCTGTTACGCTTATCAATAATTCTAACAAAATGTTTTTGAGCGATAAGAATAGGTTTTAAGGTGTTAAAATATGTCCCGCCCCAACAAGACAATGCGTATTGTATTTTGGAGTCAACAAGCCCAAAATACAAGAACTTCAATACCTTTAGGGGACAAATACATCTTAGGAAGTAAAAAGCTCTAAGAGACTGCAGCATTCTTGTTTTTACGTTATTAGCCTGATCTTTCCAGTTAAGTTTTGAATCTAGCACAATACCTAGGTATTTAAATTTAGAAACTGGCTCAATAACGAAGCAGCTCAAGTCACACATATCACTAACATGATTAGAATGAAAATAAACTGCACTATCCACACGATTTCCTACAAGACTAAAGTTCATCATTTTAGTCTTATCACTAATTATCATGTGATGTGAATTAAACCAAATTCTTAACAGTCTCAAGTCACAATTTATTTGCTCCAACAAGATATGTTCTGATTTGGCCCGGTACGTTAGAGCCATATCATCAGCAAAAGCAGTTATATTGCTACAATTTAAACCGATGGAAAAAAAGGAGTTAACGTAGATCAAAAAAAGAATTGGTCCTAAGACTGAGCCTTGAGGAACACCTATATTAACAAATTGCAGACTACTTAAGCAATCACCAACTTTGACCTTTTGCATTCTGTTACTGAGGAAAGATTTGAACCAATTAAGAAAGACACCTCTTATTCCCGCATCAAACAATTTCTTTAACAACAACTTATGGTCAACCATGTCAAAAGCTTTAGTTAAATCAATAAATACAGCAGATACCAGATAACCATTATTTATTCCTTCATGAACACCATTTAAAAAATTTAGGAGTGCTGACTCAGTCGATAGACCTTCCCTAAAACCAAATTGAGCACTATTAAAAAATTTCCTAGCATTAAGAAAATTAAGAATTTTAGCTTTGACCACCTTTTCAAGTATTTTGGAGAAAACAGTCAATAATGAGATCGGTCGGTAATTAGTTGGCAAAGTCTTGTCACCTTTTTTATGCAGAGGACTAACTATCGCCAATTTTAAGCTATTTGGAAAAATGCCTTTTTCCAAGCTAAGATTAAATATATAAGTTAAAACATCAACAATGAAAAAAAAATTACAGAGGAATTTAAAAATCTGTCATTTAAATTCATTGCAATAGTTGAGAAATAATCATTTAAAGTATTAGCAATATTCAATGAATTGTTGGAAATTGTACCATCAGAAGTCAGAATTTCAGTAATAAGGTTATTTGGTTTTTTATTACAAATCAAACCGTTAACAGTTTTCCACTGCATTTTTAAATTATGTTTATTTTTTTCAAACTTTTTGAGGAAGTATTTATTTTTAGTATCCTCAACTAAATTATTCGTAATTTTAATATATTTTTTAACATACACTTTTAGAGCCGCATTTTTAGGATGTTTGTTTGACGATCTAATTAACTTGTTTTTTTATTTATAACTTTTAAAAGTTGATCAGTCATCCATGGTTTTAACTTTCTCAATTTATTTGGTCTCTCCATAACATTCGTATTGCTTCTCACAAAACCATCCAAAATAGAAGAAAAAGTATCAAAAGCTACATCGGGATCAGATTGACTGTAGACATCAATCCAGTCAGTCTTCACTCAGAAGTTGTTTTTTTAAATTGCAATAATTAATTCGATTATACGAATTTCTACCAGAGTCAGCACAATTCTCTAAATTTAATTCACTACATTCCAACATACATATTACAAGTGAATGATCTGTGATTTTGATATCTTTAACTTCTATGTCACATTTAAAATCTAGCTTAGAACTGTATCGATAGAATATATGGTCAATGCATGAACCTGAATTTCTGGTAACAAGATTAACACCCGAGACCAAACCGTTGGAACACATTAGAAATTCATAGTCATCACTAGCACCTGAGTTATTTAATATGTTAATATTAATATCTCCCAAAACAAACAAGTTTTTAGATGGCGTATTGTTTAACAACGTTTTCAAGTCATTCAGGAAAATACTCGTATGTACAGCTTGTAACCTATAAGCACAAATAAACGTAAAACATTCATCATCCACACGAAAACTAAAGGACAGTATGTCAGCACTAATGAAAGAATGTTGAACAAAAACACAGTTTAAGTTTAAATTTTTCCGTTTATAAATTATTACACCACCCGATGCATAATTATCATTGCAGTTTGAAAACAGCTCATAATCATCAAGTAAATATAAGTTAGTCTCATCTGACCTAATCCAAACTTCAGTTAGAAACATGAAATCAGGTTTCGCATTTACCGATTCTAGATAAACTAAAAAGTCATTTAAATTTCTTCTAACACTTCGTATATTTTGCATTACAAAATTAAGCTTAAAACCATTTGCATTAACAGAAAAATTTTCATGAATATTATTATTTGATGACGGTGAGGACATAGATATATCATTGTGAGGATCTTGTAATTCAACACTTGTAAAACTCAACATTATGAATACATAAACACACATATATATACAAATATATATCTATACTTACAGTTAGTTCAATTAGATTAGCTAGAAAATTAAAATTGTTTTTCGGCTAACGGCTGTAAAGTTTAACTTTACTTCCGCTGGGGAGTAGCTAAAGTCTTACTTTTTAGCCGGCGGCTGCAAAAGTGACGTCATTTTTACTTTTTCTGCCGGCGGCTGTAAAGTAACTTCCATATTTTTACGGCGGCTGTAAAGTAATTTTCATATTTTTACGGCGGCTGTAAAGTAATTTTCATATTTTTACGGCGGCAGTAAAGTGAAATAAAATGATATTATTAATTTGTTCAAAACAGAATGCATTTCAGTTCATTTTAATGAATAAAAATAAAAAAAAATTAATTTCAGAAAATTTATTACCTAAAACATATTTTTAAAAAATTTGATGCATTAATTTCATATTTTTAAACAAATTTAAACGTTTGCCGAAAAAATAGTGTATTGAATTCGGAGCTAAAGTGACTTTTTGTGTTTCGTCTATAATTGTCGGCCTCCCTACGGTCGGCCGCCAAACTATAGACTCAACACAAAAAGTACGACTTTAGCTCCTAATTCAATAATATACTATTATTTGAACAACAATTATTTCAATGTATTGTTTATAAATTGTAAATAGACTGTAAATTATATAAGCACACACAAAAAAAAACAAATCAATCAAAACAAAAATTAATTAAAATCAATCAAAAATTTATGACATTAAAATGATCGCGACATAAGCAGAAATTTAAGTTGATTTATATAGATGATCAACCGCTAGTTGAAGGTCCTCTAAAGTATTAAATATTATAAAGTCATTTTCTTCACATAATTTAACAGCCTGTTCCATTCAAAACACGGGTTTGATGAATCTTCCCAGACTTTTTCAATGATAAGGCCAGCTTATGTATTTTGTAATATTCCCTTGTTAGATTTTGTTGAATAAAAATGCGGCCATTGCCCTTGAATCCTCGAATGTTCTCTAGTCGTATTTTTGGGTTTTTGAGAAAACGGCCGAAGTATTGGTCCTTATGAAAAATTGTTGCAAAACGTATAAGCAATGGCTGTTGGGGCTTAGCTGCATCAGCAGAATGTGGTCTTAGACGAAAAATATCAACATCTGGTAATGGGACTTTAGGACCTTCTTCAGAATCACCACTAGTCGCTTTGTATCCAAAATTATATGATAAAGATTGAAAGATATTATGCAGATTTTCATTTGGAACATGGGGGATACCAGTAACTACTAATTCAAAATCCTTACGAAAAGCATCCATATTATTATTAATTTTTTTATCAAGAAAAACTAAATTGTTTTTCAATTCAGATATTTTTCTTTTAGATTCGGTTGCCATTTTAATAATTTCCTCTTTGATATCATTTTTAAATTCGTCTAGATCAATATTCTCGATTGAACAGGAAGTTGGAACAGTATGCTGATCACTTAACTCGTTTGAAGCCATTAAATTTGTTTGTAGTCGTGTAGATCGTATTTGCTGATCACCTGAATCATTTGAAGCCATTAAATTTGTTTGCAGTCGTGTGGATCGCATAGATTTACCAGATTTATTATCTTCTACGTGTGTGTTGGCCATTGAAATAACGTAAAGTAACACACAATAGAACTAAAAATTTAATTACAAGCACACAAAACTATAATTATATATAATGATTTTCTTGAAATTTTGGTAACCTTGTTTATACAATGTTCAAGAAACACTTTTAATTGCACTGGTTTATACAATGTTCAAGAAAGACTTCTAAATTCACAAATTTAACGAGAAGTAACTACCCACTGATTTGCAATCAAAGAACTATGTGACTAAATATTTTAATTTACTGTCAATCTTCTACGTGTGAGTTAGTGTTGGCCTTTAAAATAACGTAAAGGTAACACATAAAAGAATTAAAAATTTAATTAACAAGCATTCAAAATTGTAATTTTAAAATGTTTTTCTTGAAATTTTGAATACAACGTAATACAATGTTCAAGAACACTATTTATTTTACTTGATTATATAATGATCAAGAAACACTTTCACTTGAAATAACTAACCACCAATTTGCGATTGAAAAACTATTTATTTTAATTAAAATTAATTTAATTTACTGCGAGTCGCGACAGAAAACTCTACTCGAACGCCATCTTGAAACAATTAATTTATGATCTGTTATAATTTTCCAGCAACGTATTGATGTTTCGTGTTAGTTTTGTGATAAATTTCTCAACAGAGATAAAAAAATACTTGTACTTTAACAAAGAGTTATGTTTGATAAACATCGCTGCCCAAAACTAAAAACCATGTCCTCATAAAAGTTTTTTGCCGAAAACTATATCAAAATCCTTAACCCAGACCGAAGTCTTGATATCCCAGAGCTTCTCCCAGCATATCCCAGAGCATTTCAACCCCTCCATATATTTTCCTCGTTAGACTCCATATTATGTGAATGGTTTTACATTATATGGCAATTTATATTATTTTTAAATATTTAAATATATTTTTATATTATAATTACGTTAAATGAATAAAAACAAAATTTTTTAGTTATTATTTTGTTTAAAAAATTTGAATAAAAATTTTGACAGGTGTCAGCTTGACAGATATCTTGCCGCTGTTAAACTTAAACTAAACTAAACTAAACTTTCTTAACTAAATTAAACTACTTTATTTTATTTAAATTAAATTAAACGGTTAGTACATAATAATGTCATATAAACACTGTTGATAGAACTATATATATCACCCTATTTTGATGATTTTTAAAATAACTGTCAAATAATTAAATGAGCCTCCTCGTGATAATATTATGTTTATTAGAAAGGGTGATAAAATAATTAATTCTGAAATTCTGATACTTACAATGTTGATAATTATATAATAATATCGAATAACGTTGATTATAATTTTAAAATGTCATCAATATAGGTTTGATTAACGTTACTACTACTAGCAAGATATTTATTGAAACCACAGCCATATGAATGGCCTCAACAGGAAAGTGAAGAAATTGGTTATATATTTACTATTTTCTCTGATTAATTCTTACTTTTTAAACGCAATATGTTTCGTAAAAAAATGCTTGAAGAACTTTCTGAGCAACCAAAAATTAACGCTCCATCCCTAGGCTATTAAAAACGAAAACCATAACAATCTATATTTCTGAAATCAGTTATACTCAACAAAGAAAAATATCAAAAGAAATCAAAAACAAAATTGAAATTCGATTGAACAAAAATAGGAATTGTTGAAAATCTCATAAAACCCAAAAGTGATGTTTATGTTGGAAAATTTTTATATCTCGAAGCCAAACTTCTGATTTAATCCTTTGACACTATAATTAAAATGTCAAATACATTCATAAAGATAATAAAAAAAATATTCAACGAAAAGCACATCTCATGCTTCTGCTTAAAATGTAACCACATTTGACCTCTTTGGTTTCAGGTCACGAAAATGTTCGCTTAACAATAAAAAAGTTAAAAGTTTAGTTATTTTTTTTTTGTGTTAGTTTCATAAAGTTTTCTCTACAATGTAGTTATGTGCATGATCATTTGTTTGATGTTTTTATTACATTTGGTATTTTTGTTACAATAAAATTATGAAGTTGTGTTGATGTACGTAATTCGTTTTTGTCATCGTTTTGTACAATGCATCAAACAACAATTTAACTATGATATTATAGTTTTTCGTGTCTGGAAAATTAGTGGAATTTTTCTCTGTGGAATCACCATATTCAAAATATTGGTTTTAATAAGCTTTGCTTACACATCTTACAATACACTTCACAACACATGGTGATTAGGAAAAATAAAACTTTTCCGTTTTACAAAACTTTCAAAATCCCAAAAAAAATTAGATCAAATTACATGAAAATTTAAAATTAATTTTTGACCCATTGGAAACCTAGTTTAAATATGATAAATCATTATTACCGCGGACATAATTTACGTTAAGTTCATTTTTATCGAAAATTATTCTAATTGTAAATACACAAGTCATTGAGAGTTATAAGAACACTAAAACAGGTGTGAAAACCAACTTTAAAAACTTTATTGGAGATCGAATAGTAAATTGATGCTAAAGTTTTCAATGAAAAAAAATTATGTAGCACAATAGAAAAAAAACTAAACTCACTCATCAGATTAGTTTAAAGAAATATTTTACAAAACTTTATATTATTAATCGTCATTTCTAGCCGCTACAGTTTATTTAGTAATTTTATTTCTAAGCGTATCAACATAAATGATTATTTGTACGCGTTGCCTTAAAATGTTTGCGAATAATTCATCTATACTTATGGCCATTATTATGCACACATTTATTATTGTAATTTATTATCTGTCCTGTTAGGCGTAGCATATCATTCGATTTGGCTCTAATCGCCATTATTAGACTCAAAACGTATAATACTAAAAGATTTGATCCTGAAGCTCTGAGTGAGGGCTACCAGGCTGGTTGTGGGTGGTGAATAGCATAACCCTTGTTTCGATATTATTCGTAGATCGCGAATACCAAATAGGAACACCGCACCATACACTATCACTTAATCCAGTAGTGTGGCAGTCGTGCCGAGGTGATCGATTGGTTGATGGTGATCTTCATCAGTCACAAACAGCGCACAACTCAGATCTTGGTCTCCCCCTGCAGTATTGTGACTCTCCCCCTGCAGTATTGTGACTTGGTCAACTAAGGTGGTCCTGCGTGACTCTACCGTCTTTACGATGGTTAATCTAATGACCCGTCTATCTTATTATGGAAAAATCGAAGAATAATTTTAAAAAAAATTAATAAAACACAAACACACACAATTACACATAGCAGCACCACAACGTCCAAAAAACACAAAAACAGAACCAGAGGAACATTCTGTGGACGGTAATGCGTCCACAGTAAACTTTCCAAAATGTGGCAGCAACTCCACTTCTACTCCGGAGGCTTGTGAAAATCTTCGGGCCGTGTGACTCTTGAAATTTTAAACAAGACTCTGGAAAGTCTCCATCTGGCGCAGTCGGAATCGGAGGTCTGCAAATCTTCGGAGATGCAAGCTTCCGAGACCACTGTAACAGTTGGAATAAAGAGGAAGAGGAAAAAAGTTTGTGGTTCAGTGAGGAGCAAAAGAAGGAAGCTAAGGCTGAGTGCTCACCGCAAACAGGTATTACAGAGCAGGCCACTACATCTAGCAGTTGCTTTACAACAACATCTCCCTTGGACACGAGGGCTTAGATGATCGATCAGATTCGTCTACTGATGACCTCGGTCCCGTGTCACAAGGCGAGCCTTTGAATGGGTCATAATAAGGCTACCTACAGTCCAAATCCTATACAAGAGGACACGACTCACCTTGAGTTCTTGAAGCACAATAGTGGAAAGGCTTCAAGTGACAATTTCTCAAAGATTCCATCGAAGTCGACGACAACGACGGGTCCGTACAAGGTTGCATTAAGCTATGCTAGTGCAGCCAGGAGAGGGCTTATTGGAATTGTTGAATTTAACAATTGAATTATCAGCCTGGAAAAAAGCAATTCGATCCAGCAACGCCTATTTGAAGATATGCTAAGGCCAACAGGAACTCTGCCAACCTTTGATGGGGTCCATGGGATGAAAGAAGGAAATCTTTATTTTCGATGTTAAAATGACTTCTCATTCAACTGGTTGTTGGAGGAAATTCCAGGTTGCATTCCATAGGAAGGAGCAAGGCTTTCAGCAATGAAATCGTGTGATCTACCTAAGACGACGCAACTAGCCAAAATCAGGATTCCGGGTCATAGACAATCTTAAACAGACGGCTTTATTAGGTGGGATCGGACGTCAAAATAGAATGAAGAATTATAAATGGAGGATCTGATCGTACGGGGGGAAGAAATTGACTAGGGATAAAATCTTTTTCGAATGAAACCTCCTGTACACTCTTTTCGATGAACATAGTGCGAAAGCAACAATGCAGGAATAAGTGCGCGTGGTTGACTATGCCAAGTATAAGAACTTTAATATCATAGTCGGCTGTGACGCCAATTCACATCAACTAAGCTGGAGAAGTACCAATAACAACAGCAGAGGTTAGTCTCTCTTATCGTGATTGTGTACTACTAATGGGGAAACTCTGAATTCCAAAGGAGAGCACACTTTTGTTAACTCCCGACGGCAAGAAATCATAGACATCACTCTATGCTCCAGATCTCTTCTGGAAGACATCAGGAGCTGGAGAGTGTCCACGGATATATCTATGAGCAATCACAGATCTTTAGACTTTCTTTTAAAGGCGATCCCAGCCAAGGAATGCGTCTATTGTAATCCAAGAAAGACGGATTGTGAGTCCGGGCTATTGTACACTCCATTGAATAGCTCAACGATCTGTTAGTCTGGGTTTTTGAGAGCTTGTATCCCATAAAGAAGTGCACACAAGTCAGTTTGGAGGAATAAAAACCTTAATAAACTCAAACAACGATCCAAGAAACTTCTAAACAAAGCATATTAAACTCGTGATGAAGCTGATCGGGCTCTGTACAGTGAACTAAGAAAATTTTTCAAAGGGCTTATTCGTAAATCAAAGAAGTGGTCTTATGAAAAGTACTGTGAGTCGAGTCGATTGAGACTATCGCAGAAGGTTCTGCACTAATGGGGGCTTTAAAAAGGATCCTTTGCGAGACTGGATAATATTAAATTATCCAATGATACTCTCCCTTCTTTAAATGAAGAAACTTAAACAACACTTTTTCAACACCATTTTTCTGGTTGTGTACTTGTGGAGACTCCTCAGGGAACAGCCGCGGCTAATAGGGAAAAACCAAACTGAATGGACTGGATAATGGCAAAAAGAGTTGTATCACCCGAGGCTCTGTCTTGGGCTTTCGGCTCTTTTGAGCCCTACAAATCTTCAGGTCCAGACGGAATATGGCCTATTATGATACAACAATGTCTGGACATAATAGGAGACAGGCTGCAATTATCACTTGACATCTTGGGCTACAATTATTACTTGACGGGTACTGCACAGTCTTGCAGGCTGAGGTATTCGCCATAAATACTGCATCAAGCTGACTGACGGAGCTTAAGTGGTCTGGCAAGATCATCAATATTTTTACTGATAGCCAGGCTACTCTAAAAGGTCTAGAAAACTACACTATTAAGTCAAAAGTAGTGAAAGAATGTTCTATCATTGAATTATCTGGGAATCAAGAACAGCATATCACTGATATGGCCGACCCCAGGCCAAAGCTAAAGGAAAAAGCTAATGATTTAGCAAAGAGCTCCGCAGGAAGGGCCTAATAGACCCTGAGCCAGCAATTGATATATCGAAAGGTAGAAGATCGCTAGTCGAACAGGTTGTCTTTTGGTCTAGTAACTCTCATTGGAGGAGCACAGAAGGTTGCAAGGTCTTCATGATGTTCACTCAAGAGTTTAGCTAGCAAACCACCAAATTCCTGTTAATTTTGACTCGATTAGACTGCACGCTAATGGTGGGACTACTAACAGGCCATCATCATGTGAACAAACAAACGGAGCAACCGCTTCGAGTAGAAAATGATCCAACATGCTGCTTTTATCTTGAAGAGGATGAAACAGTCCCTCACATTGTGCCAGAATATTTTGTTCTCTCAGGGCTCCGAAGCGTCATGTTAGGATCAGACTATCTAGGATAGAAGATTTCTGCAAAGCAGACCATTCAAGGCTGATGACTTTTTTCAAAAAGGTCTTCAGCTCTTGAATATGAGGATGGCATAAAGGACTTAGTAGTTTACATATCAGGCTATGACTACATGGTCACCTCACCAAAAACATTTATTACTCTAAATTTTAAGGTACTTGAAATTAAATTAGATATAAAACAAAGTGGAATAAAAATAAAATTATATCAATAATAAAATTGATTCAATCAAGCCTTGAAAAAATATTAAAAAGATGAAAATATAAATTTTATCGATAGTGTAGATGATTCTTTTTCTTTGTTTTGAGTATAAAATGATAATTCAATATTAAAATTGTGTTTGATCCTTTTTTTGTGTGAGGCACCAACAGGGACTAGTTGAAATTTACTTTGTCAACAGAAGTAGTCGTAATGCCAAGCCGTGAAGTGGAATTCTCTCTCTTAATAGATGAGCATTTAGTGGTCACTTCATAGTGGTCATTTCATGAAATTTCATTTTTCTTCACCATTATTATATTACACTTTTAAACATTACACCATGATTAAATTAGACTAGTACGAAAAGTTGCGCCCAAACAGGGACCATTAGAGAAGTAACTATTTTTGAGCATTTTTTTCCTTCGTAAAAGAGTAAAGGATATCCCGCAAGGGTAGGTGTCACATATAAAAAGACAGTCATAAAAATACTATTGTACTCCGATTGCAGAAATGTTTGTTTCAATTAAAATATCGAGTTTTTAAGGAGATTTTTTCAGTGGACTTAGTTCAATTAAAACTCGCGTGCCGATGCAGACAGACAATTTGCAGACAAAACAAGACAAACAGAAAAACTTACGTTTCAATTGGTACAGTATTTTACTATAGCATCTTGTCTCAGCGTTTTTTCATGACTGAGCTACCCTAAATTCTAAGTGGAGAAACTGGCTACTCTGTAATTTGGTATCTCAAATAAACGTACTATCCTACGCTTACCAGACATGTGTAGAGGTTTGACTAATTAGGTTGGTAAAGTGTTTCTGTGCTGGATAACATTTTTTTATAGTGGTTTGAGTTATAAACCAAAACCCAAAGTTGTACATTCATATTAAATTATCAAAAATGGCAAAAACATCTCAACAAATTCTATGATTAAGAAACGATATGGCTTCTGCACAGCTTAAAATGAAAGTAAAACGACTTGGAAAACTAAATTTTATACCACATACAGAAACGTATATTCCGCCAATCTAGATTCTGGTGAATATGAATTTAGACTATGGCTATCTTAAAATTGATAATTATTTCCGATTCCGTGATTGCCTCATTATCTTTGAACTCTGAGTAATTTATTTTTAGGTCTTCGTTGTCAATAATCCGTGACTTGTCATGTGACAGGTTAAAAAAAAACAGAAAAATAGTTCCATTATTAAGACTCGATTTCGAAATCTACACAAAAACAAATTCATCATCATAAACTAAACCAAACATTTATTACATTAATTAATTAAATTAAAATAATGAACAACAAATGACCAAAAAAAAATGTAATATAAACACAATTTAATTTTAAATTCGTCAACTGACAGCAACAATGATAAAATGAAATTAACAAGAGAAAATTTGATAATGTTTGCGGTTTTTTTTCTCTCTGTCGTTTTAAGTTAAGCTTGATTTTTCTTAAGTTTCAACTGACAATGACAGACTCTAATCTTTTAAAATGTTTGAAAAATTGAGATATTTTTTCACTTCACCACCAACGATTTATTTGTTGCAAAAAATGTTAAAATTTTTAATGAGAACGAGATGAAGTAAATTACTATCAAAATTAATCTTATTGAATTGAATTGACTTCCCTGTTGAATTTTTTTTATGCGTTGGTACAAAGATTGATATGTTAGAAGTAAGTCATATTTTGTGGTAAATTTTTTTGAAGATTATGAAGTTTGTTTTAACTCATATAAAATAAACTTTGACCATTTTCAATTTAACTGACTAACGAGTAAAACGGAGAAAGAAGACATTAGGGGGCTTCAGGGAGGAAGTTAATTGGTGTCAATATAGTTGAGTGTCTGATTGTTTTTTCATCACTTTTCATCACTCATCACTTTCCACCTCTTCTAATCGTTAGTCATCGATAAGAACTCAGAGTTATGACATTATTCACTATCGTTGATTATTGATCGTTTATATTTACGTTTACGCACATTTTTCTGTTCATATCTAATTACGGAAATGATAAACGTCGTCACTCATATTTAGAGTCAATTCCACAAGTGTTCACAAAATATATGTCTCAGATTGAGAATTCCGTAGATTTTCACAGCTTTCTTTAGTGTACTAAAGTCATTTGATGCTTTGGTTACCCAGTATCCAATGGTTCTATTCCACATAAGGCATGATACAATTTTACACTTTGATCATTCTTTCGTAGCCTCAAAGCTGTTTAAAATCCGAAATTTTGTCACCCAATCCACTAATAGCCCTTCAAATTTTTGAAATTGCTAAACGCTTTTTATGGATTGTGTTGAAATTCCATACCTTTAACTACTTATGAAATGTACTTCTATTCTTTTTTGGTTTCTTTGTCCGAACTGACAAATTAAAACTCTAGATGTTGATGCTCGAAGAAATAATTCTATTCTCCTCTTTTTTTATACAAATTCATTGTCATTCCAAAGATAAAGTGATTAAAATTTATTCAAAGGCAAACTTGGATAAAAACAATAAATTACCATGGTTTTAACATCCTCCCACCTTTTATTCGTGAATAATTAATTCATTTTCATATACTGAAAAAAAATAACGGGCTTCTTTTTAATAACGTAAACGTATCGGTGGCAAAACCTTTCGCCCAGATCGCGTTCTGATCTCTTCTGATCTCTTCAAGTTCATCAGCCTCCTTTACCCCACTAGTTCATTTTGATTTCTTTGAGCGAATTGTCTTCATTGGTTTGTCGATTAACAATTTTTCCTTTGATTTTGCTCGTTCTTTCGCTTCATTGTTAATTTTAAATAAACCACCGGAACTTTTTATTTCCAAAGGAATCAATCGTTGAATATGACGAGTAAGTTCTCCCTTCTCTGTTTTGAGCTGGACCATTCTAACAATACCATTAGCACCAGGCAAAAGTTCTATGATTCGAGCTATGGGCCATTCTAATCGTTTTTTATTATCACTGACGATGAGTAATACTTTTCCAAGTTCGAATTCGTAGTTTCCTTACGATTGTTTTCTTTCAACCAATTGACCAAGATACTCACTGCGAAATCTTTCCCGTAACTCTTGCTTTAATTGATTGAGGTGTTTCAATTTGTCTCTCAATTTCCGACTGTGGCTTTCTTACATCTCCGGGAATTGTATTTCTTAAATATTTTGTAAAAATGCTGATGGTGCAATTGGTACCAAATCATCTGGATCTTCGGAAAGGTAGGTGAGTGAACGATTATTCATTAAGGATTCGTCGTAGTATATTGTGGGTAACCAGTTCTACTTTTGTTAACTTATTATGGCTCAATATTCTTCTTAAATATCCATTCATCGTTCGTACAAGCCTTTCCAAAAACCCGCCCCACCATGGAGCTGCAGGTGGATTGAAAATCCAGGTGATGCGCATAGCTTTGAATTCTTCTTGTATTTAATTTAATTTATCAAGCAAATTCTCTGTCCCGGTGAAATTTTTACCATTTTCTGTATAGACTATTGATGGTCTTCCTCTTCGATAAATAAAACGTCCCATTGCCAATATAAACTGTTCCGTATTTGTTTGACCCACTAGCTCCAGATGTACAGCTCTCATAACAGCACATGTAAAAATGACAACCCATTGCTGTTTGTTATTTCGCAGATATAGTGGTCCAGTTAAATCAATACCGGTTACTTCAAATACCTTCGCATTTTGACTCGATTTTCAGGAAGTGTCGCTACTGGTGCTCTTGCTGGAACCCCTCCGAAACGTGTACATGTTGTCTATTTTTTCCTTATTCTGTTTACAGCCTTCTTTGTATGGACTATCCAGAATTTTTCTCTTAATTTGTTGCGATGAATTGTGTACCTGAGTTACCGTACCTTAGATGTTCTTCGACAATCAATTTTTCAACCACAAGATGAATACACGGCAACAAGGTCTTGCTCCAAGGTCTTGCTCTTGCTCTCTTCTTTGCCAATTTTGTACAAATCGTGTCATTAACGCCAATATTCGGAGATTCAAAATGTGAGAATTTTTCCGTGCAAAGCATGTGAATGTTCACGAGCACGTTGTTTCTGTTAGCTGTTTTCTTCTTTCTTCTCTTCATTTACTATTTCTTGATCGATTTTGAAGTCTTGGTTGGGCCATTTTGTTGATGGAAGTTTGAGCCATTGCGGTTCCTCCCACCGAATTTATTCGAATAATTCTTTTGGAGAAGAACCTCTGAATGGAAAATCAGCTGGGCTTAGTTTTCCTGGTACATGCCTCCATTTATCTGCTGAACTGAGCTTCACGATTTAACGCATACAATTTCCTACGAAGGTTCACCACTCGTCGTTCCGCTTTTTCCATGCCAAGGTCGTCGTTGAATCACTCCAATAAAATGTTTGTATCTCATACTCCAAAATTTCTTTTACCGAATTTTCCAACCGAGCAGCTATTGTACAAGCCATCAATTCCAAACGTGGCATCGTTATTTTCTTCGTTCATACTCTTACCTGCGCAAACATCAATTGCACTGAGACACCTTTTTCGTTTTCCACCGTCAGAAAACTTCATCGGCATATGCTTCCTTACTTGCATCACAAAATATATGCAATTGTTCACTTGAATTTATAAAACTTAGCCCTTCCAAAAAACGTGGGACTTTAACTCTTTTAAGGTAGTCCACTTCCATCATCCATTTCTTGAGCTTTGATATTGTTTCTGTTGTGAGTTCTTCATACCAATCCATTTTATTGATCCATGTTGATTGTATCAAAAATTTCGGATATACCATCGCTGGTGACAAAATTCCCAATGAATCGAATATCTGATTTATGACTGCCAGTAACGATCGCTTTCTTCCTTTCTCTGGCATCGTCGGAAATGAACCACATGAAATAAGATCTCGTTGCTTATCCCATTTCATACCAAAAAGTGTTGTTACGGTTTCATCTGGTGTTCGTTATCTTTCGGGAGTGAATAACGAGCGAAATTGTCATCGTCTGACTCCTCAAAATTTGTTCCAACTGATATCTTAATACACCACCAAGTGCCCATTGTCGTAATTCTAGTTTCGCATCAGCCAATATTCGAACAGCTCGTGTTTTAAAATCTTCATATTCTTCCATGGAGTTGACTGATGTCACAGTATTATTCACATACAGAGATCGCCTTGTCATCGTTATTAACATTATCCAAATGATTGTTAATTATAGCAGCCAGAATAAATGGAATGCATACCAATCCAAAAACCACTCGCTTGTGTCGGAACATTTTAACTTTTTCTCTTGATGAATGCTCCCACCATAAAAACAACAGATAATCTTGATCTTTATTTTGAACTGAAATCGTTTAAAACGCCTTCGGATATCCGAGATGACACCAATCGGAACCAATCTGAAACGAATGAAAACAGCATCCAACATTTCGATGACATTCGGTCCTTTCTCCAAGCATTCATTCAAAGGTGGATGTCTTCCCATTTTACACGATGCATCAAAAACCGGTCTGACTTGTTTTCCGGCTTATATACTTACTTCGGGCTTATATCATTTTTTAGTTATGCTGGTTAATCGTTTCTTTACTAACCCAAAATTGTTTGGTATTTGCTGAATTCCGGCATGAATGTGGTATGATTGTACGTGTGTCTATGTGTGTGGGTATATATATATATATATATATATATATATATATATATATATATATATATATATATATATATATATATATATATATATATATATATATATATATATATATATATATATATATATATATATATATATGCGTGTATGAGTGCGAGTGTGTATATGTGTGGATGGGAAAGTGCCTATGTGAGAACATGTGGTGCATGCGCGTATGAGTCGGAGGAGAATGTGTTGGATCAAATGAGTTTCCTTCCACACAACAATGATGTTTACGCTTATCATAGGTAGCAAAGACTATCTCCATTTTATTTTATTTTAGAAGTCAAACCTATTTTAATTCGATTATTTCCGTTATATCAAACCAAGATCTACTGTTATTTGTGGATTCTTGTATTAAAGGTTTACTTAAGTAAACCAGTTGATTTTATGTATTATATTAATGATTGACGCAATAACCTGAAACCGATACAGAACATTAACCTAATGTAGTTCGTAACATATCACGGGTGTGGTGTGATAAACGGGGATACAATGGAACTCTGTTTTATTGCTATTTTACCAACCAAATGGACCTTTTGGCCAAAATTATTACCTCTTCCTGAGAAAACGAAAAGTAACAACAATTTACAATAAAACAAACATATGATATTTTTTTTTGTGCTAATTGTTTTTTTTTTAAACTTCCAATATTAGTTACCATTTTTTTTTTTCGGAATATATATATATGAAATTTAATTTATTAAAACAATAATCAAATTAAATAATTCACTCGCTAGCTGGAACCTTTGCAACTTAAATTACAAATCAATTTAAAATTATTTAATCGTTCTGTTGATTTAAAGTTTTGCCCTCCAGTACCGCCACTATTTCTATAACGCATAAAATGTATAACAATGTAATCTCTATGTGGAGAGATGATAAAGTGGAAGTAAATGATGAATGTTTCGAAATGTTAAACGTATGGGTATAGGTGTAGGTATGGGTGATTGTGTGCAGAGGTGTGTGCGTGTGTTTATGTGGTTGAGGATGTGTGAGCGTGTGAGGTGCGAGAGCGTGTGAATGTTTGAGTGAATGCGGGGTTGCACATGGTGATCGTGGTTCTTTTCGCGTATGGGGGTCGCCAGAGTCTCAGACCTTCACTTGCTTATTTTCTCCTATCTGTTCTTATCTTGTTTCACGCGTACTATAATTTATTTGTGCTGAAGTAACAGGATTTCTTACTCGTTCCCATGGATTGAAGCTAGTCTGGGGCTATAAATAAATCTCGCTAGGTACGTGACCTGCTATGCCACTTCGTTGTCATTTAACAAAGCAGCGCTTCATTACAAATTAGTGTTTCTTCGACTATTATTTAAAAAAAATGAAATTTGATAAGTTAAAAACCTAAATTCAGGGTTTATTTATGCACTGAAACGGAGTTGAATTTTTGAGGGAATGAGTTTTTGGCCGTATAACCGTTAACGTGTTTTTGAACGCATTTTAACACATTTTTCTGGATCTGCTGTTGAAAGAAAATCGAATCAAGACACTGATTATGTGAAAAAATAGAATTTTTAATGATACCAAAATCCAGAAATACTGTTTTTCTTTTCTTTTTGTTTATTAACTAACACAAAAATCTTCAAACTTTAATATTTAAATGTTTGACGCATCGTATAGCAATGTTACAAATTGAATAACAAAGCAATTTACAAAAAATAAATCTCTTTGACTTGTGTCAAAATACCGGTAATGTCCCGAAGGTATTCAAATGCCAACGTTGGACGTATGACATTGGACGTTTGTAGTTCGAGCAACGGACACCACACGATGTGTCCAACCACCATACGTCCAACGTTGGAAGATGTTCGTAGCATCGTGTAGAGCCACCTTAAGAATATTAAATAAACAAACAAATGTTTGAACCGTCTTACTATCATATATTCCTTGAATAATTTTTAGGGTGCAAAATTTCACTTTGGATCCCTAATTTAATCAACAAACCATGTCCATTACATAATATCAACAACTTTGATATTCCTAACTTTATAATAAAAGTCAATCAACACTATTACAATAACACTTTGATAATAAGACAAAATATTTCCTTAAACATAAAACCACAAATAATATCGTCAGTTTGTAAAGAAATTACCAAACAATAACAAAAATGAAAATATTTTCTTAGAAATGATCCATTATATGTCAATTAAGAAACGAAAGAAAGAGTTCTGTCTTCATAAATTAAGAAATAATATATTTTTTTCAGACCAATTATTTCTTCTTCTTTCCATTATCGTATTTTTTTGTTTTTAGTTGTAGGTAATAAGTAGGTAATAATTGAGGTAATAATTAAACCAAACCCATTAATTATTTAAAATGCTTTTGTATTTTGTAATATTAATAAAAGATGTTGATAGTTTACTTTTGGTATAAGGTTTGTTTGTTGTTCTCTTGTTGTAAAAATAATTGGGTTTTAAATTTTTTGACTTTGGTCAGATCAGCAGACCTCAAACTGGACCACGAGCATGTAAAGTATCATTTCCTTCTTATCACAATGTACAGAGAATACTAGTTCACTCGCAATTTTAGCCAAACATTCAATTGCGGTAATGACACTGACGGGATTGCTAATATAACACCGATACGTTGAATTTATCTTAATTGAACAAATGCATAACTTAAAAATTGGTTGAATTAAAAGAAAGAAATTATTCTACAGAAAAAATAGATTCAGGCATAAAATTTTTCAAATACTTCAAGCAAAATATCTTCATCAACATTATTTTTAACCCTCATGAAATAGTTTTTCGTAATTAATCTAATTTTCACTTTCCTATATATCTGTAATCAAAATGATGACAAAAACTTTCCTTTTTAAACAAAATTAAGCTTTTTGATATATAATATAATTATATTTTTCAATTATAATTAAAATAATTTTATTCAAGTTCTTTGCTGTGAAATAAGTTAATTTAATATTTTGCTTTTATAATTTCGTTTAGGAGCTTAAGTAGTATTTAAGAATAGGAAAAAGTCTGAAAACTATTACGTTAAGATTGTACAAGCATAAATTTTTGATCAAACGAAAGTTGAAAACATAGACATTTTTCATCTCTTTTGTGTGTAAAGGAATTTCCATTTATTTGTTTATATAAAATTTTAAAACAAATTCAAAACATATGTATTCTCTGAGGAGTTGGTAGACTTCTATGGGGTACCTCCACTGGGTGGCGCATAGGGACATTCTTGTCAAATATGACTGGTATCGGGGAAATCAAATACCTGGGATGGAGCGAAACTAGCTGTTCTCCAGGTTGGGGGTGGTCGCAATACAATTTTTTTCTCTAGATGGTAGACTATTAGAAACCTCGTGTGGAGATCAAAACCTCGACTCTAAATTGACATGGTGAGGAATGAAGGATCAAAAATTATGGTGCAGGGAGACGGATTCCAAGTATCGGTGGCTTCAGGGAGTGGACCAGCAGACTCCAAGCTGTCGATATCAAGCAATTACAATATTACTTCGGTGACAATCTTGGCTAAGGTAACAGATAATGTGACAAGAATAAATCAAGGGAAAGACGATGAAGCATTTTTTGTCGATTACTTTAAGAAGAGCGGGATAATACCGAGATCTTCATTAAAAAGGGGACCGTATGCAAAAATTGGAGCGTATGGACGGAAACGAAAATAATACAGACTGTTAGCAGAGATGAAGCACTGGTAAAGTTAGGGAAGCAAATGATGGAGTTGTCAGAATCTGTTAAACCAAGAACCAATAACCCTGCTGAAACAGCTATAAGCAATGTGGCTGAGACTCTCAAGGTTTCCCGTGAATACAAAACTGTCAACTGTCCAGGTGGAGTTAGAAGGAAAGAGAAAGCGATCAGCACCAACAAGCCAACAAGAGACTCGCAAAAAAAAAGAAAAGACGCGAGTGCACCATTATATTAAGGAAGAAGCGGATCAGCTGTTCCAACAATATCAACACCAAAAACAAGCAAAATGGGATCTCAAGTAATAGAGAGGGGAGCACCATAACGACATCGTTGGATAACAATAAGGAGAAAAACTAAGCTCAACCCCTACCTACGAGCAACGACTGATGATAGAAAACAGCCCGAAGCCGGAGGAAAAGGAGGCGTGAAGGGAGAGTAGAAAACGACAATAACCCCTCTTTACCGGCGAGAAAACAGAAAGCGCCCTAATGCAATTAAAATCTGTGCGAAAGCAGGAAGTTCGTTTCCTGATATTCTAAATGAGCTTAAATCGTCGGTAAAACCTGAATATTGTCGAGTGGAAATCCAAAAATTTCGACACACCAAAAACGAGACACTGTAGTTGGTTCTTACGGCTGAAGATTCAACCAGATTTAATCATGTTCTGACCGAGTTAATCAAGCAGAAAGCGGAAATCACGAGCCTCGCCAAGATGGTTACTGTCGATGGATCGATTAACAAGGAAGAGGTAAAGAGGTGTATAGGGAAAGCTTTGGAAGATAATCCTGAAAACATAATTTGCAGGTTTTTGAAAGGTATCGCCAATATGCAAGTAGCAAGCTTGAAACTTTCCCAAATGCGGACAATGAAGATGCTAAAGAAAGGGAAGATAAAGATCAGCTGTTTAAACTTCAGAGTTGTGGAAATTGTGGAAGTCATTCGATGCTTTAAATGCCACGGTTACGGCCATTGAGCAAATACCTGCAATGGTGTTGAAAAAAGATTTTCTGCTGGAAATGTGGTACACTGGGTCACTTAACTAAAACCTGCGCGCCTAAATGCGTCATATGTGCGAATAAATGAGAAAAAAGCGACAACTTTCCGGATAACAGAAGATCTCCAACCTTCCAGGCCGAGCTCATAAAGATAAAAAAGACGCCATGTTAAACGACATTCAAGCTTATCTGGTCAAATCCAAAGCAACCTGGGATCTGCTCACAATTGTTGTAATGGAGCGCTTCTTCGTTGGAAATCAAATTGCATAGAAGGTCGCGTACCAAGAGAGGTTTATTTATAGCCCCTGTAGACTAGCTTCAATCAATATGGATCGGGTAAAAAATCCTGCTACTTCAGCACAAATGTGCGCGAAATACATGATATATACGGAAATGGAAAAGAAGCAAGTGAAAGAATGAGACTCTGGCGACCCCCTTCAAACGAATAGAACAGCGATTACCACGTCCAACCCCCACATTCAAACACACACGCACACGCTCTCACACCACATGCAATCACACACACATAAACACACGTAAAATAATCCATTACTATTCCTTAACAAAAGAAAAATTTAAGGATTTCGAAAATTGAAATAAAATAATATTAATTTAAACGGGAATTTCATATTAAAGACAATGGTTTTATGTGCGTATCCACAGAAATAATGTAGCAGTTTTTTTTTTATAAAAATCGTTTTAATAAACATATTTCCTTAACATGTAACACAAAATAATCAAATTCTTCCGCTAAGTTCTTGTATAATTCGTAGAAGAGCACCACGTTTCGCCTCAACGGTACTGTGCTTCGAATATGGAACTTGAACTGCAACCTCCGTTTTAGTTATATGATTTAAAATGTTAGTTATAATGTTTAGTTAAATGATAAAACATGAATTCCCGAATCGTAACCGTCAGATTGTTGTAAGCATCGTATATTTTGATAACTAGCGGCTGGAACTTTTAACGCATTCCTCATACTCATCGCGAAACTCTGCGCTTTCGTGCTATTCGACCCATTTAATGAGTCATAGTGAGAAAATAAATTTTCTTTTCGTGATAACAATAACAAACTCCAATGTGTACCCCCAGCACGATCAAATTCATTGTCATTTAATGGAAAAATATATAAGTTCTTTTGAGCTCGCATTTATAGGAGTTCGGAAAATTTCAATCTCCGGTCCATCAATGATTGTAATATACATTGTGTTACTTCGGATTAAATGAACCAAAAATTTTTGTCTCGCCTTCGTATAAAACGTTTCCAAATACTATTTGATCGTTTAACCAATATGGTCCTTTAAGTAATCTCACATTAGATTTGCGTAATAGAGATTCGTGGAAATGCAAACAAATTGGATCATTAATAAGTGATGAAGACAATTTGCTCGTTTGTGTGTTTGGGTTATGTTGATCAAAACAAAAATTGATTTATTTTTATATATGTACAACGTTAATTTTTTTGTAGTAATTATAAACAAACTTGTTAGCTGTTTAAAAAAAATATCGAAAAAAAAAAATAAAACAATGAGAGTACAATTAATATAATTTGGCTAGAAATTTCAACATTTCGACGAACTTTGACAATAATATTTGTAAATAACTTTGACATTTCGCTTCATATCATACCACCCATACACATCTCTTGCATACCCGCACACGTACGTGCACTCACACAACTGTTCATACATACACACACATACCCTCACATACATATATATAAAAAAAAAACTCACCCCATAGTCAGTCCAGGATCCCTCAACCTTTTATCCCCACTCTCGCCTAGCCCTTCATTATTTGCAGCTAATAATACTCTTCGGATGCTGGATATTATTAAAAGTTTTTTTTGTTGCTCGCGAATATTAGGATAATTGTCCTTCCATATGCTGATGCGGTGGTAAATGATAATCGAAGAAATATTCCCCAAATTGATGACGTAGTTCTCTCTGATCGGAGTGCAAATTTCACTGTTTTCTCTCTATCGTAGGTTTGGTCAGAATCAACTATTTGTTTCTTTTCGATTTATGGAATTAATTTGTTTTCATTTTCTTTATGTTTTATTTGTAAAAAAATGCGCAAACACCTTTATTCCAATTTATGCCATTTTATTGTATTAAACATATTATATAATTAGCTTAAGAGCTTTTGTTCCAACTCGTTATACACATACATTATTTTTTTTCCCAACAAGGAATGATTTAAATAAAATATTATTTTGACAGATAAATACATTCACTAATAGTTCCAATAGGATTATACTACAAATTTTCCTAATTATGTTAATTATTAATGATTTATTGTAAAATTGTTCTATAAATTTAGCTAATCTAACATGCCCTAAAATATTAATTTTTTTGTTTGTTTCTTTTTTTATTTTGATTATCACCATGACCGAGAAAAAAATCTAATCCATCTAGATCGCCATTTTGACATATCTCGGATTTTGCTAATAGTTAAGGTTAAATTCACTTGAATATTTAGTTAGTTTATTATATGCCGTATTACTAGGTATTTTTAATCACTCACTTGTATTGCACACAATAATTATTTTGTCAATATAAGGCAGATTCGCATTAAACATCGATCGCCATTTTTACATGTATACAATTTTCTGGTATTATATAGTAAAAAAAAATCCATACCCTTGACGGTTGGTTAGGTGATTTGCTAATCTGGCACAACCTTTCCCTCGTTTTATTGGCTTGTCCAAACTTCCGTCTACTCCCTGACAAACAATTAATCCCAAGAAAGATGATTATCCAGCAAAAGAAAATGGTTAATCACAATATTCCATATCAAATCTCGTGTCCGCACAAAAAACTTGTTGTAGACTTCAAAACTAATCAACAGCTATCAATCCACTATGAACAATAGAACTAAGAGGGCTCCACATGAAAAATTCTTGTATTTATAATCAAAATAACCGTTTTCGCATCTTCAATTCATTAAACGTATTAAGCTTTCCCTTAGGACATATATGAAAATTAGTTGTACTAAAAAAAGGTTAAAGTCTTCGCTAATGTAAACAGAGTCAGTTATGAAATTACACTTTCTAATGTATCCATTAAGGATTAATCAGGCTTTAAAATCAGAGATTACAAACAATTTACAATATTGTTCGTACACAGCGGAATCATGATTCAATGATATTATACAACCGCTATTATTATAGCGATTAATGTTCACAAATTGAACAAAGAGTATTACCATGGAAAACATAATAAATTAAAAAAGTTTTTTTGGTAACGGAAACTACTTGGGGAAATATTAGAAATCTACATGGACATCGCGGACATATGAATACAATTTGGGAAGAGAAAATCACATTTGAAAAATATTACACAACGGTTTTAGGATAGTAAATAGTTGTTTTACGAAAAGTATTGTACATGCCATTACGGTTTGAATTTAAGAAAAGAATTATTATGAAAGTCTCAGCCAATGCAATCCTGCTGTATATGCGGAAGTAGCGACTACATAAATCAGAGAAACACGTAGCGCTTCGTTGATAACCAGACTACTACATAGCATTGTAGCAAAGGAAAAGAAGGTGGATATTTCTTTTAGCGAACAATGCAGAAAACCCGAGTCTAACATTTGGTACCAGGACTAATCTGGCAGTGCCGGTATTACTATATGCAACCCGGAACTAGCCAAAGTTAAGGATGGTTCTTCAGAGCAAGGGTTCGTGTGGGTCCAAACAAGGAACTTGAGAATCTACAGCTGCTACTTTTCACCAAACGATAAAGTCGCAAAATTTAAGAAGAATATAAACGCCCTGGATGTAAGCATAAAAGCATCACAGAAAGAGTTTATAATTACTACCTACTTTAACCTCAAATGGGGAATGTTTAGGACCGATAAAAAGGAGACATTTTGTGGAATTTCATGGCAGCAAACGACCTTAAGCTGCTTAATATAGGCCACGAGCCAATTTTAGACGGTGAAATACAAATTCTATCATCGATTTGACAACGACGCCAGAAATATCAAAAAAGGTCATATATTGAAAAGTAGAAGATGCAGCAACGCTGAGCGATCGATCACAAGTATACAGAATTTCATCTAAACGATGAGACTCAGAAATTAACGCGTGTAAACAGGATCGGGGAATTCAAGTTGAAAAAAATGGGTAAGAACAAGCTGATAGACTACTAAAGAGAAGCCAAAATCATCACGGATATGGTATGGGTTTACAAAGATGAAATCTAAGAGCCATCTGTGAAAAACTCAAACAAAATGTTGACTGAAGCTTACTGAAGCGCATCAATGCCGAGGCAGTCGTCAAAAAGACTAAACCGAACACCTATTTACTGGTGGACGACCAAAATAGCACAGTACCGAGCACTATCTCAATTACAAGAAAACGAAGAACTGAAAGGTTTATATAAAACTGCAAAGAACATTTACAAAAAGTTAATAAAACAGAGCAAGAAATTTTGCTGGAAGAAGCTTTTGCAAGAGGAGGAAAACGACACTTGGGGAGGTGCTTAAAAAATCGTTACAAAAAGCTGGGCTGGAGACAAAATATCGCGAAGTTGAATACCCCTCAGCACTTAAAAGAGATTATTGGGGATTTATTTCTAAAAAATCCAGCCACCGCACACACAATTCCAACACGGCTAAGAAATACAGAACAAGTTCGGCTTCAAAAAAGGATGATCATCCATGCAATGGAGATAGTAGAATCCGTTAAAGCAGCAAAACAGGGCAAATATAAAGGAAAAGGATTTACGAATTGAAGTCAAAAATGCCTTCAATTAGATGGAAAAACATTATTGAAGACTTGGGGAACAGATAAATGCCAGAGTATCTCGTTAACATAGTTGAAGACTATCTTAGTGCTCAATTCGTTGTTTTTGAGGGGAAAGATTTTAAAGTAGAGTAAAGGATGTCATGTGGTGTTCCGCAAGGCTCCAAACAGGGTTCATTTTGTGGAACATAGTATATATGACAATTAATATCATCAAAAAATTTTAACCACTGAAGTTCGAGAAAATAATGAACAATTAGAATTTTAATCGGACTAAAAATCTTTAAAATTAAATATCTCAAGAACACGGATTAATGCATCTGAGTTAATATAATATATTTTAAAGTAAGGATAGAACTATTTTCAGAAAAAAAATTAATTTAATTCCAATTGATCTTCGACCCTAGCGCCATCTTTAAAAAAGTTTTTTTAATATTTTTATTTAAAAATTAATTATAAAAACAATAAATTACTTTTTTTTCAAATGATTAACTAATCATCTATCAAACAAAAAAAAGTTTGATAAAATCGGTATAGCCGTTCTTGGACAATTTAATTTCAAAGTTACATCGGATTGGCAGAATTTTCAATTTTCATGCATGTTGGGTGCCCCCTATGCTCAAACTAAGCACTTTAAAAAAATTTTAAAATAATTTGTATTTTGTATTTTGTCCATACTACTTACATGTCAAGTTTCAGGAAAATTAAAAATGGTGAAATTCAAATTTCGACTTTCTCACCTACGTAGATCACGTTTTTCATATATATATATATATATATATATATATATATATATATATATATATATATATATATATATATATATATATATATATATATATATATATATATATATATATATATATATATATATATATATATATATATATATATATATATATATATATATATATATATATATATATATATATATATATATATATATATATATATATATATATATATATATATATATATATATATATATATATATATATATATATATATATATATATATATATATATATATATATATATATATATATATATATATATATATATATATACCGTATTAGAAGGCATAGAACCGGCACAGAAGAAGTTTTGAACGAGGTACTTAAAAAAAATTTCAACATCCTTACAGAGTTCACTGATGCAAGAATTTGCTGTAATAAATAATATTTTGTTGCGTTTATAATAAAATTGTTTATCTGAAGAAAAACAGTTGAGTTGAGAAAGTTCATTCCTTCATTAAGAACTTTAATACACCAAAAGAGGATAATCTGAAAATATTTCAAAATAAAAATAAATCATACATGCTAAAATTTATATTAATACAATTAACAAGCAAGAGAGTTTACAGAATGCACAAATTATTTCCATTTGAAGAATTTCTAGTTATTGTTAATAAACAATATTAAAGGAAAATATATGTATAAGAAAAATATGTAGCGGATGGTCGTACAGTTGAAAGAACCTAATTTGATGAAAGCTAAAATGAACATGTCTGCTATATACAAAAAAAATCGATTTTAATAATTCCTAGAATGAAAACAAAAATTTTAAAAATATAACCGTTCCACAAACATTCGCTAATTTTATGTACAAAAACTTCGTGTTGTATAGATGAAATTCTTACACTTCTCTAGCTAGTTAATTCCCCAAACATTTATCTAAATTCATATTTACTTACCTAAACATTGATTTTATACTGTTCCTAATAATACAATATTTGTGTTTTTAGTTGTTGTAAAAAGTTGAACAAAATTTGCAATGCAAACGAACAAAATAAAAAATTGAATATAATATAAGATATTCCCAGAATATATGTAATACGAAATGATTACATGCGAAAAGTTAAATAATATACGAATTGGAAAATTAGATTAAAGAAATGTAAATTGTTTCACAAATCATAGAAAAAAAATATAGGCACAATTTTTTTTTTTAATTTTCTGTTTTTCATATTTATTTAGAGGGAATCTAGAAATTTCTTTCACAACGTAAATGGAAAACCAAATTCAAAATTATATGGAAAGATATTCAAATTGGTTAAGTTAACTGAAGGTCTCAAAAAATTACTCAAATAATTTATAGAAGTAATTTACATACGAGTCGGTCGTATTGATATCGATTTGTTGGAGTAAAGGTTAAATTCAAAAATAGTATATTTTCCTAAAAGAGATGCAAACATTGTTTTTTACAGAGACATGTTGTTGTTGAGACATGTTTACGAACGAAAAACATTTTTATCTCGCGTGAGTTTAGTGAGCCATGAGCCAAAAGTGAAATTATTCCCCCCACTTTTTTTTTGACATTTCTCGACGTTTTAGGACCTAATGATTCTAAAAAAAAATGCATGTCTGTATGCCGGTCTTCACAACCGACGAAATCTAGGAAACAGCTGAAGAGATTTCATAAATTTTTGGTTTTAAAAATAGGTATTTTTAATGGAAAGAGCCGATAGGATGAAGTTTTCGATAGCTGACCCGGAAATGTATCGTCAAAAAAATCGTCAAGTGTGTCAAAACAAAGAAATTTGTATATTTTTTCTTAAAAAACGTTCATTTTGAGTGATTACGAGTAGGAACATTGAATTTGGAGAAATCTTGATGGTCGGGATTGGTATGTGAGACCACAATCTAGATTATTGCATTATAAGTTTGTCAAAAAAATATAGTCAAGTGTGTCAAACGAATGATTTTCATTTTATTTTACACAATTTTTTGGGAAAAAATTAAATGAATTATTTGTATGACATGAAATTTTATTATTATTATTGAGAATTATGGCATTATAAGTTTGTCAAAAAAATGTTGTCAAGTGTGTCAAAAGAAAGATTTAACTTCGATTTATTTATTTTTTGGAAAAAATAAAATAAATTATTTGTATGACATGAAATTTTATTATCAATATACAAAATTATGACATTATAAGTTTGTCAAAAAATAATGTCAAGTGTGTCAAAAGAATGATTTTCATTTATTTTTTAGAAAATAATAAAATCAGTTATTTGTATAAATTGAAAATGATTTTATTTTTATTGAGAATTTCATTGCATAAGTTTCTCAAAAAAATATTGTTAAGTATGTCTTAAAAATGATTTCATTTATTTTTGAATTTTTGAGATCAATTAAACTCAAGTAAGTAAAGAAGTAATTGGAATATTTTCAATTCAAAGATATGGTTATAACTTCCATAATATGGAGTCTAATGACAGTGGAAAAATTCAACTTAAGTAAAAATAAATAAGTGATAAAGAAGTTTCAACTTTGAAACTGTCATCGCCTCAACGGCGTAATCAATAGCGTGTCTACCCAAGGATTCGAGCCGGGCACTGACGACGTAGGTTCGAATCCCAACCGAAACACGAAAAATGTGAAGCGGAGTTTTTTTCTGAGAAACTTCAAACCATATCTTTGAATTGAAAAAAATCCAATTACTTCTTTACTTACTTGAGTTTAATAGATCTCAAAAATTCAAAATTAATTTAAATTCCCTTAATGTAGTCTAATGTTAATTTATATAGGACTACAAATTGACCAAGTGTCAGCCATTCATTTCACATTGATTGGAAACAATCAAGAATGACTATATAATTTCATTTATTTTTTTAGACAATTTTTTGGACAAAAAAAATTTAGCTGTTGTCTGACGTAAATGTCACATGGAAATTTTTAATTTGTTATAGTTTTTGAAATATTTTTGGAATTTTGAAAAAAGTTTGTATATTTGATTTTGTTATAATTTTTGCAATATTTTAAGAATTGTGGAAAAAGTTTTAATTTTTGATTTTGAAAGAATTTTTGGAATATTTTTGGAATTTTGAAAAATTTTAAATATTTGATTTGATTCTATTTTTTGGAATTTTGAAAAAAGTTTCAATATTTGATTTTTCAAGATTTGATTGTTTTTGAAATATTTTTAGAATTTTGAAAGAAGTTTGATTTTATTTAATTTTTACAATACTTTTGGAATTTTGAAAGAAATATGAATCTGTGATTTTGTAATATTTTCTCGAAATGCCCAATGGAGAGGTTTTTGAGTGTATCATCTTTTGCAGAGTGTATCATCTTTTCTCTAAATTATGTTAATTTATGATCTGTTATAACTTATGATTTACCGCAAGGTATAGTTTCGTGTTAGTTTTGTAATAAATTTCTTAACACAGATAAAAAAATAAATGTACTTTAACAAAGAGTTATTTTTGATATATTTTGCTGCCCAAAACTAAAACCAATGTCGTCATAAAAGTTTTATGCGAAAACTATATCAAAATTCTTAACCAAAACCGAAGTCTTGATATCTCAGAGCTTCAGATTTCAGCCATATTTTTAATTTAATTTACATCAACGGTTGTATCACAAAAATCTTTGAAAGGTTTATATAATCAGGAACTTGTTTCAATTTATGTTCATGGAGAATATTCTTTTATTGCCCCAAGTGGTTTCATTGAAATTAACTCATCGAACTGCTGCTTGATGAAATCTGCTATTTTAGGATCCATTATGAGACAAATTGATTTTATATGAAACGATGTTGTCATAACCTAAAAATGAGGTTAGGTTTAGTGATTTGTTTTTTTTTTATGAAATTGATGTAATTTTTAATGATAATTGAATTGAAAATACTTTTGTTCAATTCACCACACCTAACACAATGTTATGGTTTGTATAAAATAATTAAAATATTTGTTTATATTTTATTAAATGCTTTATTTATGACAGAAGGTGTTTTTATTACATCAGTTAGATCGAGCGGTTTAAAAAAAAATTATTTAAAACAACTTGTAAAGAATTTAAAAAATTATTTACAAAATGCGTTAATCTAGAAATATTTAAAAGAATGATGTTGTAGAATTGTAGAATAATTAACAAAATATTGTAGAAAATTGAAAACTTTATCAATTTTGAATTGTGTAAGGTTAACCTACAAATCCATCGATCTAATTGTTGCAAATTCTAAAAATTTGAAGGTGTGTGAACGAAGTATTTATATATTTGCCAATTTATCGTATGCTTTTTACTTACAGAATCTTAATATACAGAATTGTAGTTGACTTAAAACAGAAGACAAAATATAACGAAAATTGAAAACTATTCTCAATACAACAGTTGTATCCGGAGCACATTATTTCACATTCATTCCGGAGCGAATAAATTACTAATTTTAGTATGTAATATTATTTTGTTTTTAAAGTTTATATCCTCACAATGGTTCCACCGTTTTCAATTTTCTAAAGAAGAATACACTATTCCTAGGCCCTCAAAAACTCTGCGATGCTTCCGATTTTGTTTAAAATCTATGTAAATAATATATGAATAATATCAGATGCACTCGTTGATTGCGTATCCACAATTTATCTTGACGAGTCCAGTTGTACTATTTTGTATTTGTTGAGTTTTACCGCCTTTTATGCTTGTACAAACAAATTACCAAATTATTCCAAAAATGATGCGTTTCCTATTTCACAGCAGAGGTTCAATTATTATATTCAGATGAGATGAGAATGTCCGGGTGTAATTTCCAAAAATCGTTATTAAATAAAAACAATAAAATAATATTCAAATATTGTTTTATTTTAACAAAATCACAGCTAATTAATATTTTTCACCGTTCACAGGAAAATTCAAATATAAAGTGAAGATGACTATGCAAGTTTTTAATCAAAAACTTTTAATAATTAATCGAAGCCTTTCTTAATATTTCCAAATATAAATTAAATTTCCTTACATCTATTGTAAAAAAGGTGAATTTTACTAATTTAATATGATCGAAAGGTTTTGACCTAAGCTAATTGATTATTCTATGATTTGTTGATTTTAATTAGATTCACTAAATCTATATTCTGATAGATGAACTAATATTTTTCTATATCAAATTATTGTTTTTTAATTAGTTGTTTAGGTATTGTCGTCAATATAAAAGAATAAAGCAACATAAACCATTACATATTGTTACGTTTTTCTAACCTTACTTCGAATTGGCCTCACTCTCAATCAGATAAACGCAATTCCTAATCTCCTTCTACGTTCGATCACTGATTAGTAAGCAAACACACCAGGTTTTAATAAATAAAAAATAAGTTATTTAAAAAATAACTTCTTCTATTTACACGGTTTTATATGCACAGTATAACGTTTCGTTAACAATTGACTCATTCTCCCTAAGAACACCTGCTTATATACTAAACTCCGTACACTCTAGAAAAATCTATATTCTAACCTCCTTCCTAATTTACGGAACTTTCCACAAAACAAAATAAGAAATCATTTTTTACTGTCTCTTAACCGTTAATACAACAACAATTAAATTAATTTCATTCGATTGTTGTTGTATTTTGTTTCCGAAATCCGAAATTCGAAGTCCACTCCGTCCTGCCGGGTAATGCTGACAGAATTAGGTTGGTGCATCCGAGACAATCAGGGTAAAAACTGCTTAGTCAATGACGCTGCATCATGGCAAATTAGTGTCTTAAAAGCAGATTGACCCGCAAGCGTCTGTTCTCCATTTTAGGGTTGGCTGGAAGCGGGCGTCTGTCTTGGATCAAGCGGCTCGCTATATAAATGTGTAAAAAAGTTATTTCTGGTAATCTTAAGATACAGAACGGACCCATTCATTAAAATTTGGGTCGGGCCTAAGGTTAATAATCTAACCCTGGACAAAAACTTATATGTTAAATTTGGTAATCAGAAAAAGAATAACAGACCCTGACCCAAAAACAGAATTTTACTCTGGACGTGAAAAAGGACCAACGTCTTTTCTGTAAGAAGATTTTGAATTAAAATTTTTCAAGTGGATTGGAAAAAGCATTTTCTAGCGAAAATTGGTAGGCTTCATATAGCTTTACAAACAATAATGCAGATCTCTGAAGTTTGATCAAGAGTTTTTGAATGCAAAATTTTTTGCATTTTGTTATGGACCAGCTTGCCAAACTTTGGCTGAGTGTTGGTTTATAAAGGAGACAACGTGAGGAAGGAGTCCTCATCTTTATCCAATAAAAAGTATAGCGTTCTAGTAGTTTTTCTTTCTCTTTCAAGAATATCGAGTTTTTAGGTTTGTATACTGTCCAAAATACCCGGCCATAGATTCCTTGTTTTTATTGATAATAGCTGATTTATCAACATTCTCAGCATCCTCCAGCTGAATTATTTCTTAGTTGCCATGAAGAAGTTGTTGTGTGCTGCATTTCAAAAATCCAGAAAATTTAAAATTCAAAATAAACAGTTATTCGGTCGATTAACAAGAAAAACATTAACATGTCCTTCGTATTCCCATAACCAAATTAACAAATTTTTGTGTTGGTGTTTTTTTCGTTTTTCATTTTCCAATATTGATTTAATGATTTTTCCTTTCGATTTCGCTGAATTGGAAATTTTTATTTATTTTTTGTTGTATTGTTAAAGATGAAAGGAAAATTGAAAATCGTTTTATTGTTTAAACTTTCCCTCTGATTGAGCAATATTTATTGTGGAAAAATAAATAATAATTCTTTCAATAGAGCTTAGAGATTTACATTTCTTTTTTCGTTTGTGTGCTCTGCTGTGTTTTTTTTTATTTTATTGAAGTAAGTAATTTAGCGTAGCTAAATTTTATGATTTCTGTTGTTTTTTTATTTATTTAAATCGATATGTAACAAAATGTTTATGCTGATGTGTGATTAAGGCTTTTAATTTACATATGTATTATTCACGTATGAATGAATTAGTTTTTAATAAAAGTTTATTGAGAATAATATTTGCATGTTCATATATGAACGAAATTTTAATTTAGTTTTGTTAGATTTAACACAATATTTTAAGCTTTTAAACGGGTTTGGGTTGAAATCATATCAACGGCTACAAAACATTTACGTATCACTACATTTTTGAAAAGAGGAAACGAAAAAAATATTTCTTTGCAATTCTATGTAACCTTAGATAATTTTTAGGTATTAGGTAATTCAACCTAATTTTTAGTTCAGTAGCTTTAACAATAACAATGTGATGTAAGGTTAGTTAAAACACAAAAATATATCTTGTATTCTTTGATTTGTTATATTAATAACAATAAATTGGAATTGTTAACTTTGTACTTTTATTTTCAACCTAAAAAAATCTGTTTGATTCATATTTTGTTATGCTGGTGTGTTACACGAAATCTTGAGCTGGGTACTAATTTAGGCAAGGTCATTTAAGTATCCATTTTATAGAAGAAGCAGTATAAACTGTTAATGTACCAAGTTAGAACACAGAAAAAATTGGATTCACAGTGCTGGTCTCAATGGACGTCGAAACGTCTTCAATTCGTTTGAATGGAAATAGATCTTTTAAACTTTGAGGAGCAGAAATATGCCGAATCTTTGATCGAAGGTCTGCAAGGTCACAGAAGCGAGTCAAATAAAATGAATATAGAAACCAAGAATTATATAACTAATATAGAAAATTATATAATTAATATAGAAATCAAGAATTATATAAAATCCCGGCGGCGACAAAACGTCCGAGACAAAAAACCATGCAAAAAATTGAAAAATAGTATTTTATTTAGTTTCAAAATATGATAAAGCATGCTTAAGCCCGATCTACTCTGCCTTTCATTTTCACCGCCAAACGACCCGATTTATATGCTTTTAATTCTATTCGGTTTTAAACTGTTTTTTTAATTGAGACTTTCACATACATACATGTACTCAAAAATTTAATAATTATTTTTTGTAACATTTTTAAAGTTGGCAATTTTTTGATTTTTTGATTCATTTTTTGCCACTTCTGAAATTTTCAATTTCCTTAGTCAACATGATGAATAGGGTTGTATAATTATTCGTTTCTTTATTAATTTTATTTGACTCGCTTCTGCGACCTTGCAGACCTTCGATTAAAGATAGCCGCCCTATCAGGGCTATCTTCTTTAAACCAAATAGAATTAAAAGCATATAAATCTGGGCGTTTGGTGGTGAAAGTGAAAGTGGGATTCTTGTTCTTGAGATTCTTGTTTCTAGGGATTTTGCGCCGGGCCCTAAGTCCTCAGGGGATTTTGTCGTCGGGCCTTATGCCCTGACGGGATTTTGTCGCCAGGCCTTATGTCCTCAGGAGATTTTGTCGCCAGGCGTTTTGTCGTCGGGCGTTTTGTCGCCGGGGATTTTGCGCCAGGCCTAATGTCGGTTACCCGTCTAGAATACCACCTAGGATCTCCAGTAGGAGATACGCCATGCCACACCTCTTCCTTTCTTATTTAGGTTTGCCTAACAACTTTTGATATGAAAAAAAACACATGACCCTAACTAGTATTATCAACATTTCAAACAAAATTTCATGTACAAAATAAAAAAACCCATTACTAAATATTTAACTGGATAATTTACTGTTGGGACGAAGCCTTTATCCAACTGCTATGAAAGGAACTCATAATTTCCTACTTTCTTCAGTAGTCCTGTTTATATCTTCATCTGATTGTGTCCTGTCATGGAATTTCTATCATATCTTTCTATCACCTCATCAAGTACACCTGATAAGGAATATCTTGCCAATTACAGGACAGGACGAAAGAAGGCAGTCTGGCTGACTACATTCGCCCTAAGAATCATAAAAAAATTAATATATGAAATGGGAGCAGGGATCGAACCCAAAGCCCGTGATAGACTCTCAGGCTCTACCGACTGAATTAGCCGGGCCAGACAAGACTAAAACAAACTAAAATCAAAGAGCAAAACTAAGTTAAACACAAAAAGAGCTAAAAATGTATGCCCAAAAACAAAAAGAAGAAAATTAAAGGATAAAAAAAACCAATGGGATAGGTGGCCGCCGAATAATCGAGCTGATTCCAAAACAAAAAAACAAAATCCAAAAGCAAAAAAAAATATTATCTAAACAACTAATAAAAAAAAGGAGTTTTGGAAGACTTTCGATAATATCGATGGACGACCAAGGAACAGAGGTGGTCTAACTATGGCTCAGAAAGTCAATGGTTAGCATTTTCTTTCTCCCTTTTCCCTGGAAAGCCAATGACACCACCGGAACACCCTGCGTTGAGAATCAAGAGGTTGGTTTTGCAATAGAGAGCTTTACTCACAGCGGCCCGAACGACAGGCATTTCATTTCCTTGTTATCATCTACTGGTCTGCGCTTTTCCTACTCTCCAATAGGTTATGCTTTAACAAATAGTCAAGACCTTATTAATTCTGCTTTTCACCCAAAGAACAACAACTCTATAACAAACACATAAAAAATATATAAATTTTACGCCAAAGAATTATTTGCGCGTCCGGACTTACATGGATCATGCCTTTCGTCCATAGAACAAAACTTAACCACACAAATACCTCAAAAATAAAACTAACAGCTGTTAGTGTGCGAATTTCATATCAATTTCATGTACCAGAAAAGTTAATTTAATGTCAATATAAATGCACAAAACTGTCGATATAAATTTTTGAATTTTGTTCCCAGCATTTTTTTTATTGTTTGAAATTAATTTAATTATAATAGATTAAAAATTTGATGTGTTAGTTAATTAAGTAAAGTCCTATAAAATGTTATTTATAATTTTTTATAGCAAATTTTCAAACAGGAAAAACTTTGTGCTCTTTTCTGTCTCTTGTTAATCAACCTTTTTAAGAACAACATCTTTAAAAATAATGAAACAAAAAATAAAGTTTATTCAAAGGAAGTATGAAGAAATAATATTCCAGTATTAGTTTACCAGTTTTTAGTTTTTTATAAAATAATTTATAATTTATAAAATAATTAAATAAAAATACGGAAAATTCAAAAATCCAAAAAAAATTTAAAATTAAAAAAATTTTCCGTAATAATTCGAAATAATTTTTTGCTAAAAATTTCGAAAGCAAGTATATCGATAGGAGGAGGAGTGAACAGGTGGTACATTTCTCGTTCTTTTATTTTAAGTTTTTTTTTTTAATAAAATCAATCCATTTTTTTTATAGTTTTAGTACATCTTTTGCGTACAAAATGCAATTTTTATTTTAATAAAATATTTTATAGTATTAATAAAAAAAATATATTTAGGGGTCAATGTTTTTCGTTACATGTCTCCAACTTAGGTGAACAGATAGAACAAAACCCATATTTAGGTGGGGACACATAAACATTTTGTAGTTAATGGCTGCGGCCTACTAACAGTAAAAACCAAATGCCTACTCAACCATCACACTTTTCTATTTTGTTATTTATAATATGACTACTTTGCATTTTTCATTAACATTTTCATTAATAATCATCGGCACACCTGATTTTTTTTCGAAGCATCAAGGTTATATTAGTTTTTGTTCTATATTTGTATTGTATTTACTAATAAATTCCAATTTTGTTTATTTTCTCTGTTTAAATAAAAAAAATGAAATATTACCATATATAAACATATCAATTCTTTTTGCTTGTGTTCTTAAATGAAAAAAGGGTGTTCATGATTTCTGTGTACGTTTTACATGTTAATAAATCAACAAGAAGGTGATTGTGTGATAGATGGTATACCCTATGGCTTTGTAAATAAAATTTTTTGGTAATTGTATTGGAATAGAAATATGAATAACGACGTATGTTTCATGCAACCATCTCTTTTACTCCTTCATTTATTTAATATTAGGATACTATTCATAGTGGCATTTTTTGAAAAATTAAATCAAATCGCGATTGATATTGAATGAAAAAAATCGATATTTTACAAGGTTTTGGATTTTTTTTCAAACTAATAAAATCAGTTTTGCTCGTGATTGATAATGCAATAAAATTAAAAATTTAAGTCCGCGTTCGATATTGAATCAGAAAATTCATATTTCTGAAATTCGCGTTTGATATTAAAAATCAAAAGTTTATTTCGTGATTTTATTTGATTTCTTCCCACTTAGTTGGTGATTTACATATTAAAAAAAAATAATAAATTTATTCTCTATCGGATTTAAAAGTAAAATTATTATAAAATTAAATTTGCTTAAAATTCATTTTTTCAAATATATGATAAGTCGAGTCGTAAAATTTTTTGAATTGGCTTTAAAAAAGTGAAATAAGGTTCTATTGTCTTTGTGATTTCCAAAACCAAAAATTAAATAGTGATAACAAAAAAATTTTATTTCAAAAAAAAAATAAACTAAAAACGTAATCTGATTTATTTTTGTATATACTAAGGAAACGAAAAAAAATAGAAATGTTAAATTGAAATAAAAAGTTTAAACCATTTTCTGGTGTATTCTATTTCTTGTGACTCATGATTTTAAATTGCTAATTTTTGTGCAATTACAATTGAAAGGTCCTTGTGCTATTCTAAACTGCAATTATTTCTCTAAAGCTTAATATTAATTATGTGGCATTTTCAAAAAAAGGGAGGAAAAAAATTAATAATTAAAGTTTTCATTTTTGCCATTATTTTAGAAGCAAAAAAAGGATGAGCTAATAATTTGGCTGTTAAAAATTTTAATATGTATATGTATTTGTATTGAGTGGGGATCATGAAACTCCATAGTTTGCCTCAAATGGTGAAATATAATTCTTGCATCGGGAATTGACTAAAGAACTGTCTAATCTTATTATGTGTGGATTAGCTTCAAATAAATTAATAATTAATTCATCAATCAAAGCATAAGACAAGGCGTCATACTCGGACGAGAGACACTGTCAACATTGAAGAATCCCAATCAACAACTATAATAAGTTAAGTCTTTTAATTTTTTTATTAATTTTATTAGTTCATTTAAATTCTTTGAATTATCTTTGTCGAGTTACATTATGACTATCATGGTCGGCTAAATTAGCATTTAATAGAGATTTTTCTTGGCACCGGCCATACTGGGTTTTTTTTCGTCCGTTCTCATACATTATATCTCCTGGCATAACGGTATCGCAATACCGTTATAAATTATTAATATTTTTTTATGAAAGATAAAAGCATCAAATAATAAAATCAATTCACAAAATTTTGTTTTAAATCAATTTAAGTAGATTTTTACCTAATATTGAATCTATTCAAATTTTCCAAGAAAGTTAAGGACGACGAGATTCTGTTTATGCCTTTACGATTGTTGGCCTCTGCAGGATTGTTTTTCTAGAAATTTGCATTTTATTTATTATAATCAGTATATTTTAAATTAATTAATAATATTTACCATTGGACTCTCCAATACTGTCGTTACGCCAGTTTCATCAATATTCAGTATACGGTCGGGCTCAAATTTATTCTTGACCATGACAGCTCAAGTTTACACATCAACATTGTCCTTATTAAAAGCAGATGCTCGGCCAATACTGGTGTTTTCTGGCTTTCGCAAGTTTAATTGTGGATGTCGTTTTTGAAACCCTTTCAACACCGGCTGCTTTTTCATGATCCCATTTTTCTGGATATTTCAAATGGTTTTTTTCCGCGAATTCACATGAAAGTTCCCGGGCTTGTGTCTTTGTTAAGCCAAAACAAATTTTGGATGACTAAAATGAAATATAGTAAAAATTAAATACTGCATAATCGACAAAATAATTATTTATTAATATAGGTATTTTGACTGACCGTCAAACTTACCTTTGTGATGCTGCTTCAACATTCACTTAAACTTGATTGATAAAATTTGCCCGTTCCAAAGTTACTGCACTTCTCTTTCACAAAAAAAATTACTTTTTAGTGCAATAAACAAACCGTTTTTCTTTACACGGCAAGATCTTTGATCTAAATCCTCTCAATTTTTATTTATGTTTACATGTCATTAATGCCTACTTTGACGATTTTTTTTTAATTTTTTCAATGATTTCAATAAAAACAATAAGTTGTTTAATGTCTCCTCCCGTACCACCTGTTCACCCCTCCCCTATAAAATAATGATATATAGTAAAACATAGTTTCCATGTTTGGCTAAATAATTAATTAGTGATCAAGACGTGAGAGCGATCCCATTCTGTCCCCGCGTGTTGGTTCGGATGAAATTTGTTAAAATTGCCATTCAAAATAATAGGCATTATATCTCACACAATTTCTTTGTTACTACCGGGCTCAGCATATTACAAATCCTGGAAAACTGAAGCTATTCCGCGATAGCAAGGTGTGAGAAGCCTGTAACGCGTGCAACAAACTTTGTAATTTTATGTTAAGGTTGGCACTTATTTTTATTTTCAACCTAACAAAATCTGTTTTCATTCATATTTTGTTATGCTGATGATAACCACAAAAAAACAGTGCAATTTTGCTTTCAGGATCATTACAATAAAGCTGGACCAGCGTCAAAATATGCCAGAGTTAAACAATCCTCGGTAATGATTAGACTACTAAGGATTTGATTCCAAAGCATCTTATTAACACAAACCCAAGTTTAGACAATGTTCACAGCACAAAAGCTTAGCATAAGCGACAAAAGCACAAAAACCAACAGAGATCCGCATTAGGTCCTGATTCAGAAGGGTCAATTAAATTTCAATTTTATAGAGGGGGCAGTAGGAACTGTTAAAGTACCAAATTAGGACATAGGAAAATAAGGGATTCCACGTGAGAGTCTCAAACAAACGTCAAAAATGCTTGCAATTTGATTGCAAAAATATGCCGAAATTCTCTTTAACATAGCAGGGATCGTTCCATGGTTATCGAAGGTAATGATTTTCGAAAAGAATAAAGGATGGCATGTGGCGTCTCATTCCTTGGAAAATGGTATATGGCGGACTGTTTAGCACGAGTTTACCAAAAGTAACATAATTAGTAAGTTTTGCTGACAACTTTATCACAGTTTGATCTTCTGTTCATATAGAAATGCAACAGAGCCGCGTTAAAGACGGTCTGCAGAGGGTTTTAAGAAGGCTGGATCAGAAAAGTTACCAAATAGGAATTCACAAAAAGTAGTCTGCGTTAGTGATAAATAAAAGAAATATAATCAGACTAACGATAGAATTATCGATAGAATTATGGGGCAAAAAAATCTTCGGTAAAAGCCAAATTGTCTATTTAATATAGGAACAAAGTAGGAGAACAAACTTCAAGGCTTAGACTTTCAAACTAACAGAAAAAGGTCCAAGAGTATCAAATAGTCTATTTAAACTAATGCAGAGCGCCAACAAAAAATAGCAGTGAAAAAACACAATCGTGATATGAGTAAAAAACCACAAATTCGATACATTGCACTTGTAAATGAGTCGAGTCCCTGTACAAAAAATCGTGTAGCAGTAAAGCGTACTCGGTTCATAGATGTGAAAATAACATCAGCATACAGAACTATCTCTGACAGCGGAATTCTCATTTTAACCGGCACTCCACCGTTAGGCCTACTGCAAGCAGTGAAAAGTAAAATACCAGAAATAAGGGTATGACTGCAGTCATGTAAGAAAACTAAATGAAGTGATCTTCTACACCACGTAGGCACTGACGGGACATAGCTGTTTCAAATTGTATGTCTATAAATCGGAATACTTAATAAAAGCGTATGTGATAATTGCAAGAAGGAAGATAACGAGGGCTTTCACAACTTTTCGTGTGCGGTGATAAGTTTTCTCGGTGTAAGGATAACACCTAAGAATATTATTAGTAGAATGCTGGATATGGAGGAGAATACGCATGCAGGATACTCGTTTTTCACCACGATCATTATATGCAAGTAGGAAGGGTTCAATGGAGGTGATGGCGAAGGACCGTTGTATGCTAAAAAGGGAGTCAATCGTTCAATTGAGAAGGCGTACAAACGCAGATACGCATTACGCAACACCATCGATATATGCTCCAGAATATTGTTGATTCTTTAATAAAAACTTTGGTGAAATTCCAGATCCATAAAAATGGTATCTTAAAGTGGAAACTGGAAGTAGTAGCGTATTGACACAGTGAATCTAAATAAACAACAGAATCACATTTGCACGTCTTGAGTAGGCCCAAAGCCGGATTCATTCCAAAGGTTTTGATCATGTTTAGTCATTATAACCATTTCATCATTACTTTAACACACAATTTTTTTTTTTTGGAAGAGCATAACCTGTTAATAAGGGTTTTTAAAAGACTCTGTTAAAAAAATCATACAGCTACCGTTACACCGTATGCTTCTAGCGCGATACGTTAACAGAATCACCAATTTAGTTACTGCTGATATTTGGCTATATAGGCGGGGAAATAAAGCACAAAAATAGGCCAAACCTAAGCAAATTGGTAGAGTAAGATGGATCAAGATGCAGTTTTTTACAATCGATTCAGGAAGCCATCAGGAAAGTTTGTGAGCATAGCCAATTTTCGGCAAAAAATCTCTGTAGTACCTAGGGGCCAGGGCGGGTTATAAACATCTCATCTCCTTGAATATTCCATAAATTCAGATCGAAATTGATCGAAGCTTGTTATTCGGGGATTTTAAGGGTCGGTGAACACGAATATGATGTCGGCGATGACAATCGGAGTACCTAGGGCACAGGGCGGGTATGTCTAGCTCATCTCCGGGAACTTTACATTAAATCAGCTCGAAATTGATCGAAGCTCGTTACTAGCGGTGTTTTGGGCCGCTGAACACGAACATGATGTCTGCGATGACTTTCGGAGTACCATAGGGGCCAGGGCTGGTTATATACACCTCATCTTCTGAAACTTTCCATAAATACAGCTCTAAATTAGTTACTCGGGGGTTTCTGGGGTCGCTGAACACGAATTTCATGTAGACGATGACTATTGGAATACCAAGGGCCCAGGGCGGGTTTGTCTAACTTATCTCCTGGAACTTTTCATTAATTCAGCTTGAAATTGATCCAAGCTCGTTACTCGGGTTTTTTTTGGGGTCGCTGAATACAAATATGATGTCGGCGATGACCTTTGGAGTACCTAGAGCCCAGGACGGGTATGTCTTACTCATCTCCTGGAACTTTTCATTAATTCAGCTCGAACTTGATCGAAGCTCGTTACTAAATATATGGAAAGTTCTAGGAGATGAATTAGACATACCTGCCCTGAGCCCTAGGTACTCCCATGGTCATCGCCGACATTAAATTCGTGTTCAGCGACCCCGAAAACCCCCGAGTAATGAGCTTCGATCAATTTCGAGATGTATTTATGGAAAGTTCCAGGAGATGAGGTGTATATAACCCGCCCTGACCCCTAGGTACTCCAAAGGTCATCGCAGACATCATGTTTGTGTTCAGCGACCCCAAAACCCTCGACTAACGAGCTTCAATCAATTTCGAGCTGAATTAATGGAAAATTCCCGGAGATGAGTTAGAATACCCTGCTGGGCCCTAGGTGCTCAGAGGTCCATCACCGACATCATATTCGTGTTCAACGACCCTTAAAACCTCCAAGTAACGAACTTCGATCAATGTCGAGCTGAATTTATGGAAAGTTCAAGAGATGAGGTGTATATAACCCACCCTGGCCCCTAGGTACTCCAGAGATTTTTTTCCGAAAAGTGGCTATGTTTACAAACTTTCCTGATGGCTTCCTGAATCGAATGCAAAAAACCACATCTCGATCCATCATACTCTGCCAATTTGCTTAGGTTTAGTGCTTTATTTCCTCGTCTAATATTTTATATTCGGTTTGATATTAACATAATTAGATTATCTATGTGATCGCAAAGGATGTGTCACAAACGTCGTAAATTTGACAATTTATGGCATCGGTTTTCTAACTAAACATTGCAGGATAGCAAAGGCATCTCGCCTAATCAGCGAATATTTAATACTTTTGTGACTGTTACGTTAATTGGTTGAAATGATGAGAAATTAGGAGTTTAAACTTGTTTCGTTAAAGTTTGGACTGTATACTACATAACACCAATAGATGTGTTAAATTGTTTATTCTACTATTTTCATCTTAAAAAATATGATTTCTAAAAATGTGCAACCATGACAAATCACCAATTTTTTCACAGTTGTTTCACTAAATCCTAATATCTAGATCTTATATTCATCCATTACATTCTCAATTTGTTACCATGATTTCTGGCTAAGTTATTTCTGTTTCAGTTTTGGTCTACAATTTTATTGCTTTTTCTCATTGTGATGTTGTTCCATTCTAAACATCTCACTCTGTGAGTTACATTAACTCATCACATAATTTTTCTTTGAAAATATTTTCAAATCTGTAAGACTAATAGGTGTTGAATAAAAAATCGATTATTACTAGCTAAGCATTTTTATAAAAGTTGATTTCTATCTATATGAACTATCGAACATGAACATGAATATCTCAACATCTTTAAAATTTTATTTTATTTGAATTTTCATACATTAAATTTTTTTCATGCATCTAAACTAAAACCGAATGTTTATATATAAAACCAACATCAACATCAACAAAATAATAAGATTTTCCTATACGAGTATGAGATAACTTGTTAAATAAATCATTCTTAAGATTAAAATTAAAAATGAAATGCATTAAATGTATATGAAAGTTTAGTTCAATATTGATTAAAATAATTATAAATTAAAAGAATCACTGAGAGTGACATAAGACTCTTAGATATATTCCTTTCTTACGTTTATTTAATAAAAGTTGTCTGAAGCTAATTTGTCGTGTTAAATTTAAAGACAGTGGTTAATTGTATAGCTGTGGTTCCTCAAAACAATTGTGGTGCGGTCATAATCATGGTTTGTTTGCTTTATTATCAAAGATTTTAAATTTGTTTTATCAAAAGTTTTGTGGTGATTTTTGTTATCCAATTTAATCATGAAATAATTTTGTTGTGGTTTTTGTTTCTTTAATTAAAGGTTGTATAAATAACATACGTAATACTGTATTACTGTTGTTCTATACATACAATGTGAAAAATTTCTCAATTCATAAATTTTTGATCGTCATAATTTCATTCCTCTAGACTCTAGAACACCTGTTTGGTTGAAAGTGTATATAAAATTATTTAAAACACAGTTAAAAACGGATGACAAAAACGCATGGGATCTTGATGAAATATGTTATACGATCCAGGTTTATTTGACAATGGAAAATCTGGATTCATTTCAAAATTGGACTAAATGCTGGGGAGTGGGGATCTCTTCAAATCCTCGCTTTCAATCGTATTGAAACTTGGTATTTAAGGTTTCAGCACTGTTTCACACCACTTCACTGTAAGAATTTATCCTTACTGCATCCTTCAGATACAAATCAATTTCCATTTTCCATGAAATGTTGGTTAAAGGTTTCAATCAGTATAAGAAATATTTCATTAGCTTATGGGTAAATTAAACAAAGAATTGGAGTCACGGTTCACAACAGTTTTGCGTCCTAACTTCAGGTTTTTCACTTCTGGTAAAATAATTTTAAGCCATAACTTATATTTTCAAGTCAGCCTGGATCATATACCAAAGTTTCACTAACATCCCCTGCGTTTCTGTTACCCAGCCACATAGACACCAATCAACAACCCTTCCACCCGCACAGACATAAATTTTTGTTTGGCTATTTAGAAAAAGAATGGCCCAAAACAAAAGATTAAATAAAATGTGCCGAATGCAAACACTATTTCACACATTTTTCCATTGAGATAAAGTATACGACCAGTTGTGTTTCTGTTAAGTTCAAATTTTTAATATCAAAACAAATAAATGCTAGAAAAACGCCAAAAACAACAACATACAAGGATTGATGGAATCAGATAAAAATAAATAGATTTTAAACTTGATTAATATTCAAATCATTGATTCATGTCAAAATATCAAACCAATCGAATCGAATACATATCTTGAAATCAAGTTTTTCTTACAACTGCATATTAGATTTTATTTAGCTCTAAGCTTATGCAATACATTAAAACTATCAAATTACTTTTATTTTTGTATCAATTTCAATCGAGCTCATCCATCAATGTTCAGTTGCAGTTTATTCATATTTCAATTTGAGTTTTTCTTTGTTTTGTATTCCATCATCAATATTCAGTTTAAATTTTTTAAACCAAAAGTTTAACAGAACATTAAAATTCTTGGAACGGTAGATAGATAGATAGATCTAAGCGATATAACAAAAATCAGTAACATAAATTTGAAAAATATAAATAAAAAAAATTTGCTGGGGAAATAAACGATTAACCATGAGAATTGTAAACTTCAGAAGAAATGTGTGGATTACAGCATTCAATCTCAATATTTTTCATCAACCTTTTTAAACCGAATCTCAATAATAAAATATTGAACACTGCTATAAAATAAACTTTGATTATCAGCTCGACAATACACAGTGACAAATTTTGAGACTCCTTCCCCTCTAATGTTGTTACAAAATTTATAAACAGTCCCTTAACTAAGTATACGTCCTCCAAAGTAGATTTAATAAATGATCACAAAAGTTGAAACAATAAGTTATTCATATCAGTACATCCTACATAATTTAGGGTTTAAACATATATCATTTCAGTTATATATTTTTTCATAAAAACATTGTGATACAGTTATAATCTTATATCACAAAAATTTAATAATAATAGATACATTTTCATTACCTCATCAACCTTCAATAAAATTCAAACATCAATAAACTATGTATTTGATTGAACAAAAGAAGTTCTATAACTTTTTTATTCAATCTCAATTAATTATAATTTCAATATTGATCAGCCACAAGATTCATAAAAAAAATTCATTTGATTTAAATTTAACGAGCATAAAACAACAAAAACAATAATGACTATACGATTATAGATTAGCAGAATCATGCATATAGAAAATCAATAGGCTTATTGAATTTGGTTTGGTTTGAAATTGTAATCTAAGAATATGAAAACTATTAGCTCGATTTCAAAATAGTTTTTTCTTATAAAACTCGTTGGTCAAATGCTGGGATCTAAAACAGTTAGGGCGTTGGTAATGAAATGTTTTTTCATACATGAAATCACTTCATGGTATCAAATTTTGTTGACAAACATACAGGGTTACCAATAAATCATTTTGATAAATTTTTTAAAATCGCCAAATATCCATACGATGACCGGTTTTCATTTTCCCTTAGAAATTGATTCCCACCACATGATTTCAAAATATTCAAAACAAGTTTTTTGATTATTACAACAAAAAACTTCATAATTTTAATGTTTTGATATTAAAATAATAAATAGAGTACAACTGATACCGTATAAAACATGCTTGAAATTAACAAATTTAATTTAACAAATTTATAGTTAGATGAAATAAATAAAATAAAGGAAGTAAATAAAAAAATCAAAACAATGTGCTGAAACGATTTTTTGGTTCTGTTTGAGGAAAAGATTGGACTCCCCATTATAAACTATGTGGCACGTACCTCGTTACCATAGCTGAATCAAAATTCATAGAAGAATTGGAAAACAACAGAAAATGCTGCATTGAACGTTACAACTGACTAATATTTAATGATACAACAATCCCACCCTTATCAGGAAGTTAAATTTTACCAGTGAAACCGCATAACAATATACTTGGACTTTAATACTTTCTGAGCTGATTTGTCTCTCGCATCACTATTAGGACGGGTACCTCGTGTATCAGGTATCCGGGTACTCGAGAAACCAACCAACATTTTTTTTATCCGAATAGCCGGGTAATAGCTTTAGAGAGCCAGGTGTTGTAAACAATTCTTAAGGTACTCTTACGGTAGCATTTTTTGATCTGAGCAAAAAAGATGTTTCCAAAAATATGTGTTGCACTGTAGTTTGGAGAAGTTCGTAAATGAGCAAAGTCGTAGAATACTTAAAAAACTTTTAAGGTAAAAAAATATGAAGCCTTTTAACGTTGGGTTGGACCAAGGGAGATCAATGAAATGCATAAATTTAGAATATTTAGAAATACTTCTATTATTATCTTCCAATTTGTAGACCCTTGAGAGATACTTGAGCACTATCACATAACTGACAACATTAAAAAAATTTTCATTTTTTTGTTCATGAAAAGCGAAGTTGATGTTCGCCAACAAAAGGTGATAATATTAATAATATTATATCAACATCACGGCAATTTTGTAGGAAAAAATTAATAATTCAGCAATACAAAAAATCAATTGAATAAATCGATTATTATTACATCTAGACGCAAATGAGAACAACATAACAATTACAGATTAAAGCCCAAGTTCTTCTGATGAAGATGGGAAATATACATCAGTCTATAACGAGCACTGGAGTTGTCTTACATTATACGTACAAGTATTAAGGTAAAGAAAAACCAAAGATTTAAGCATTGAGCAATCACTGTTCAAGCTTGAACCTGAAGTTCCCGAAAAGAAAATATTTGATTATAATATAATTTACTTTAAAATTGTTTGTTGCATATTTTGTTTATGTTTACCTTTTAGTTTAAATTATGTCAAAACTTTGACAATTCACAATGAATTAACACTTAATTAGCATTTAAATAAATGCATTCAATGTGATTATTGTTATTAAATAATGACTGCATTCAGTATTTAGTTTATTTTATAAATTTACTATCTGCTATCTGGTGTTAAAGGATAAATGCTCCCAAAGGAAACGAATTATAGCAGATGTAATGAGCAATATCAAATATGCAAATCACTTCTATTTTTGCGATTGCCAGAAGCTTTTCAACAAATTTTAGCGAACGTTATCTTAACACCAGGTGAATATTTATTTATATAATTTATTAATTATTTCTTTGCGAATTATAAATTAAAATACTGTGAATAAAGGGAAAATTTATAAATAAACATTATAAACATTATTTTAAGAATTTATTTTTTATTTTATAATAAATATTAATGGTCAAAAACTCTTTTATTATTAAAAACAATTTAATGTGAATTTTATTAAATATATATTTATATAGAAACATATGGGGAAAGTGGAAGGAAATGTTGGATAATTTGTACGATTTATTTCTTATTATAAATCCTACATCTACTGTAATGATTAGCAATGCAACCTAGAGATTTGTTAGAGATTTGTCCACCTAGTTAGTAACCCGGACCCACTTATTCGACTTAGCTCAGACGTATGTATTCGATCGTGGGTGGACCGAAAACTATGTAGTCCTAGTAGTAAGCAGTATTAACCACAACTCTATATACCTTGCCAATCCTAAAACCACTGCAAATCCAGTCAATCCTCTTCACTGGTTACTCTTCAATCTTCCTTTCCATCATGGAAACAGAACCACTTCTCGTTTAGCGTGGGTTTGAACCACACCATTGATGTCATTATTACCACCTTTTTTGTATTTGTTTATTAAAACATTATGACCACAAAAAGAAACAGAATTTTGTTACCCAGTGCCAAATGCAACCAAATAAACAAATCATTTATAATTTCTTTTTTTCTTTTTTTAGGTAGATTTCATATAAAAATCTACCTATTGCAATGGGCTTCATCTCGGAATTTCGGAAAAATTTTTGTGCCAAACGACTATATATGCGGAGACGAAAAAAAAAAAAAAGAAAAAGTTTATATATATATATATATATATATATATATATATACATATATATATATATATATATATATATATATATATATATATATATATATATATATATATATATATATATATATATATATATATATATATATATATATATATATATATATATATATATATATATATATATATATATATATATATTAGACTGGTCGTTAAAAATTAAATTTTCCGAGACGCCCCCCAGAAAAATTCTTTGTGGTCAAAAAACCATAACGGCTTTATTTTTTTTTTTTAAAGTGAAAAGAACACGTGCCGCAAAATCATCGAAGTTTATTTTTTGATAAAATTGTTAATATCTCATAAAATATGCAGATGTCAAAAAAAATCACATAATCATTTTTGCAGGAAATTTAATTCTCTACAAAAAAGGTCCAAGTCATTTTTTTCCTAAAACCTATATTTCTGATGATATTTTGAAATAAAACTTGAAATTCTTCGAAACTCGTAAAACCAAATGATGAAAATTTCGACGAAAAAGTACTAATTTTGATTTTTTTTGTCACGATTATTTTTTAAACATTTCATTCTATAGCATAAGAAGAAAATTAGGAGTTTTTCGTCATCTTTATTTTTTATGTTTTTTAAAAATTACGAAAACTTACAAGTTCATTTCCAAAATATCATGAGAACTATACGTTTTCGGGGAAAAATGACTTGAACCTTTTTTGTAGAGAATTAAATTTCCTACAAAAATGGTTATGTGATTTTTTTTGACATCTGCATATTTTATGAGATATTTGAAAAAATCTACGAATTTTTTAAAAAATCAACTTCAACGATTTTGCGGCACGTGTTCTTTTGATTTAAAAAAAAAAAAAATAATGCCGTTGTGGTTTTTTGACCACAAAGAATTTTTCTAGGGGGCGTCTCGGAAAATTTAGTTTTTAACGACCAGTCTAATATATATATATATACATATATATATATATATATATATATATATATATATATATATATATATATATATATATATATATATATATATATATATATATATATATATATATATATATATATATATATATATATATATATATATATATATATATATATATATATATTAGGCATGACCAGATATGTATGAACAATTTTCAAACCATCTTTTTCTTCGCTCCCACCGGCTAATTATGTTCCATTTGACTCGAATATGAACTATATCCAGTTTTATTGAAATCGGAATAAAATTACCCACCGCACAGTGGCGTCGAAGATAAGAAAATTAGCCGAATAATAGGATTTTTTATGTTTATCAGATATAATCATCTTAAAACATAATACATCTCATAATTTTGATTTTGTTTTATTAAAAGCTAATTAATTACCGATTCTAACGAGCCTAAGTATGTAGAAATCGATCTTAGAAAAGCAATTTATCTTAATTTTTCTTCTTACATATACGAAAATTCACTAATTCATAATATTCTTTTTTCAAAGAAGAAAATTAATTTTTATGGTTAAATTTATAATAATTTTTCATTCAAAAGCAACATTTTTCCAAAAGAAATCAATAAATTAAATTAGATTTATTGTATGATGGGTATTTGCATCTGTAGTTTTCCACCACCTGAATGGTGTATTGTGTACCTTCCTCGTCTTTAGTTAAAATGCTGGTATATTCCGTGTCATTAATTTAACACCGAGTTCGGCGGTATCATTAACAACATGCAAGCTTTGGCAAAACAACGTGGCTTTGACGAAATCCTCATTCCGATGGTTCATGTAGCAAAAACTCGATACAAATTCTAAATCGATTAAAAAAACTCTGAGTTTTTTCTGTGACAAAATCACTAATGTTCTTATTAGCAAAAAGTTGCATATGTTTGACTGCGTCAAAATCTTTTTTGCGAGTTTGGGGTGCGATGGGGATGTATCGTGCTGGGACCTCCAGGTTTTGAACCATTTTTCGTTTTTCATCAAACGAAATCTCTGGGTCGAAAAAACCCAAGCCAATATTTGCTTCCGTTAAATAGTGAAGATGATAACAAATTTTGGTCAACACTTTTTCTGAAACTCTTTGGTCAATTTTTTTATAAGCGATGGCCGATTTAATGAAATCCAAATCCTGATTTGCGGCTGCTGTTCCATGTATGCATTTGAACCAAATTTTTACATACAACATAATCAGAAAAATGCAAACGTCTCGAAAAAATGCAAACGGCGTGACTTGTCAGACCTGGGCGTTTGAATTTGTAATTCTCAATAGTTTCGCCAAGAAAAATCAATGTAACTTCCAAAAATTCTTTATAGTCGCTGCGTGGGTGTAATTTTTCCAACTCTTCATGACAAAAAATTACTAGAGCTTCTCACGAGTGTTTTGGAACTTTGTTTGCCAGTTTTTTGTCCGATATTCCACTTTTGCAATTGTTGGATTAATTTTACCATCGTCCCATGCCTTCTGAAATTTGTGGAATAGATAAACATCGGGTGCTGTGGTCTTTCCGAATTTGATATCATAAACAGCCCGTAGTTTAATCTCCTGTATGTGATGACGACATGGGAGTCGAATCAAGTTGTGGCCAATCTTTTTTTCCACCTTTTCCTGGTCCAGTGTTACTTGATGTCGTGTCGTAACACATGGCTTCGACTTTATCAGTAAGATCCCATTCTTCAAGGCATTCATATATCGCATTCGCAATCGATAAGTCGCCCCCTTCTTCGCATTATGGAACCGTTAATAACTTCTCAATATTACCAAATGTTACAATGGTTGGCAAACGATCTACTTTACCATGTCCAGTTAATTCTGCTAGCAATGTATCCAAAAATAAAAATTTGTGTTACTCAAACAAAGTCTAAATCTAACATAAAAATGTATTTTTTCTGAATTTTCGAAGAAATTTGTTTTTTTGGATTTAAGAAGAAGAAATTCGATAAAAACGCTTTCCTAAGATCGATTTCTACATACTTAGGCTCGTTGGAATCGTAAAGTAATTAACTTTTAATAAAAAAATCGAAACTATGAGATATATTGTATTTTAAGATGATTATATCTGATAAACATAAACAATCCTATTTTTCTGCTAAAATTCTTATTTTCGACGCCACTGCGCGGTGGGTAATTATTGTCCGATTTCAGTAAAACTGCATACACTTCATTTTTGAGTCAAATGGAACATAATTTGTCGGTGGGAGGGATAAAAATAACAACTTCATAAGTTAGGTCATGTCTAATATATATATATATATATATATATATATATATATATATATATATATATATATATATATATATATATATATAATATATATATATATATATATATATATATATATATATATATATATATATATATATATAATATATATATATATATATATATATATATATATATATATCAGTGTTGCAAAACGTTACTCGTAACGTAACGCAAAAACGAAAAAACGAAATGAAAAAGCGTTATTTGTAATAATTACTTTCATAACGTTTTAAAAATAAAATTGCGTTACAATAACGCAAAACGTAACGATAACGTTAATATTTATTTCGTTTTTTTGGACATCTTTTTGTATAATTATATGAAAATCAAAGTGCAAGATTCGGTTATATAATAGCCAACTTATTTGCTCTTTTTCAATTTCAGTGAACGCTTAAACTAAAGGTTTGGTAGTTTAAAATTGTATGATATTTGTACCAAAATAATGAAAATTTTGTAAAACTTTAAGTATATTGCAAGTAATTTCAAATATGTACTAGCCGTTTCTGCATCACAGGTGCTTTTGAATAATTTTAAGAAAGAATATTTTTATGCTGGCCGATATAAGAAATAATTCTGAAGATCTGTTAAATAAAAATTTACTCTAATATTTTTGAAATAATTAATTTTGAAATAAGTCAAATTTTTTTAATGCATTTAATTATTTAGTTTTGTTTTACTTCGATTGTATAAAATTAATATTTTTATAACTATACATACAAGAAATAACTGTTCATTAGACCTTTTCTTTATTTGTACATTTAAGGAGGTTAATTTTAAAAATGATATTTAATTTTAAAATAACGCAATTATAACGTTATAACATAACGAAATATAATATTTTTCTGTTTTATAACGAAATAACGTACCGAAAAAATAAATATATTGTTACAAAAACGAAATGCATAACGTTACGAATTTTTTTTTCGTTTTGCAACACAAAAAAAAAAAAAATTTATATATATATATATATATATATATATATATATATATATATATATATATATATATATATATATATATATATATACATATATATATATATATATATATATATATATATATATATATATATATATATATATATATATATATATATATATATATATATATATTATATATATATATATATATATATATAAATATATATATATATATATATATATATATATATATATATATATATATATATATATATATATATATATATATATATATATATATATATATATATATTATATTTATATATATATATATATATATATATATATATATATATATATATATATATATATAAACGATATGAGATATAACGAAAACGACCGGCACTCTCACGGTCGCATTTGTTGAGGTAGATCAAACAAATTTTTTGTACTTGTGTGTTCTATTAATATCTTGGACAAGTTCGTGAATCAGCAAAATCCGACACGTGGTTAAGAAACTAGAGGCTTTTTTCTGAAAAAAATTGATTTTTTAAAACCGTTATAACGGCCGTTTGGATACTAGTATTTCAAAAAATTTAACAAATTTAAGAATTTTTAGAATCTTTTTAATCAATTTGTTTTAAAAATAGACCTCTGTAGTTAGAGGTTCCTGAGTGAGTGGCTCCAACAAAAAACTTTGCAAAAAAAAATTTTTTTTTGAAACAACCGGCACTCTCGCGGTCGCATTTATAAGGCCAGATCAAAAAACCTTTTCTAAAAATGTGCGTTTTATTAATATCTTGGACAAGTTCGTAAATCAGCCCAATCCAACACATGGTTAAGAAACTAGAAGCTTTATACTAGAAAAAACTCTGTTTTTTAGATCCGTTATAACGGCCGTTTGGATTCTAATATTTTTAAAAACTTCATAAGTTTAGAATCTTTGAAACCTTTTTAATCAGTTTCTTTCAAAAAAAATACCTCTACAGTCGAAGGTTTCTGAGTGAGCGGCTCCAACAAAAAAGCTTGTAAAACACAAAATGCTTTTGAATCAACCGGAGCACAGTGGGATTTTTTGTGCAATAAGTAATTTTTTCGACACATCAAATTTAAAAATGTAATGATGCAGTTTGTAGAAAATTGATTCAGTATGAAGAATCCATAAATTGTATCCCAAAAAAAAGTTTATTTGTCTTTGAAATAATGAAGTAAAGTCACATGTAAATTTTGGTCCAAAATATTGAAAATTGTTTACGCACTTCTATAGTGTTTGTACGTAAGATAACTTTATTACTCTAATTTAAATAGTGATTATTTTCAAATATAGCCTTTTCTGCGTATTCAAAAAAAAAAATTATAAAGTTCGCTCATAATGTGCCGTGATTGCAAACTTCCTTGGAAGAAAAAAAAGGTTGCTCGGTCGTGCTAGGTGCTCCCGCTATAATAAAATGAAAGGTAAGACTCCATACTATCAATTAAAAAAAAAAAAAGTTTAAATAATTAATAATCTTTTATAAAATCATAAAACTTATAAAATCATAAAATCATAAAGTTTTGGGTTCTATGGGCGGTGGGTAGTAGGCGTGCCCAATTTTTATGAAACTTTATTTTATTCTTAATTGAGGTAATAAAAGGCTCTGTCGCAAATTTCAAAAACTTTGGGCATAAAAATAAATTTTGGGTTCTATGGGCGGTGGGTAGTGGGCGTGGCCAATTTTGATGAAACTTTATATTTTTCTTAATTGAGCTAACCAAAGGCTCAGAGCAAAATTTCAACATTCTACGAGCACTCCTTATATTTTTTGCCAAACATTATATGAACAAATCCCACTGTGCGGCGCTCTCACGTTTGCATTTGTGGAACCAGATCAAAAAACCTTTCTTAAAAATGTGTGTTTTAATAATATCTTAGACAAGTTCGTAAATCAGAAAAATCTGACACATGGTTAAGGAACTATAGGCTTTATACTAGAAAAAAAGTGGTTTTTTAATCCGTTATAACGGCCGTTTGGATACTAATATTTTTACAATCTTCATAAATTTAGAATCTGTGGAAACATTTTAATCCGTTTTTTATAAATATAAACCTCTGCAGGTAGAGGTTTTTGACTTGTTGTCTTCAACAAAAAAGTTTGCAACAATCCCCAACTACAATTTCCAAAAACCTTATAACAGTCAATGTCAACCTTATAACAGTCAAAAAAATAAAAGATTTGAATAGAAGAAATAAATTGTTCACAAAAAACCAATCCGAAATTAAAAATTTCCCTAATGTTGTCTATATTTCCTAACCAAAAATATAACAACATATTGACTTTACGTCAGATATAAAGTTTCGCATTGATTGGCAACAATCAATAATGACTTTACACTCGTGACGTGGGATGTTGATTAGAATGTTGACTTAGATGTTGACGAAATATTCTCTCATCCTATGAATTCACACATCGTAATATCTAGAAATTTAATACAAAAAATACCAAAGAAGAAATAAATTTTTTTTCTTAGAAATAAACTATTTTGATATTTTGCAGTAATTGCACGACATATGATATAGAATAGGTTTGGGTCATAAATTGTCACACACATGTTCTGTAGTAGATTTGATATTTGTTTGTTGCAAAATTAGATAGATATAATTTTGCTTGTAGGTAGCTAGTTTTCTTTTTAAAATTTGTTCGATATCTGTTTTAAATTAGTTTGTTTTGTTTAAACTAATCTGACACATCAGATTCTACTGGCACACAAAACTGTCTGATCTCGAAATCTACCTATTTCTAGCGGATATACGTGCCGCTTGGACTTTTAGGTAGATTTCATATAAAAATCTACCTATTGCAATGGGCTTCATCTCAGAATTTCGGAAAAATTTTTGTGCCAAACGACTATATATGATAAGCGGAGACAAAAAAACAAAAAAAAAAAAATTTATATATATATATATATATATATATATATATATATATATATATATATATATATATATATATATATATATATATATATATATATATATATATATATATATATTTATGTGTATATATATATATATATATATATATATATATATATATATATATATATATATATATATAAACGATATGAGATATAACGAAAACGACCGGCACTCTCACGGTCGCATTTGTTAAGGTAGATCAAACAAATTTTCTGTACTTGTGTGTTTTAATAATGTCTTGGACAAGTTCGTGAATCAGCAAAATCCGACACGTGGTTAAGAAACTAGAGGCTTTTTTCTGAAAAAAATTAATTTTTTAAAACCGTTATAACGGCCGTTTGGATACTAATATTTCAAAAAATTTAACAAATTTAAAATTTTTGGAATCTTTTTATCAATTTGTTTTAAAAATAGACCTCTGCAGTTAGAGGATCCTGAGTGAGCGGCTCCAACAAAAAAGTTTGAAAAAAAATTTTTTTTTGAAACAACCGGCGCTCTCACGGTCGCATTTATAAGGCCAGATCAAAAAACCTTTTCTAAAAATGTGCGTTTTGTTAATATCTTGGACAAGTTCGTAAATCAGCCCAATCCAACACATGGCTAAGAAGGCTTTATACTAGAAAAAACTCTGTTTTTTAGATCCGTTATAACGGCCGTTTGGATTCTAAGATTTTTAAAAATTTCATAAATTTAGAATCTTTAAAACCATTTTAATCAGTTTCTTTCAAAAAAAAGACCTCTGCAGTTGAAGGTTTCTGAGTGAGCGGCTCCAACAAAAAAGCTTGTAAAACACAAAATGCGTTTGAATCAACCGGCGCTCTCACGGTTGCATTTGTGGAGCCAGATCAAAAAACATTTCTTAGAAATGTGTGTTTTATCAATATCTTGGACAAGTTCGTAAATCAGAAAAATCTGACACATGGTTAAGGAACTATAGGCATTATACTAGAAAAAAAAGTGGTTCTTTCAACCTTATAACAGTCAAAAAATAAAAGATTTGAATAGAAGAAATTAATTTTTTTTTCTTAGAAATAAGCTATTTTGATATTTTGCAGTAATTGCACGACATATGATATAGAGTAGGTTTGTGTCATAAATTATCACACACATGTTCTGTGGTAGATTTGATATTTGTTTGTTGCAAAATTGGATAGATATAATTTTGCTTGAAGGTAGCTAATTTTCTTTTTAAAACTTGTTCGATATCTGTTTGAAATTAGTTTGTTTTGCTTAAACTAATCTGATACATCAGATTCTACTGGCACACAAAACTGTCTGATCTCGAAATCTAACTATTTCTAGCGGATATACGTGCCGCTTGGACTTTTTTTTATTTATTTATTTTCAAAAATATAAATTTACATGAAAATAGAAGTTTGAATTATAATATAACATTGTATACAAATAGGCAACTGATTATCAATATTATGAATTAAAAAAAAAAAAACAAAACTTAACAAAAACCAAAAAATATATAATACATACGTATGTAATTACAATAACAATATTGAGCAAGCCAAATCAACTTTTATGTTGATAACGAAGAGCAAACAAATTTATCAATATACTATGATGTTGTTCTCATAGACTCCAGTTCAAATTTTGTAAAAAACTCAGTTTTTAAAAATTAAAAGATTTTAAAGTTTGGTAAGGACATGTTTTGTATAGATGCATTACTGACCAAAATTTCATTAAACAATGATAATCCTTTATAAAAGAATGTAATCTGGATTAAAGACAGTCTAGTGTAGGGTACATAAAAATTTCTCGCGTTCCTGGTGTTCCTTCCAGTAATTTGTCCAGCTGTCATGAGTTCTGTATTATATCTCATCATTTCATTTATTATCTTGAAGACAGTCAGAAGCATTTCGTAATTTATCATCATAGGCAGCGGAAGGATATCATAAGATCGAGCGAATGCGTTTACTGTCGGCTCCAGTCTACCAAAACGAAAAATGTGTTTCAGAGCTTTTTTTTGAAGTATAAAAAGAGTATTTAATCGAGTTTGAGATGTAGAACTCCACACTGGCAATATATATGTTAAACGACTGTTGATATGGCAGTAATAATATTGTTTTAAGATATTTACGTTTAAATATAACTTAAGTCTACATAATACTCCAACATAAGGTTTTATTTTGGTGATTACTTTATTAATGTGAGAACTCCAATTTAGTTCTGAATCTATCGTCAGTCCCAAATACTCTGTTTCAAGTTTCCGGTTAATCACATTACTATTCAGAGCCTTTGACCTTTGACCAACTAAAGGTGTTCTGCGTTGAAGAGTTTTTGGTCACAAATGTTATGAAATGTGTTTTAGATGTATTCATTGTGAGTTTATTCATAACGAACCAATCATTACCAATCATTAACAGATCATCAGTCATTATGTTTTTAAGCAGTATATAATTTAATGCAATATATGTTACCACTGTATCATCCGCAAACATTTGTTTCTTACCATGCGTAGGCAAGCTAAAGAAGTCATTTACATAAATAAGAAATAAAATTGGTCCCAAGATTGACCCTTGTGGAATACCGCATCTGTTATCTTTCAACGAGCTCTTTACTCCATTATGAACAACAAACTGTTTGCGATTTCGAAGGTAATCTTGCAATAAATCCAGTGCACTGCCCGATATGCCTATTTTTTCAGTTTTTTGATAAGAATATCATAATCAACACAATCAAATGCATTTTTCACGTCAATGAATAGAGAACTTGTGACGTTTTTATCATTAAATGACTTTAGAATATTATCAACTAAGTTTAGAACGGCTGAGGTAGTATTACTACATTTTTTAAACCCAAATTGATCTTTGTGTAATATATTGTTAGAAATGAGAAATTCCACCAATCTTTTTTTTATAATCGTTTCATACACCTTAGAGAAAAAACATAAAACAGAAATAGGTCTATAATTATCGATTATCGGTCTTATCACCAGTTTTATAAATTGCAGTTACTTTTGCAATTTTCATGTATGCTGGAAAAGAACTGAGACGCAACAGTTTATTGATTTCATTTGAAAAAAATTGAACAAAATGGTCAGACAGATATTTAATTATTGACGCTGGGATTTCATCATAACCTGGTGAACTAGATAGCTTTAAACTTTTTATTACATCAATTACTTCTTCGGTGGTAGTTAATTCAAATAATTAAATCTAACAACTAAGCTCGCAAAATTTTCATCCGGTTCCAGCTCCACAATTTCATCAGAAGACCAATAAACCCAAATTTTATCCATAAAGTTGTAACATTTATCTGTAATTTCTTTCTGATTACGAATTTGTAACATATATTTGTTAAACTTTGTTATATTTGTAACATATATTTGTTAAAATATTTGTTTATGATTTTGGTATTTTCTTTTAGTAATATAATTTCATTTTCTTAGTAAAATCACTTCACAAAACAAAACACAAAAATTACTATAACACAAAACAAGAACAAAACCAAAAAAAAAAACAAAAATTATCAACATTGCCTGACCCGACTGATCAACACTTCGATCGCTCATCCTAGCTTTGTTACTACAGTTCACACCTCGGTGTTATCTGAGCCCCTTTGTAAAGGAGAACTAGCTCCATTGGAAAGACAATGGAGTTGTTATAGCTGGCTGCGTACCTAGTTCCATTTTGAAGCCTAAACTAGCTCTAGTCTGCGGGAACGAGAGAGTATACCTGCTGCCTAGTACAAATTACCGAATTGTACGCGTATATTGTAATCCGATATCCAAAGTCATGGTGAGAAAAGGAAGACTCTGGCGACCCCATTCTCGAGGAAGCCACGATCACCACGTTCACCCCCACAAACTACCTCACTCACATGCAAATGCACCATATACACTCACACCTACCCACATACGCACATATTCCTACACCATACCTATATACCTATATATTAAAATTACTCACCCCATAGTTTAAGTATATTCCATTTCATTGAGACATTCATTTTTTTTATCAAATGCTAACGATATTAAGTAATTATCAAGAAAGTACAAAGTACCGCATTGTTGGAGGGTTAAATAATTAATTTCATAGCCACCACGTTGTAATCCAGATTTTAGATTCCCAGTATGTTCTTCATATGCATGATTCACCAATAAATTGGGAATATCTGATAATGATGATATTTTCTTATCTGGCAAACTTCCATCCGCAATATCAAATGATAATCCAATCCAACGTAATACCAAAACACAGTGTGGCATCGTCCATTTTATAACGTAAGTTTCATCCGATGTGATGACACATCCAGTCACTAAAAATCCCATAAGAAATACAAACGTTGCTATAAACAAACAATCAAATCTTCACAACTCCAAACAGAGTTGTGAAGATACGTAATCCGAGTATTGCCAGTACACTGTGATATATGTCATACCCATAGCTAGAAAAAAGCAGACACAATAATATGCCACATCCAGATACATTTAAATGATTTATAAATGTATTTTGTTCGAATTCAACTTGAGGATACATGAATGCATAGGGGTAACCTTTTAAAATAGTTAAAAGTAAACAAAATTATGGTTCAGAAGCCCCTAAAAGTGATGCCAATTTACCGACATAGCCTAATTCAGCGGATGGCATTTTTCAATATCTGTTTTTTTTTGTTTATTTATAGCTCAAATGATCAATTAATGATACTTACAATTATTCCTTGTTTATATTTGTTAAATTTTTTAAGGTTTTGTTTTGTTGTTAAAAAAAATTTTCCAATTGCTTTATTAGAAGTCATAAATTTTATCAATTCCGGTTAATTTGAATGAAAAACATTTGTTTTAACAGAAACATTTTAAGTTTAATTTTACTATTGAGTTTTCACTTTTGAAACAATCACTGTTTATACTGAAAAAGAATCTTTAATTATATTATTAATGGAACGCGGCTTGATCAAAATTTCATTGATGAATTGTCAAATTTTGCGAATACAAAAAATTCTGCCAAACAAAAAATAAATTCTTATTGGTGTTTTAACGACACAAAAATATAAAAATTGTACTAATTGCACTTATTAAAAAAAAAATCGAACTAATAAAAATTATGCTACTTACCTCTAATGAGAAACGTGAATTTAAAAAAAAATAATTACATTTTATTTTTGATCTTTACGACTGAATAGATGTTGATGACAAGTGACAACTGAGCAAAATAAAAGGCCATCATAGAGATGAATTCAAGTATTTATAATATATTTAAAATATCGACAATATCACTGCGGTTGGTCTTGTGCAGCTTCTTAACAAATAACAATGCTAAATGGAAATTTATTTTATTGTTCGTTTTATCGTTATATTTTTAAGTTTGAATATAAGAAAGAAAATTTACAATTTAGAAGGTTAAATGTGATACGATAATCTTGAAACAATAATGACGCTTAGTCAATAGATTCGTCCACCCAGATTGCGCGAAATATATGGCATGACGACAATGATTATGCAAGAAAATTAAAAACTTCATTCAACGCGCAGCAGTGTTCTTGTGGCACCAGAATACCTTGTCAAAATACGATTCGTTGACGAAAGTAATAATAATGAGATGAAAAAATAGCATTATTCCAGAAATCTAATCAAAATGTGGGAAACATTAACTTTCCCATAATTAAACTAAAATCTTATTTAGATACAAAAAAAATCAAAAGGCTGATTTTCAGACTTATGAAGAAAGGAAAGAAAAATGAGAATTAATTAAAGTGAAATTAGATCAAGACTTATGTTAATCCAATTTTACATTAATTGTTTTCTGTAAAATTTACAAAAAACGAGACTTGGGAAAATGTTGTAAATTAAATTAATGCCATTTTGCGTTATTAGCAAAACTGAAACTTGGATAAATGGTTTTAAGAGATGGAATGTCATGAGACATGAAAAATAAATGATTCACTAAGTTGGCACCTTGGGACGAAGAAAAGAACAAATAAATTTTTGACACAAAACGGTGTTCCCCAAAATATCCTTCGTCACACTGCGACATGGAAACGACAAGGTATTTTCAGTTACGGGAATTATAATAACCACGCTTTGCACTTGGTTGGCACCCTTCACACTTAATGTATTACTATTTTTCAAAAACTTTTGTTTTAAAATTAAATTACTGAATTATTATTATATATAGAATTCGAATTTATTTATATTTGTTTAACGTATTTTCAAGCAACAATTGAAATAAATATGTACAAATAAACTGTTAAAAAATTAGTTTGCCCAATTACCACCTCCGAGACATGTAATAGAACACCAAATTCCACTCACAGCACTAAGATAAAAGTCACAAGTAGGAACTATACTAGAAAGAAGTTCAAGACATGATTCAAGATTACCAACAAAGTGCTTAACGGCCAAATGCCTCTGATTTAACAAAGTGCTCAATGGCCAAATTCTATTCTAGAATTAATTAAAAAGTATTTACCAGATCAAAGCGATCTGAACTTAGATCGAGAATGTGTCTGCCATAAGCAACAGTGTGTTTCTGTTCATTGAATAATAATCTAGAGGTGTCGAGAAATTGCGAGTCTAGAATTCCAACCAGCTTCAGCCTGTGAGTTCAGATGTAACTCTTCTGACCATTGCCAATTCAGAATCGCACGCTTTAAATTTTATAAGGGAACGGAGTACAAAGTGAAAAGAAATGAGACTTTTTTGATCCCAAAGGCTAAAATCCGGAGGTGACAAGATCATCACCACCACCACATAAAATATCATTAATAAATTTTTTTAAATATCACTTACCCCATGATTTGTGCAATGTTCCCATAAACCATCTAGTTCTCAAAGCATTAGCCAAGCATAGTGCAATATAATATAAATATCTCGTTGAATAACATTTAGGTAACATTTAGGTAAATTTCGTCACACATTCGGCGATTGTTGAAATTAATTTAAACGATTTTCTGGCCCAATACCCAGAGGAAGACATCTTTTTTCAGTTAAAAGCTTGTGTGACGTCTCACATTATCTTGGTGGAACACAACACCTTTTTAATTGATCAATTCTGACCTTTTCTGTTTAAGTGAATGACTCACTTTATCCAACTGATGACAACAGACTTTAGAACTGATCGTGGTATTCTTCAGTAGAAGCCAAAACAATTATTCCTTTAAAATCCCAACAAGAGATAGGATCACATTGTTTATGAATATCGGCATTCGAGGTGCTTTGAGCCCGAAGCTGGGTTATATTTTAGCTCCATGATCTCTTATGTTTAACTTTTTTATAGATAACACTTTCCTTGTATCCAGTGATGATGATTTTTAAAAATGGGTTGTTTTCTCGACGTTTGAAAAGCAATCACATACGTCAATGCGATGACATAGATTCCTTTCTGTAAGAACATAAGGAACCCATATGTTCAGCCTTAGATTGAACCTAAACGTTTCATAAAATTATGATCAGTCGATTCTGGCAAATTTAGTTTCTCAGCAATTCCACGTGTTCTATTTCACCGGTGTGGATCAATTAATGCCTTTTTTAACTGCTTTAGCTGGCCTTCCAAAAACTTTCGATCATAGTTACACACTGCCATTGTCCTTTAGATGAAAGTATCGGTCCAAAAATTTCTAAATGAATTTCAGAAAATCGTTCCCAAGTTCAATAATAAGATTTCTTTAAACAGTTTCGAGTAATTTCTCGGATACTTTTTAGGGTTCCGTTTTTTATACGGAACACTATTGGTGAGTGGACAACGTGTTTTTACATTATTTCGATTATCTCGTGAACTATTGATCCGATGAACTTAAAATTTGAGGTGCTTATATAACAAACCTATCCACACAAGATGGTGGGTTAAAAAATAAATAAAGTTGTGTTCACTTGTTTTAAAGAGGTACGATGCAAAGCCTTTGAAAACATACATTTTTTTATCGAGACGAGTAGGTTATCATATGAAAGGGCTTCATTTCAGCATTATTTAAAAATATATTTTGGAATTTTACACCTCACCGTTTTTTGTATTATTTTGAAAAATGACGTTTTCTGATGTTTTATTGCCCCGATTAACTCCGACCCTACTTCATAGAAAATCTTGAAATATATTTAGAATGATAGAAAATTGAGTAGGTTTTTAATGAGAAATATAGTAAAGTGGCAGGTACACATAACTATAGTTATTAAAGGGGTGGAAATGTTAAGGGATAAAATCATCATATAAAACCAGGTCATGTGGGGTCAAACCAGGTCATTTGAAAGAACACTTGATTTTAGAAATATTGTTATTTTTTTTTAGAATTTTGCAATACATAGTTTTTGAATTATCATCAATAAAGTGACACAAAAAGTTGGTCCTCTCCCTGCATTTCGAGCCTAATTAACAGAAAAATTTGAAAAAATTCACAGAGACAGGAAGTTTGCTATATTTTGAACGAAAAATATAGCGAACTCTCAAATAATTATATTTTTGTGCTTTTAAGGGATTGGGGTGGGGAAGGGTGAAAAAAAACTTTTTTGACCCAAACGAGTGGAGCGTCATTTGAAAAAACACCAAATTTCAAAAAATTTGCAATTTTTTTTAGAATTTTGCGGTACTATTTTAAGTGCTATCAGTGCTATTTTAAGTGTATGTATACCACCCTATATTTCGACGCTGATTTATAGAACAAATATTCCCAATTTAGACCATTGAAATACTGGTTAAATCTTTCTTTAGCTAACATAAACAGCTATGGATAAGATTTAACCTCAAGTAACATCTTTGATCAATGTAGATGTGATTGACATTTACTATTGACGTTTACGATTAAACATTTATTCTGTTATGCGTCCATAGTCTGGCGATATAAAGACTTTACAACTTAACTTAATGTCATTTATTTTTGATATTGTGTTCTTTTACATTCACGGAACCCTTGGCGAGCGAATTTTATTCGCACTTATCCGACTTTTTTTATTTGTAACGTCAGACAGTTATTTATTAAAAGCGTTCCTGGATAAGAAATATTGTGCATATGCATAAAAGTGCTTTAACGAAACTGTTTTGGAATAAATAGAAGATGTTTCTCCGTTCAAACATCACAAAAAATAAATTTGTCTAAGTGGAAGGATAAAGGAAACTGTTGAAATCAAAGTGTCTTGCTGTTTTCTAAAAATGGTTCTTTCAACTTTGAATCATTTGTTTACGCATCAGCCATTGCTAAATAATCGATGCTCTCAGATAGCTGGATTTGATGGATACCTGACATAGCGAGAAAAACAACATTCTCAATTCCAGAAATATGCCGTTTGTCAGCGAGTTAACGGGTTGATTAAATGCAAATTTCTAAATTGTCTTGGTCTAGCTTTGTTTGGATTTTGTGATAAAGCATTAATTAAAAGTTTTGAATAGAGTCAGTGAATAGAGTAAAATTTTGCCCTTCTAGAAGGTAATGGAAGGTTTAAATGGTTAAATAAACTGCAAAAATCACGGTCATATACGCTGTAGCACTGTAGAGTATCGGTTAATTTTACCAAAAAGCAACTAAGAGGCACCAACTGCTTTGTCAGAGCGTTGAACACAATAGCGAGTGCGGCATATAGAAAAGGAATGAGCGAGCGTTTTTGAGAAATTAATCATTCGAAAGAAATTTATCATTCCAAGAAATCGACGTAGTTGTTTGACCATTTGAGAAGTGGGTAAATCGGAAATAACATCCACTCGTTCTTCCGTTGGTCTGATTGATGATCATACCAGCATCTTGCTATTGTTAACTATAGTTTAAAATGTCCTAAATGTTGAAAAGAAGGTTGTCTCAGACGACGAAGCAGAAATTGAAACCACGTAAAATGATGTGCATATGTCGTTGAAACGTTTGACCAGCATTTTGTAAGCCAAATCCTATTCGGGGGAACACAAAATGTCCAAAGAAAAGGAGATAGCTGTCTGAGAAATGCACGCGGCTTAGTAAAATTTGGTGGTAAACTCGCACTAAAATGATAGTCGAGAAAATAATGAAACCGGAACAGTGACACTGACGATGATAAAAGAATGAACGAATGAACGTTCGATAAGGAGACAAAGTAGTAGAATTTGCTGCAGTAAGAGTGAAGTTTAATTTCACACTGAGCTTTTGTGTGCAAGTAGCTTGAATTACCGATACCTTGAACCGGCATTGATTAGAAATTTAAGATTTGTGATTGGCGCTTGCTTTTATGAAACGGGAACGTTAAGCATGGCTTTTTTGAGCGAGGTCACCGAACGATGGTGATAGAAAAAAATGAATTGAGAATATTGTGGAGATCATGAGTAACCTCGCGATCTGCGATCGGTAGTTCGAGAGGGAGTTCTATGTCGTGGCCTAGTATGGTTAGATAATATTTAGCTAACTGCTAATAATTGAAATTGTATAGCTTTTTGTTCTGAAATTTTAAGTTATGAAATTGCTGTTGCAACAATGAGATCTCCAAATCTGATTTTGCAGAGTTATCATTCAAATTTCCGAAGTGTTGCGAAGGTTGTACAACTTGGGAAATTGATGCAGACATCAAAGCACTGAAAACAGCATCTGCAGTCACGCAACAGCGTTTATATAAATATGACCATATTAGAGATCCCATCCATAGTCGCATAATACAGAGCTTCTTTGTAATAACTGCATATAAATAGAGGGATTTCTTGTAATTAACTAAAAGCGTTTATCATCACGTAACAATGCATGTTCTTGTTGCATACACGTTTTAAAATGCATTTTTGTGCTGTTGTGACACAACAGTTTTTATTCAAATAAAATCAATCCAGGGTTGTTAATTGTAAAAGATATATTTGTGTATGGGTATCATCTGTTTAACCTAAGTATGCCTCCAATACTTCAACATAATAAAATAACTTAATATTTTTATTACATAATCGAAAATCAATTAAAAATTACTATAAATGGATTGTTTGTGGATTGATTATACGTCTTAGCTTACAAAGTAATTTATTGTCAAATACAAAAAACTGATTGAGATTTTATCAAATAATTCAAATAAAAGTAGAAAAAAATAATTACTTCAGTTCAATGTGATTCGGTTCATTCAATACTCATATATTTTTAATAGATTTGATTATTTTCCTTTCAAGTATTATAATAATAAAAAAAATATACATTTTAAGTAGAAGATTAATTTTATTTCCTATAAATAGAATTTTATTAACTTTTTTAGTTATCCTCTAGTTATTACATTTGAGTAATAGAATTTTTGTACAAAACCAGAAAATTAATGCTATTGGCTTTTCACATAGCTATGTTTTGTCAATTATGTGACAATAATAAAATTTATAATGGTATGTTATGATGAAAATGTATAAAATATCATTCTTGCAAACAAACTTGATTTAATTTATTTTATTATATTACAAATTCATGTTGTTAGTTATCTTGTGATAAGGTCGCCATGTGATGATGAGATAAGTTACTAATTCACGAATATGTGGTAGAAACTGTCACTTTGGATTGAAAATTTGTGACCCAACGGTATGGTTTATTTTGTTTTATATTAAAATGATCACGAACTTGCTGATAATTTCTATCACTACATTTTTGACCTAATCCTATGCAGAATATATTGAATTATAATTTGAACCTAAATTTTATCGCTCACATTAATTTCTATTACCTAACTCTTGCGAATCATAGATTTTCCAATTTTGATAAAAACATTTTTTCCCAACTAAAAGTTCCAAAAACTTTTTTTTACATATATATACTCGTATCTTTATGTTATTACAAATATATCTGATAATCTAAAAACCGTAACTCTCTACTGATCTTTATACGTTTGATTTCATTAATATACTTTTTCTTGTAAAACTTTCATGTTTTTTATTATCCTTTTTTTATTTTTACTTCAATTTATTATCTACAACTTCCGGATGGGTGAGTTTTACTTTTCCGTTTTGTTTTTGTTCTTTTAGTTTTAAGTATTTTTTTCACTATACATAAACATAACATAAGGGTGAAAAATGTTTTTGTTCCTAATCGGCCTTTATTTTTGGTGTATTATCTTTAGTTCTATGAACATATGAGTAGAAATATACGTTTAACGTACTTCATCTACATCGCTGGAGTTTATTGTTTAGTGAATGAATATTAAACATAAAAGGATTAAAATTTTAATAATTTTTAGCATAAGGAAAGCTATTTGAATATTCTGTTAGTGAAAAACTCTTTTCATTTACTTGTACATTTTGTTTTTTTATAAACAAAATTTATTGATTAGCGTTTTAGTGCTGAAGTTGTGTTTCTGGTCTTGTCAACAAATCTGATGTTGGTTTTTTTGACTATAAGGTAAGTCGATAAGGAGTAGACCACGTATTTAACGATTTGTTTTGATTAATTGTTATGATTCTTTAACGACTTACAACTATAGAGTCAGTTAAATATTCATATCGCCAAAGAGTAGAGCCAACAAACAACACTGCAAGTGTATTAAAAAACACATTTCCTGGTGTTTTCTAAAAGTCTGAAATATCGTAAGGTAATTCTAAGGTAATTCTAAATTTTGAAACACTCGCGGTTGTAATGCAACATTTTCGACATCATATCAAATTCAATTACCTTTTTAACAGACAGAGCAGCAGATTTCTTTTGCTTCATACCCCTTATACTCCTACAGTGACGGATAATTTCTTGGTATTCATTCTAGGCAGTAAACTAAACTGGAAAAACGACTTTTTTGAAAGAGTAAGGGAAGCTGTCATAGCGGTTTATTCTTGCAAGAGCGCCATTGGATGAAGGCTAAATCTCAAACAACACGAAGAACGAATTCAATTTAATTTTAATCTTGAGAAATTTTAAAATTTGTTAATTAAACCTTTTTTTTGAACTCTTAGTGAATTCGTTTTGAATTTTAAAAAGCTTTATTCTCCCTTGTCATTTCATTTTGTTCCTCTCGACAATCATTGTTGAAGATCTTTGGGTCATTGTTTGACACCCAAATTTGTCTTCTGCGTGACCAATTTTGTTGACTTGTAAAACCCTCTCTTAGTTTTTCTCAATTTTTTTTCATTCTGATACACAATTGAGTCACTTTGGCTGCTATTTTCGAAATTATCCTGGCTAATAGCAGCGTAATGTGCAATGTGGGCTGCCAGAAAAAAGATGACCATGCAAATTTCATGCGATCATTACCACATATTTTAAACTTCGTGAGGCGCCTGTCATTGGTAAGTCCGAAAACTTTCGTTCTGCCATTTTCCTCGATTCAGCCGCTTTTTCATTCGGCAAAGTTCCGAAAATGCCGATTACCCGGGAACTTGTTGGAATTTTGTTTTCGAACACGGGGTAACATTATCTGACAAAAATTTGTCTGCTTTTGTCGAGTCAAAAACTTGTTTGCTATTGTCGGATAAGCTGGGACCCATTTTTGTTGGAACATGTTGAACGAAAAATCGGCCTAATTGCGAAAAATGCCAGAACAAAAGTTTTCGCGCTCGACAAGGACAGGCACCTCACGAAGTATAAAATATATTTTTATCATCACATGAAATCGGCGTGGGCCCAAGAACTAAGAACTAAGAGCGGTAGTATTTATTCTGGGTGGTCAAGCGTTTCAAAAGTTCTGTTTTATGCAGGATCATTTACCGTTGAATTCGTATCCCGCCTGTAAATTCTTATTCCAGTTCAAAAGCATAAAGTAGTACCCATGATACCCACTTTTCACAACTACCAAAAAGTCGATAACTCATCCAAAACTAATTCCCAGCGTCTTGGAGACGAGGCAACTACCGCTTTCCAGTCTAATAACGATGGCCATTATTTCATATACTGCAGTAGTCCGATACTCAATCTTAATTAGAGATATAAAGTTGCGTTAAAATTACCCGTTGCTCACACCAAACTACCAACCTCTATTGCAGAAACGGAAAATTTATCCAAAGAAGTAGAAAAGAAGCCCTTTTCAGGAACGTACCCATGTAGTCTATTAGAAAACTGATCATCTGTCTAATAAAAAATATAAACTTTTGTACAAGCCCAAAAAACAACAACCAATCGAGTTGAATTTGGCACTTGACCACCGAGTATTCAAAATAATTCTAATAAATTCAAAATATAAAAAGAACTTTTAAAAGCAATCAAAAAAGTTAAGATTTAAAAAAAAAGTTCAAAAAAACTTCCAAAAATAAAAAAAAATTTAAAAGTTATTAAAACCCTATCGAGTTAGATCTGGCATTTGGACGCTGAGTAGTAGCTGGTTAGCAAAAGATAAAAAGAATTCAAGTAATCAATTTAAAAGATTTTCAAAAAAATTCTAACATCTTGTTATGTCGAGTAATTCAAATTCCATTGTGATAGTCCGAACCGCTGTCCTGCCAGAGATTTTCACATTCGTTTTCCTGGTTGTCGTCGGTTTGTTCTAATTAGTTTCTGATACTTGATATATAATCGTCAATTGTTATAAAATTCGTTAACGAATTGATATGAATTAACCCATGGTTCCACTAATCAATATATATTTTCTTCAACCAATCATCTGTTGATTAATAATATTTCCCCGTGTAGTTTTCTATTAATTAATAAATCACCGTAAAACTATTATAAAATCGGTTGTTCATTCTTTCTAATCCTTACTCATGTTAATTACATGTATATTTCTTTCAAATGTTTTGTAAATAATGTCTCTCTTTGAAATATTTTCACAATTCTATTACAACCTTATAACCAGTATTACTTGATATGAGAAATAAAATAACGATAATTTTTAAACTCTACAAGAAACTGCGTTATCGATTCTATTATTCACCTATATATAGCAGCTAAAATCGTGTAATCTCTCTCTTATATTTTCGTTAGTCCATTGTGACTTTTTCATTTCAATTATTAAAATTTCAATGATCGATTGTTTTTTTGTTGACGTACTGGGCTGATGATTGGTCATCGCCATATTTGAGTCAATATTTCTTTTTCATGTAAATTAAAGAAAACAAACGCGTGAATATTGAATTTTTAATATAATTATGTGTTAATTTATTATAATGTTGTGCAAGTTTGTGTTATTATGTGCATCGTAGTGAAAGACCAATGAATATAACTTGGATGTGTGCTAAACCATTGTTGGATTACTTTCTAAATGTTCTTACCGTTATCTGAATAAAATTACGGGAACTTATATGATAATTGCTGTTACCTCATTGGAACTACTAAACCAGTAAATTAATAAAATAAGAGGAAAATATGAGACTTCCAAGGATATTCAGTTGGTTTTTGCGAATTTAGTTAATATAATTGGGTACGGGAATGCAAAATGAAAATTGAACGTTGTGATGTTATAAAAATATTATAAGAAAAGACATAATGTACATATAAATAGCCTGAACGTTCTGTTCTCATTAGTTCTTATTTATTTTGTAATTGTTCACATATGAGTCTTGCTGCTAGTGGGGGTCCGCAATCGCTGCGTCGGTCAATTACTGAACTATAGGAGTCAATGTCAACATAGCCGGATGCAAGTTCTGATTTTGTGGGAAATTATATTTCAGGTTTAACTCAGAAAACTCTTATTGAAGGTGAATTGGTGGCTATTTAAAAAAAAAAATATATTGTACTATAATACCATCGTACAAGATAATTACAGTCGAAAGTGTAAGGTCGGAAAAGGTCAACGACCTTACTGACCCCGATGAAAATGAATTTCACGATGTTTTTTTTGGGGATATCACCTCTCATAAGAACCGTTTTTCTCCGATGACATTGACAATGCGGGATCTTGGCAAGATTTTCTTTTGGTGGTTAATTTTCTCAACCTAATTCGATTCAATCTACTTAACATTATATTCCATCGCCTTCTTCTTCAACTATAGATTATTTTCATACCAAACCGGTACCTATTGGATAGGAGATGGAATTACTGGGTGTCGTGCGGTGGACAAGCTGAATAAAATCGACTGACATATGCACTGGGCCACCAAAGATTGTCTTAGTTTTTTTTTGTTGTTTTTGTTTTTATGGAATCTCCGTTTGACCAGAACTAACTAAATCATTAATGAAAATCTGAACCATTTGGGAAGACTATTAGTTTACTCAATTTGGCATGTTCATATACATGTTTATCCTCCTAATCGCAACCTGCAAATGAAAGTGGGTTGGTTTAGTTTTACGATTATCAAGGGCAATCTGTGGTATTCATCAAGGTAGTAAATCAATTTAGAGAGTTTTTTCTTATATGGTTGTGCAATAGGAACAGAAAAAAAGTTCTTTTTTTGTGAAATGCGATAGACTGGAATCATAGGCCAGATTCACGGTACATGACGTGTTGGTTATTATCCGAAGGTGTAACCATGTGTTGTGATTTAACTTATGTGAAAAGCATTGAAAACGAAAATTAAGATTGGTCTGTTTGTGAAAATATTAAATTAAATAATTTCGAAGACGCTAGCCAACATGCCAATTAGATTGTTTCCTATATTAATACAATCATTGGGTTACCCAATCGGCTGATAAAATAAATAATTAATTATTTGTATTGTGTTAGATTCTAATTTAGACTTTTACAGCCATTTTGGAACTTCATGATGTTTAGCTGTGGGGAGAGGGGGGGGGGCATGGACGTATGCAGGTGTGTGGGTGGTCGTGTGAGTGTAGGGATATGGAAGTATGGTCGCGAGTAAGTGTGTGCGAGTTTATGGGTTGCATGCATGTAGGATGATCATAATCCCAGCTGGGAGGGAGCATGTTGCAAAAATAGGACAAATATAATTTTAAATTCTATTTTCATCTCTATTTACATCAGAAATTTCATATGTTGTGGTTACACCACAACCAATCAATTAATTTTTGTAGTATGATCTCCCATTTGTAACATCTATGGCATAATCTGTGGATATAATCAGACTGTTGTTGAAGAAGTATGCACTTTGCGAACCAACACCAGTTGATAATGGGAAATACTGATCGGCAATGTAAACCAACCTTTGTGAAACATTTTACGTTTTAAAAAAAATTACTTGAGTAAAAGTTGCCCAACACTTAACGGGGTTCATAACAATACTATACAGTCGCTCGTTGGTTTCCGATCACTTGCTAGAAGGATATTTGACCGATTTCGGAAAAACCGGAATGAAGCTCATAAGTTTTTTTTTTAATTGTATTTAGAGTTACATTATCAATTGTAGTGATATATATTGGTCTGGATTTCACACGGTGCAATGTGCATGGTACGTGTGTGAGAGTGTGTGTGTGTGCGAGAGTGTATCAGGTGCGAGAGCGTATGAATGTGTGAGTAACTGTGGGGTTAGAGGTGCGGATCGTGGTTCTTTCGCCAAAGGGGTCGCCAGAGTCTCATTTTTTCACTTGTTTTTCTTTTCCATTTTTGTATATATCATGTCTTTCGCGTACATATCTGTATTTGTGCTGGAGTAGCAGGAATTAAAACTCGATCCCAATGCTGTCGCTAGTCAGGAGCATATACATAACATCAACCAGTTACGCGACCTGCTTTGCCTCTTCGTTGTCTAGCAACGAAGAAAGCGTTTCATTACAATCTTCAATAATTTATATATATTTAAAAATAAAAAAAAAGAAGATGAAAAATTAAAAATATACAAAAAATTTAAAAAAAAAATTTTTTAATTAAAAGAAATACAAATTACAAAAATTAAACATAAAAAAATCAAGAATGCAATAAAATAACAGAATTTTAAAAGCGTATCTTTAAAAATGCCAAAAAGTTCCGAAATTTCAAAATAATTATGAAAAAACCAATTAATTCAAAAATATTTATCGAAATTCCACAAACATATTCGAATATTTCAGAAGATTTAACAAAATTCAAAAATGTTCAAATATTTAACGAAATTCAATTCAGAGCAGAGTTGTTGAGAGTTGAAACCCTCCACAAAACCTAGGTGATTATAAAAATTTTTTTGAGTTGCGGGATTGGCATATTTTGGTTGGTCCGATAATGACATAAGTTTGGCAAGACAACACATGTGTTGTATCAATGACTTAGAATGCCAAGTGCCAGCATTTTCCATCCAAGCATTATTTTTCAAGATCAATGCCAACACCAAAACAACCTGTAGGAAGAAAAGGTAGTTAATACTGGCATTGCCTTGGATAAAATAACTGCAGCACCAACGACAATCGATAACATCTCTGTTCGATGATGATGAAAAATATTCAAAACTAAATATTTTGAAATATACAACTATACTGTGGGCAGATATTTTCAGAACATTACCACATCTCATGAAGATTATCACATTAACTAATGTAAAATATTGTCTACTGAGGAATATTATAGTAACTAAATAAAATATTTGTAATCCAAACTAATCAACTCAGTTTTATTATCTAAAATTTCAACACAAACCTTAGAAATGTCATAAAAAAGTGGAAAGTTATCTTCAAATTAAACATTCATTAAAATTTTACTTTAAGTTTTTCACTAATTACCAAACCTAAACAAAACATTTCAATCTAATTTCATCCATATAAAAGTCATACAAAAACATCCCAAGCTCAACTTCGAATTAAGGATATCCAAAGAAAAAAACAAACGACTTCATTATCGTATTTAAATGAAATCGCCCTTATCGTATATTTTTCTTTTATTTAAGTTTGGAAAATTTTATCAATCAAAATGTATTTTGTAAGATGAGCCAGAAAAAAAGCACAAAATAAATATAAAACGAAAGCAATGATGTCTTTTTGAGTTAAATGAATGTTATAATAAGAAAATGAAAATAAAGGAAATTGTTTTTTCTTAAGACAAAAGTTTAACGGAAATACAAAAAAAAATTAAACAAAATGTATGAAAGACAATTTGTTTTGACGAAGACTTTATGGTTTTTATAATTTTACCGGAAAATCGTCGGGATCTTTCGATAACCCGATTGTCTTGAAAAGACTTTAAGCTCTGATAATCTATCATTATGAAACTTGGTACACATCTTTTCGACGAAAGAGCTTACATCTCTTTTGCAAGTTATTCCAGTACAATTTTTTCACTTTTTATATTCAGGAGTTAATGGGTTGCTATGAACGAAGGTTTTTCACACCAATGGTAACCAAGAACAGTTTGGTTGCTCCACACTCATCTTAAAATAACTGAAATTAATAGATTAACACACAGTGGCGCAGCTTGCCCTGGAAAACCCGGTGTCAATTAGATCCAACTTCCACAATAAATCACTTGAAAAAATACTCCGAGCTCGTACAATAAAAACTTACTGGCATTGTTGTTTCAACACATATTGATGAAAATCTGTTTCATTTTGCAAAAAAACTGGACGAAGATTTAAGCGATCTGGCAACATTTCAGAATTTTAGACCAAATATTCCAACAGATGTTGCACAATTGACCAGATGCACGAGATGAACAACGTTGTTAATAAAAATTTAAAAAAATGTGTTAGAGAAAAACGCGATAAGTAGAGAACACATCTTGAACCATGTAGCTTTAACGAATCAACAAAAATATATGACGAAACATTAAACGACTGTTCAAAACAGGACACGTAATAATATTATTTAACGGTGTTTTAATGAGCAACAGCAAGAGTTTTGTCAACAAGTTAAATGATTTCTGTTCACCATATATCCTAAAACCCAAATAAGAGTACAGAACAGTGAGAAAAATACATAAGATGCCAACTGACAACTTCAAACAGTTTACAGAAGATTACGTTCCTCAAACATTTAATTTCAACAGAAGCGGCCAAAACCTTTGAACCAGACAGTCTGTCACCTATTATTAATTCAAAGAAAGTAAACAACTGAACAACCTTGGTCGTTTTGGTTTTTGGCTTATGATACCGTCATCCATCAGGGCAGTAAAAATTGTTTCTTTTGCTGATATTGTCTCCGTACTATTAACCTGCACAATTATTCAAGAGGAGTATGACTCCATAAAAAATCATCACATATTGTCACCTAATGAAACAAAACGTTCATATCTACATGAAGGCTAAAATTCAGAAAATCAAACTCCAGAATAACCTCCTAGCCTCCGTTCATCAATATCTTCCCAGCTGGCTCAAGAAAAATTAGCCATGTTAAAAGTTTGTAGATACCGAACGACAACATATACAAGAAAATTGACAAAAGCCATTTATGCAATTTTAGAAGTGTTACTGAAGCTGTTTTCCCCGCAATCCGTAATTAAAAGAAAAAATTCATTTGTCTAAACAATTACTTATACATGAATCAAAGCGTCCAATACAACTTATCGTCTTTGTTCATATTTTTTTTTCAATTTGTTTGATTTGCTATCTCATTTTGTATGCTGTTGGTTCATGAAATTATTTTAATATTTACTTGGACATTTGATATTTTTTTGGACAGTTAATCTGAATTAGATCATCGATACGGATTTAATTTTTTTATTTTGTTGTCACAATATTAGATATAAAACTTCGACATTTTGTAAAATTGTTAGAAGTTTTTTTTCATCTAATTTCATCCTTTTACTTCACCACAATTTTAAATTGTGTGAAGTAATGCAATCGATCGAGAAAAAAAATCTTACATACCCCAAATTTTGTTTTTTCTTCTGTTTTGGATCATCCTCTATCTAAATAGCCAATAAAAATTTTGGGGTACGTCTGCGTGTGGATGGATGGGAGGGTGTGTGGGTTGGTGGGTGGTTAGGTGAACTTCATGCATAGGATCTTGATGAAACTTTGGCAAATGATACAAGTTCACTTACAAATGGTAGATCTGGATTTATTTCAAATTTGGACAAAATGGCGGGGGTCTCCCGAACACTTCTAAGTTTAAATCTTGAATAACTTCTAATCCTGGATTATGATCAAATGGAAACTTGGTATATAAGGTTTTAATACTGTTTCCAATATTTCTGCAAACCAACTGTCAGTTTGTCACTTCCGGTTAAAAAGTTTTTTTTTCGTAAGTTTATCCCTAGTGTGGCCTACAATTACCGATCGATTGTCATGAAACGTTGGTAATAGCTTTCAAATAACATGAAAAAGATTTTATCAGCTTTTGGGATACATTGGATAAAGGGTTGGGGGTCCACCATACAACAGGTGTTTATTTCCACTATGTTTTTTATGTTTGTTGGGAGAATTTTGATGACACTTTGAAAAAAGATGCAAATATGTTTGTTAAGGAACTGGCTGATTTTTGAGCGATAGTGAACAAAGTAGTGGGGGGTCCCCCGAGCACCTGTTTTTTTGGAAGCTCAATAACATCTGCACCTGATAATTGAATTGGATGAAACTTGGAACATAAGCATTTAGTACGGTTTACAACAGTGAATCCCAACTTCCGGTATTTTACTTCCGGCGAAAAATTTTTTTTTAAATTTTTTTATGTTTTTTAAGTCTCTTTGCACACTTAGAGCCTACAATAATGAAGTGATTATGATGAAACTTATTGAAAAGGTTTCAATTAGTGTGAGAAGATAATTATCGTCTTTTGCAACACATTGATCAAAGTGGCGGGAGGGGGTTCTACTATACAACTGATGACTTTTCACAATTTGTTTTTTAAGTTTGTTGAGAGCATACAGACTTCATTCATTAATCAGTTCTAATGACACTTTGGAAAAAAATGGAGACTTAAATGACACAAAACTGATTAGTTTTTGGACAATATTGGGATAAGTGGTACGGGGCCTCCAAAACGCCTGTTTATTGTTGCAATATTTTTTGGGAGCAAACAACATTTATTCGTGAATGAATCTGGATGACACAGAAAGTTGTCGGGTCCGCCGAGCTCCTGTTTTTTCGGAGCTAAATAACATATGTATCTGATAATCGATGAATTGGATGAATTTTGGTACATAACCATTTAGTACGGTTCACAACAGTTCTGCATCCCAACTTCCGGTTAAATTTTTTTTTTACTTTTTCTCGTACAGTAGAATTTATGTTTGTTGGGATACTACTGCTCTCTTTAATATTTTTATAATTAGAACTACGCGAAATTCACCACACTGGTTAGCTTTTAATTAAAGTTTTCGATGGATATTAGCTCATTATATATCCAGAACACTATGTTTCCAGAGCTGGTGAAGTCCCCTATGCATCAGCGTCGCAATATTTTATTTCAGGACTATCGAAATTTTTATTTCGTAAGATTTATTTATTATAATTTAAATTAGAAAAAAAAATTAATTTTTACAATTCAACAAACGCCTGACATATTGGCGCATTTTTTTGGTCTTTGAGGTCATCAGAGTCCCTGCCTCTTTTTTTTGCTCTTTTTATTCCGTAAACACAGTCTCTTTGAACTGGAGGATATTACTGTTTGAACACACATGGCTGACGCTCGTTGGATTACAACTCTGCCAGGCATACAGTCCTCCGATTGCTTCTTGCTAGTAAGTTACTACCAAGTTCAGTAAAGTAAGAACAATATGCTCAAACTTAAAAGAAAAGGCTAGTTTTCTTGGTCTGGAATCAAGAAAAGACAAATGACGAGCTATAACATCAACAATAACAATCTACTGCCGATAAAACCAGTTCCATTAAATTTTCCACGTTCTCTCTAGAAAAAACGTCTAGAGTTTTGGTATTCCGATTTTGGAAATGCAATTCAAATCAAAAGATACAAAGATGCTTTACACAACCTGTTATAATATGAATAGAGTTCAGTGCATAAATAGCCTTTTGACAGTCAACACATGTCTCCAAATTTATAAGCTATTAAAATAAAAGAATAAACAAACTTGTAATAGTAGTAATTGCTTTAATAAAAAATCAATAACAAAACATGGTGTCAGAAGTGGAGATCGTTTCATAATTAAAAAAAAATTTGTGCAGTTTGCATAAAATATCAAAAAAACCTAACCTCACAAAATGACAGAAATTCAAGCTTTAATAAACGTTTTAAATGCTCAAGCAGAGGGTTTCGCCACACTCATCCAAAATGTTCAACATTTAAATGCGAACATCAATAAAAACGATCCGGTTGTTAATTCTAATATTCCGTGGCCTGCTCCTGTAGATGTGGAAACAAGTAATGAACGAGAAAATTTAGAAATTTTTGAAGCAAGCTGGAAAGACTATTGTATTGCTACAGCAATGAATGCATAGGATGAAACAAGGGAGGAAAGAAAGTGTATGATGATGCTTTCTGCTATTAGAGTGACTGTTAAACGAAAATTTTATGATTTTGGCTTGACTGAAAATGAAAAAAAATCTGAAGTTGCCACGTTTAAAAAAATTCTAAAGCGAATTTTATATACGATCGTTTTGTATTTAACTCTTGTAATCAGCTGAAAGAGGAAACGTTCGACTCGTATTTGATAAAGCTTCGCAAACTAATCAAACTTTGTGACTACGGATGTGTAAGTTGTAAAGTTGAAGGTGCAGATGAATTGATGCGGGATCGCATAGTGTGTGGAATTGCCGATGTCAAACTAAGGAAACAACTCATGAAAAAATCAGATTTGACGTTCAAACAAGCTGTTGATATGTGTAAGTCATCTAAAATTACCGAAAATAGGTTGGCATTGATGAAATTGGAAGATCCGTCGACATCAAATGATATTGTCAACAAAATCATGAATAAAAAAAATCCGATGAAATGCAAGCTGAAATGCAATGATCTGACGTGTTTTTGAACACCCTTTGGGCGATACAAATGGCTTCGATTGCCATTTGGGATTTCTTCAGCGCCAGAAAATTTTCAAATGAAGTTGTTTGAAGTAGTTCAAGATCTTAAAGGCGTAGAATTGTTAGCTGATGATTTCCTAATATATGGTTGCGGTGATACATATGAAAAAGCTCTATTGGATCATAACAAAAATCTAGAAAGTTTACTTATGCGACTACGACAAAATAACTGCAAGTTAAATCGAAGCAAACTGAATCTGTGTCAGTCGTCGGTGAAGTTCTATGGACACATTCTGTCCGTGGATGGCTTAAAAGCTGACAAAGAAAAAGTTTCTGCAGTCAGAAACATGGATTCGCCTAGAAATAAAAAAGAGTTGCAAAGATTTATTGGTATGACAAATTATTTATCGAGATATCTGAAAAATCTCAGGAGTAACATCTTAACTCTTCGAAAATTGACCTTAGAAGGTGCTGAATCGAAATGTAGTTTGTTAAAATCAGAGTTTGTTAAAATCAAAAACATGGTCTCAGATGCTAGAACGTTAAAATATTTTGATCACAATAAACCGATTACTATAGAGTGTGACGCAAGTAGTACTGGATTGGGTGCAGCAATGTTTCAAGATAATGAGGTAAAAGCATACGCCTCAAGAGCCCTAACTCGTGCTGAAAAGAACTATGCGCAGATCGAGAAAGAGCTTCTTGCTGTAGTTTTCGCATGTACACGGTTTGATCAAATAATAGTTGGCCATCAGTGCATCATTAGAACAGATCACAAACCACTTATTAATATCTGTAAGAAACCTTTGTTAAAGGCACCGAAACGTCTGCAAATGATGTTAATGATACTCCAAAGATACTTAATACAACTGGAGTTAGAGAGGAAAAACACAATATCGTAGCGGATACGATGTCTCGAGCAACAATGATATCATTTGACTAACAAGTAAACAGTACAGTGGTGAAATCAATTATTTGTAAAATCGGTGAAACATCAAAGATTGCAAGAGTCATCGAAAATTTACCATTAACATCAACACTCCCGGTGACTGATGAGCGTTTAGAAAATATTCGTCAAGAAACTGCAAAAGTTATAACGCTCCAAAAATTGATAAAATACATCACCGTATCAAATACAAAGAAAATTTGTCAACCCAGAACGATTTAATATTCTTTGAAGGCCGAATTTTAATCCCGTTTAATCTGAGAAAACTAATGGTAGAAAAAGCTCACGTAAGCCATAACGGAATTGATGCAACCTAGCTAAACAAAATATCTTTGATAATCGTAAGCTATTTTTTTGATTTAGACAAAATTTATTTGCCTACCGAGGTAAAGCGTGTCAGACAAATGTCAGACTAGATGGTGTCTCCACTCGTGCCCTCTTTTTTTCCAAAGCCAGCTTTTAGATGTATTGTGATGACACTAATTCAATTGCACACTGCAATGCTTCTGCTAACCATGGTCTGCTAACCATGGTCACGTCATCTATGCCACTCCAGACATACAGGTCTGTCCTAATGAAGTAGCGATAAATGATAAAATCATAATTATCAATCTGCAGCACGTTGACTTGTGTGACTTGTGAGGCACAGTTAATACCGTTTTTGTGGTAAAAAAAGAGACATGCCAACCTTTTGAATGAATTTATATTAATTTTATCTGCCTCTACCGACGCAACAGGGAAAATTAAACGTATTTGGTTATCATTTTAAACGACTTTAGTTAGTTTATCTTACTACACCCTCTTCGTCAAGCTTCTGTTCTTAGCTTTATCAACAGCCTAGAAAATAGGGTAATTGATCTTTTCGATCAACCGAGATTGGCTAACGCCAGACAATTTCTTTTCCATTTACTGTCGGACTGCTTTTAAACTTTAGGAGTAACCTATGTTTTCATGCCACAATATTGTTCACAATCCAATGCAGCTCGGGTGAAACAACTCATTTTATCCACGGTCCACGCAGATATGGTGTTGAACTTGATGAGATAACAGCGGCACTGAAAAACATTTCCTAACCAAACACTTCCAGATCTACAGTGTGGATATAATATTTCCAGAACACAGACATTTGTTTTGTAAAACTTGAGCTGCGTGTTTCAGCATAGCGCTCATCGCTCTAACCTCAAGTAAAAATTTGTTGGGTAGACATTTATTTACCTTTACTGTCGCTACTATCTCATTTCTATAGTTACTCTTCTCTGCATGGTGTTAATCGAAGGTCAAATGATTCCTTATTTTCGTCGCCTCTCATTTTCTGATTTGTTATCATCCTTTCAAGATCATTTTTGGACAACTGGCTTAAACCTAGTGCAACCCAGTTACCTTACCGGCTAAAACAACTTTATTTGTCATCCCGGTCTGAGACGTTATTAGGGTGGGGAAAGACCCCACGATTTGTGACAACGAATGTTTCGAACGGAATATTTTTAGTTATAAATTGAAATTAGAATGCTTTTAAATAAGATTTTAAAGGAATTGTTAGGGTCAATGATGATTGTCGTACCGCTCTGAAGCCTTGAACAATTTATTAAGAATGATAATTAATCAATTCTTAACATCATGAATTTGAGCAATCCGAAAGATGGTACGATATTCTCAACCATCGATCTTACTCCAGCATATTCTCTCATCTGCAAGGTATTTGGAAACCGCTAAGCTTTTTTTTTTCGAAAAGAAAATCAATTCACGCACCTGGGCTAATTGCAACTAAATATTTTAAACATTTATTTAAAAATAATGCATTTTCAATAATCACGGACCACAAACCTTTAGTTTTCTCTGTAAAAAAAACTTTAACAAGACACCATGATTTCATATCATAGATTGATTTCATATCAAGGATGACAGAATAAATCAGACTTTTAAACAAACTCCATACAATTTCGCAAAAGTATAGTCAAAGAATTCTACTCTTCTTAGAAAGCAACTGTTCTTACTAACAGTTTTGTTAAGGCTACGCTTGCCCTTAAAAGAGCAATAAAACTTCCTGAAAAATTTTTTTAAATCTTCGAAATTCAAGTCATGCAGGACTACTGGTTTTTGTGTTCAGAAAATTACATAACTACAGCACGTCAAATCAAAAATTGCAACATGTAACTTGGATTGTAGTTCTTAATTGTTCACTTAGAAGGGGGTGTTGTGGGGGACATTCTAACAACTGCATCTTCTGTAACATAAAATTTTTAATTCTGGTTCCTTAAAGCTCGTGTAAAGTAATATAATGTCATTGTAGTGTTAAACATATCTGCTTCGTTACTCCTCAGTTTTGTTTGTTGAAAATTTGGTATGATGCTGCAATTTATGATACTTTGAAAAAAATTAAGAAAAAACAAAGGAAGATGGTTTGGTTAAAAAAAATGTTCGACAATGTTGAAAAGCAGTTGCAGTTTTGAACGAGGAATATTGGTTTTGGTGTGAATATTGCACTTTTCCAAATGCGTTAATTTATGAAAAGTAAAATATTTCAAAATAAACACATAACATTTTATTGGCTTCGGCTTTTGTAAATGAATTCATTTTAGTTGTTAAATTTTAGTTTTGTTTTTGCTTAATTTAATTTTTTTTCATTCTCATTTTGTATTTCAGTTTTTCGTTAAACAAACCATCAGGTGCAATATTCTCATAATACGAAGTCTATTGTTTTTTTTTGGGTAAATGAAATTGTTTTGTTCATTTTACTTATTTTTTTTTATGTAATAAATATTTAATTTTTTTTACTTCTCATATCTTTACGTTTACATATATACATGTGTTTTGTTACTTACGAAGAGCTAGAGAAAACTCAGCCTAAAAAATGGCAATTTATTTGAAAGATAAGAAAATTCTATTAACTAATTTCTTGTGAAGAAAGTTGAAATAATAGATATTGTGTTAAAGATGTTCTTGCCCATAAAATAATTAAATAGAAAAAGGTTCAAAAATGGGGACATGATATGGAGTTAACGTTTTCCCAATATATTATTGTATAGAACTGAATTTAATATTTTAATTCTACTGTTGGTAAATTGGCATGATTTTATTCGAAAACAGTCAAGTATGTCTAAGTTATTTTGAAATATCTCTCAACGGACGCATAATTCCAGATAATAAAGTTTCTTGTTCATATAACGTCGGGTCGGGGTCACCAATACAAGATGATTTATCTGCATTTGTTCTTGTGAAAGTTAAAAACGCTTATACTTTGTAAAATGAAATCAGAAAACTAAAATTGATCATGTGTAAAAAACATACAATCAACAAACATAAATTCCACCCAATTGAACTAATAAAGATATGTATGACGTTAAACTTTCATATAGATAAAACGCAATATTTCATCAACTTTATGTAAATAATTGACATAATGACAGTTCATGACATAATAACATATTTTCGTTTTTCTTTCGATTTGCTTTTCAAACAGATAAAAATGGATTAGATTATGCTAAGAATGTGAATAATGTCTTTCAAAAAGAAAAAATAATCTGACAATGAAAGCAAAATTATTTTTTTCATTTTATTATGGATGTCGAGACAAAAACGATTTCTTTCAAAGATACAATATTGAAATAGAAAAAAATATGTAGTTTATTTTTATTTTGTAGATGAATTTCTTGATTGCAGACAGACGCAAGAAATAAATTTTAAAGATTATTGTTAAAATTTTATTATTGACTTTTAGTTCTAAACCCAGAACGGGATGACATGATCAAATACAAACTGTTTCAATTATTTGTAGTGTAATATTTTAAAAGCTAGAACACATATAAAAGGAAATAAAAATTCTACAACAAAAGTAGCAACCGCAAAAGCTAGAAATGCTGTAAATTTCGTTTAACATAAACAAGTTCCAGTTTATTTATTCACACTATCGCAGTCTAATTTTATTTAACTTTACATTATCGCAGTCTATTTTAAAACTTTTTTCTTTCCATGAAAAATTTTGTTTTATATAAAACTGCTTATTTTTTGTATGGTCTGTGAAAAACTTTTCTTTACAAAGACAGGTGCAGAAATCTACGTATTTTTTTAATTTCATGTGTTGACCCTATTTTTGGAAACAATATAACGTTGGTTTTAGTGCTATAGAACCGTCACATTACCTTCCGCTTAAACCTGTTCGTCCCAAAAATGTTCTAAGTCCATCCTTCAATTGTTGAATCCAATTTTTTTTTTCCTGTTCCTATTTCTAATGCTGTTCAAAATTCCTTCTTGTCTCTTTTTACGTACTTGGCCATCACATTGTTCTTTGTCGTGCCATGCGAGCAGAATCTAATGTTACTGCTGCCTCTGAATGCCAATATTTCACCTCTGATGTTCTTCCTTGCATCCCTTTTTCTGCATTCAACAGATGACGTACAGATTCTCTGTGACATCTCACATTTTATTGTGTATGTAACTGTTTCATAGAAATTTGGTCTCGGTTGTATCCACTATACATTTGTTCTGGTTTTTGGATATTACATACTGTTAACAAAGCCATAATTTTCTGCCAAAAATATGGTGGAGTATGGGAAAGTGCCAAATGAAGAAACCGTTCCACTGTATTTTCCTGTAGGGATTCGCCGTTTCGTTGCAAGCAGTCCTTTAGCTCAATCCTGCGTAGCTCAGCATAATTTTGGCGATCATTTCTGGCATCAATTGAGCAAGACGATTTTGGGTGTTCTAAACATTATGATTTACTAAGGTCTCGAACTAAAATTTAAAGATGCCGAACGATGTGGTACCGTCATATGAGGGTGGTTTTGCTATTTGTTTGTCAATTTCAATATGAATAAAATTTACAAATTCTAATAAGAGTTGATTTGATAATTTATCTATTACGGAATTTTACTAGCGAGAATTTTCTATCTGCGTTTCTTTTCAAATATACATTGATCACACCTAATAGCTATTCAGAATTTCCATCACATGATCTCAAATTACAGAACCAGTTGGATGAGAATCCATTAAAACAACAACTAACAACATAACACATTAAAAGAATAGCTTTAAAAATATTAGTTTCAATGTCGTTGGTGCTTGGACCTTTAGTGTTCTGCATTGTGTGCAATGCTTAAGTGTTCTGGCGCTTATCTTTCGAATTCTAAAGACGTATTAATGGCATGAACACGTACATATTATTTTACCGACTCAATTTGAATAACAATTTACTGAGACAAAAATTTACTGCCGCTTAAGTACTATTAAGAATGTGTAAGAACTTTAATTTTTAACCAAATTTTCTTTAAAAATCGTAATCGAAATTTTTAAAAATAAAAATCGTAAAACATGCTTTGTACATATTATTATGTATATCAAACGATAAATTATGTACTGATGTGATCTAATTTCTCAATTTACGAACAAGAAAAAATTTATCATAAAGGAATAACGGAAATCTTAAAATCAAAAAACATTCAAATTGGAATTAGTTTGTTTTTTTTCCATTTTAGCTTCCTCAATTTTTTTTCATTTTCATCAATGTTGTGTAATTCAGATTCTCAGATTCTTACATTTTCTTAACGAAAATAAAATAAAATAAATATATGAAACAGGAACGTTTTGTTATACAAAATATTGAAATATAAATATTTTATTTATGCAGCTTTAATTCTGTATTCGAATCTATCTCTTGAGTAACGAGGACTTTTGGTGATTTTATTGGGTTTAAGCATAACAATTGACCGAAAGTTTACTGTCGATTGAGTTAATAGTAGAAATATATTCAATTAATTTGAGTATTAAAGAAAAACTCGCAGGGTACCTTGAATTAAATTTGATGACAGCTTACGCTGTACTATTTAACGACAACACGTCTCTTAATTTGTTCAAGTTTCATGTTTTTCATTCATTGATCTGTAAGTGTTTAAAACCATTACTAGGAAAGATATACCCAAAATAGTTCTAAATATTCAACAGTTTATTTTAAAACTTTTAGTAAGGGGTCTGGTTGACCACGATTGTCAACCAATTGGTTGCGCACGCAAAGAATGTATTCACTCAGCACTAGTTGGCATGCATTCTAGTGACCAAGCTACCTCTCATCAAAATTTAGAGCTATAAACCATGCAATGCTTGCAATAGCTCAACTCTCGCTTATATGCACTACATTTAGCTCTCCATCTTAATCATTAAACGTAAAATAAAATCAAACAAATATATTAAAGAAAATCCTTACACCCACCCTAACTTTAATCACTTTTTGTCATGTCTTTTTCCTCACATTACACGGTGTGACTGTCTGTCCTCGTCATAATATTAATTTTGCGTTTGGTGTTATGTTAAAAGAAAACCCATATACTTCATTGATAATTTCAAATTCCATTTAATTTATCTTTTTAGGTTTCCATATACTAAAAATATTGCGACGCTGATGCATAGGCTGACTTCACCACAGCTCTGGAAACATAGTGTTCTGGATATATAATAAGCTAATATCCATAAAATACTTTAATTAAAAGCTAACCAATATTATGGACTTTGTAGTTCTAATAATAAAAATATTAAAGCAGGCAGTAGTATCCCAACAAACATAAATTCTGTTGTACGAGGAGAAGTAAAAAAAATTTTAACGGAAGTGACAAAGCGGAAGTTGGGATGCAGAACTGTTGTAAACCGTACGCAATGTGTATGTACCAAATTTTATCCAACTCGATTATCAGGTACAGAAGTTATTGAGCTTCCAAACTAACAGGTGCTTGGAGGGCCCCCTACCACTTTGTTCACTATCGCTAAAAAAACTAATCACTTCCTTGCCATACATATTTGCATCTTTTTGCAAAGTGTAATCAAAATTACTTAACGAACGAATTTTGTATGCTTCCAACAAACATTGAAACAATAAACAGGTGTTCGGGAGGACCCCACCACTTATCCCAATATTGTCCAAAAACCAGTCAATTCTTTGTCAATAAAGTCTTTATCTTCTTTCAAAGTGCCATTAAAATTGATTAATGAATGAAATCTGTATTCTCCCAACAAACTTTAAAAACAAAGTGTGAAAAGTCAGCAGTTGTATGGTAGACCCCCCGCCACTTTGATCAATGTGTCCCAAAAGATGATGATTATCTTCTTACACTAATTGAAACCTTTCCATAAGTTTTATCATAATCACTTCATTATTGTAGGTTGTAGTGTGCATAGAGATACTGAAAAAACTGCCAACAACTAAAAAAAAGTTTTTTTTTGCCGGAAGTGAAAAACCGGAAGCTGGGATGCAGACTTTTTGTAAATCATACTAAATGCTTATGTACAAAGTTTCATCCAATTCGATTATCAGGTACAGATGTTATAGAGCTTTAAAAAAAACAGGTGTATGGGACACCCCTCACCACTTTTTTCACTATCGCTCAAAAACTATTCAGTTCTTTGCCATACATGTTTGCATTTTTTTTCCAAATTGTCATCAAAATTGGCTCACGAACGAATGCTGTGTGCTCCCAACAAACATTGAAAAAATTATGACACAGTAAACAGATGTTCGGGAGACCCCGTACCACTTATCACAATATTGTCCAAAAACTAATCAGTTCCTTGTCATTTAAGTTTCCATCTTTTTCCAAAGTGTCATTAGAATTGATTAATGAATGAAGTCTGTATGCTCCCAACAAACTTTAAAAACAAAGTGTGAAAAGTCAGCAGTTGTATGGTAGAACCCCCGCCACATTGATCAATGTGTCCCAAAAGATGATAATTATCTTCTCACATTAATTGAACCCTTTTCCATATGTTTCATCATAATCACTTCATTATTGTAGGCTGTATTGTGCATAAAGACACTGAAAAAACTTCAAAAATTTACAAAAAAAAAAAATTTACCGGAAGTGAAAAACCGGAAGTTGGGATGTAGAACTATTGTGAACCAAACTAAATGCTCATGTACCAAGTTTCATCCAATTCGATTATCAGGTACAGATGTTATTGAGCTTTAAAAAAAACAGGTGTATGGGACACCCCCCACCACTTTGTTCATTATCGCTAAAAAACTAATCAGTTCTTTGCCATACATGTTTGCATCTTTTTCCAAAGTGTCATCAAAATTCGTTCACGAACGAATGCTGCGTGCTCCCAACAAACATTGAAAAAAGTGTGACACATTAAACAGGTGTTCGGGAGGACCCCCACCACTTATTCCAATATTATCCAAAAACTAATCAGTTCTTTGTTACTTAAGTTTCCATTTTTTTCCAAAGTGTCATTAAAATAAATTAATGAATGAAGTCTGTATGTTCCCAACAAACTTAAAAAACAAAGAGTCAAAAGTCAGCAGTTGTATGGTAGAACCCCCACCACTTTGATCAATGTGTCCCAAAAGATGATTATTATCTTTTCACACTAATTGGAACCCTATTCCGTAAGTTTCATCATAATCACTTCATTATTGTAGGCTGTAGTGTGCATAAAGACACTGAAAAAACTTCAAAAAAGTAAAAAAAAAAATTTTTTACCGGAAGTTGGAATGCAGAACTATTGTGAACCGTACTACATACTCATGTACCAAGTTTCATCCTATTCGCTTATCAGGTGCAGATGTTATAGAGCTTTCAAAAAACAGGTGATCCAGGGATCCCCCACCACTTTGTTCCCTATCGCTCAAAAACTAATCAAATCTTTGTCATACATGTTTGCGTATTTTTCCAAAGTGTCATCAAAATTCATTCACGAATGAATGTTTTATGTTCCCGGCAAACATAAAAACTTTGTGGAAAAAACGACCTGTTGTATGGTGGACCCCCCAACCCTTTATCCAATGTGCTCCAAAAGCTGATAAAATCTTTCTCATGTTATTTAAAAGCTTTTTGCAACGTTTCATGAAAATCGATCGGTAATTGTAGGCTACAGTAGGGATAAACACCTAAAAAAAAAACTCTTTAACCGGAAGTGACAAACCGGAAGTGACAAACCGGAAGTTGGTATGCAGAAATATTGGAAACAGTACTAAAATCTTATATACTAAGTTTCAATAAGATCATAGCCCGGGATCAGAAGTTATTCAAGATTTAAACTTAGAGGTGTTCGGAGACCCCCGGCATCATTTGCCAAAGTTTCATCAAGATCCTATGCAGAGCTCAGAAAAACGAGTCGCAACTGAAGTGCTATTCGAAATTGAAAGCATTAATTCAACTTACAGCGATAGCATATTAATAATGCTCGTTAACGCATTTTAAACGCACGCCAATTGAGTTAGAACAAGGCAAAAACAACGCGACATTCAAACAACTTTCATGGACACAGTAGGAGAGGAGTTCTTGGATACAATAGACAACAGTTAAATATATCCAGTACAACACCATGAAATCTTAGAAGATATGGCTATACGGAGTTTAAAAAATTAAAAAGCAACTCATAAGCTTCAACTTCGTAAGTTTCTTTAGAAATACAGGACAGTTTTTGGAGAATCACCATCCAACTTTGTCAGAACTTCAAGAATAAAACACAAAGTTGATGAAGAAGATGCGCAGACTATTAAGAAACCACATTGACGATTTCCACTTACATAAATACATGAATTTACCACCATAGTTGTGAATTAGAGCAGACTATAAATAGTTAAACCATCCCAGATTCCGTGAACCTCAACGGATGTGTTTGTAAAAAAAACAATGGCTCAAAACGGTTTTGCGTTGACCTTCGTACACTGAAAAAAATTAAGTTAAACTTATGCTAGTTTAAAGCGTTTAAGTTATAATTACCCTGTTTTTGGTTAATTTGTTCAAAATAGGCTATGTTTAATTTAAACTATGCGTGTTTTATATAACAAAACTAGCTAAGTTAATTAATGTTGTGATTTTTTAAGATAACATTGAATGCAAAACTGAAGTGTGATTTCAAAACTCAAGTCTGAAAACTGTTAGAACATGTGAGGCAAATGATTCTTTATAGTATTATTAAATGTAAATGACTTGGCAATTAACTGGCTAATTTAAATGATGCAAAGTAAAATCTACTTATGCACCAAAGTTAGTTCTACTAAATTTTTAGGTTTATTTCACCGTATTATTTATTTTTTATAGTTAGTCTAGTTTAGTAATGATTTTGCAACTGAAAAGCAAAACTTATGTCAAACTTCTGTCTAATCAGTATTTTAACTTTAAATTTAAAAGTAATCAGTGGTGTATTTTACATAAGTTGATAATAGTGTGTTCTGTTGCTTTATAAAATGGTTTAAGTGAGAGTTTGTTAAAGCTATTTTATATAGTAAATAATTGATTGTTAAGGTGTTGTGTGGTGCTAAGTTAATAGTATTAAATATATTTAACAATTTAAACAGTTAATATTACTACAAATGTGATATAGTATTCTATGTGATATCTTATACTACTTTACTTTAGGAAAAATAAACAATAAAAACAAAAGAACTAAGGCAAATAGGAACTCCCGGGGAGGAAGATATGCTTTGATTATAAAGATATGCATTGAAAATTGCATGTAAAAGTCAACAAACAGTTATCTGTTTAATTTTGTCAATGGTTTGAATTTGTGGTTTGAATTTGATTATATTAACAAAAATGTTTGTCTTCAACAAACATGTTTCTTTTAACAATGCTTACAAGCTGTTCGTTGATTTCTGTTGTTAAATTAAATAAATGAAAACTAAAATTATAATAAAAATTTAAAGATGATTGGTTTGAAATTTAGTGGACTTTATGTTAATGCCGTAAAAGTGCGGTTTGTGAAATATTCGTGTTTTTTTTTTCAAGTAAAATGAGTAAGATGTGTGAAATTATAGTTTTTACTAATTAAATAGTTTAAAAAGTTAAAAATGTCGAACAAAAAAATTTAATGAAAGTGAATCAACAATTTTGTCTTAAAAGATTTCTATAAAGGTAAATTGTATTCCTTCAAAATTGTATAATCTTTAATTAAACTCATCTTAGAAAACATACAAGTTATAACCTTATTAATTATGTAAAATAAAAAATAATTATTATAATTATTGTAAAATGAATAAAAAATTTTAAATATTCAAAATTTAATGCATGTACTATTTGCTATTTTTATTTTTCAGATTTGAAGTTAGGAGGTTGTTTTGTACCCACGTTATTTTATGATTTCCTAACTTTTTTAGTACAAATTTTCAGAATTTGAGCTAATTTAAGTAACATTTAATTAACATTTAATTAACATTTAATTAACGAAAAGTTGCCGAACAAAATAATAATAATATTTTTTCCAATATGTATAAATTTATTTGGTTGTATACACTTACATCTTTTACTCAAAAACAAAAAAGTTTCGGAGGTTCTGTTGTTTTAAGTTCAAAACTCTGTTATTTTAAGTATTTTTTCAAATTTTCCGTTTAACTAAACAGTGAATTTCTAAAAACAATATTAAACAGACAAAATATACTGAATTCAATTAAGTACAATATTATATAATACATTTATTACAAAATTATTTGGAGATTTGCAAATATTTTGCAAATCCGTTCATAAAAACAATTATTTTGGAAAGTGCTGTAACACTAGTTTCAACCATTTCAGTCGTACCTAGAATCGCAGTAATCTTTGATTTCTATATTTCTATATTCGAAAAATTTCTATATTCGAGTTATCGTCACACTAAATAAATATTGAAACAGAGTTAAATAAATTGTATTCATTTTCTTATTCTCATTTTCTTGATTTATAATTATTTTCTTTTTCTTTTGTATTGAATTTAATTTTTTCGGTTTATAACAGGGTGTACGTGTGGTATACTAAGCAAAGATTTTGTTGTATTTTTAAGTAAAATAAAAAATTGTTTTTGTCATATTTGATATGTGTGTTTTTCCTTATACTTTTTAATATAGAAAATGCAATTGATAGTACGAATAACCTAAGTATTGTTAATATTACTGATAATACAATATAAATAATTTTATTCTCGTTCTTTTGGTTTATATTTTGGTTCTTTCTTTTGATTAAATATTATGATGTTTTCTCAATTAATAACAGTGTGTAAGTGTGGTAAAGTAAGTAAAGATTTAGTTCTATTTAGCCGATAAAAACACAGCTATTTCACAGTTTTAAGTTTTCACTTCTGTCGGCAGTCCTTAAGACTGCCTTCTTTTTTTTAAAATCCAGGTTTGGGGCTTAACACGTTTATGTCTTAAAATTTTAAGGTGCAAAAACTCATTATTTGAGAAGAAATTTAAAAAAAATTGACTACAAACATTTAACTACAACTACGTAAATAATACCGTTAATGCCGAACTAGCATTTTGGGGCCGGAGCTGCCTCCTAATTGAGAGTCGTGAAAGATGTGGAGGGTCCGAAATTTGATAAGAGTTTTTTGTTAATTTCTAAATATGTTTATTGAGAAGATTTGGTTGATTCAATTTGAAATTAGTTAATTTCAGCGCAATACAATAAATGTTTTCTTAAAGATCGTGGTACGCGTGAAATAAGACAATCAAAAATTTAATTTGTCCATAACATCAACTACACGTTCATCATCAACATGCTTTCCTTATCTTATATGAGCTATTGGAAAAAAGTTTTATTGCGTGTTGTAGAGGTTGTGAAATTTCTTGCATCACGAGGACTTGCTTTTCGTGGTGACGATGTAATTTTAGGATCAAAACACAATGGAAACTTTCTTGGATCTCTTGGACTATTGGCTAAATTTGATCCCTTTTTACATCTTTCAAGCACAATTTGTGAAGAATTCATCTCTATCATGGCAAAACATGTTAAAAATCACATTGTTTCGGAAATTATAGAATCTCGATATTATTCGTTTAGCGTCGATTCCACTCAGGATGTGAGCCATACAGACCAGTTGTCTTTTTGTGTTCGATATGTTAAAAGTGATACCATTTGTGAACGATTTATTTCATTTATTGAAATCGAAGGTCATACATCGAAAGATGTATTATCTTTTTGACATCATTATGAAATTCCACAATGAAAACGAAATAAACATTGATAACTGTAGAGGCCAGTCATATGACAACGCTTACAATATGGCAGGTATTTATGGTGGCCTACAAAGATTGATTCGTCAAATAAATGAAACAGCAATTTTTGTCCCTTGCTTTGCGCATTCATTAAATTTAGCCGGTAAAAATAGTGTTTCTGGCAATACTGCTGCAACTATGTTTTTTGATATGGTTGAAAAACTTTATGGATTTTTCGTATATTCCCCTTTTCTAAAAATCATTGGTTAAACATATGAAAAGAATTGATTAAACCTATAAATTTCATTTGATTTTGTTTTGTACCATTAATCAATTAAGTAAGATTTATTCATTATATAAAAAAAAATAAAATAAAAAAAAAATAAAAAATATTTTACTTCGCATCAATTACTCCACATTTATAAGTCCCATATTCGTCCCTGTATGGAGTATTGTGGTCAAGTTTAGGGTGCTGCATCTGTTACTATCCTGGCTCTTTTGGACTCTGTTCAAAAGCGAGCTATACGAATTGTTGGTGATCGAAATTTAACATACATCTTGATTCCCTACAACTTCGCACATTAGGTCTTGATTCCCTACACTGTTGCTGATCTCGTTGTTTTTTATAAATATCGTCACCACCAGTGCTCGGATGAAATCAGGTCCGTTATGCCTCAGACATATGGTTCTCCCCGTTTGACTCGTCATTCGGTTTGTGCAGGCGGTCGGACTGTCGAGATTACTCACTGTCATAGTAATAAAATGCAAAGGGATTTTGTTCACGCATTATCGTGAATTTTTAAATAGTTCATCTGAAAAATCAAAATATTTTAAATTAGAATCAAAACAAAACCAATTAAAGATTTATTTATTATATATAAAATTATGCAAAACATTACCAAAACAATCCTTTTGAAATGTCAACGAAACTGTCAATTTGAATTGACGTGTTCGGTATATTTTGATCATTCATTCGATATTTTCAATTTTCACATTGAATTTATGTGTTCGTTATTCTATATTATTAATTCGATATTTTCGAGATCGTTGGTAAACTTGACAGCTGTGTGGAGTTTATGATTTGTAGAGTTTTGGTTTTCTATAAAATGGACTGTTTTGGTAGTTTTGGTCTCCTATTCTTACGAATTTATATCTGAATAGTATTGTCAGTAAAAAGTGTTGTTTGTATTACCATGTAGTTGGTTGAGTATGAGCTAAGCTCTCTCTTTTAGTTTTAAGTGAATTTTAAATATTTTGTATTCCCATGTGTTAAATCAGTAATTGTAAAATTAATAAATGAAGTTTATATAAAGTTGTGTGCATCAGGTCAGTTTTTTAATGTATACATAAATTAACCAAATAGTTTTTTCTTTGTTCTCTGACAAATATTCGTCGAGAGTGCATGCAGTAAAAAACCTCGTATAAGTTTTCATCGATTGGAACGGGTGATGTTTCCATTGCATCATTCATCTCATATGTACATGATTTTCAACTATTATATGAGCTGATATTTTCGTCATTGCTTCAATCAATCATCTCATATGTACATAATTTCAACTATTATATGAGCTGATATATTTTCGTCGTTGCTTCAGTTAATCATCTCATTTACATAACTTCAACTATTACATGAGCTGATATATTTTCATCATTGCATCATTCATTTCATATGTACATGATTTTCAACTATTATATGAGCTGAGATATTTTCGTCATTGCATCGTTCATCTCATATGTACATAATTTCAACTATTATATGAGCTGATATTTTCGTCATTACTTCAGTTAATCCTCTCATTTACATAACTTCAAAATATTAAATGAGCTGATATATTTTCATTTCATATGTGCATGATTTTCAACTATTATATGAGCTGAGATATTTTCGTCATCGCTTCAGTTAATCATCTCGTTTACATAACTTCAATTATTATATGAACTGAGATATTTTCATCATTGCATCATTCATCTCACTTACATAATTTCAACTATTATATGAGCTGAGATATTTTCGTCATTGCTTCAATCAATCATCTCATATGTACATAACTTCAACTATTATAAGAACTGAGATATTTCCATATTTGCATCACGGTGTTGGAAGTTGATGTGCCAACCAAAATACAGTCCACCTCTCATCGACGCCGCATCAGATTTCTTTGTGGGTACATCGTATAAATGGAATGTTTTGCCCGAATCAATAGTTTCGAGTGCCTTCAATCCACAAAGATTTAAAAAAAAAGCGTCCATTTATACCTCAAGACGCATGTTGTGGTGGGACCTAGGTCTTAAAAGGTATCTATGTGTTGTTGTGACACATTTTTTAATTCCTACTACACAACACTTTTTATTAAAAAAAAAAATTCAATACCTTTTTAACGGTTTGGCGTTTTGAACATCCAATCTTATACTTATGGGAATTAAAAATTATTAAAAAATTAATTTTTTTACAATGGAAATTCATTTCAATTTAATTGTAAGAGCCATCGCCTTTTTCGAAATTCGAGAGAGGGACATGCGCATTAGCTTGAATTTATTGTTTTTAATGTAATCAGAGTGAAAATTTTTTTTAATATTTTATAATATACAATCAAAAAAATTTATTTCAGAGCTTAATACAATCAAATATATTGTTTTATTGTGTTACACAGCATTCACGTAGCAGAATAAACAATTGATTTGATTGTATTGAACTCTAAAATAACGTTTTTGATTTTATTTTATAAAAAAATCAAAAAAATATATTTTCGCTTTGATACAAAAAACAACAAATTCAAACTAATGCGCATGACCCTTTCTCGAATATTGAAGAAGGCAAAGGCTACTTTTTATGATTGTTTTTTGGTTTCCGAATTCTCATTAGTATTAAAGTAATTAGAACTTCAATGTTTCTCATTGTAGTTCATATCGTTTTCAAAATACCAAACAATTAATTAAGCACTGAAATTGAATAAAATTTATTTAATTGTTTTATTTAATTGATTTTTATTCCTTTTACTTGTTTCATCAATGAATTTTAACATGTTACATGTTTAACATGAATGTGACGTGTTACTCTGTCGGAAGGATAAAACGTTGTATTGACTTCGAGTTTAATGAATTTTATTCTCTCTTAAATTTGCAATGCTCGCTCATATTGTAATCTTTTCCTCGAAAAATAAAATAAAACATTAAATACTTACACAATAAATTACTATTATTTCGAGTTAGGAGTAAGAACGACAGTTTTTTATTTTTACTTCTGTATTTGGGAATGTTATATTCTTTTATCTTATTTGATCTGCAATAACGGAGTAGGTTAGTGATATAAGAAGTGTTTTAAACTGTTTATTACACTTCAAAATTCGATTTTTTCTTTTTTTGGTTTCTCTAAATTTAATTTTGTTCATTCCAGTTGTTTTAAATTACATCTTGTATTGTACATAAAATATTTTATAAAGTCTGCAATAGAATCCTAAAATTTTTATTGGTTCGTAGCATGAAATCAGTTGAGATATATTGCTCTAGATGTCTTATCTGGATCACAATGGTTTTTCTGGATAGCCCTCCAGAGCGGCTAGTGGCAAGTTGAGATGGCTAAAAAAAACAAAAAAAGATCTGAGTATACTACAGGTACTGGACTTCGGAAATTCAACATGATGCCATTTGATCTATGCATCGCATCGGCAACATTCAAGATGTTTATAATGTCCGCTTGAAGTGGACTCTCTTTAACATTTGCATGCTCTACCTTGATGGCTTCTTTGTACATCGGCAGTAATTTTAAGAACAAATCAAAAATCTACAAAAAGTATTGTATCGCTAAAAGATGACTAATTTAGAGTTAAATTCTCGAGAGTGCAATTTACTAAGTAAGGAAGTGAACAACCTTCCTTATCTATTATTTTGGATAAGGGAATCCACATCGATCCTGATCAAATAACGGAGGACCAAGCATTCATATGAGACATCAATGGGTGAGCAAGTTTAACAAAGTCTAAAACAGAATATCCGTTAATAACAGAACCAATATTGCACTATCGTGATCTCCATCAAAATTTCGTTGTTGGGGTAGATGGCAGCAATGATAGAGTAGAAGCAGTAATGTCACAACTGTAGATCAACGCATTATAGCGTAGTGTCGAATACCCTTACCTTTATGGTGGCAAATTTTTCTTCGTATAGATCATGCAGTCTTGAAATGATTAATGTCTTTCAGGAGTTCTGAAGAACAAGAAACGAGACGGAAAGCTTCGAGACTGGCTTCAATATTTATCATGGATAAGTGCTCCAATGGTAACCTAGCAAAGTTATTACCATTTCATCAATGACACTTGAGAAATTCATTTATTAAGTAAAAATTAGAGCAAAGTCATTAGACCCAAATTAACAGTCTAGCTAGGTACGTTTTTTCTGGCTTCAGAAAGAGATGCTCCAGTACTGCGGCAGTTTCTACCACCTGTTAGATAAGACATGAAACGCCTTAAGCTTAACACAACTATAGAGTTAATTGAATGATTGTGAAGACAGTATTAATATACCATAATAGCATACATAAATCAATTCTAATTTACAAATCGAATAATTTTACTAAGATGAAAAATGATTATAACAGGAAAGCAGATGTATTCCATCATGTTGAACCTGATCGCAATTACACCACATCACAGGATAAGTTCTGTAGCCCGCTAAACAAAAATAAAATCCACAATGTAATTCACACATTCTTTCCTTCAATCAACAATCAAACATCAATCCATCGATGAATAATAAGACTTAAGCTTATGAGGTTCTGTCTAGTGCATCCATTGCTCGAAGAAAAACATATTTGGTAAACGCGTCTTCGATAACCAAAACTTGACTTTTGTTTTTTGGACTTTTGACAAATGGACCCAAATGGTCGAAGTGCCATGTATGGCACGGAATGGGAACTTTTTCAATGGAGTGTAGCTCAATTCCTGTCTTACCACCCCTTTTCTTATTGTACAAGCATTCCTTGCACTATGATATATAATTTCTTGTATAAGATTGCATTTTCTTAAACTAATAATTTTGTTTAATAAGAGAAAGCGTTTTTTCTAAGCTAAAATGCCCCTTATTATCATGTGCTTCTCGTAGGATTCTGCTACGTACTCTTTTTGGTACAACGAAAGAATTGCCGTTTTTCGTGATCCTATACAATCGATCGTTACGAAGACAAAAATTTTCTCAGCTTTGGTTGTTATACCATTTCAAAGATTCAATTTAATACCTAATAATTCAGGATCTGTATCCTACAGAGCGGTTATCCACTCATTATCTATGTCGACTTTATAAACATTCAATGAATCGGGCCCGATTTCATTTGATTCTAATACCGGCGTTCTACTAAGAGCGTCAACATGACACATTTTTAATCTATCATTCGTTGAAGTATCTAAGTTACTTTTTAAACATTTTTCTAAAGCTTTGTTGAATTTTCGTTGAAAATTAGAATCTTCTTGTACGTTCTCGATGCAAATCTTGTTGTATTCGGAATTCACAATATTATTAATAATTAAATTAGACATATCATTTTCTGTATCAGCAGATTCTTTAATTTGCGATGAAGTGAATTACCTAATTCAATATCCGGCGTGCTACTATCCATCTTAACTGACAACGATGTTCCAAATTTATTTGAAGAATGCGAACAATTAATTTCCTCATTATCGGTGCTACTTAATTCGATTCGTAGGTATGACTCATTTGGCAATTCGATGATCTTAAACAAATTATGAGCTTTAACAATTGCAATCTGAGGTTTATTAAACGCATTTCGACCGATCATTAGATTTTCATTTTGATCAGAATCTGAAACAGCTAATGCTTCCGACGAGATTTTTATATTAACAATTTCAAAAAAAAATGATTAATTTTTCCTAATGTGACAGCACTTCCTTTACCGAACACTTTTAAAATTTTTTGAAAACTATCCCATATTAACCCTAAATCGACAGCTAAACTTTCTTTGATTGACACAACGTCGCTACCTAAATCAATAAAAAATTTAATTTCAATGTCATGTATTTTAACCGTTTTTACCAATTCATTATTTGACAGTTCGATACGACTAACATTTTTTGTTTTACTGTCATCTTTTTTTTCTCTTTTCTTTTTATCACAATTAATTTCATAATGGCCCTCCTTATGGCAATATGAACATTGTAGTCATTTTCTACAATCACGAGCGAAATGATTATCTGACTGACATTTATAGCATTTTGAAACTGAAGATTTATTACTTGGACGATTTCTATTATCGTCACTAGTTTGCTTAGATAATAATGTTTTCGAAAGCATCGTAGATTCATATTGACGTCGTCGTGATAATAATTCTGTGATCGACGTAATATTTTGCACAGCGAACGAACGAACAAGTTCACTTTCACCTAAACCTAACAATATATATTTTATCACTACTGAGTACTGACTGATTCAAATTTGGTTCAGCGGCAATATGACGCATTTCATAAACATATTCAACATAACTCTCCGAAGTTTTCTTGCAATGATTTGCCAATAGAGTATGGAAATTCATCCCGAGTATAACCAAATTCTTCTAATAAGCCAAAACGTAAACTAACTTTGCTAATCGCACACACTCAATATCACTGATTCGTATCATAATCGCGAAATACCTCGTAGTTTACTAACAGCGACGTGAAATAATAATAATTGATTTATATTATATATATTGTCCACCCTTTCGACGGTCGATACAAACTTGTGAACGGAACATGTAGCAGGATCAAATTCGCATATCATTTCTGCTATATCATTTAAAGATAACCGATAATTTAACAACGAACCGGTCGGTGTGATTTTATTTTGACATGATCCATCTCTTTGTGAAGAATTTATATTATCTCTACGAAAAGAATTAAAATTATTATTATTTAATAAAAAATATCATTATAATTAAACTCAAATTGATTTTGATTTATCCTCGGTGGTTCTACAGTATTAGTAGGTACATTGGACGATATTGGTTGTTGATGTTGAGAAGATTGATTATATTTCATTGCACCGTCATATTGGTGGTTGAAATTAATTTTCTGAATTATAATTAACTGCACTAGACGACGATGGCTGTTGTTAACAAAATTGATTTTGTGATTGATAATTAACTGCATTAAACGGATGGGTGTTGTTGACAAAATTGATTTTGTGAATTATAATTAGCTGCATTGGTTGACGATGGTTGTCCATAACTTAAATCCACGTTTTGATGTGGACGATGTAGTGATGTATATTTATGATGCGATTGTGAATTTAATCGCTCCAAATTTTGATGTAAAACAGATGAAAAATAATTCGGTGGATTCGAGGATATGTGATCTTTTTTTATTTGTGGTGTTGTCGATGAACTTTCACAATTGAAATTTGACGGTGTATTTATATGATCATCATGAAAACTATGAGAAGAAACTTCTCCACGTCGATGTTTAATTTTATTTCTAGGTTTTTGTGATGATGATTCTGACGGCGATGGTTTAGAGTCTCCAGAAAAATAATCTTCACCGGAATGACTCATTTTTGATATATTAAAAAAAAAAAACAAAACACAATCCTAATTAATTCTATTAATCACTCGACGAAAATGTAATTATGGGCTTTTATATTAAAATTAACACTAAATACCACACCTGATGAGTAAAAGATTGGAAAATCCGGAGAACAATTTTAAATAAAACATTCGATGCAATTTCCTCCTTTTATTATTAATTTATATATTTATTTCAGGTTGACTAAAAACGCGTGTTATTGCTTCGACGAACACACACTAAGTCTCTTAAACATAGTTGCGATTGTTTTATTTTATAAAACAGTACTACCAATACAAAGAGTTGAGATAAAATTACTTTAACTACAAACTAATAGATGGCAGTGTTATTAGTATAATTCATTATTTTACACATACTACAATATCGGCACAAATGAATGATTCGCACCAGTCACTGCTAGAACTATTACTCCAAGCCATAGTAAAATAAATCACTAATGTGGAGTTCTTTCAGGTTTTTATTGTAGTAGTGGAACCAAAACAAAACAATTTTCGAGCCAAGTTTAAACTAAAATGACTGTATAATCGTAAAATGTTTACACATCTTACACAGAATCCATATTTAATATAATAAAATGCACCTAATAATCACAAAATAAAACATCAACGAGGAACAAAATAAAACCTCGAAATACTCTGCAACTCAACAAATCAATTCACAGAAAATCATTATTTGAACTAAGCTTTCAAACAAAATTACACCAATAATTTTTAGTTCATCTGTATTTCAAAAAACCAGAATTAAAATTACTTTTTTTTCTGTAAATTAAATAAATAAAATAAATTTTACTAAAAGAAAAGAAATCAGTGACCTGCACAGTTAACGATAACTACAACAAAAAAAAAATCAACGACCTGTACCCGTGCAACACTTGTCAGATAGTAACGTTGAATACGTACTCAATCTAACGTTTTCACCACTGGGTCCTGTCCTCAATGCAAAAAATAAATTACAGTCAATCCTCGATCTCCATCAGCAGTAGTTATTTAAATTATCTTTGTAAAACTACTTTCAGCAATATGGTATTTGTACCAAACCATTAACACCAGTGTCTTACACGATTGCATGAATAATTTTTCAACGGTTAACAAACAGGTGTTGACTTATATCAGAATTGTTGATAAAATTAAAGGTTTGTGTTTTCCGACAACCAGCCACACCGTTAAGTCTGATGACGCCCGCAATATTTCCTTTCCTCGCTTTGGCCCAGCAACAATAATAAATCAATTCGTTGTAGTTTTTTTTCCTTTGTTTAATCAAAAATAGTTTTTATTAAAATAAAACTACTTACAGTTTAATCCAAAATGCAAGTAAACCAATAAATTAATTCTTCAGCCAATGGCTGTGATGCGAAAAATGAATTTAATATTTTTGAAGTGAAACTTCTAATGCAACTTCCAACAAGGTTGCGTTAAACGTTTAACGCTACCATGGAAAGTTGAAATATTTAAAACGAGAAAAAAAATATTATATTATACAATAAAAGAAATTTATTTTCACTAAAAAAATTCTATTCCAATTTTTTCCACATTACGAAGTTTTGGTTCTTCCGCGCGGAGGGATTCCACGCACAATTTTTTTGATCAATACATACCACATTGACATTTATATATACAGTAATCCCTCCGACTGCGCGGTAGTTCCGTTCCAGAAAAACAGCGCGCAGTACAAAACCGCGCAATGTGAACCCTATTTTGTATGAAAATGAGGGGTTCGGTTCCAAATTTTGAAAAAAATTGAAAAAAAGAATTAATTTTAAGTTATAATTAAACCAAAATGAATATATACAGCCTGAAAAACATGTATCACTTCAACAACTCTTAAAAAAGAAAACACTTCATAAGTTAACAGAAAAATTAACATAAATAACATTTCAAAAAACAACTTAAATTTACAAAAATTATATCAATAATCTGAATTTGTTTAGAATATTCTACCTTTACTGGCTTGAAATTGAATTTGATCTATATTGATCGTTCCAGCCACACAGTTAAAAATAAACTGAATATGTAATGCAAATTGCTACATATATGGGTCATTCTTTTACAAACCGAACATCTTTCTGACCGACACATATTTGATTTGGCTGAAATTTTAAGGCTTTTATATAGAAAAATTTCCAAATTCTCATTTCCCAAGAAAAGAAAGATATACGTGCTCGAGAATTTTGTTGGGTTGCAAAATGGAGCGGTTCTAGATTTCGCGGATTTCGTGATTTTTGGCTTGAAGACTTATTTTCAAAGATTCATAACTTCGGTTTTGGTAACGATAGACATTTTTGTCTGTTTTATTTTAAAGCTAAAAGATGAACTTAAAAAAAAAATTGTTATCTACAAAAATTATTAACAAATCCCTATGTGTAAACAGTTTAGCAATAAGTCAGACACTTTCTCTCTGACATCTGCAATTTTGCTCTCTCGTGTACGAGTAGCATTAGAAATAAATCAATTTATCGAGCGCGGAAAGATAAAAATTCCATAAATTTTTGTTGTCCCGCGCTGGATAAATTAATACATTTTTAACAGCAAAACTAATTTTTCCCTTAGTTAAAAACACGTTTTTCTTGAAAATTGAACGTAGAATACGTAGGGCAATCACTAAAAACCGATTTTAACATTTTATTTGTTTATAACAATAGGAATTTGCTAATAATTTTTATTGACTATATTTTTTATTAAAATTCCATCTCTTAACTTTAAAATAAAATAAAACAAAAGCTTACTATCATTAATAGAACCGAAGTAATGAATTTTTGAAAATAAGTCGTCAAACCAAAAACCACGAAATTTAGATCGCCTCTATTTTCCAAAAAAAAATCCTCGAACACGTATATTTTTTTCGATATCATACCAGTAAAAATTTTTTAAGCCAAATCACAAATCCGTCGGTCAGATTTTGTTCAAATCTGTTCGATTTGTAAAAGTATGACGCATGTGGGAAATTTAATTTTTTTTTTCATTTTAATTTTACGAAATTCACCTACATATTCTAAAAAAAAATTTTAAACGTCGCGCAGTGTGAAATTTTAATCGCGCAGTGCAAAAATTAGTATTGAAAAATCATCTCGCGCAGTGGAAATCGCGCAGTTAAAACCCGCGCAGTCGGAGGGATTACTGTATAAAAAACATGTTTACTGGTTTGCTCAGTTCTTCACCAACATGGACTGTTTTCATCAATTATTCTATTTTTTGCTACTGTCTATTCACACGACCTTCGATAATTTAAACGTTTGCTACCGGCACAAACAGAAAAATACAAGGTTTACCTATACGGTTGAGTTGTTTAAATGATTGCCTAACTGGAAAGAAGCACCATACATTGGTGCAGCATACACTTAACTAATTTCTGGAACGTTAAGACAATGTCAAAAAAATACTAGACAACTTTCCAAAGTCAATACAAACTAATATGCTTTTCAAACCGTTTGCATTTTAGAATTCTATCGTTATTTTCCAAAAAGGCCAAAATTAATCTTATTACAAATATTATTTTTTCTCGAACATTGCAATATATTCACAGATTCTCTGCATATATTTGATCTAAAAAATTTGGTCAAAGGTTGAATGAAACTAATTAATCGTAAAAAAATTAATCGTTTATCAAAAGTTTATCGACCTATCTATCTTTATTGACTCATTAAGCTAGATTTTATTTATATATTTCATGACAGTTAACAGTTGATCAATAAATTTTTACGATTTATTTATTACTGTTTTAGCTTTGAGTTATTGCCTATCAGCATAATTTTATCACTACCACATAAGTAATTATTTTATGCGACACTAAATAAATAATAAAAATTGTCTCTTGGAGCTTTACCAAAAGAAATGTATATGAAAGCCTGAGAAGATTTTAATTGTAACGACCATTATAATAAGGTTAAACCTGGTATAAAATAGTATTTTTGGGACATGGGCACATTTACTATATTTTTAAACCAAATGACGACGATTATAATAAACACAGTGACGGGCTTCATGGAAGTTATTTTCAATCTAAAACTAATTAATAAATTATTAGCAACTTGGTCTGTAAAACCAAAAACGTTGACCAAACTATGATCAAAAATTACCTCAAAATCTCTTTTGATTAAAAAAAATTTTCCTTCAAAGTCAACTCAAACACCTTAATCCATTGTAACAAGAAGATGATTCATAATAACCGTTTAATGAGCTTAATTTTATTTCCACTAAAATAAGCATAAAAAGAAAATCAGTGATAGAAAATCCTACAATCATTTTCTTTTGTTTTATTTGCTGTATATTCGTACATATTTATTCGTTCAATAAAAAATGATGATTATTGATAATAAAAAACTGTCAAAATCCAAATAAATAAAACATTCAGTGAAGTTTTATGTTTTTGCTATTTTGTTAGGTTAATATTCGCTTTGCTTTGTTAGCACGATAATAGTAGTTTAATCAATGAGTGAATAATGAAGTAGTTTATTCTCAAGCAAAAGTTTAAAATTTGAGCGAGGTACGAGCGAGAATTTTAATTTGCGAGAGAATAAAATTCATTATTCACGAATCGATTACAATACTTTATTCTCTGACAAAGATTTTATTATAAAAAAGAATTGTGTATTATAAAAAATAAAAACATTTTCTTTAATTAAAACAATAAATCTTTATTGTTTTAATTGATAAATCAAATTTCTTAATAAAAAAACCCTGATGATAAAAAACGCCCTTCTCATACAATCAACCAAGTTCAACTAAACGAAATAAGAGAATTACTCAAAATTTGATTTTTGAAGAAAACTTATCAAAGCAATTGTGATTATAATTTGAAAATAATTTTAATGAAATCAAAACAATTTGACCAATTGGAATCATACCAATTGAATAAAATGTTCATTAGGCAATAGGTTAAGTTCATTAGGCTATAGGTTAGAAAACAATACAATAATACATACTATTATTATCGAAAAAACATACAAATAAAGCTGATATAATTAAATGGAAGAGAATAAAATCATATTATATTTTTTGTTTGAAATTAAAGGGGTCAACATACATAATGTAATCATTGTTTAATCTTAAAAAACTGAGACACAAAAACAATAAAATATAGGAAGTTTTAATAAGGGATTATCGTATGAAAAGGTCACAACAATGAACCTTTGTACCTTTAAGGAACAAAATTTTTCAGTTAAGCAACTCGAAAATATAACTCTGAAATATTCCATTTATATGTATGTAATTTAGACAAAGAAGTCTCACGTTCTGACAGTAAGGCATTTTGAGACTTTGGTTGTTTGAACTAACCGAGCATCGATAAGCAACCAAAAGCGCCACATCCCCAAAAAAGTTTTCGTAATTCAGATTGGGCGTTCTAAAATTTAGAGTGTTAGATACCGGTCGGGATCTAGATGGTGGATAACGTTACCCCTTTTATGATCACATTCCTTACTTTTGTAATGAACACTGATCCTGATAGTGCAATCAATATCAGAACAGCCTGGTACAAATGCAGAATTTCACGCAAACAACATTAACCAGAGAAATGATTAAAAAAATCCAAGACCACAGACTCTGCCTATCCCTAGAGACGGATTATCATATGGTAAACAAAAAAATTGAAGTATTTCAATCAACTCATTAGTTCATGTTTCATCTCTCTATTCACCCTTCTTCTTTCTAGCCAATCATACTGAGTAGACTATAGCACTTAAAATAACAATAGTTGTGCCAGTTTACAGCCAATAGTTGACGATTATGCTTTCCAAAGATATACCACCATAAACACTGTAGTCAATAAAATGTAAAAACAGATAACTTATTACTGCCACCAAACGGTAGATTTAGTACAATATTTGTTAGCTGGTTTTAAAATCATTCAGTGCTGTTGAAATAGCTTGTATAGTCGCTATAGGTGTTACTGTTGTACAAGACCACGGCCCACTATTTGAGTTAACTAATTTGAATATTCATTTTTTTCAATTTATTGTATTTCAAATCTTATAAGACTATATATTAATTATTAATTTTTTATATAACTTTATCCTACTCAATTTAGTGTCACTAAATTTATTAGAACGACTACAACATATTCATAAAAGGCTACCGTACGATGGCCAGTTTTTCCACAATGAAATTTAATTTCCAATGCGCTAATTCATTTTACTACAAATGTTACAAAAAAAATGAGTTTTACTGATAGTCTTGAATTTAAATTACAATAATTAGAATATGGAGGGGCTGAAATCTCAAGCTCTGAGATATCAAAACTTCGGTTTTGGTCAAGGATTTTGATATAGCTTTCGGCATAAAACTTTTATGAGGACATGGTTTTTAGTTTTGGGCAGCGATGTATTTCAAACATAACTTTTTGTTCAAGTACAAGTAATTTTTATATCTGTTTAGAAATTTATTACAAAACTGACAATCAACATCAATACGTTTGTCGCTCTTTATCCAATGGACTTAATTTTTATAATAGTACATGAATGAAACGGACTTATGCTCGGACTCTACTAAGGGAAAATCTCCAATTCAACTAGAATAATTTAATTTACAAGAAGCCATAATGGTCTAAAACAATTCAAACAAAATTAAAGAATTTTAAAATAGTAAATAAAAATAAACTTAACTTAGTTTGTCTTGCTTGATGTCTTGATGTCTCAACTATAAGCCTCTCTCGCATTACTTCATTTATAGTATAAATATTATCAGCTATTTCTTGCAGTGCTTTATTTTCTTTATTTAAAAAAACACTAGTATATGTTACGTATTCGATTCATCAGAAATCGTGTTGATTTTTTTTGGCAAAAAAAAAACAACTAAAACATCGAAATGCTTCCAAACAAAACTTAAAATGAGCATACATCCTTTGAGTTTTCTTTTTTGTTTGTTTCAATACAACAAAATTACACGAAAAGAGATGTCGTATATTATCATCTCTTTTGTTTCGTTTTATTTAAGCAAAGAAATAATGTTAGAAAACAAATAAAATTCGTAACGTTTGTAAAGAGAATGCAAGTATATAACAAAAACTATTGTAACCTTGATGGTTCGACAGTGAGTCAAACATTTATGTATACAGACTGACTTTAGTAAAAATGTTAACGAAAAATGCAATGAGGTGTGGGTTGTTTATTGTTACAAACTTTACCTGTTAAACACCACGTAATTTGGCAACGTGCTGCCGGATAATCATAACAGATCATAAATTAACATAATTTAGTGAAAAGATGATACAATCAGCAAACCACTCAAAAACCTCTCCATTTAGCGTTTCGAGAAAACATTACAAAATCAAAAATTCATATTTCTTTCAAAATTCCAAAAATATTGTAAAAACTTAATAAAATCAAACTTTTTCAAAATTCTAAAGATATTCCAAAAATTCTTACAAAATCAAAAGTTATAACGAAAAGTTATAACGAAATCAAATATTGAAACTTTTTTCAAAAATTCCAAAAATATTCCAAAAATTAGAATAAAATCAAATATTTAAACTTTTTCTAAATTCAGATAAAATTCCAAAAATTCTTAAAAAATTCGAACTTCTTCCAAAAATCATTTTTTTGACACACTTAAAAATATTTGTTTGACAAACTTATAATACACCAATATTCTCAATAATAATAATTTCATTCCATACAAATAACTAATTTCATTTTTTCTAAAATAATAAATTAAAATCATTCTTTTGACACACTTGACATTATCATTTTGACAAACTTATAATGCCATAATTCTCTATAATAATAATAAAATTGCATGTCATACAAATAATTATTTAATTTTTTTTCCAAAAAGTTGGGTAAAAAAGTAAATAAAAATCTTTCTTTTGACACGTTTGACAACATTTGTTTGACAAACTTATAATGCCATAATCATCAATAATAATAATAAAATTTCATTTCAAACAAATAATTAATTTTATTTTTTTCAAAAAATTGGGTAAAAAACTAAATAAAAATCTTTCTTTTGACACACTTGACCACATTTTTTTGACAAACTTATAATGCAATAATCTAGTTTTTGGTCTCACATACCAATACCGACCATTAAGATTTCTCCAAATTCAATGTTCCTAGTCGTAATCACTTAAAATGAACTTTTTTTAAGCTAAAAATATGCAAATTTCCTTGTTTTGACAAACTTGGCGATTTTTTTGCACACACTTAAGGGGACAGCTTTCAAACACATTGTACTTTCGGCTCTTACCATTGAGTATGCCCACTTTTAGAATTAAATGTTTTTGAAATCCCTTTAGCGGTTAGATTCATCGGTTGTGACGGACGGCCGGCCGGCAGACAGACAGTAGGTCCTAAAACGTCGAGAAATGCCAAAAATAGTGGGAATTAGAATTTCATTTTTGGCTCATGAATTCAATACTTTGGTTTTTTCAAAACCGAAGCAATTTAAATAAAAACTCAGTTTTACTAATTTTCCTTAATAAATTTAAATTTTGTTGAAATAATTCATTCAAAAATAAAAATTAGCAACTTAAAAGGTTTTTTGATTATTCACGAACTGACTTTACTTCACCTATGTGTTTTTGGATCCTCAGAAACTGTTCCAATAATATATTTTTCACCAGTATATATGTCAAACAAAACTACGAAAAAAAAGCGCGATGAAAGAAATCAAAAATAAATAACCGTTGAATTGTTTGTATACCGTGGAGAAACAATCGATAATAAATCATATCGATAATTTCGAATCAGTAAATGCGTGTGTGGGTTTCTCAGATAAACAGCTTTGTAACACTTTCGATCTCTATCAAGGTGGATCCCGAGATTGAAATAACGACTAGGAACCATACACTCTCACTTAATCTCCAGTAGGGCGGCAGCAGTGTCATGGGAAGAAGTGGTGCAGATCATGTTGCAATTTAGTCGGCAACTACCTCTAACGGTTTCCTTATTCCATCCCCCGTGAGCAAGGGAATTATGATTATTGAAGACACTGGCTCACTTCAGTCGTATAGACTATAATATCGTGTTGGTGTTAATTTCAATTCCGACCATCGTAGCTTCTGTACTTGTCTTGCAAAGAGGAAAACATTATTGTTCCATGTTCCACATTTTGATTCGGGAGTCTGAACCTGGTTAAATTATGTTTGGTTCAGGTGTGATATTTTGATTCTTATTTCGTTTTTCAATATACGAACTGTCTGAAAAATATAAAATACAGAGTGCTGTTTCATAAAGACAATGCACCGTGTCACAAATCAATGAAAACTATGGAAAAATTGCAAGAATTAGGCTACGAATTGCTTCCTCATTCACCGTATTCTCCAGATCTGGCCCCAGTGACTTTTTTATGTTTGCAGACCTCAAAATAATGCTTGCTAGAAATGATTGGCAATGGTCCTAAATATACACTGATGCAATTGTTTGCAGGATGTCAGCAGTTTAGAGGTCACCAATTGCCACATGAGGCTATCTTTGATATCTTAGAAAATTTCACAGATTTTAACAGATTCAAGAGTTAAAATGAAAACCGAATCGATTTGGCCTATGAGCCTGGAAATTTCACTCGTTACACCATAGCAACAAAATCATCCTACAAGATGAAGAACTGTCGTTTTTCAACGAGGTATTTTAATATTATTCCATCTCTGGAATGCCATTCCAGTGTGGGTTTTTTTCTCATGAAATATTTCGGTTTTTCTTCAAAGATATAGATATTAGTGTGACAATCACGCGTACACTCTTGCTGCTCTCTGTTTTAAGCAATAGGCAAACATCTCGGGTTTCAGGATTTCTTGAAATACCAAAAACTTCATTTCTCGAAATTGAGGGTTCCCGAAAAAATAATCTTGAGAATCGAGAAAAAAAAAATTCTTAAAATCCTAAAATACGAGCAACAGCAAAAAAATGTCAATAAACTATGTTATTCAAATAGAAATTTAAAAAACACAGACTGTCAATGGCTGCGTCAGGTTTCTGACAATTGCGTACGCTTTTGCGATACACGATTGTCCGATTTAAAAAAATTGCCCTAATTTAGAATCAATGTTGGTTTAATTGTTTTAAAGGTTTAAGATCGTCTAGGGTTTACTGCAATAAATGATATCCTTGCAATGATGCTCATAAACTTTAAATTGAGCATGTCGAGTACCTTTTGAACGTGTTTGTGGATGTATAAAATAATTTACTTATTTTACAGGAAATTTTTAAGTTTTGATTTTTCTCAAATTTAATTTCTAAGATGTCAGAACCAAAAAATAACCTTTTTTCAAAGATTTATGGACTGAACCTAAAGTTGCTGAAGTTTTGAGGTTTCGGGATGGAAATTTGTAATGAAGCGCTCTTCGTTGCCTAATCAATGAAGAGGCATAGCAGGTCGCGTACCTGGATGATATTTTTTTAGCCCCATGCTAGTTTCAGCCAAGGGATCGAGAGATGTTTCCTGCTACTTCAGCACAAATAACATAACGTACGCGAAATACATGATATATATGGAAATGAGAAAAACGCAAGTGAAAGAATGAGACTCTGGCGACCCCTTTATGCGAAAGAACCACGATTACCACGTCCAACCCCTTACTTCAACACACACTATCGATCGCACCTCACACGCTCACACATACGCACCTACATTCATCCCCACATTCTTACACACTTGAAACCATCCAATATCATTCATTATCAAGAAATATGGTGAAAATTGAAACGAAGTAAAATCAATTCAAAACGTACATTATAGAGTAAATTCAATAGCCCCACACACTTAGCATAATTGATCTTAAAACTCTGAAAATAAATGTTATTCATATGGTTAAAATTTTCGCCGTTGTATTTAATAACACAATTATTTATGTAATAATTTTGACACATCATCGTAACCAGAAAATGAAGGTTGATTTATAGGAACATATTTGTTTGGTATTCTTTGTAAAAATTTAGAGGTGAATCAATTATGTTAAAAGAAAAATCTATGAATAAATTAGTTCAATTAAAGGGAGCAAAGTAGAAAATTTAGTTATTTTTTTTTTTAGAAATTTATTTTACAACTTTGTATCTAATGTGTCTCATGAACATGCATCACATGAACCCGCCCACATCCTCACACTCATACACACACGCATACATACTCATTCATACCTCTAACCTAAAATAAAAATAAAATAAAACTCACCCCATGAATATGTCCAGAAACCATCTCTTACGTCGTCCGCATACTGCACTGCCTAGCCCCATGATATCACTCGGCAACATTTCGATCCAACCGTAGCGTATTTGATACACCAACATTTATAACATGCACTCGGTGTCGAACGTTGAAAATGCCATATGATGGAATAACTGGCTTTAAGATGATGGATATAATAACCAAATAATTATACGTCGTAAATGGCCCTTCAAATCTTGAAACATATACACAATGCTGGATGATGAAATCTTATCAATGGTATTTTATGACCAGTGACCTTTAAGCACGTTGCTGGTTGACGATACACCGCAAATTATTCATGTATATGTTGCTGGTGGATATACCGTAATTTATACTTGTAACGGTAGCCCATGAATATACGTCGCGGTTGGCCTAGCACACCGTGCTACACGATGCGAGCAAAGATAATAAAACGAAACATATACACACTACATATAATTTGATTTTATTTGAACTATTCAAACAGTAATTTGTCTAAATCTTCTCTATTTTATTTATCAAATGTGGGCGAACAATGTCTTGACTTAACATAAATTATCACTTATAACATTCCAATAGGTTTTTAATTTTGTTTAATGGACGTATACAACATTTTTCGTATATTTTTTCTTTTGTTTTTCTTTTAAATTTGGTAATTTTAAATAATATTATGTTTAGTAATTATGTTAGAATGTTTAGCACCAAAAAATTCTGTTTCGTGATAGGCTTACTATTATATTTGCCTTAGTACCAAAAAAAAACAGATAATCGACGCACATATTACATAATTTTCCGTGACGCGGATAATAGATAAATTTAAAACTATTAGTTACTTTAAATTAACATTTATCGGACGATTCACTTCAATAAATTAAGAAAACAAATTTGCTACTACACACGGTTCAATAACATTCAAATCGGCCTTGGAAATAGTAGTTTCCCGTATTAAATATTTTTGTTTGGTTTAAGTTATTGATTAATCTAATTTGATAATTAATTCACATAAATTTACACTCAACGGCACTAACATTAATTTAACAGAGTTTGGCATGCAATATTGATTTAATATATTTTAGGTATTAACAATAATTTAATAGATTTTTGTTTTTGATTAATAAATACCATTTTTATTGTCCTGTAATTGACTAGCATCTCATCACCACCAAAGATATCAAAACCACAAAGAAACAATACAATAACATCACATGGATGAGAAAAATAATAGACTACAAGTCACAATAGCATGACAAAATAAGAGAACGAGGCTAACCGTCAACTCCTATTTATATGCAGTCAATAACGAATCGATAAGGTAGTTTTTTTTGGAAAATTTTATTTTCGTTACATCGTTAGTTATTAACCCATTAAGAAGTACGGACTGCTAGTTTGTAATAGAAGTTGGAAAAGATTTCGAAGAAAGACATTGTTTACAAAACAATTAAGCGAATTAAACATGATTATGGATTGATGATAAAACACAACCGTTTTTCTAACAATTTTACAGCGAGTAATCAATATAAATCAAACGTAGGAAACTACATTAGAAAATATTTTTAATTAATAGCCGTTTGTAGGAAGTCTATATGGATTAGCGGAACTATGAATACAATTTGAAAAAGGGAAATTACATTTAACAAATATTATTCAACTTGTTTTAATAAATTTTTGTAGTGGAAACTATAGTAAATGACGACCATCGATTGAGTATAAGAAACTATTTAAAAAAAATGAAGACAACTATGAAAACATATATGAGGATTTAAGTTACGGTAAACTTGGTGGGAGCGGGACAGTGGTTTGAATTATAATAATGGAATTTGAATTACCCGACATAACAAATTTTCGAGAATTTTTCGAGTATTCCTGTCGGGAAATTCCTGACGACCATCTCTAGCCATTACATATTACTGGTATTACAAGACAGATGTCGCTATCGAAGTTTATATTTTCGGAGTGCCATCTTATAAATCCCTTTAAAACATAAAATTTTTCATTGATTTAATTTTTGTTGTACAACAAAAGCCATAAATATATTAAAATAACACATCCCGTTGATAAATCCTAACATAAAAACCCATTACTATAATAAAACCATCTTTTATCTTAAATATTGAGAAAAATAAGAATAACATATTAATTCAAGAAATTAATGATAGACCGACGAATCAACTTTCCAAATCAATATATCAATGTGAAAACAAATGAAGGAAATGTTTCCCATTGAACACAAAAAAAACAGGCCAAATATAGATAAGACTAAGGACAGTGATTTTATGGACAATAAAGAATATATACGTTCCATAACTGTATACTCAATTCCTTCATTTTTTCTTCGTTTATTCATATCATAAAATTTCTTATCTCTTTTGTGTTCGTTTTCTTGACTTATTTTATCTGCCACAAAAGACTAATAAACCTTAAATGTATCAAATTGGAGTGGAAAGTATTTTAAGTGTTTTGTGCTATAGCTAAGCATTATAAAACCAAAAATATTAAATCAAACCATTTTTCACATATTAAAATTATTATTATTCTTACTGAAATTATCAATATTATTACAAGAATGAATTTTATTTAATAATTTTTGATTATTTTATTATTTAATATCACATAAAAATATCATTTGTATATTTATTGCTTTTATTTGTGGTTTATAAATTATTCTAATGATGTAAATGAAATGTTTGTTTTATTAATAACTTTAAATGCCAGATAACATTTGTGCGAATGAAAAAAATATAAATATGTAATTTTATTATTTAATTTTATTACTATTATTTGTAAATATGTAGTTTGCAATAATAGGTGTGTTTACCTTGCTTGTCAAAAATAAAGTGATGGAGAAAACATGAACTTGTAGACTCATTGGCGTAACTAAGAAATGGTACCAGGGGGGGGCCTGGCCCCGTAATATTGCTGAGTAAAATAATAAAAATTTCCCGTATTTATTTCTTTTTTTAATACAATCAATAATTGATCTTTAATTATGATCCAAAATTTCATAGTTCAATCAGATTATTTGTTTTTTTTGTTGTCATAGTTATACAATTTGTTTGAAAAAATAACAAATGTTACTTTACTGCCACCGTAAAAATAAAATAAAAATGCCGTTACTTTACAGCCACTTTGATTATAAGTCAAAAAAGTAAGACTTTAACTAACTTCCTAGCGGCAGTAAGTTAAACTTTACAGCCGTTTGCCGAAAAAATAAATATTCAAGAACAAAAACAAAACTTTAATAATATTAAATAAAGAAAAACAAGTTCCTTAAATTTTCAAGTGATTTAAGAAATAGGATTTTAGAAAACATAATTGACGATTTATTTTCAAGCCTATCACTTAATTTGGAAGTATTATTTCCGAAGGCTGAAACAGCCCGTTCCGATTCCACACTTATTGGTGGAGTGGACAATCTGTAATCATTATACATTCGCTGCAAATGCGGTCATCTATATATCCTATGAACGTTTTTCTGAGATATTTTTATTTTGCTGCTAATATTGGTGAACAGTTTAAAATATTTTATGTAAATGCATTTTGACCAAAACAGTGTTGTATAGGTGAGCAATTTCACGAAGATTCAACATCGTTTTGACTTGACCCCTTTTAATTTTGATTATTTTTTGTTTATAGATAGTCTTTGATAAATAAAAAATACAAGTTCTCTTAGAATTTTTTTTTTCGACCAGGGGTCTTCACAGGGTGCCCCTCAATTTTTGTTATTTTGTGATGTGAGTGCATTTTGACGTGCGATTGTAGAAAAACTACTCAATCGATTTTCATAAATGATATGTCGTTGAATAGGTATTAGAACAAAGTTTTTAAAAATGTACACTGTTAATTTTTTGAAATAATATTTAATGGTGTAACATAAGAAAAAAATGGTGTAATTGAAAAAACGATGGCATTTACTTCTGTTTTTTTTTTTTTTAACTAAATTGAAGCTTATTTTATACTAACCACTTGTGAAAGTTTCGGACACGCGTTATTTTTTGTTTGTAAGATAAAATTCGTTGTGCATATGACTGTCGGGAATCAGTTTTTTTTGTTCTGAAGAAAAATTATAAAAATGGCGATTTTTAGATTCAGATTTTTTTTAATGTTAAATATCAAATATTTTATTATTAAATGAACTTTTTAAAAAGCAATTTCAGTCAAGTTCAGCAAAATTTTGCGACATTTTGACTCGACCCTTTTTAATTTGGTCTATTTTGGTCTATATTTAAAAAAATTCTACTTGAAGCCGTATTTTTCATTTATCAAAGGCTATCTATAAACCGAATATAGACCAAAATAGACCAAATTAAAAAGGGTCAAGTCAAAATGTCGCAAAATTTTGCTGAACTTGACTGAAATTGCTTTTTAAAAAGTTCATTTAATAATAAAATATTTTGATATTTAACATAAAAAAAAAATCTGGATCTAAAAATCGCCATTTTTATATTTTTTCTTCAGAACAAAAAAAACTGATTCCCGACAGTCATATGCACAACGAATTTTATCTCTAAAACAAAAAATGATGCTAGTCCTAAACTTTCTCAAGTTGTTAGATATAAAATAAGCTTCAATTTCGTTTAAAAAAAAAAAAAACAAAAGTAAATGCCATCTTTTTTTCAATTACACCATTTTTTTCTTATGTTACACCGTTAAAATTATTTCAAAAAATTAACAGTGTACATTTTTAAAAACTTTGTTCTAATACCTATTCAACGACAAATCATTTATGAAAATCGATTGAGTAGTTTTTCTACAATCGCTCGTCAAAATGCACTCACATCACAAAATGACAAAAATTGAGGGGCACCCTGTGAAGACCCCCGGTCGAAAAAAAAAAATTCTAAGAGAACTTGTATTTTTTATTTATCAAAGACTATCTATAAACAAAAAATATCAAAACGATGTTGAATCTTCGTGAAATTGCTCAGGTATTAAACTTGAATTAATACTGCGTTACAGATTATTTTTCCAAATTGTTTTCCTTTAATAAGTCGACCGGAACTACATCCTCAGTTGCATTTTCGTTGTAATCTGTGCTTGGTGATCGAGTAATGTGAGAAGCCCAATCATCCGTTTAACGTCCATTGTCTGCAACGTTGCCATTCTGCAAATGTTTTAATATTACAGATGTTTAGGTTATCCTCTCCTTTGTATGTGTTATTGAGGCATTTGTCAATCCACGAGCTAATGGGTTGCTTTGATTTTCTAGTTTTTTCAGAACAAGCTCTAGAGATGCATAGGCTTAGGCCAATATTTCATTGTAAAATTAAGAAAATAAAAAAAAATTAGAGCTAAAAATGCAAATATTTTTGTTAAAAAATATGAAGCAACAGAACTAAATTTCGGTTGTTAATAATCCAATTGCTAGTGACATATATCCATTGATCATATTGTGACGTATGGTCTTCTTCAAGGATTAAAGGCCGCATATGTATAGATTTATATGAAAGTTTATCACTTCGAGAAAGCAATAGCGTGACATCAAAACAAATTCCATAACTTAGATTTAGGTTGCTACTGTTGACTAAAAGAGTTCATCCGCCAACATCCCTAAGGTATCATTTTCGCTACTGATAACTCACTGCTTTCGCCAGTAATATAGAAAATCTCACGTTAACTCATATACCGGGAATGCAGCTGAGCAATTTCACGAAGATTCTACAACGTTTTGACTTGACCCTTTTAATTTTGATTATTTTTTGTTCATAGATAGTCTTAGATAAATAAAAAATATAGGTTCTCTTAGAATTTTTTTTTTCGACCAGGGGTCTTCACAGGGTGCCCCTCAATTTTTGTTATTTTGTGATGTGAGTGCATTTTGACGAGCGATTGTAGAAAAACTACTCAATCGATTTTCATAAATGATATGTCGTTGAATAGGTATTAGAACAAAGTTTTTAAAAATGTACACTGTTAATTTTTGAAATAATTTTTAACGGTGTAACATAAGAAAAAAATGGTGTAATTGAAAAAAAGATGGCATAGCCTTTTTTTTTTTAACCAAATTGAAGTTTATTTTATATCTTACAACTTGTGAAAGTTTAGGACTAGCATCGGTTTTTGTTTTAGAGATAAAATTCGTTGTGCATATGACTGTCGGGAATCAGTTTTTTTTGTTCTGAAGGAAAATTATAAAAATGGCGATTTTTAAATTCAGATTTTTATTTTATGTTAAATATCAAATATTTTATTATTAAATGAACTTTTTAAAAAGCAATTTCAGTCAAGTTCAGCAAAATTTTGCGACATTTTGACTCGATCCTTTTTAATTTGGTTTATTTTGGTCTATATTTAAAAAAATTCTACTTGAAGCCGTATTTTTCATTTATCAAAGGCGATCTATAAACTAAAAATAAACCAAATTAAAAAGGGTCGAGTCAAAATGTCGCAAAATTTTGCTGAACTTGACAGAAATCGCTATTTAAAAAGTTCATTTAATAATAAAATATTTGATATTTAACATAAAAAAAAATCTGAATCTAAAAATCGCCATTTTTATAATTTTCCTTCAGAACACAAAAAACTAATTCCCGACAGTCATATGCACAACGAATTTTATCTCTAAAACAAAAAATGATGCCAGTCCTAAACTTTCACAAGTTGTAAGATATAAAATAAGCTTCAATTTGGTTTAAAAAAAAGAAAAGGCTATGCCATCTTTTTTTCAATTACACCATTTTTTTCTTATGTTACACCGTTAAAAATTATTTCAAAAAATTAACGGTGTACATTTTTAAAAACTTTGTTCTAATACCTATTCAACGACATATCATTTATGAAAATCGATTGAGTAGTTTTTCTACAATCGCTCGTCAAAATGCACTCACATCACAAAATAACAAAAATTAAGGGGCACCCTGTGAAGACCCTTGGTCGAAAAAAAAAATTCTAAGAGAACCTATATTTTTTATTTATCAAAGACCATCTATGAACAAAAAATAATCAAAATTAAAAGGGGTCAAGTCAAAACGTTGTTGAATCTTCGTGAAATTGCTCAGCTAGATTCTTACTGTGAAGCAGTGAAGTAATAAGTTTTTAATGAAAAGTAACAAAGAATTTTTTAACAATTCACCGCTTCACAATAAAAAAATTAACAAATCAACGAAAACTCATCCGCATGGGAGCTTAATATAACTTATTTTTTAACAGGATGTTGTGTTTTCATTGATTAATTCCGGCAAATATGGTGATCCCGTAACCCCGGAGTTTGCTTTTAATAATTCTGGGGCTCAGAGATCGTAAAACTATGTCTTGATTCCTATAGTTTTAGTGTTAATTAGAATTCAATACTAATTTTTCATCGTTCACACTTCACAGTAATCAAACATTCCATTAGCCATTTTATGAATTGCTTCACAACGATCTTCATTCAACGATATTCAAAATTCAGATAATTTATATCTTGACTCAAAATATAAAGTATGATGAATGACGTCGTCAATTTGCCATACAAACAAAACATGGAAAGTGGTAATTCTTTTTTATGTTCTGGTGTGGTTTTAAGTCTTATGGAGTTATCAGAAGCAGTTTTTTAAAACGAAATTTGGGTTTATTGCCAAGTCTTTCGTTGAATTCAATCTCGAAAATGTGGCTTACTAAAAAGTAAGTGATATCCATATCAAATGAATTTGATACATCATATCGTTCGAAGAGAAAATGTTTTCTCTTTTAAAATTCGCTAATACGAACCAATAAGATAAACGAACATTGGGGATTTTTAAGATCAATTCGTAAAGATGTAATGGAAATTATGTATGGCTTGAAGTTTCTCAGAAAATAACTCCACTGCACATTTTTCGTGTTTCGGATGAATTCGAACCTCCTCGCCAGTACCTGGTTCAAATCCTTAGGCAGACACGCTATAAACGAACATTTTATAGAAACACTTTTGACAACATTTTTGGTTTGTAGAATGAACCTTAGTCGCCTATTCCTCACGAAAAATGACAAACTTTTTAAAGTTTAAATCTTATTAATTTGAAACGAAGATCAGTGGTATGAAGTTTTTTTAAAATTGTGAAAATCTAGTTCGATTTTATTAATTCTAATATTTTAATAATGGTTTTGGTAGATGGTTTTTCTAGCGTGGTGATCATATATCACAACCACTAATTCTCTTTTGAAATAATTGTAAAAAGTGATTTACTTACAGAAAAAACCATTTTGTTTTCTCTAACGGGCAAATAAATACTGCATGAACTTAATTTTCTATGGGAGGCCAAAATTCATCTAGGGGGGGCCGGGCCTTCTGGGCCCCTACCTAGTTACGCCTATGCTTGTAGTCAGAAAAACTAAAAGAGCGCCAGCTTGTATACATCATTATTTGACATAAATTTGGTTATTCATATAATTGGTTATTTAGTTAGACATGCTCTACTATAGATGGCAGTACGGGTAAGTTGGTTGCTTTTAACTTTTAATATATACAAATGTAAATTTTAATTCAATATAAATGTAAACAAAATTATGGAAAGAATAAAATAACAATAATACGAAATTTTCTTTCAGTTCCGTTTTCTTTTCAGATTGTGATGATTCTGAACATCCCACGCCCATTGCAAATCAGAGTCAGAACATGAATTGCATATTTTAGTGTTTGGGCGAATTATGTCTCCGCAGATGGTTTTAATGGCCACAACTCTAACGAAGCCGTCTTGACCTGGAATTATTCTGATTACGCGACCCATCAACCATTTCGTAGGTTGTTGACGCCGCTTCAAGATTCCTAAAAAGAAATAAATGGAAAATCAGTATCTTAAATATTAGTCAATAAATATGAGAAAATTTATCTTATATTTTCTCTTGAAAGATGAAATATCCCAAATTAACATTTTTATAGTCCTAGAAAGAAATAAATAGAAAAATTAATAGATATATTATTCAATTAATTAGAATTAAGATTGACTTCGATGTTGATTACTATTAGTTGTTTACATTTTTTATATACGTCAACTTGACAACTAATATTATTTCCACTCAATCTGAGTTCAAAGCAGTTTTTGGCGGCTTTCAGTAGTTTCATTGTTTTATTGCAGAAAAAAGAAACATGATTGTGGAATATATTGTTGTTTGGTTGTCGGCACTGAGATTTAATTATATATAAGTCAACATGTTTGTATTATATAGCTCTCTTCTTCATATATATTCAAGCTAATTAGCTCTCTTCGTTTTAATTTTCGTTTTGATCATGGTCGCTTTGACTTTAGTAATGTGTACATAAAATTAAAGTATTTAATTAAAGAATATAAAGATGAAAATAAAGATCTTGTGATTAATGTTTGAAAACCTGTGAGTCTCTTTTTTGTTTTTCGATGAGGATTGAGTAGTGTAAAGAAAGACTCAGTCCATAATTAATTAAGCAAAACTGGTCTTAATGGAAAAAAAAATGCGAGTCACGTCGTAGCTGCCGCCATTACGGTTATGTAGAAATTTCAAGCTGAAAATAAATGCTACAGTGTTTTTTCATATATGCAAATATATGTAAATTATAGATATTTTTAACATAACTAATGTATTGGTCTTTGACCTTTTAGGCAAGGAGATATTATGTTCTTGCGAATTAACTAGCAGATTATATCATCAGCATCCAGTATATACGCCATGTTATAGGCGATATATAATATAGTATACCAGTTATTCTTCAGATTATATCACCATCAGCCATATAAACGCCATGCTAGGCGATATATAATATATTATATCAGTTGTTCAGTAAGCTATTCGTCGAATATATCAGTTATTCATCAATTTACGTCATCATCAACCACATATATGCGATGTTAGGCGATAGAAAATATATCATATAAGTTGTTCATTGTTATTGTTGTTCATATCGATTATCAGTTATTCATATAGTTCATATCAGTTATTCATCAAATTACATCGTTGTCAACCAATATATACCATATTAGGCGATATATAATGTAAATTACATAAGTAATCATCTAATGTGCTTTATTAGGCACAAAATACAAAATTAAGCCACCACAACGGGTCGTATCATCAATCAGCAATATAAATGCTATCCCACTTATTAGGCCTCTGACTCATCAATTAACAACATCAATAAATAAAATACAGTCCACTGCCAAGCTAGAGACGCCAACATAGGTGGTGCATCATTCTCTATTACCACAACAAGATAACCTAAGTTTGGATTTGTTGCAGATGTTTTCCATTTGTGGTGTTGTTGCAGTGATAATAAGTATTCCTTATGCCATCTTTGCCAAAAATGCTGTATCATTCGCTGAATATGTTGCCACCGGGATAACCTATTCGCTTTGATACCCAAGAGGTTCGGCTCTGGTGTTAGTGCATGTTCTATTATAAAGTTACCTGGCGTTAAAGGGTCTATTTAGTTCGGTGTCATCTCACATATCGGTCGAGAATTCAAAACGGTACCAGCAATGTTGTCATCTCTTCAAATGTTAGCCGTTATTCTCCTATTATTCATTTATTATGCTCACCAAATTATGTGCTGTTAAACATATATCGTTTGAACAAAAACCTAACAGTCCTGAACAACATACTTTTCCATTTTTCATATATGATGCGACCTCATTACATTTTTCATTAACATTTTATATTGACAATCAATCATTACACCTAATCTTCAGATTCCCTGTAAAAACATCAAGGCTATAATAGTTTTTGTTATTGAATTCTCTTTGCAAGTCGTTTCAAACCGTCCTTTCTTTTATTATTTTTTTGCTTAAATAATAATAAAACAGAAGAGTTAATAATACAACCAACTCTACACTCTCTTGTTTATTTTAATTTAAAAAATCATAAATAGAAAAACAATTAACAATTTTTGTGAGTTGTGTTTAGAACTTAAAACAAGATTATGATGAAAATTAAATTCAATAAGTGCAGATTATTTGTGATAATAAGAAAAATAATAATGATTTTTATATTTGTTTGTTGATATTAAATTTTGTTAAATTAATTTATTGTCAAAGATTGGTGTTTTTTTTTATTATTCTAACAGTGTGTAGTATACGTTGCTGTTAACAAAGTTTTGTGTTATAAAAAGTTTAACTTTTGCATCAATGGTAAAAATCATACAAATATGCTAAACAAATTTCTTCATTTCATTGAGCTATTGTATAAAGCATACTTTGTAGATAGATAGTGAGAAGTTGCATAGAAATTAGTACATTTAGCTTTATATGTAAGTTAGCGTATGCAAATTTAGTTCATCATCACTATTTGAACGAAATCAATTTACTTCAACGCGAAACATATATGTACAACGCGAAGTATTTGAGGAATTATGCATTGCATTCTACATAGCGTCCATGGATGACGCTCCAGATGTTTTTTGTGATAACTGATTTTTTTTTAGAAATGCAATTTGTGACAGCATATGTTCCACAGGACTGGTATTGGTAGACAACATTCAAGATACAATTAATGTAAGCAATTTTTGTATTATTTTGATTTATATAATTTTTGTATTATAGTTCGTCTTTTTCGTATTAAATTATTACCTTTTGGTTAGTTAAAATTTTAGTGAGTAAAATTACTCGATAATGAAAATTATTAGTGTTGAATTAGAGATCTTTCTAGTGTATTAGTTCGGGCTTGGTCCGTACATTCATGTATCATTTTAAGATTTAAAATAAACCCTTGGTAAATAGAAACCAAACGTAGCTATATTAAAAGTCGATTGCGACACGTTTTAGGTAATATTTGGTTGATTTTATGGCTGCCTCCCATAATCTGCCAAAATTTGGTGCAGCAAGTAGAACAAAATGCCATTCGATATTCTGCGTTGTACAATAGCTACTTTTCATGAAACCGAGTGATCCGGATCATCTTAAGTTTTCCATGCAAATTAAGATCCAACTTTGTCTTTGGATCACAAATCATGATCTAAAAAATAGTTCATGTTTGAAAATGTAGGTGAATAAATATTTTGCATTCCGTAATTGGTATAATGAAAAAAAAAAGAGAAAATTTAAGAACCGAACGTATCCAAACGTAATCTAAATAAAAAATATAAATAAAAACAAATTAATTTAATTTAAAAAGTTTATTCACACAAAATTATTTGGGATGTACACCAAAATTGTTTGGAAAATTGAATTTGAAGAAATGTAAAAATAAAATTAATAAAAAATATAAAAAAATAGAATATAATTTTGAGTAGTCCCAAAATTAATATTTCAATGTAATTCTGAGTTGTACCTTTAGGCAATTATTATACCACTCGGACTCTCCCATTATTACATGTTTGTGTCGTTTCATGAAAATTCACTTGATCTGGATAAGATCTGTGTATTAAAGAATGGCCGATGATACGTAACTCGGTATTGCGGCAATTGTCCCATGAGTTGTTGTTGTTGTTGTGTTTTCAAGCGACACACTTCACACATCTCCCGGTGACTGCGCGTACTTCATTCTTGCATCTCATATAATATTTGTGCTTCAATATGGTCAACAAAGCCTTTGGAACAGCATGTAGCTGATTGATGTGCTCATCTCGTATGATCAAGGTTGTTATATGATACCTTGATCTTATGATTATTGGATGTTTCATCTCGTATGAAACATCTGTCTTATCAATCTGCCTCCGACTCACAATAAACCACCCTCCTGGTCTATAAAAGGAAGAAGACTAATTAATTTCGATTTTTTGTTTATTATCAGTGAGAGTCAAACTGTGTTCGTCTTATAACCAAATTAAGTGCGTGTTGTTTGGATTCAATATACTGACGTGAGAACTCAAGATTCTTAGCTACTCCGATTGATGATCTCGCACGGAAACAGCAGCAAAATTCGAACAATAACGAACAGTACCTTTGAAAACCTTGAACACCTGTCGATGAGCCCGGAAAGCCAGTCCATTCTTTCTATATTTATCATTGCCACCGAATTAAGTTTTTGTTCTTTTAATGCTTCGTTCTGAAGGATTTGTGGTTGATGGGACGAGACTCCATTGACTACAGTTGGTGTATTATAGAACATATGACACTATGTTGTACACAAAGGTCTGCCATTTCCTTGGACATGACGAAATCTAGCTCAGCACTGTTGCTGAGTTTTTGTACTTTAAATATCCAATAGTGATGTCATCAGTTTTTTTCAGTAATACTGCAACATACAACTTAAGATGTGGAATGCTTATTGATTTCATCGGTGCCACTCATGTCTTCGCAGTAACGATAGTTATAATGTAGCATCTTCCGTCTTCACTCTTGACCTGTCGTGTGTAGCTATCTGGATATTCTAATTTCTTCTAATCTATGCAAATCTCGTCTAATTGTTGCATAGTCATTTGCGATTATGGCTGATAACGGTTCGTTCCACTTCACACCTAATAACCAAAGCTTCTGAAATAATATCTTTATTTTTATTATGACTGGCGATAACCATCCTATAGGATCAAATGATCACGCACCAGCTACTTAACCAGCTACTTAAACCTTATTTTATTATAATTATGATGAAATGTAAATTTAACTCATTTCAAATTATTTGCTTATTTAAAAATTGCCTAAATTTAATCGAATTCAAGATTAAGGAGATTCTCGTAAAATTAATTAAAAGAGAAAAAAAATAATATCATTTTTTTATAACAAGCTAATAAAAATTAAAATCATATTCATTGTTCTATTCCTGTTGAGACATCAGTTGAAGTCAAAATAAATTTATTGTAAATAAAGTTCATTTATTGAAATTAATTGTTTTTCAAACCTTGTGTTTTTTTCTTAAACTCAGTTATACTAAAATTATTAAGTTGTGCTTAGAATTTATCGCAGTAATTTCATGGTCCTTCGAGCCGGATCGCGAAGCGTAATTATAATTTATATTTTAACCAGTGCGTCGGTGGTTACACGTTCTCGGTGAAATAGACAATTTGTTGTACATTCGCGGTTTTTTATTAAACATTTTGTGATATCCAGCATTTTGTGATATCCAGCACGCAACTTTAAAGCAACTATAAACCAGTTTGGACTATCATTTGGCGCGTTATTGGACAGCCATTTCGAAAAAAGTCTTAAGAATCTAAATGTGCGAGCTACCACATTGAAATCAGCTGCAAGAATTTCACTGATAAGTATCATTTTATTTCTTATCAAAATTTATAAACTTATTACATAAAGATTTACTATAAACATTTATTAAAATTATTATACAATATAGCGGTGCATCTGTATAAAATTTATCGAATCAGTGTACACACAATTTATAAGTTTGTTACATAAAATTTATTATAAACATTTGTACATACAATATACAAACATTATAACGGTGCATGTGAATAAAATAAAATAAGTGTATACACAAAATATATAAATTTATTACATACAAATTAATTATAAAAATATAATTGTGGGTGTAATTAATAATTAATATATATCAAATCAGTGATCACCTAAATAAACTTTTAATACCATGGCTGCTAATTTGAGTGTTACGCGTGGGCGCACTTTATCAACGCTAACAAAATTAAAACCATTTGCACTCAGTATTACTAATGCAACTACGGCTACTGCTATTGAGACTAGATTGTGTAAGCTTGAAGAAGTTTGGTTAGAATTTAATTTGGTTGAAGATAAACTCATGGTTTTAGCGCAAACTGATTCAACAGTTGAATCCAAATTTGATGAGTTTAGCGATAAGTATTTTGAGACCAAAGGCATCCTTTTAGATAAATTTCGTGAAAGGCAACCCAAGTCTTTGGAACAAAAATCTGACACAAGACCCTTTGATCTATTTTTTGAACAACAACGTGCATTTTTTGAAAGTTTTACAGAGCACACAAATAGCGGTGATAAATGTTTTAAACAATCATCATCAGATACTCCTCGATTGCCACGAATACGCATTGAACCATTTACGGGTGAGTATAACAAATGGCCAACTTTCCAAGATTTGAATTTATCTACAGTTCACAATAATACCTCGTTATCCAATGTTCATAAATTTACAATTTTAACAGGACTATTAAAAGGTGACGCAGCATCTTTAATACGTCACTTGCCAGTTAATGATATTACATATACTGAAGCCTGGGATAAAATAGTAAAACGGTATGATAGAAAACGCCCAATACTACAATCATTAATCGAAACTTATTTTAAGCAACCATCGATAATAAATGGTACAGCTCCAGCTTTACGTAAATTGAGCGATACTTCAGATGAAGTAATTCGAGGTATACGTGCTTTGGGAGGTGACGCAGTTAATCGGGATTCATGGCTCATATACATTTTATTGAAGAAAACCGATCAAGAAACACAGGAAATGTGGTCTAAAGAAACTATCAATACAGATTTTCCTACTATTGAACAATTTCTGAACTTCATAAACCAAAGATGCGAAGCAAAGGAAAATTGTATCAGTTCAGGCAAGACACAAAGAGATGGTGTATCAAACACTTATACAAAATCAATACACACAACAAATACAACAAAACCAGAAAGTTGTCCTCAATGCAAGAACACTCATTCTTTAAGCAGGTGTATTTTCTTTAAAAAATTGCCTATTGTACAACGAGGAGCAGCTGTCAAATCATACAATGTATGTTACAACTGTCTTCGAGAAGGACACACTACTCAAATTTGCCAAGTACCAATTTCGTGTAAGATTTGCATGCGGCGTCACCATACCTTGCTTCATTTTCAAGGTCCAAGCAGTACATCACTAAACCAACAGCAACTCAATGACACAGCTTCTCAATCATCTCAAGCAGCAGTTGCACTAGAAGCTGTTCCAGAACCAAGTGAATCAAATCAAATTCAATTACCAGAAGTATCAAACAAAACAGATTCTTATAATACACAAATTCCAACCAATATAACGTCGCGTCTCGCTATATTACCAACCGCACTCGTGCACGTTCGTGATATCGGTGGTAAATTACATATCGCGCGAATACTATTAGATTAGGGCTCGCAATCGTCGTTCGTTTCTGAAACTCTTGTTCAGAGATTACGTCTACCAGGTTCGTTCGCGAAAATAAATGTAACGGGCTTGGCTGGATCGAAGGCAACAACAACTAAAGGTTTAGTCAGTTTATGCTTGCAGTCTCGATATGATACAACCAATGCATTTAAAATTAAGGCATTCGTTCTACCTAAGGTGACCTCACCACTTCCGTCAGTTAAAGCAGATATTCACCAATGGTACAAAATAAATGAACTGCAGCTAGCAGATCCACAATTTCATAGACCAGGCGAGATTGATATATTACTTGGGGCTGATAGCTTCTTCAAATTATTGAAACCTGAACAATTGACAATTAACAGAACTATCATGGCTTAATCATCAAGCTTTGGATGGATAATAGCTGGGTCAATTCAAGGTTTAAACGAAGTTGAAACACAATCATATTCTGTATCAATCACTGAAGATACTACAAACGAAACTCTTCAAAATTTCTGGCGTTTAGAAGAAATTCCTGAATTCACGTCTTCAAATAAGTCTGAAGACATTTGTGAAAAACATTTTAGTGAAAGCATTTCAAAAACTGATACTGGTCGGTACGTCGTACGACTACCATTCATAGAAAATTCACCCGAGCTAGCTCAATCTAGATATGCAGCATTAAGCAGATTACGTTCAATGAAAAGAAAATTTAAAAAAGATCCTTAGCTTAAAAACGATTATTCCAAATTCATGGAAGAATATCTTGAATTAGGACATATGCAAGAAATTCCAAATGAAGAACTTTTGTGTAATGATCAGAATTGTTATTACTTGCCACATCACGCAGTTTTCAAAACTGACAGCTCAACCAGTAAAATTAGAGTTGTTTTTGATGGTTCTTCAAAATCTTCTACAGGAGTTTCTATCAACGAAAAACTATTAGCCGGCCCTACAATTTAAAGGGATCTAGTAACGATAATACTTCAATTTCGAAAAAACGCAATAGCATTTTCTGCCGATGTGGAGAAAATGTATAGGCAGGTATTAGTCCATAAAGATGACAAGAATTTTCAGAGAATTGTTTGGAGATCGAATGAAACACTACCTATAAAACATTTTCATTTAAATACCGTCACTTATGGAACTTCGTGTGCTCCATTTTTAGCTGTTCGATGTTTAAAGCAAATTGCATTGGAAAATGAATCATCATATCCTACAGCGGCGTTCAAGATTATCAACGACTTTTATATAGATGATCTACTCTCAGGTTGTGAAGAAGCCATAACGGTTAAAGATGATATCTCCAAGCTTTTATTCAATACTGGCTTATTACTACGCAAATGGAAATCAAATTCATCAGAATTTTTACAATCAATTCCAACAGAATTGGTTGAAATCACTCCATTGTCTATCAATGATTCTGACACTGTCAAAACACTCGGACTCCGATGGCAACCCTATCAAGATGTTTTCACTTATAATATCACCATAGCTTCTGAGGTCGAATCAAAAAGAGAATTTCTATCACAAATTGCCAGAATATTTGACCCTCTTGGATGGATATCGCTGTTACTATTGTTTTTAAAATTCAATTGCAGAAACTATGGTTACAGCAACTTAAATGGGATGATAAACTGCCACAAGAGATACCAAAGGAATACAAAACCTTATCATCAGCGTTGGGATTTTTATCCAAAACAAAAATACCACGACATCTGCCAATAAATACCTTTTATTCGAATGTCCAGATACATGGATTTAGTGACGCTTCAGAGCAAGCTTACGCAGCTGTCATTTATACAAGGTCAATAGATAAGCAAGGCAATATTACAACGAACATCACCATGTCAAAATCAAAGGTTGCTCCACTTAAACAAATAACACTGCCTAGGTAGGAATTGTGTGGTGCACTACTACTTGCCAAACTGTTAAAATATATACAGTCTGTAATTAATTTAACCTCTGCACAAATTTTTGCCTGGACAGACTCACAAATAGTATTAGCATGGCTGTCAGATCTACCCAAAAGATGGAAATGCTTCGTTGGAAAGCGAACTGCACAAATATTAGATACAATGCCACGTTCTAGTTGGAACCATGTCAAGAGCAAAGATAATCCAGCTGATTTAGCTTCTCGTGGTACTTCAACACTCTCGATTACCCAATCAGAACTTTGGTGGAAGGGACCAATATGGTTAACCCACGATATATCCAGCTGGCCATCAGCAACTGCAGAGCCTACAACTACATTAGAACAAAGAAAAACAGTCATTCTTACACATGCGCAAGTTAATGACTATGATGTCCTCTCAAAATTATTTGATAAATTTTCGTCATTTGAGAAAATTAAACGAGTCTTAGTAAATATTTTAAAAATCAATCCATCAAATAAACGTTTGTCATACATCGGCCTATTAAAAAAATCTCAAATGATTTGCATAAAATGGGCACAAAAGCAAGCATTCACCAAGTAGCTTCAGGAACTTAAAAAATATAAGCATCTGAAACAGAGCAACTCATTAATATCCTTAGCTCCGTTCGTTGATGGAAATGGAATTCTTAGAGTGGGAGGGCGATTATCAAACATAGAAGGAACGTTTAGCAGCAAGCATCCAATCATATTACCAAAACAACATGTTCTAAGTAATCTGATAATAGCTGATACTCACCTGAGTCATTTGCATCCAGGACCAACATTACTAGTCAGTATTATTAGACAAATATTCTGGATAATTAACTGTTGCAACATGGCTCGATATTTTGTCAATAAATGTGTAATCTGCTGCCGGCACAAGGCTGTACTCTCAAAACAGCTAATGGGCAATTTGCCAACTTCTAGAGTCACCCAAAGTCGTCCATTTCTTCGAACAGGTGTAGACTACGCAGGACCTTTACATATAAAGGCACGTTCAGGAAGGGACCCTATTACCACGTCTAAGGCATATATTTGCATATTTATATGCTTTGCTACAAAATCTGTTCACATTGAGCTCGCAAGTGATATGACAACTTCTGCACGAATTACACTTATTACACAAATCTGATGTACATAATAAATTAATATCTGATTTTCTTTCTCAGAGCGAGATCAAATTCACTTTCAATCCAGCTCATGCTCCACACTTTGGTGGATTGTGGGAGTCAAATATCAAATCCATAAAATACCATTTAAAAAGGGTAGTTAATAACGCTATACTAACCTTCGAAGACATGACTACATTGCTGACGCAAATTGAATGTGTTCTAAATTCAAGACCACTATGTCCAATTAGTGAAGATGCTACAGATTTATCAGCCTTAACACCAGGTCATTTTTTGATTGGTGAACCACTCACAACCATTCCGGAACCATCTTTATTAGAGATACCACTAAATAGACTATCTAGGTGGCAGAATATACAATCTAGAATACAGGGTTTTTGGAAAAAATGGCATCTGGAATATCTACACCATCTCCAGCAAAGACCAAAGTGGCAATTACCAGCACAAAGTTTACAATCTTGTGATCTTGTAGTTGTAAAAGAAGAAAATCTTCCACCATCAAAATGGCTACTAGGTCGAATTATTCAACTTCATCCAGGTTCAGATGGATTAACTAGAGTTGTTACCATTAAAACAACATCTGGTGAAATTAGACGTCTAATAGTAGAGATATGCAGATTACCTCTGGACAACGATCAAGATGATGAACAATGCTAGCTCAAAATCTATATTTTATCAATTCAACACAGCTATTTGCTACTATTCACTGCCTATTAATTGCTTATGTTGATTTAAGAAATAAATTTCTTAATAGGCGGGAGAATGATCACGCACCAGCTACTTAACCAGCTACTTAAACCTTATTTTATTATAATTATGATGAAATGTAAATTTAACTCATTTCAAATTATTTGCTTATTTAAAATTGCCTAAATTTAATATTTAAAAATTGCCTAAATTTAATCGAATTCGAGATTAAGGAGATTCTCGTAAAATTAATTAAAAGAGAAAAAAAATAATATCATTTTTTTATAACAAGCTAATAAAAATTAAAATCATATTCATTGTTCTATTCCTGTTGAGACATCAGTTGAAGTCAAAATAAATTTATTGTAAATAAAGTTCATTTATTGAAATTAATTGTTTTTCAAACCTTGTGTTTTTTTCTTAAACTCAGTTATACTAAAATTATTAAGTTGTGCTTAGAATTTATCGCAGTAATTTCATCAAATATATTCGACGCCTCGATAAGAATACAATGTTTTGGGAGTACATGATTATCCAATTTCACTTTGAATTGAAACGCATCATCTTTGGGCGCTTAACTTATACCAAGTACACTGAAAAAACATGTCCTATTTCCAATCGAAATGCAATTGTCTCAACCTCACCGTGCGGTCACATATGGCGAATCAAACAACGAAATTGCTTCAACAACTCTACAATTATAAATCGATGAAGTTGAGACAATCACACGAAATATTTATGTGAAAATAAAATATAGTTCAATTAATCTCAAATACTTCAATTTTAAAATGAAAAATTCATGATATAAGGCCAAAAAACACTTTATATTTTAATTAAACCTCATTCTGTTGTTAGGAAAATGTGATTACTCATTGATTGATTGATTGATTACTTGATTACTCATTCCGGACATTAAATAATCAACGTAGCAGTAATTTTTTAGTACATATGTTGCTTCTGAATATTGTCCTTGGTAATCTGTCGCTAAAAATAGAGCGGATGCTGTGCCATGTTACTGTCAATAATTTGTAAGTTTTAAGTTAATTTTGTGATTCTTTCCTCCAAGATATTTTCTGGTACTCGCTATCTTTCGAACTAACCCAAATTTGTCGAAATATTTTCTCTGAAATCGAGTAAAGATTATTTTACGAGTACGACATTTTAAAAGAATTTCTATCAAACTTGACTGCACGATCGGTCTCACTAACAGTTGATCATTCAACGACTGCCCATTGAGGATTTTGACTGATCCATAAAAAAACACCCGTAATTTGGTAGTTGTGCTGCCGTGATGTGGTCAATAATACTGATTAGTACCAGCATCTTCTGATATCTGTATGTGACCCAGTTGTAGGTATTCGTTTAAGAATTCGGTGTCTCTTGAAGCTGTTATCACGTACAAAACGTTTCTCTAAACTATACAAATGTCTTACAGCCATAAATTTTGAAATCTCTAGTTTGGGTATATCGTTCTTAAATGGTAGACTTACGATATATTTGTCATCAGCTGCTCTTCGAACCGTATCTCGATAATGCTGGAGGCATCTCTGTTCTTCTTTGTTGTACGTAACTGCTTCCTAAATCTCCTACATCTGCCAGAACTTTCGCAGTGTAAGATCAATGTCAAGATGCAGATTAACTGGAACCGGATTACTTGTTCCATCTTCGTTTTCAATTGGAGTTTGGGCTATCACCCATCCTAAACTCGTATTATGGGCAATAAATTTTTACTTTGGAACTCGTTTCATCACTTCCAAGTTTGATATCTATTTTACCTTTCCTGTAGAAATCTGGAAGTGCTAATCTGATGTTATTAATTATTTTTAAGCCCATGACGTCTTTGACAGATGGTTGATACGAAGAAATAGACGGATCTATTAGCACTTTTGCTGATATTTCATAATTGTCATCTTGGAATCTTGGCCTTATACGCAAACAGGCTACCCCCTTTGATACTCCCGCAATAACATCGTTGAGCTCTTGAATTATTATTCTTCCATTCACTTTTTTTAATCCTAGGCGCTGAAAGCATTCTTCTGTGACAAACGACGTTTGAGATCCAGAGTCAAGCAAAGCTTGACAACGTTGCCAATCGCCACTTTACGTTCGACTTGGATTTGGAAAGATTGCATTTGCAACTCAATTGGAGTAGCCACATGATGTGGTTTCAAGGTTGCTGGTGCTCACTTGCAAGTGTAAAATTTCACTGTGCTTCTTCTGACACAAATTACTAGTTATGTTTAGATCTGCACAGGGACACTAAATGCGTACCACACAAACAATCGTAACACCCGTTATGTTTTTTATGTACTCTCGTCACTATTGATCCAAAGCGCGAAAATCAGTCAATCGACGATTCTAACTCAGCTGACTCTAGCTTCCACATCTGTTGTCTCAGTATCTATCTTTTAACATGCAATATAAATCAGCCAAGGGTCCCGGCTCTATGCGTCAGTACCAAGTGCCTTTAATCCACGTACCACTTCATCGCACGTATCATGTAAACGTATTATCGATTGTGATGATGCTTGTGTGATTGCAGACCGCTCTAAATACGTTTGAATAAATGAATCAACAATATATCGCTTTTTATCATATCTTTTGCAAAACTTCTGATATGTTTATTGGAAAGTGACGAACAAGAGCAAGTGCATTGCCTCTCAAAAGTCTCTTGAGATACTGAAACTTATGGGCAGGAGACAAAGTGGCATTCACGAATACTGTTGATCCAAAATGGTCAAAAAAAGATTGTCATTCAGTGTAATTCCCATCGAAGGGGGGAATGCCAGTACGAGTAAAACGAAATTCACTAGCCGACGTTTACGTAGTATATAGAGTTTGGTCCAAATTTTCTTTATAATAGCGCCTTGTAGTTTTGGAACAACCGAATAGTACTGCACGACGACAACTTCTATATCCGATTGAATAACATCTGAAAGTTCAATCATTTGATATTCCACTTCTACGAAATCCTTGTACAGCTGGTTTATTTTCTCTAATCGCACCGTTATATCAACTAGATTGGTATCGTCTTTCATAGTTTTTATGAAACTTTCTTTTCTCGTAATTTGACCTTAAACATAGGTTCTTTTTCTTTTTAGAAGTTCCATCTTCGAACAACTGATGCAAAACTACAATGTGGATCAATAAACAATCACCCCGTGGAACGAAAAAAATTGCCAAGGTACCAAAGTACGAGTATAATAAACTTGTTATAATTAAAGTTTTAAACACTACACTGTTTCTTTAAAATTCTTTTTTAATTCATTATTCACTAAAATTTTGGATGCAACGAATAATCACTTCTTCACACTATGAAAGGCGTTTATTTTAAATACATTTAGAATTACAGTTTATAATAACTTATTTCTAGTGGATTGTTTTTTATTTATAATGTTAATCGATCTGCTTGTAGTTTTGCTTGATGTAGAGCTCCTTTCAAATTTGCTTTTCAGACCTGGATCCTGATCATCCGGCTCGAAGGACCAAAAAAATGTGCGAATGAATTTCCAAAAATTTAAATATCCAGTTTCGAATGATGAAAAGAAATATGTAATTTTATTACTATTATTTGTAAATATGTTGTTTTAAAAAAAAAAGGTGTTTAGCTTGCTTCCCAAAAATAAAGTGATCGAGAAAACATGCATTTGTAGTCAGAAAAATTAAAAGCGCGCCAGCTTGTATACACTACTATTTTACATAGATTTGTTAAATATAATTGGTTATTTAGTTAGACATGCTCAATTATAGGTGACTGTATGTCTTTACCAATACTTCAGCATGTATTGTAACGTTGTATACTAATTAATATTGACTATTGAGTGTTCTATCTATGTGTGTCTGTCTGAATGCGGACAAAATATCGTAGAACCTTTGATTGGTTTTTGTTACATTTTCTTTGCTTATTATGTTTGTTTTACTGTGTTTAATTTTTTTCATTTGTATCTTTAAAAATATATTTTTTATTTTGGTTTTAGTACATTATTTTATATTTCTATTTTATTTTCTTGGTTTCCAAATTTAACTGATACTTTTTTCAGGAGTATGGTTGTTAACCAGGCCCAACTCAAATTTTCATGAATGTGTCTTTGCTGATATTAAGTGAAATCTTGATCTTAAGAGTAGTCGCTTGAGTAGTATAATTTATTCAAAGATGTGGGTTTAAGTGCTGCTGAAGTGCGGCAGTACTTGGATGATCAGAAAACCACTCCCAGAAGCCATGGATGGATTAAGCATGTCTGGAATCAATTCAATACAAAAGTGATGTTATCTGAAATGTCTTCAAGAACCTTATACACTGTGTATGACTTCATATAGAATATAATATAGAATATAAACCTAAAGTCTTGCTATTGGAAATCCAGCTGCCCTTTTAATATTATTATTATTTCTCATATTATCTGTTGAAGCAAACTTCTTATGGTAGACTATTTCATTCTCAACAAAATAATATTTGATGATAGTACAATGATGTAAATTGTTACTTTAAAATTTCTTAATCGAATTAAAGAGATGAGATAATGTAGATTTTTCTTGTTTTTATTACAAAACATTTTTATTAAATTATAATTAATAAATTGAATCTAAATGAACATATTTTTGTAATGTGTTTATTAGAATCCCAATTTTTTTTTCTCTAATTTATGGACGAAATATTGTTTATCATAAAAAAATAATTTTAAAAAGCAAATCAGTTTGAAAATTATTTAGGGTTTACGAATATATTCATTATATTTATCTGTTACTTTTTATTAGATAAAAATGTTTTAAATTTTATGTTTTTGCTACATTAATGTGGTTTTGACAATTTTAATTAGCATTAAAACATTTAAGTTTTTTATACTAAAGGAAGATAAATGGCAACAGTCAGACTTTAATTTAAGTATTTAATGGGAAATCTCTTATAAACAATATATTAACCAAAAATAAATCATAATTGAATATAAAAGAAAATATTTGAACACAAAAACCAACAAAAATTATATAAATTAAAATCGAAAGCTTATGTTAATGATTATATATGATGATTAATGAAAATTGTTATCATCCTCTTGTCATCCAATTAATACTTAATAAGTTACACAAAAATATCAGCCAATATATCCCCTATCACATATTTTCCAACCATATTGCGTACATTTCTTCTTTTTAACTTTATATATAACATCACTATTATTCACCACTGTTCACAAATTTATTTGCGTGTCATATCATCAAATTATCATCATGCTCAATCGTATCTGAAAAGCATATATGATTACCACAAAACTGTTTGCTTTTTTAAAAACTTAAATTATTATTAAAAATATTAAATTTCTTTTTAAAATTTTACATTTAACATCTTTTTAAAATATTACTCATCCAACTTATTTGATTAAAATTTAAATAATGTCTCGATTGAACATTTGCTCTACTATTTAAAGTAAGGTTGCCCATCTCTTGTATCATTTTTTAATTGTACCTTTAGCGCACACAAATTTAAAACCTCACCATATCATCTCAATATACATAAAATGCTAGTCAACCATTTCCATATATCATCTCAATAAACAATTCAAGTAAAAAGTTAAAATATTTACCTTTTTTTTATAAATTTAAACAACCGTATTACACCTACATACGTTGGATCAACGTTGTTTAGCTCAGATTGAGTTTAAGTCTCACAGATTTAGTCTCACTATTATTCTCACCATTTGTCAACCAGAAAAATTTTATTTTTCTACCATGCGTTCCAATCGCAGTGGAACATCAAACAACAACACCATCGCACTATTGCTAAATCGTTGCGTTTTAAAAGTGTATTGGATGCATCGCATCAAATATATTATTTTCTTCGTTTTGCTCAGCAATCGGTTAATTCGAATCGCCAACCTGTCGAGATCCCACACCGCAGTAACATAATACCGAGGGATTTATTTAACTGAACTCCATTCCTTGTGTAATAAAAAATCTTCTTGTTTAAGAGAATAAAGATTAACAATCAAATTGAAGAAACAGATATAGACTATTTACAAGGCCACTCATCACAAAAATCAAAGGTTTGCTAAATCTTCCTAAATACTTCAAAGCATAATTTCAATAATAAATTCACAATTTCCGTTTTGTAATATCTAATTTTCTTTTATGGTAAATTATTTCATTTTCTTCTTCATCTTCAAGACGATAAAATTTTGTTATTTACTGTATTTGTTTTTCAATTTTCTTTTCTCGAATTCTCATATCTTGATGAAATAAATTTTTTAAATACCACTTTTCTAAAGTTTCAACGAGATCTGAGATTTCATTCTGTTTAACGTTTAAATTGAAAAGTCAAATAAATTTTGAAGGGTTTTTGATAAATGTTTAATCAAACGGAAATTTTAAAAGAGATAAGTGGATGATTTTGCAAAGTAGATAATTGATTATAGATTATTTAAGGAAAGGGTGATTTAGAGTCTATAAATTTTTTTTTTATTAGATTAAATTTTGATTGATCATTTTGAATGTTTGAGATGATTGAGATTAGTTATGGTTTTCGTATTTAATGGTCAATCTGCTGTTTAACTTAAGTGTAGAGTTTTTTCATTATCTTTGTTTTCAAAACAAAATTTTTAAAAGGAAAAATAAAACTTTTGTTGTATTTTGGATATTCCATTTCATCCATTCATTGTACGGTTGAAGCCAAGGCAACAACAATAAGCGGACACCTTACCAACGATAGAGATTTTCAGTTTATTCGATGTAAAATTAATACCTTCATCAATAGTTTTATATTATGACAGTTAGTTTTATATATTTATATATAACATAAACTCGAAAAATGATTATCGAAAATCATATAAAAATATTATTATCTGCAATCAAAAACAAAAAATAATCCATTTTCTGCTGGCTTTTTTATTGAACATATTTGTTCGTTTAACTACAATTTGTTTGGAATAAAACTTTATTAGCAAAAAAAAATTTAATCCGTAAAGCAGTTTCAAGTGATTTAAAAAAATTTATTTTGTGATAATTTTTAATAATGCTGGAACTGATGTTAAAATAAATTTTTATAAACCGTTCACAAAAAGTAATAGAAACACACTAAACACACTGAAAATGTTTGAAGCTCAGATAAGATCTCAATGTCAATAACTATAAGGCAAAAACACGAGCAATAATCTTAAAAAAATTAATGCCTAGCTAGTGAATCAAATAAATTTAAGATTAAATTTCTTGATGAATACATATCTGCGAATCGGTCGTAGTTATAGAATGCCGCTTTTTTCAACAAACCTTATATCTTCGATTATTTTGTAAATTAACAATTGTATCAACCTGAAGTGTGAGACGGTATAAAACTTGTTTGCCGACATATGATGCTGAAATCCAGATTTAATGAAGTTGTTTTGATTTGAGGATTTTTGAGAACTAGGTCGATTGCCACCCAAGGCGCTTCTTGAACTCTTTACTAAATTTAGGCGTTACATTCAAACAAACTTATTACTCTTTTTAAACTCCTAAGATTATTACACACACAATTTGTATGTGGAAGTTAAAATTTTAGTTGAATTTATTTATTAAACAATTTGTTAACTGAAAAGCTTTTCCACACTTTTACAAAGCGTTGGGAGGACGACAAAAAGTTAGTGACTGTGTGCTGTAAATACACGTTTCCTTATTTAAGCGTCAAATATTGACCTTTCAGCTCATTTTATTTTTTCAAAGTTATCCATATTTAGTGTTAATTATAATGAATTATAGATTATCTACTAAAATGGGATTGTCTCTGGAAAATACTGGTGCTAGGGAGTTATACGTGGATCAAACCGTTTAAATTCCAGGCAATATAACTTATATGAGGGCTTGTATCGAGAGCAGTATCATTGGAAAGGTCTTGACGAGACAAGCTCAAAATAAAAGTTGTGAGGGGTCAAAGTTTGGTTTTTTTCGGTGCATTTTTTTTATTTTTCACCTAAGAAGCCATGATTTTTATTGTCAAAAAAAAAATCTTGAAAAGATATACCACTTAAAAATGGATAAAATCAATTTAATTTATTTGTCTGATCTGTGTAAAGATCAATCAAAGATGATTAAAAAATTACAGGATTGGGGAGTCAAACTTCTTGAGGGTGACTACAGATGTTACAATTACAATGGATTTTGAAATTAATTCGTGAACCTGAGTGGTAATTTCTATCCTTTTTATGTGTTGCAATAGTTAATTAGCTATTAACCGCGACTTTTTACCTGTTTTGAGCTTGACTCGCCAAGACCTTTTCAATGATAGCACTTTCGACCCGATACGGCTTACCCCCGTATAAATAATATTTTCCCCATTTCCTCACAGAACCATTTTCCTGACAGAATCTTTTCATTCCAAAATTTCTAACTTAATGGCAAGTGATTTTTTAACGATGGAGTTGGTCACTATATTTCGTTGACGGGAATGTTTTTATCTTGTGCCAACTATTTTTCGAGAGTGTTTTTTTAACATGTTTAGTTGTGAATACAACCAATTGACTCAATAGCTTTGAATATCTACAGATACCATGCTGACCATTTCCTATAATTAAACCACCCAGAATGATTAATAGAAAAGAAGCAAAACCAATGATATTTTTAGTTAATTTAAATACTATACATACTCGAATATAAAACTTTCAACGGAAAAATAAACATAAAAACAGCAAAATATAAATTAAACAGCAAAAAGAATATAAAGAAAAGAACTAATGGTAAAAACAACAAGTATAATTAAAAGTCAGGCAAGTGCGAATATAATTCGCTTCTTGCGAGGGTTCCGTGTATATAATATTCGAGGGTTCGAGGGTTCCGTGTATATAATATTTGAGAAAAAAACAGTTTTTGTTAGTTAGTTTCATGTTTATTTAAAATTATAACTAGTAAAAAACATTTTAGTATCGATTTAGCAAAATCCCGACACCCATGAATTTTTTAAATTTTTTCTTTTGTAATGCACGAAGTTAAGGGGGGGGAGTAAAAATAATTTTTATATTTTGAAAATAAATCGAAAATTGTGCTTTTGAAAATTACAAAAAAAAAATTCATATGCACTAGAAAAAAAATAACCTTTCATATGACACCCCACATGCCATGATCAAAAACAATTTTTTTTTCAAAATTTCTACTTTAAACCCACTCTAATGAACATTTGAAATTATAACAACCAAAAAAAAGTTTTAGTCTCGATTTAGCAAAATTTCTACATCGATGAATTTTTTTAAATTTTTTCTTTTGTAATGTTCCAAGTTAAGAGTGAGGACAAAAAACCCACTCGTTTTTGGGAATAACTCAAAAACTAAGCAGTCGAAAATGCGATTAAAATCTTTTTTTGAGATACTTCCATTTTTTTGATTTTTCTAGACCAAACTCGATTTCTTAAAAAAAACTTTTGTTTTACTATCTTATCTCCTTATCCATGTCCATAAAATATAGATAAAAACAAATATTTCAAATGTTTTTGTTATCATCAAGTTTGAGACATCACATTTAATAACTATAGAAAATTTCAAGTTGATAGCACTTACAGTTTGTGAGTAAATTGATTATGTAGAAATTCGGACGGTCACCGAAGTCTCACCAATAGGGTATCGTTTTTACTTTTTCAAAGTACAGAACCCTAATAATCAAATAAATGAAATAAACGAATATTAGTGTTTAAAAACCATAAACAATACCGTAATAAGAAAATTATTGGGTAACCGAGGCTACTACCTTCGATTTAAATTTTTGGAAATTCTCCTCATTTTCGATTTCCAATGGAAGCTCATTAAATTTCTGTAAACCTCTGTACAAAATATTATTATTAGAAGCTTCAGTGGCAGGAAATGCGAACGTCTTCTGGTGTTATAATCATGTACTTCTCGCGCCCGTGTAACAGTTAAGCTGTGCTTAAGATTGTTGTTTACTTTATTATAAATTAAGAAGAGAAGCTCTTTAGCATTTATGACGTGCATTGGAGTGAATTCTTTGAAGAGAAGTGCTTTTGGATATCGGGTAGTTTTAATATATATTTTATTGCTCGTTCTGCAGAATAAATAATTCTTCTATTAAGTACTCAGTCGTTTCACTCCACATCGGATTCAGCAAGACAAGGTGAGACATGATGTATGCATTATAAATAAGTTTCAAGCAATTTTAGGGGAGTACGTGTCTCAGTTTCTTTAAAGCAAATATATACGACACAATTTAACCTTCTATATGCGTGATATGATCATTCCATTTCAAATTGATCAATATGATCATACCATTTCAGTTGAAGACCTAAATAATTGTACTTTTGAACGTTTCGAATAGGAGCGCCACAGTATGTTAGCGAAGCATAAATTTCGGATGAAGGAATTCTTACGTCTTAAGTTTCTCAAAAGCAATGCATTTTGTTTTATTTGTAGTCAGTGCTAATTGGTTTCGTTCAAACCAGTGATATAGAGTATTGAGATCATATTCCATATTTTCACAGAGTTTTTGTCTTGAGTCTGCTGAATAAGCGAGAGCTGCGTCATCTGCATATAGATGTATCCTTCCCTTAAGAGGTAGACTGCTTATGATGAAAAACGTGTTCTAGACAGAGTTGTGAAGACTTAACCATTTTCGATTTTCCTGAAACTTGACACATAAAAAGTATGGACAAAATAAAAAATACAACTTATTTTAAAATTTTTTTTTTGAGCAATTTATATCATCAAAAACTTTTAACCACTAAAGTTCGAGAAAATCTCGTTCGAGCACACTACCATTGCAGAAATATTGCAGAGTTCTGCAATAGTCTAATGGCGCCTTTAGGATAGAACTATTTTCAAAAAAAAAAAAATTAATTAAATTCCAATTGATCTTCGACCCTAGCGCCATCTTTAAAAAAGGTTTTTTAATATTTTCATTTAAAAATTAATTATAAAAACAATTAAAGGTCAAAGGACTAGCAAATCGTAAGTTGTATTTTTTATTTTGTCCATACTACTTACAGGTCAAGTTTCAGGAAAATCAAAAATGGTCAAGTTCAAATTTCGACTTTTTCACCTGAGTAGATCACGTTTTTCATCATATGTTATTAATAAATATATATATTTAAAAGCACGGGACCTAATACAGAACCTAGTGGCACCCCCTTTTTTAGCTGATTACAATTGCTCTTGTAACATCCCGACTAGAATTTGCAGTTCGACAGACCTAAAAATATTTTCGGGCCGAATGATGAATACCAAAACTCGAAAAACCAAACAATTACGGAGTTACCTCGTCATTAGGACGACTAATAATATGCCCAACTTCGGAAGGCATGTTAACAGCGGCACTATCTCTTCATTATGCAGGTCAAGAAAATACTCAAATGCGGCTTACGTGTGGAACCGTCATAAAGCTTCCATAAGGACAAATAGTAGGATCTTCAAGTTAGGTATGAACTTGAAATCATGAATGTCAACCGTATAATGCAATTGACAGATTAGACAAAGTAAGGCAGGATAAAGAAATGCCTAGAAATTTTTGTACACAGACAAAATTTTTGCACTAACTATAGGTACAGAAGATGACAAGTGCGCGTTTTCAAATATTTCAGTAAAAATATTTCTATTCAATAATAAATTTTTCCTTCTCGTTAGTAATTATTTTACTGTTACGTCTCGTTAGTAATGAAATTTACTTATGAGAAGTCGAAAATCACTATTGGACAGAAATATTTCGAAACGCGCATGTCATTTTTTGTATTTATAGTTAGTGCAAAAATCCTCTCCGTGTATAAGCTTATACAAGATTTATAATAATAATCGAAAATAAGTTCATTTAATATTTACAATGTATTGTATTCGAATAGACTTGACCATAATTTTTCAAAGTTCCTAAGAAATACGACTTTGAAGGTAGCCTTCTCAAGTTGTTCTGTGTAGAGGTATCCATGGACTCACTATTTATTGAATAACCATTCGTTTTTGAACTGTTGTCAAGTCAACAGCTTGTTGTTCAATAATAAACTTTTGTTTTATCAATATCAACAAATCTGCTGGTCCCGATGGTATTCCACCCCTCATTCTTAAAAACTTTGCTAGGCAACATGGCTCAGGACCTATAATTGAAAAATGTATTTTTGCAGCAACAGTTTTTCATACCAATGAGTATAATAGTCAATTGAAAAAAATGAATGGCTCTATAGTTCAATTGAAAAACAATGAATTTATTTTGAGAATTTCTGACTTTATTGTGATGAATGGAAATGTTCCGTTTTGGGTACCAAGCTAGAAACAGAGCCAGTTGTTTTTGAGAAGTTGACAGTAAATCATATTTTAGATATTAAAATATGGAGGGGCTGAAATCTCACAGCTCTGAGATATCAAGACTTCGGTTTGGGTTAAGGATTTTAATATAGTTTTCCTCAAAAAACTTTTATGAGGACATGGTTTTTAGTTTTGGGCAGCGATGTATATCAAACATAACTCTTTGTTAAAGTACAAGTATTTTTTTTATCTCTGTTTAGATTTGTATTACAAAACTAACACGAAACGTCAATACGTAAAATTATAACAGATAGTAAAATTATAACAGATAGTAAGTTAAAATATTTTAGTGAAAAGATGATACACTCAGCAAACTACTCAAAAACTTCTGCATTTAGCGTTTCGATAAAATATTACAAAATCACTCATATTTCTTTCACAACTCCAAAAATATTGTAAAAATTAAATAATATCCAACTTTTTTCAAAATTCTAAATAAATTCCAAAAATTATTACAAAATCAAAAATTGAAACATTCTTCAAAATTCCAAAAATATAATAAAATTAAAAATTTAAAATTTTTCAAACTTCTAAAATTATTCCAAAAATTCTTACAAAATCAAAAATTAAAACTTTTTCCAAAATTCTAAAGATATTGCCAAAATTATTACAAAATCAATAATACAAACTTTTTCAAAATTCCAAAAATATTTCAAAAACTAAAACAAATTCAAAAATGTCCATGTCCAATTTCATTTTCAATTACATTTACGTCATAAAACAGCTATATTTTTTTCCAAAAAATTGGCTAAAAAAATAAATGAAATCATTTTTCGACACACTTGACATTATTTTTTTGACAAGCTAATAATGCCATAATTGTCTATAATAATAATAAATTTTCATGTCCATACAAATAATTAATTTTATTTTTTCCAAAAATTTGGGTACAAAAGTAAATAAAAATCTTTCTTTTTACATACTTGACAACACTTTTTTGACAAAGTAATAATAAAATTTCATATCATACAAATAATTAATTTTATTTTGTTCCAAAAAATTGGGTAAAATATAAATAAAAATCTTTCTTTTGACACACTTGACAACATTTTTTTGACAAATTTATAATACAATAATCTAGTTTTTGACTTTACATATCAATCCCTACCATCAATATTTCTCCAAATTCAATGTTCCTACTTGTAATCACTTAAAATGAACGTTTTTTAAGCCAAAAATATGAAAATTTGCTATTTTTGGCACACATAATGATTTTTTTGACACTTTTCCGGTACAGTTATCGAACACAGCGTCCTTTCGGACCTGTCCCTTGAGTATACCTATTTTTAGAAAAAAAACTAAAAATAAATAATTAAAATTTTATGGCTTTATTAGAATCAGTCCTAAAATGTCAAGAAATGCCAAAAAAAGTGGGAGTGAGAATTTCACTTTTGGCTCATGAATGTAATACTTAGGTCTTTCAGACCGAAGTAAAAGTTAGGCGAACTACAATTCATACAAATCGAAGAAATATATAAAAACTCATAGAAATAATCATTGATGATAAGATATATTTATGGGCGAGATGGAGAAGTGGCTAGGACGACATCATCACTTACAAGGAAGCTAAGCAGCACTGTGGAGGTCTACAACTTAAACAGGTAACCGCTTGGGAACTTCATCAGAAAAAAGTATGAAAATATGATTGAATCACATTGAAGCAGGAATATCTCCCCACGGTATGCCAATATTCTTATCATCCAGCAGCCCTAGAAACTGGCTAGGATTCGATGGCCCAATCACCCGTTAATCCAAAATTCAAATGATTAAAGAAATGCCAACAAATCAACAAGAAAACAGCAGAAGAAATTGTGGGAACGTGCAACAGTGAAGAAAGTTCAGAAGATGATGAAATTCAATAATGATTTGGTGATTTGGTCATAGTATAGTTTGCTGCATTCAGAACATATTCTTCGGCAGCACAAATTTAGACCTAATGCAGTCCGCATTAGCTAGTCCAAATGAAATACGAATGTTGACATTCGTTACTTTCAGCATGAGGTCGTCATATGAAATGCTCATTAGGGCCGAATGCCCAGTTTGGTTGGCCAAACATCATCTTTTTTCGAACCGAAATAAGAATTCTAGTCGGGATGGTGGGAGCATGGGATAAAAAATTTGATAAAAATAAATTTTTATTTTAGTTCGGCGCGAATTTGTTTAAGAAAATGCGAAGTAAACCAAAATTAATTTTTTGCAAAAATCATACCCAAATTTTTATTGGATCAATTTGTTTCGTTAAAATAAATTAAAATGACTTTATGTTAACTTCAAAAAATCGTTTAAATTTTAGCGGTGTATATGGTGTTAGAAACAACGATCTAGTCTTTTGGGCTTGCCTTGGTCACTTGTGAGTTTCTAAGTTGTTTTTTGAATTGTTCATTTTCTTGAACTTCGTTTTACAATATAAACTAAAAGAAATGAAGTGAGAACTTTGAGTGCGACTTGCGATTAAAAGAAATCCTGAAATTGATTGGTTAATCGCGTTGTAGGGAAATGCGTTAGTAGCCGGCTGCGGGGAGGTAGAGCTAGACCATTATCTCTTTATATTTTTTAATTTTGTTTCTCTAAAAACAGTATATTTCCCCTTTTTTTATTTGATTTTTTTCTACACAATACTGCCCAATGCTTTGGTACGGATATAGTATTCTCGTCCTAAACAAAACTTTTCCGTGCAGTCGACAAGCTAAATTCTTAAATTTTAATTATATCAACCATTACTGTGTGACAAATTGCTGATTAGAGGCCAGGATTACCATAAGCAATACTGACGGTACGCGAGCCTTGAATTTATTCCGACTAGCTTCAGTACGTGGATTTGATAATTCCTACATAAAATGTTCTTCTTGTTTAAACTATTGGGGAAAACCGCTAAATTAAAAAATGATGTTGAAGACAAAATAAATAAAATTTGATCTAAAGTTTAGATCAGGCAGTTGATCAGAATAAGATGAGTTTAGATTCTAAACTCATCTATTTTTTTTAAATTTATTAAACTATACTATAAATTACATAAATTTTACTAAAAGATGTAATCTGTTTAATTTGTTTGCTTATTTAAATAAACATTTTTCTAATTATTTAGCTAAATTAGTTTTTTTCCCGAGTTATCTAGAATCCAAAATTTGCACTTGATTGTATTCGTAAAATTTAATGTCAGCAAAAAACATAATGAAACCCAATGAACCTTATTGTTTCGATAAGGAATAGAATAGAAACATCAACAGCATAGAATCGGTAAAACAATTTCACGTATATTTTGATAATGCGTTTTCGAATCAACCACTTCGTAACAACTGGATATCAGTACCCCTTATCTATACCCAAAAATTAAAATTCCAAAATAGAAACAATGAAAAAGATGTACTTTAAGTTTATTGCATTTGTTTGTTTTAAATAAACTGGAGAATCATTTTTTCTTAATTTTACATCAACTTACATCATCGATCATCTGAGTATAAAAAAAATTCAATTTCATCATAGAATTAGCAATCCATTCTAATTTATTTGAATCAAAATAAAATGCGTTATCACTCATGCATGTATACTGTTTTTCGTTTTGTTTTTCTCGAATTTAATTTATTGTTATTTTTATTGATATATTTACTTATCGTTATCAATTACTAACTGATTTTTCCTTTTCATAAAAATAATCTTTCTTTTCAATCACATAAAGATTTGTTCTCGTATATTATCTCATTTTCTTTTCTTTTGTTTAATGAAAATTTATGAAAATGGCAAAAAAATAAGTTCCTTGACCAATTTCTTTTCTTGTTGTTGATTTATTAATTTTTGTGTTATAAAAGATTATCATGGAAAAAAGTGACTGATAGGATAGGATTCAGATTGTAGCTTTTCTTAGATTTTAGCAAATGTGTAATAATTTTATGACTGTAATTCATTACAATTTATGTTATAATACAGATGATCCTTTTTTTCTTTATATTTAGGATGATAAATGATGTATATTTGAGACTATACTAAAACTAACCTTGGTTGATGTGAAATACTTTAAGATACTTCATAAGTGTTTTTTTTAAGAGTCCGATTCTGTACGCAATTAGTTCTTTGATTGCGATTTCCATGTAATGACATGTTCCAAAGATTTAATTAAACGGATATGAAATTTTATTATGGATGCAATAAATATATCATATTATTTTAATATGGAAAAACAAAAAAATATAATTAATTCATCAATTTATAATTAAAGTTTATGTGATTTTGTTTTAATTTTAATTGTTATGCATTTTTGGGGTGGGTAAACAAAAAATAATATTTTTATTTTAAATTGATTTAGTAAGTTTTTTTCAATGAACCTAATTGAATATAATTTAGTACTTAAAACAAAAAAATTTATATATTACAATGTTTCATATGCAAACCAATTGTTTTCGTTATAGGAATCGATTTATTAAAACTATAAACTTTATCTGTTTCGCTTTTTTCCTTCATTTATAAACAAGCGTTTATGAATGTTAAAAAAACGTATAAAATTTTTGTTTGCAGCTACTTGTTCCAAAGGTCGTATTTAATCTTCAGTTATTATGAAGCTCAAAATTTCAAGCCGTTCTGTTCGGTATTCAATCTTCGATTTTTCCAGACCTTTTTTATTTTGGAGGATATTATGATGTCGGTTAAGGTTAACCTTTTGCTGGTTTTCGCTGATATTTTTGCTCAAAAAAATTGAAAAAGTATGCTGTAAGGAAGCTCTGAATATTCATCTACTCAAAATTGGTCAAAACTCGACGATTGCCACATCAACCTGGCCCTAAAACGACAAATTGCAAAAGTCGCATATTTTCGATTTTGCTCAAAATTCAGGAGTGTGTTGGTTTTAATCTCAATTTTCCGTTTATGTGTCATTCGCCAAAATTTGCGACAACTCATTTCTCTAGCTTTCAATAAGCAATGGCTAACCTCTTGCTTATTTTGTCAATTTTTCTGATATTTTTGTAAAAAAAAAATATTGCGACGCTGATGCATAGGCTAACTCCACCACATTGTCCCTGGGACCACGCCGATTTCATGTGATGATTACCACATATTTAATACTTCGTGAAGCGCCTGCATTTGACGAGCCCAAAAAGATTTGTTCTGCGATTTTCCTCATATTGGCCTCTTTTTCATTCGGCAAGCTCCGAAAAATGCCGATTGCCCGGGATTTTTTTTTTTTTTTTTTTTTTTCTTTATTTTAGTATAAAATTAATTACATTCATTTTTTTTTATTGCTCTAGCATAAGCTGTTTAGCAATGTAAGTTTTTATATGTAAACAATAATATCAAAAACTAAAAAAATTACTTCAATTAGAAAATAATCAATGTAGGAAACAAGTTAAACATGTGCTTTTATCTCTTTAATAAATTTTTTAAGGTTGTTAATCATCTTTAGATCCTCTGGCAACCCATTGTATAATGGAATGGACCTATAGACAGGATTTTTTTCTGACAGGTTTGATTTGAAGTTCTCAGACATGTAGTTATTCCGATTTCTCGTGCCATACTGATGAGTATCTGATACTGTGGTCAAATCATAACTATATCGGATCATTTTGTTTTTGATTTTAAATAATAATATAAGAAGATCATGTTTGTAAAGCCTATCTAGTGGAATGAATTTTGAGTTTAGGAAGAGTTGTTTAGTTGGATAAAGTCTCGGTAGGTTCAACATATATTTTATTGCCCGTTTTTGTAAAATAAACAGATCGTTTAGGATATAAGCAGCATTTCCACTCCATATTGGGCTTAGGTATTTTATTTGAGACATTATATATGCATTATATATTAAGGTTAAGGTTTCTTTCGGTAAAATATTTTTTAGCTTACGTAATGTAAATATATATGGTACTATGTTTTTTTTTTATCTTATCGATGTGCTTATGAAACTTGAACTTTTCATCAATAATTAGACCTAGATAGTTAAATTCGGATACTCTTTCGATTTGTTCATTTCTATATAGTAGGGTGGGTGTTTCAATAATATTTCTTTTGATTCCCAGTATCATAAATTTGGTTTTCTTTACATTTAATGACATACTATTTTTTTCAAACCAAATACTTAACTTTTCCAAATCTCTTTGCATTTTTCCAGATAAGCTTTGCATGTCGTTATCTGTATATTTTATGACGCCATCATCCGCATAAAGCTGTAGCTCACCTTCTAGATTTAGTTTAGTCATATCATCTATAAAAATATTAAACAGTACAGGACCTAAAATAGAACCTTGTGGCACTCCCTGTACAATTGGCATGAAATTGCTTTTGTCCTTATTAATTTTTACACATTGTTCTCTATTGGACAGATATGATCTAAAAAATTGAAGTGCCGACTCATCTAAGTTTATCCTTTTAAGTTTTGATAATAGGATCTCATGATCAACTAGCTCGAAAGCTCGTGTAATATCCAGAAACGTACATCCGACAATTAGTTTTCTATCTAAGTTACTGCTTATATACATGCTAAGATTAAGACATGCTGCTAAGGTGTTTGAATCTTTCAAAAAGCCATATTGATTTTTTGATAGAACATTGTTGTCGCTTAGAAATGTTGTAAGTTGTTTTCCAACAGTTTTTTCAATTACCTTAGATATTGAGGGCAAGACTGATATTGGACGATAGTTGTTAAGCATTAAGTTGCTCTGAGCTTTATATACCGGCGAAACGATTGCTTTTTTTAATTTGTTGGGAAAAGTGTTATTTTTAAACGAATCGTTAAATAGAATGGTAAGAATTGGACACAATTTATCACTAAATTTTTTTAAAAATTTCGTTGAAATAAGGTCAACACCTGTAGCAGCTTTATTCTTCAGCTCATCTATATATACTTTTGTTTGCTCTTCTTTAGTTGCTTCTAATGTGAATGTATTGATTATATTGTATTCAAAACTCTGAATATACAATTGATCATATGAACTATTATTTTATGGTGAGATGTTCAGAAAATGATTGTTAAATAAGCAAGCTACAGTTTGTGGATCAGAAATAATTTTGTTTTCAATGTTCAAGTTTATATTACTTTTGAACTGCTCCTTTGGGGTTCGGTTAAAGACTGCAGATTGAATAAGCTTACAATATTGATCCGGTTTTAAGTTATCGTTGCTAAACTCATTCTTAAAATATTGGCTTTTAAGTGTTTTATTTAGATTAGCACACATACCCTTATAGATTTCAAATTGCTCCGCTATATACAATACATCAGAATATTTTTTTTTTAATTTAAAAAACTTTTCTCTTAATTTAATTGTTTCCAATAAATGTTTCGTTACCCAAGGTTTTTTAATTTTCAACCGATTTTTTATGACTTTCTGCTCTGTATTACTTGCAATCAATGTTGTTAAACTATCTATGAGCTCATCAAAATTATTTGCTTGGTTTATCTTTTGCCAATTCTCGTCTTCATCAATTTTATCATATCTAACGAACGTTTTTATAGTTTCAGTCGTTTCTTTTCGGATAATAGTATTCGCTTGAAAAATTAAAGCCTTGTGGTCAGAAATAATTTTGTAAAATTTTTTTTTAGCTATGGGGTTGGAAATTTGATTGAGAACACGAGGGTAACCTTGTTCGACAAAATTTGTGTACTATTGTCTAGTCTGACAACCCAAACTGTAATAGGAGGTTGGTCTGGTAGGCCGTAACGGTCTTCCAGTTGGTCGTGCACGCAATACCTACATTCACCCGCTACTAGCTAGAGCTGGCGTGAATCCTCTCGACCAACCTCACTCACAAGAAAATTTCAAAAAACATTCGAATGCCTACAATACACCACCCAGAATCTCCAGAGGGGAGATCTGCCATGCCACAACCCCCCCTAAATTATACTAAAATTAGCTATTCATTTTTGTTCTTTGATTTACAAAAGAAAAAAACCAAGATCAAAATATAAATTACGAAAAAGTTTTACCTGTGTAATCTTCTCTATATTCCTGTGTTTGTTGGTTGTTCTTGGATGATCTTGGTGACCTTAATGACTTCTTAGATATTCCCTATAGCTTGCAGCTAACTTCGTTTCTCTTTCCTCTTCATTACTTTATTTCCACCAAATTGGGTAGCCCAGATAATCTTGGTTTAGAGAAGGTGGGGTATAAAATTTAGCTCACAACATAACACATAACTTTGATTTATTTTATTGACTTTTTATTTGAATTGAAATTGCTTTAATATTAAAATTATGTTTTACTTTTACAGTAAATAATTAACTATATATTTTAACAGTTAAATTTTGTTTGAACTTTTACACCAAAAAAAATAACTATACGAGTATATGTTCTAACAGTGAAATCTTATGTTAACTTTTACACCAATATGTTTGAACATTGATTTTGAGTTGGTTCTTTTTGCAATCTATGTTCAATTTTTCCCGACCAACAACAGGTTTTTGGCGAGTCATTGGCGCCATAAAACCAATGCAACTCAAGCGTCTGTTTTCCATGTTAGGGGCGGCTTGGAGCGGGCGTCTGTCTTGGATCAAGCGGCTCGCTATATAAATGTGTAGGAAGCGTCTGTTCTCCATGTTAGGGGCGGCTTGCAGCGGGCGTCTGTCTTGGATCAAGCGGCTCGCTATATAAACATGTAAAAAGGTTGTTTCTGGTGACCTTAAGATGCAAAACGAACCCATTCACAAAAATTTGGGTTGGGCGAAGGGCTAACACCCCATTTCCGTAAAAAAATTATTGTTATGAATTCTGTACACAGGCCTCGGAATATCTCGGAATCATTATTGGAACGACCTCGGAAACTGTACCCGGACTACGATTTAAAAATGGGAACCTGGAACGTGCTAAGCCTTAGAAGACCAGGAGATCTCCTAAAACTCACACAACAAGTCAAGAGCTACACACTAGATATAGTGGCATTACAAGAACTAAGATGGCCAGGTAGTGGAATCCATGAAACAGCGAAAGGATACACTCTTTATTATTGCGGTCATCAAAACGGAGGAGAATTTGGAGTTGGCTTTCTTATACACCATCGCGTGAATCAGCATGTTATCGACTTCTGCCCAATTAATATGCGGTTATGCACACTGAGAATCCGCACGCAAAAATTCAATGTAACGATCGTCAATGTTCATGCACCTACTGAAGATAAAGCAGATGATATGAAAGACCTGTTCTTCCTAGAACTCGAAGAAGTCATCAATACAATCCCGCGGCACGATATAAAAATCGTGGTAGGTGACTTTAATGCTCAAATCGGTAGGATTGCAGAACTTAAAACACATATCGGCCCTAACAGCTTGCATCATATCAGCAACAATAACGGTTTTCGCGCAGCCGAGCTGGCTATGATGTATGATCTAGTAATTTCCAGCACTTTCTTCCCTCACAAGAGAATTCACAAGGCAACGTGGAAATCAAATGACGGAAGAACGGAAAATCAAATCGATCACGTCATGATCTCTCAGAGACACTCCACAAGTGTAACTGACGTTCGATCATACAGAGGTGCTGATATGGACACCGATCATATGCTTGTCATCTTTAAGTACAAGTGCAAATTATCATCTACATTCAACAGACAAGCAAAAAAGACCGTGCGCTGGAACGTCGATGCATTTAAACATCCGGAAACGCTGAACAGATATCAGGAAATAATAACACAAAACATAGAAGAGCATGACATCTCTTCTGAGATGCCATTAAACATACAAGAAGAATGGCAAACGCTTCAATCAACCATTATAGCCGCAGCACAAACTACAATCGGAAAGCGGCCATCGAAATCACACAACGAATGGTTCGACGACGAGTGCCGCCAATCCGTTGAACATAAACAAAAACTGCGAGAAAAATGGTTAACAAGGAACACCCGAAGCTCCCAAGCTGATTATCTATGCGCCAGGAAAGCCTCAGCAAAACTTTTACGTAAAAATAAACGCGAACACATGAAGAGCTGCATTGAAGACATCAACCAACATGCGGCCATCGGAAATTCAAAAGAGTGCTTTGCCAATGCACGGAATCTGACAAAAGATTTCCACCCAAGATCTACAGCCATCAAAAATGAAAATAATGAACTTACAACAAGTGAACGTGATGTGCTGGCAGTGTGGCGATTCCACTTTCAAGACCTATTGAATAGGACGAATGAAGTTCATCCTATTCGAGCAATTGCTCCATCAACTGAGGAGATTTTTGTCCCTTACCCAGCAATAGAAGAAGTGGAAGCTGCAATTAAAAAACTGAAAAATTCCCGCAGAACTTGGAAATGGAGGAGCAGCTCTGGTCTCACGTATATACGATCTGATTCTTGCAATCTGGGACCAAGAAGAACTACCTGCTGAATGGAAAACAGCTCTCATTGTTCCGCTACATAAGAAAGGTGACCGTCTAAAGTGTGCGAATTATCCCAGGCATCGCACTGTTGAACACAGCATATAAAATACTAGCCAATGTCGTACTTGCTCGACTCATCCCGTTCGCCGAATCTATCATCGGTGACTATCAGTGTGGTTTTCGTCCCAACCGCTCAACCACAGATCAATGTTTTACATTAAGGATGATTCCGGAAAAATGTTGGGAGTACAACATCAGCATTCACCAGCTCTACGTTGATTTCAAGCAAGCATATGATAGCATCATCCGCGACAACCTCTGGTCTGCACTCATATGCCTTGGTATTCCAGCGAAACTTATTTCTCTGTGCAAACTCACAACATCGGGATCAAACTGTAGAATAGTAATCGAAGGGTCAGTTTCTGATCCTTTCGATATAACATCAGGTGTTCGACAAGGTGACGTACTCGCGCCTGTACTGTTTAATTTGGCGCTGGAGTGCGCGATAAGAAAAAGCCGAATTGAGACGCAACACTGCATATATAATAATCTAGTCAAGTTCTTGGCTACACAGATGATATTGTGCTTCTCGGACGTAGAACGAGCGATATTAAAGATAGTCTCTCTCAGCTTGAAAGAAGTGCTAAACGACTTGGATTATGCATCAACACCGGAAAAACTAAAGTGTTAACAACATCTATGAACATACCTCCCGGAAATCTGGATACTGGCGACTATGAAGTGGAACGCGTGGAAAACTTCAAATACCTCGGGTCTGTAATAACATCGTCAAATGACATGCAGGCAGATATCAAAGCCCGTGTCTCTGCTGCATACAGAGTTTTCTACGCATACTCAAAACTTCTGCGATCAAAACATCTTTCGCGGTCGTGTAAACTCACACTTTACAAAGCATTAATTCGACCTGTGCTTACATTTGGAAGTGAAAGTTGAACACTGACTTCCTCCGATTGTAGAATTTTATCAACATTCGAGAGGAAGGTCATACGAACAATTTATGGTCCATGTAAAGTTGCTGAAAATCAGTATAGAATCCGAATGAATCACGAAATCAGACAGCTTCTTGGAGGCTGCGATGTAATCGGATTCATTAAATCCAACCGGATTAGATGGTTTGGTCATGTAGAAAGGGCTCCATTGGATAGAATGATAAAAAAAGCGTCCCAACAACAACCAGCTGGTGTTCGTCAAAGAGGAAGACCTAGACAACGCTGGCGTGATGACATCATCCAAGACCTTCGTGATATAGGATGTCGAAACTGGGGTCAACTGGTCATGGAACGAGATGACTGGAAGCTTATTGCACAGACGGCAAAATCCCTTCATGGGATGTAAATGCCAGAGAGAGAGAAAAAACAACAGGTTTTTCATTCCTTAACCCCAATTAATCCATTTCACTGCTAACCTCCAACTAAACTGTTACACCAATTCCAACAAAAATCAAAATTGAATTTCAAAAAATATAACGAACTTGTCGTTATCACTTGCCAAGCCCCAACTAACTAATTTTTTACATTTTTACAAGAGCAAACTGAAAAATACTCGGTCAGCATAAATTTCTTTAACCGTTCAACTGTTTATTCTGTAATTAATTCTATGGGAATTTTCATAATTTTGTAAAAAAATTGAAAACGAAAGTTAAAAAAAATAAGTTGATACGTTGCTTCCGGAAAGGTCAAATTTTAGAAGTATTTTAGATGATTGTGTTATTACTCACAATTGGGTTGAGAGTACAGTGACTTTAAAGCTCTGTATATTATATTACTAAAGGCCTCTATAAGAGGACGGAAATGGAAGCACAACTTATATGGAAGATCTTGCCCGTTACAAAACATCCAAAATGTCGGCTGTCGGACTCGACAATAGCAGACACATTTTGTTTGGACAAGCTTACCCTCGTGTTCTAAAACAAATTTCCAACCCTCACAGTTAAAAAAAAATGTAGTTGCAAATTTACAAGATCGCTGGAAGTCTGCATTTTTCGGAGCTTGCTGAACGAAAAAGCGGCCGATTTGAGGAAAATCGCAGAACACAAGTTTTCAGGCTCGTCAAGGACAGGCGCCTCATAAAGTTTAAAATATGTGATAATCATCATATGAAATCGGTGTGGGCCCAGGGACTTACAGCTTTAGAAACAAAATATTCTGGATATAAAGTGAGCTAAAATCCATCAACCACTTTAATTAATGGATAACCAATGTTATTGATTTCGCGTAGTTCTAATTATAACAAAACTAAAGAAAGCTGTAGTATCCCAAAAAATTTAAATTCCGTTGGACAAAGCAAGTAAAAAAAATTTGTACCGGAAGTAACAAACCGGAAATTGAAATGGAAAACTATTACAAATAATACTCTTAGCCATTATACCAAGTTTAATAAAAATCAATTATCAGTAACTTATGTTACTGAAGTTTCAAATAAACAGGTGTTCGGGATACCCCCACTACTAACCCCAATATTGTCCAAAAACTAATCAGTTCCTTGTCATTTGAATTTCCATCTTTTTTCAAAATGTCATTAGAATTGATTAATTAGTGAAGTCTGTATGCTCCCAACAAACTTTAAAAACAAAGTGTGAAAAGTCAGTAGTTGTATGCTAGACCCTCGCCACTTTGATCAATGTATCCCAAAATATAACTATCTTCTCACACTAATTGGAACTTTTTCCGTAAATTCATCATAATCACTTCATTATTGTAGGCTGTAGTGTGCATAAAGACACTGAAAAACTTCAAATAAGTACAAAAAAATTTTACCGGAAGTGACAAACCGGAAATTGGAATGCAGAACTGTTGTTAACCGTACTAAATGCTTATGCACCAAGTTTCATCCAATTCGACTATCAGGTACAGGTGTTATTGAGCTTTAAAAAAAACAGGTGCTCGGGGACCCCCACTATTTTGTTCACTATCGCTCAAAAAACAATCGGTTCTTTGCCATACATATTTGCACCTTTCTCCAAAGTGTAATCAAAATTTACTGACGAATGAATGTTGTATACTCCCAACAAACATAAAAAACATGGTGGAAAAAACCACCTGTTGTATGGTGAACCCCCCAACCCTTTATCCAATGTACTCCAAAAGCTGAAAAAAATTTTCTCATGTTATTTGAAAGCTTGTACCAACGATACCAAACGTACACCCAAATTGTTATTAGGCATTTAGATAGAAGATGGTCCAAAGCAAAAGAAAAAACAAAATTTGGGGTATGTTAGATTTTTTTTTCTCGATAGATTGCATTACTTCACACAATTTAAAATTGTGGTAAAGTAATATTAAACTAATGAGTTTATAAGATACCGGTAATACCGGTAGGATGTTTAACGATAAATCGAGCGATTGTAGCTAGACTGTCCACACAAATTTTGATATCTCTAGTTGCCAGGCTACATTCCGCACGTACCAAAGTTTTCCTCTCCAGGTTGTTGAAACTTATATTAGAAATCTTTTACGTAATGGTCAGGGAGAGGCAATGTAAAAAGTACAGCAGGGTGGGTTTGGATTGTCAAATGGTTGGCTTTATAGAATCTTCAAACGGGTTGATGCCAAACGTACAAAATTCTATAGCTTCTTCTTCGTTGTTTACCAATTGTTGGAATACTCCACTAGGAACTTCCGTTTTGTCTTGGGGCTTGTTTTCTCTAGAGAAAGAGGATCCTTTGAAGACATACCTAATGTGTGATTACGATTTCATGCTGTTAAATGCTTTCTGGTTCTGGTAATTTGCAGAACTAAAATTTGGTAATTAATAGATTTAGTGACCCATTCTTGTGAATTGATGTTATTCGGTAACCACTTGAGATGTAAATCACAAGAGTTCTCTCAAGCCATTGCTGATAATAATATAGAGAATGAATCCCAGCTTACTTTGGAATGAAACTACTTTATATATGCTCGAATACCTCTAGAAGTTTCTTTAGCTAACTAATTATGCCTTTAATATTTTGGGGACTAAATTATCAAAAAAATTACAAAAATTAAAGCTGAATAATAATTTAATAACAGTAGCTGAATAACGGTTTTATTGTTGGTGAATTTTTAGTGAATTTTTGTCTTATTCCAACAGGAATTGAAAAAAATGGAATTTGAAACTCAAGTGAAATCAATCAACAATGTTTATAAACAAAATTTATAACGCTGTTACTTTGAATTACTAAGACGTATGTTTGAAATATTAACTCAATTTTTTCACTTTTAGGTGTCGATCGATATTCAAGCCCGATGATTAGTTTGTTTCACGTGTTCTTGAGTTGTTATTTTAAATTATTTTATTTTTTGATGTCGGTCGCCAGCTGTCAGATATTCGCTGTTCACCTTGCTGCTTGTCACCAAATGGCACCTAATATTGGGCTCAGACTAATAGAACCGCTCTAAAACATCTAAAAAATTTTATTCCTTAAAGGTACTTCGTAAAAAGAACGTTCGAGCTCGAGAAGTAACATTAGGCAAAAGTGACATCCTATTGTCTCCGTTGAAGTTGTGTTTCAGGAGATATAGCAGGTTTTGCTAACTTAAAAGTATATTCGTCGCACTAAATTTTATAGCTAGATCAAAACTCATTGAGAGTATACAAACCGATTTGGTAAAGACTCTACCTGCACTTTTCACCTGGGAGGAGGAAAATGAGTTTGGATTGGGTTTGGGTCCTCAACCTTCCAATTTTTCAAAGGCGGTTAATAGTTTGAAGTACGTGATTTGAGGTTGGTCTTTTAGCGTTAAGATTTGTTTCTCTACGAAAATGTACGCCATAACTCTCAATATGAGATTTTGTTGTGGCGTTCATTTTGTCACAGTCGTTTTCAACGACTGCGAGATCGTGTAGGTGTTGCTCGATGAAGCACATCGAGAAAAAAAAAGTGGGAGAAATCAGTTGTGCTTAAAAAACTTTTTTTTTAAGCACAACTGACGCAAATGACACAATAGTGCATTATTTAATTTTCTTTAAACAGTATCCCAAGTCTACTGTTACCTACTCTTCTCTTCAGCAAACGAAATATCCTGGTTAATCGAACAGATATTCGATAAACTTTTATCATGATTATTTCATTGAACTTTTCTTCAGTTTCCCTTTTTAAAATAAAACTAAAAGAAACGACAAAACTCATTGTATAGTGTTGTGGGATGTGTGGGTGATCTGATATCTATTGGAATTCAAAAAAATGTGAAAAAAGGAAAGGAAAAACCATTTGAATTAATTGCGATGAATTCTTAATTTCATTTTCATCGTTTCGTTATACAAATTTGTATTTTTTATATATATTTTATTTGTGTAGTTATAAATATGTAAATTAATTTTATTTATTTATCTCTGAAATAAATTAAATTTCCATTTCATGTTTTTCTTTGCCATCTTAATGTTGATTTACAATTATATCTTTGTAATCAAATCATAAAGCTATGAATTTTTGATGGGATAATTTGAGAATGGATATAAATATTGGTAAAGTGGCTTGCTGTTTTTTTTAGATGAAAACAAATAGTTGATGATGGATATAATTTTTTAATATAAATTCATTTCAGGAACAAAGAGGAGATGAAAAATAAATAATGTGCTTTTACTTTTTTTTAATAAACAAAATGAAATTGGAATTATTACTGGCTGGTATTACTTCACAAACTGGTCGGTTGAATTACATAAAATATTCTAGTAAAATGTGGATGTATATTTTAAGGGTTCTGTACTTTAAAAAAGTAAAAACGGTACCCTATTGGATGAAAAACGTGATCTACTCAGGTGAAAAAGTCGAAATTTGAACTTGACCATTTTTGATTTTCCTGAAACTTGACATGTAAGTAGTATGGACAAAATAAAAAATACGACTTATTTTAAAATTTTTTTAAAGTGCTTAGTTTGATCGTAGGGGGCACCCCAACATGCATGAAAAATGAAAATTCTGCCAATCCGATGTTACTTTGAAATTAAATTGCTCAAGAACGGCTATACCGATTTCATCAAACTTTTTTTTGTTTGATAGATGATTAGTTAGTCGTTTGAAAAAAAAATTGATTTATTGTTTTTATAATTAATTTTTTAATGAAAATATTAAAAAAACTTTTTTAGAGAAGAGGGTCGAAGATCAATTGGAATTAAATTAATTTTTTTTCTGAAAATAGATCTATCCTTACTCTAAAATATATCATAATAACTCAGAGGCTTTAATTTTCGTTCTTGAGATATTTAATTTTAAAGATTTTTAGAACGACTGAAATTCGAATTTTTCTTCATTTTTTCAAACAACTTCTATTAACAAAAAATTTTAAAATCAATTAAATTTTAACTTTTTTTTTTTTAATACAGCTCTAACCTTACTTTATAAAATATATCAAATTTACAAAGAGGTGTTAATTCGTGTTCTTGAAATATTTAATTTTAAAGATTTTTAGTTCGATTAAAATTCTAATTGTTCATTATTTTCTCGAACTTCAGTGGTTAAAATTTTTTGATGATATAAATTATTCGAAAAAATAATGAACAAATACAATTTTAGACGGACTAAAAATCTTTAAAATTAAATATCTCAAGAACAAAGATTAAAGCCTCTGAGTTAATTTGATATATTTTAGAGTAAAGATAGAGCTATTTTCAGAAAAAAAATTAATTTAATTCCAATTGATTTTCGACCCTAGCGCCATCTTTAAAAAAGTTTTTTTAATATTTTTATTTAAAAATTAATTATAAAAACAGTTAATTAATTTTTTTTCAAAGGGTTAACTAATCATCTATCTTTTTTTTTTTTTTTTTTTATTCAAAGTTAGGCATGTTTAGTGTTAATTATAATAAATTATAAATTAACGTCTCTGAATATCCGAAGATACCATGCCAACTAGGGATAAGAATGGAATGCAGATTAAGATTCTCTGAGAAATTTATGAACGTTAACTTTAAAGCCTTGAGGATTAAATTCATCGGGGAAAACCCAGGAAGGTAAGGCATTCCAAAGATGAGAGACTCTGTTGAAAAAGTCACGCTGGAAAGCTACAGTTCTACACCTAATTATTTGAACTGTAAAGGGATGCGCTGCTACGTTTGCTCTGGTGTGACGCGAAAGGTTTGCTGATTTAGGTAAAATCAATTGGATCTCTTCAAAAGCTCGTTCATCCATAATATATTTATAAAATATAGTCAAATCAGCAACATTTCTTCTGTGCTGCAAGGAATCAAGATCGTTAGTAAGACTTGGGTTACCAATGAGTTTAATAGCTCTACGCTGTACAGAATCAAGGCAGTTGAGGCTACTCAAGTAAGCTCCACCCCATATGTGAGAACAGTATTCCATGCAGGGACGTATAAAAGATTTATAAACTAAAAGAAGTTGTTCGCTATCGAAAAACTTACGACATCGCCCCAAAAATCCTAATTTTTGAACAGCATTCTTAGCCAGATTAAAAATATGAGAATTCCACTTCATATTATTTTCAATCTCAACTCCTAGAAGTCTAACAGACTCATTCTCTAAAAGATTTTTGGGGCCAAATGTTAATGGAAAAGGATTGGGTGTCGTTATCCTAGAAAAATGACAAACCTGTGTTTTGCTTGTATTGAATTCAACACTGTTAGCAATACCCCAATCCATAATTGTTTTAAGATCAGTGTTAAGGGAATCTATCAATTTTGACCTACACTCACTAAGCGCTAAGGGTGTATATAATTTAGGTGCTTCATGAGACGCATGAAGCGTGCTATCATCAGCAAAACTATGTATAGGATGAACCGTTGAGTCCAACAAATCATTAATATAGATAAGAAAAAGAGTTGGTGACATAGCGGAACCCTGAGGAACTCCTGCATTAGTTGAAAAAGTATTCGATGATACACCGTCAACATTGACGCGAAATTTTCGATCAGATATAAAGCTCTGTGTCCAAGATATAAGCTGCTCGTCTAAACCATAGGATCTCAATTTGCATATAAGGTTGTTATGCCAAACTTTGTCAAATGCCTTGGAAATATCAAGAGCAACACCGAATGTTTCTCCAAAGTTTTCAAGCGACTTGTTCCAGATATGAGTGACAAAAGACAGCAAATCTCCCGTCGCTCTTCCTTTTCGAAATCCATATTGTCTCTCATTAATAATTTTGGAAGACTCTAAGAAGCTCATTAAATTAAAATTGACATATTTCTCAAAAATTTTAGCAACTACCGATAAAATTGAAATGGGTCTGTAATTCGTAGGATCAGTCTTACTGCCCTTTTTCGAAACTGGCTGTACACTAGCCATTTTCCAAATTTCAGGAAAAATTCCTTTCTTATATGATAAATAGAAAATTTTAGTGAGGATTGGTGCTAGCTCCCTAGCAAATGTTTTAAGTATAATCGGAGGAATAAAATCAGGGCCTGTTGCTTTGTTAGTATTGATTTTTAAAAGCATTTTTCGAACAATGTTTTTCCGAAAAATTATCCGCCTCATTTTATAAGAAACTTTAGAAATAGGTTTAGGTTGGAAATTAGGTTCTTTTAAAGTAGAATTTAAAGAGAAATAATGCCCAAGCAAATTAGCTTTCTCTTTTGGATCAATGATAGGGACATCTCTATTAACAAGAGGCGGTAGGGAAGATTTACAAAAGTTGCTTTGGACAGCCTTTGCGGCTTTATAGAAATTGCGTGAACCAGTCGGATGTTCTGCGAATTTAGATGCTTTTTTCCTATTAAATAGATGTTTCTCTTCATCTATTAACTTACGACATAAATTTCTCTCTTTACGGTACTGTCTAAGGTTTTCATCGGTTTTGTTTTGATTAAACTTTCGAAAAGCCTTTTTTTAACTTTTATAGCTTTTTTGCATTTACTAGAAAACCATAGATCAGTTTTCGGAATGATCAATTTATTAGGAATAAATCTGTGCATACCATCAATTACAGTTTCAGAAAAATTTGATGCAGCTATGTCTGGGTCTTGGCCGGTAAGGCAATAGCGTTTCCAAGGAAAACATCTAAAAAAACTTTTAAGTCCTTGCCAATCCGCAGCTTTGTAATCCCAAACATTGCGTGGATTCGCTTTAAATTGTTTTGGAATTTGTATATTTAGTTGTGTGGAGATCAAATTATGATCTGAACCACCCAATGGTTCTGATATTTTAAATTGAACCAGATATGGATCGTTTGTCAAAAATAAATCAAGCAAATTACTACTTTGACCAGGAATGTCAGGAACTCTGGTTGGCTGGTCTATTATTTGAGTAAAATTGTGATAAAGAGCAAACAACTCAGCCTGTCTACCAACCTCGTCAGTTTTAGAGCTGTGTGTAAGCCATTCTTTATTGTGGACATTAAAATCTCCAAGGACTATAAACTTTGCATTAGGATACTCAACCAACCTATCTATTTTCTCAGATAAGTCATGAAATAAATTAGAGTTCTCAGGTGAATTAGGTGAACGGTAAAGTCCAAAGACAAACAGCGTTTGACTTGGGCAACTAATTTTTAGTGACACCATATTGTGAAATTTTGCATTTAATTCAAATTTATTTAATCTCACATATGGTATAGTATCCCTAATATAAGCACAAACTCCATGCTTAATGTAGAATGAGGATTCAAGTTCATAATTGGGACAAAGGTATTTGTTTTTATCTAAGGTCACAGCACGCGCACTGATAATCGTTTCTGTTAAAAACAAAATATCAGGTTTCATAGTTTCAAGAAAAAGATTGACTGAATTAAGGTTTATATTCAATCCTCTTATGTTCGCATAGCTGATGGATAATTTTGCCATTTTAATTCATAGAGAAATATCAATGAAAAACATACATACGAAAACCACAGTAATGCGAAAACAAACAAACTCAAATTGAAATTGAAATTGACTACTTCAACAGCTGGACAACCTGAATCTAAGTCTAGGTTCACTGTTAAAATCGACAATTAAAATTATGAAATTGTAAACAAAGTTTGATGAAATCGGTATAGCTGTTGCAATTTCAAAGTTACATCGGATTGGCAGAATTTTCATTTTTCATGCATGTTGGGGTGCCCCCTGTGCTCAAACTAAGCACTTAAAAAAATTTTTAAAATAAGTCGTATTTTTTATTTTGTCCATACTACTTATATGCCATGTTTCAGGAAAATCAAAAATGGTCAAGTTTTCACAACTCTGTCTAAAACACGTTTTTGATCATTGGTGAGACTTCGGTGTCCATCCAAATTTCTACATAATCAATTTATCCACAAACTATAAGTGCTATCAAGTTTAAATTTTCTACAGTTTTTAAATGTATTTTCCCACGCCTACTGATAACAAAAAAAATTCAAATATAATATCTCCTTATATAAATAGATAAAGTTTAAAGAGATAAAGAGATAGTAGAACAAAAGTTTTTTTAAGGATTCGAGGTTGGTTTAGAAAAATATTTAAAAAAAAAAAAGGGGTCGAGTGTCATACGAAAGATTAATTTTTTTCTAGTGCAAAACAGTTTTTTTTTATAATTCTCAACAGCGCAGTTTTTGAGTTATGTTCAATAATGTGAAAAAAATTTCATGGCCCCCTCTTAACATTGAACATTACAAAAGAAAAAATTTGAAAAAATTCATGATTATGGGCAATGTTGTAAAGATTGAATGAAAACTATAGTGGCCGGCTCATCATTTCAAATGTTATTTTGAGGGGGTTGAGGGTGGAAATTTTAAAAAAGAAATATTTTTGACCTGGTTGCTGGTTGACTAAAACAATTTTTTGTAGTTTTCAAAAACACCGTTTTTGATTCATTTGAATAAAATTCTAAAATTGTGTTTTTGTGAAGGACTATTCACGTTAAATAGTCGTAGTGGAGGATAAATTTTGCTACGTTAAAGGAAATGTGTATTATAGTAAAATATTGAGTAAAACGAAATGTAGAATTGAACAAACAAGATCAGATTAGATTCAACAAGCTTAACAAGTTAGATGTACTCGATTTCAGGCGAAAGGCGTTAGGTTGAAAAATTATGCGATAACATACCTGTTTGCTATCCGATGAATTATCATTTAATATTTTTTTTTTTTTTTAAATGTGTTGTGTAGTAGGAATTACAATATGTGTCACAATATCACATAAATACCTTTTAAGACCAAGGTCCCACAACAACATACTGTTCTGTTCAGCTGGCCCCCCCACGACGCAAAAATAAAAAAAATTTTAGCTCAGAACTAGGAGCTATTTAGGAGCTTTCAAAAAACGCAAGAATAAAATTTTGAGCTCAACCCCCTAAGCAGAAATCTTCATTTGAAAGTGGGGGGATGAGTGAACGTTCACTCAGCCCCCACACCTTAAAAATAGCCCTAGGGGATCGTAAATAGGCTCAAAACGAGGAACTATTTAGGAGCTCTTAAGGCTGTATACTTTTGATTTTAGAGCTCCACCACTATTCTTAAAACCACCCAAAACTAGTTAGCAAACGGAGATGACACAAAAAATAACATTAAATTAAAAATTTCTTTACTACATGTAATTCTTGAATTAAAAAAACATAGAAAAGGATTACTGTTTATTTCTCAGTTGCAACCCTTTAGAAGAAAAACCACCACTTGGGTCAAAAACGCATAAGTGAACTATGTTAAACATACTCGTCACAAAAATATTTAAGGGTGCGGATAAAGTTTCCATTTAGGAGCCTACTAAATGTGTCATTTTATATTTCTGATATTCTACCCCATAGGAGGTGCCACCCCTTGAAAAAGAAAAGAATATCATACACGCATAAGGGAATCATGTTAAAGCATAGAGAAACGGATCGTTTTGTGTAGGTAAATGATTTTTTGATTTAGGAGCTTACTAAATATGTCATTCTATATTTCTGATTGCAACACTTTCGAAAAAGCCACCCCTTGTACCATACACGCATAAGGGAACTATGTTAAAGCATAGAGAAACTGATCGTGTTTTGTAGGTAAATCATTGCTCGATTTAGGAGCTTACTAGATATATCATTCTATATATCTGATTGCAACCCTTTAGAAAGTTCCACCCCTCTTGTCATATTCGCGCAGGAGAACTATTTTGTAGCATAGATGTACGGATCATTTTATGAAGGAAAATGATTTTTCGATTTAAAGCTTCCTAAATAAGTCTTTCTACGTTTCTAATTGCGACCCTTTAGAAAATGCCACTCCCTTGTACGATATTCGCCTAAGGGAACTATGTTAAATCATAGTGATGCTGATCGACTTATGTAGGTAAATCATATTTTGATTTAGGAGCTTACTAAATATATCACTCTTTATTTCTGATTGCAACCCTTTAGAAAAGCCACCCCTTGTACCATACACGAATAAGGGAACTATGTTAAAGCATAGAGATACGGATCGTTTTATTTAAGCAAATAATATTAAGATATAGGAGCCTACTAGCTACGTCATTCTATATTTCTGATTGCCACTCTTTAGAAAAAGCCACCCCTTATACCATACAAGCATAAGGGAACTATGTTAAAGCATAGAGATATGGATCGTTTTATTTAGGAAAATAATTTTTTGATTATTTTGAGCTCCCAAAGCTTACTAAAATTGTCACTCTTTATTTCTGGATTGCAACCCTTTAGAAAAGTGCCACCCTTTGTATCATACTCGCATAAGGAAGCTATGTTAAAGCATAGAGATACTGATCGTTGAATGTAGGTAAGTGATTTTTCGATTTAGGAGCTTACTTAATATGTCAATCTATATTTCTGTGGCAACTCTTTAGAAAAAGCGATCAGAAATAAAGAGTGACATATTTAGTAAGCTCCTAAATCAAAATATGATTTACCTGCATAACACGATCAGCATCTCTATGCTTTAACATAGTTCCCTTATGCGTGTATGATATAAGGGGTGGCACCTTTTATAGGGTAGAACATCAGAAATATAAAATGATACATTTAGTAAGCTCCTAAATGGAAACTTTATCCGCACCCTTAAATATTTTTGTGTCGAGTATGTTTAACATAGTTCACTTATGCGTTTTTGACCCAAGTGGTGGTTTTTCTTCTAAAGGGTTGCAACTGAGAAATAAAAAGTAGTCCTTTTCTATGTTTTTTTTAATTCAAGAATTACATGTAGTAAAGAAATTTTTAATTTAATGTTATTTTTTGTGTCATCTCCGTTTGCAAACTTGTTTTGGAGTGGTGTTAAGAATAGGGGTGGAGCTCTAAAATCAAAAGTATACAGCCCTTAGAGCTCCTAAACAGTTCCTAGTTCTGAGCCTATTTATGATCCTCTAGGGTTATTTTTAAGTTGTGGGGGGCTGAGTGAACGTTCACCCAGCTCCCCCACTTTCAAATAAAGATTTCTGCTTAGGGGGTTGAGCTCAAAATTTTATTCTTGCGTTTTTTGAATCTCCTAAATAGCTCCTAATTCTGAGCTAAATTTTTTTTTATTCTTGCGTGGTGGGGGGTCCAGTTGAATACAGGTGTTCAAAAGTGATGGTGGACGTAAATCTTTCTTCTTTTGTTTAGCTATGGTTGCGTTGCAAATGTTCTCTATGAGGTTGATCACTAATTACAAACATTTTTAAAATTGTTGAACTATTGAACCACTGTTGAACTATAAAATTGTTACAGTCAAGTAAATCGAGGTTGGGGATCTGTTATTTTCGTTAAGTCTGATACAGTGCAGAAAAATAGTAGCCACCATCACTTCGATTTAAGCTCTGCTGGCAGTCATTGAGAATGTTCAACTAGCTTAAGTTCAAATCCTGTTGGTATACCGATCTCCCTAATGTTCAGTAGACAAATCACCAGAATGTGTTAACAATGCACTAGTTGGCAATAATTTGACGACACTTTTTCCTCAAACTATATTGTGCTAGGTCAGTTTAATGTTGGTTTCAATAAACATCCAAAAAACTCGCTCTAGTAGTGAAACTTAATTAAAATATAGTGGTAATTGTAACTTTTGTAAATGTAACTTCTGTTTTGCTTGTTGCTAAATAGCCAAAATGTAGTGATAGTTTTTGCGTAACACTACTATTTATTTATGTTGCAAAAGGTAACGTCTGTTTGCTTTTGTTATGTCACTTAATATTGAACTTAAACTATTTGTAGCTCACAATAAAACCACTTGAAATATTCAACTTATATTTTATTTCAATTTTTTACATAAAGTTTTTATTTTTAATTTTCATTTTATTAAATTTATTTTACTGGCACAAAGCACTTTATTTATGTACAATACGGTTTTTGATCACTTAGCTCAGTTTAGCTTAGTTAGTTTAAATTATTGGGATAAAGGTTGATAAAGGTTGACGGCTAAAGGTCAAGAAGAAACAAATTACTGATCGTTTGGGATCTAACTGTTTATGGTTTTAAATTAACTGTTTACGGTTCTGTATTAAAAATTTTAAAATCTTGATTATACTCGATTGATTTTACTTAGTAACGGTTGTGTATCGAGTTAACTATGATAACGCTTGTGTGAGTACTTCACTTCGTAGCGCTTGAAGATTGACTGTCCTTGAAAAACTAAATTCAAAACTCATCAGTTTAAAATTCTGGAAGGGCAATTGTTTTTACAGCACGTGTTTCAATAAACCAATTACCTTGAGAATTTTTATTGGTTAATTTCCACACGTGATATAAAAACAGGAAACTTGTATTCATATCCATGGCTTCGATTTAAAACAATTATTTTCATTATAACTGAATTTTGCCGAATAGCTCTTTAATCAAATGCAATAATTGTAATTTTTATTGTATTAATTAAAGTGCATTTACCATGAGTTTTATATTTCAGCATACAAATTAATTCATACTTTGAAATACAAGGTGAACATAGGTATTTGAATTTATGGATTTATGCTATGAGAAAACAACTGCAAGATATAAATTCTCGCAACTATTTGTCACCGCATATAAGCTGGCGTTATTGAAGCTTTCTTTAACCACCATAAACAGCTTTGGGTAAAATGCAACCTAACGTGAAATAATGCTAACAAACACTGTTGTTTTCTCACATATTATATACACGGAACCCTTAGCGAGCGAATTATGTTCGCGCTTGTCTGAGTTTTTTTCATAAGATTTACTTAGTTTAATTAGTATTGTAACCACAAACAATTTCAACACTCTACGGTTTAGTTGAAGATCATGAAGAAAGTGTGAGCGTAGCAAATGATGGCAGACAATAACAAATCGTCAGTTTTAATTTTTTAAAGTAAGAGGTCATGATCAGCACGAACAGTTCCTACGATTCAGTCATAATCATTGCTGACAATTGTGACAACTTGGCTCATTCTAGTCCTTTTGCTTTAATTTGACAAGGACGCACTTGACTGATACTTGGTACGGCCACTCATACGTGGAACGAATTGCATGACTACGGATCAGCTTCTTTGCTAGTCTCCAGTCAGTTTATACCATTCGCACCATTTACTTTACTCCTGAATCGTTTTTATACAAAGTGCCCAACATAAGCATGTAAATTTGAGAACAACTAGCATTGTTACAGTAAGAAATGTTTTCCCTAACTAATTTATAGACAAATCAATTCATATATCAAACCTGCTTTGAGAATATGCTCATACAGAGAAAAAATTAAAATAATTTTAAATTCAGAATTTAATTTTTTTTTCGGGCTTTTATGTTTGTATACAAAAGCTTAAAAGTTTACAATCACAAAATGGTTTTTTCCAATAAATCTTCATTTTTGTTCACTACTTTAATGATATTGATAAGTCAACCAGAAATCAACATACTTCATTTTCGTACCTCTTGATCTGATTATGTTTTCATTGAGTCTTATGTAGACCCCAAGGTATCTATTTCCTTTAACATTGATTTTGAATTACAGAAGTAACAATACGTTAACTGTTTTCATTTCAAAATTGCAAAAAATTTTTTTATTTATAAAAAGAAACAAAAGGTAAACTAAAAGTTTTAAGAAAGAAAACATAAATTAATTCTTTCTCAACAACCATGAAGCATGAAAAACTACAAGTTATTGTAAAGGTATTATCTATTTAGTACTTTATTCATATCATTTAACCTTTTTCAACCATTACGTTTTCTAGAAATCTTTATTGTTTAATTTAAAATTTTTCCTGTTGAACATAACCTTTATGATTAGGAGAGATAATGATTATTGTTTAAATCCGAATATATACAGGTGATTTTCTTTATGTTTTAGGTAGATTTCATATAAAAATCTACCTATTGCAATGGGCTTCATCTCGGAATTTCGGAAAAATTTTTGTGCCAAACGACTATATATGATAAGCGGAGACGAAAAAACAAAAAAAAAATTATATATATATATTAGGGTGCTTTTTTTGGGGGCGACCATTCTTTTTTTCTGGTGCCCCACCAAAATTTTGTTGTAAATACCCAAGAAAACGTCTACCTAAAATACGAGCCCTCAAAATTAATGTTTAGCACTCGGCCCTTGCGTTTGAATATTTTCCATACAAAATACATGTAAACTTTAGTGTTTTTTAAAAAAAAAATTACAGCTCAGTGGCATTTTATACTATTTCAAAATGGAAAAAAGCAACTAACTCAGGATTAAATTATCTACAAAAATGCTTATGGAGATGTAACTGTAACTTACACCGGTGACACAGTACAGATCACTAAAGTCAGTTTTTTATGCATTTCTTGTTCTTTTGTTTTTATTTCATAAATGGCTAAAGCTACAGGAAAAATATCAACAACAAAGTTGTATTTAATTAAGTTTCCTACAAAAAACTCATAGTAACCGAATCTCTATGATTGATATTTCTCGAGATAATAAGCTTTTATTAAAATTAATGTTTTAAGAGATTTTCGTCATCAATTTATGAAGACCGCAAGTTCTAAAATAATAAAAGTTTATTATCTCGAGAAATATCAATCATAGAGATTCGGTTACTATGAGTTTTTTGTAGGAAACTTAATTAACTACAATTTTGTTATCGACATTTTTCCTGTAGCTTTAGCCATTTATGAAATAAAAACAAAAGAACAAGAAATTCATAAAAAACTGACTTTAGTGATCTGTACTGTGTCACCGGTGTAAGTTACAGTTACATCTCCATAAGCATTTTTGTAGATAATTTAATCCTGGGTTAGTTGCTTTTTTCCATTTTGAAATAGTATAAAATGCCGCTGAGCTGTAACTTTTTTTTTTTAAAAAAAACTAAAGTTTACATGTATTTTGTATGGAAAATATTCAAACGCAAAGGCCGAGTGCTAAACATTAATATTGAGGGCTCATATTTTAGGAGGACGTTTTCTTGGGTTTTTCCAACAAAATTTCGGTGGGGCACCAGAAAAAAAGAATTGTCGCCCAAAAAAAAAGCACCCTAATATATATATATATATATATATATATATATATATATATATATATATATATATATATATATATATATATATATATATATATATATATATATATATATATATATATATATAAACGATATGAGATATAAACGATATGAGATATAACGAAAACGACCGGCACTCTCACGGTCGCATTTGTTGAGGTAGATCAAAAAAATTTTTTGTACTTGTGTGTTCTAATAATATCTTGGACAAGTTTGTGAAACAGCAAAATCCGACACGTGGTTAAGAAACTAGAGGCTTTTTTCTGAAAAAAGTTGATTTTTTAAAACCGTTATAACGGCCGTTTGGATACTAATATTTCAAAAAATTTAACAAATTTAGAATCTTTGGAATCTTTTTTATTAATTTGTTTTAAAAATAGACCTCTGCAGTTATAGGTTCCTGAGTGAGCGGCTCCAACAAAAAATGTTGCAAAAAAAATTTTTTTTTGAAACAACCGGCACTCTCACGGTCGCATTTATAAGGTCAAAAAACCTTTTTTGAAAATGTGCAATTTATTAATATCTTGAACGAGTTCGTAAATCAGCCCAATCCAACACATGGTTAAGAAACTAGAAGCTTTATACTAGAAAAAAACTCTGTTTTTTAGATCCGTTATAACGGCCGTTTGTATTCTAATATTTTTAAAAACTTCATAAATTTAGAATCTTTAAAACCTTTTTAATCAGTTTCTTTCAAAAACAAGACCTCTGCAGTTGGAGGGCGGCGGCTTCAACAAAAAAGCTTGTAAAACACAAAATGCGTTTGAATCAACCGGCGCTCTCACGGTGTGAGTTTTATTAATATAACATATTAATAGTGTGAGTTTTATTAATATATAACACAAATGTGTGTTTTATTAATATCTTGGACAAGTTCGTAAATCAGAAAAATCTGACATATGGTTAAATAACTAGAGGCTTTATACTAGAAAAAAAGTGTTTTTTTTAATCTGTTATAACGGCCGTTTGGATACTAATATTTTTAAAATCTTCATAAATTTAAAATCTGTGGAAACATTTTAATCCGTTTCTTATAAACATAAACCTCTGCAGTTAGAGGTTTTTGACTTGTTGGCTTCAACAAAAAAGTTTGCAACAATCCCCAACTACAATTTCCAAAAACCTTATAACAGTGAATGTCAACCTTATAACAGTCAAAAAAATTAAAGATTTGAATAGAAGAAATTAATTTTTTTTTTCTAAGAAATAAACTATTTTGATATTTTGCAGCAATTGCACGACATATGATATAGAGTAGGTTTGTGTCGTAAATTGTGTGTGTGACAATTCTGTGACAATTCTGTTCTGTGGTAGATTTGATATCTGTTTGTAGCAAAATTGAATAGGTATAATTTTGCTTGTAGGTAGCTAATTTTCTTTTTAAAATTTGTTCGATATCTGTTTGAAATTAGTTTGTTTTGTTTAAACTAATCTGATACATCAGATTCTACTGGCACACAAAACTGTCTGATCTTGAAATCTACCTATTTCTAGCGGATATACGTGCCGCTTGGACTTTTTGTTTAAGGTATTTGGTAATTTACGATTATTAATACCCATAGGTTAAGAGGATGCTTTGATAAGAATTTACTAAATTGTGCTTTCCAAATTCCTAATTGTACGCAGGATTAAGATAAAACTAAAGCGTTTAAAATACGTAACTTGACAACCGTACCCTTTACTCTGTTTACAACTGGGCAAAATATCCTCTAACTTTGTTCCCAAATTGCATTGCCTTAATCGTTTTGTTAGTAAAAGTGACACCATTTAACGATGCGAACGAATCCGTTTAACGATTCGAAATTTCCTTAAATAGCTGGTACGGTAAATTTGAATAAACTTATCGTATGTCATCCTGAATAAAAAAAAAATATTGCAACTTGGATCCAAAGGGTAACATCACCAGAACTCTGAAAACAAAGTATTCTGGTTATAAAATGAGCAAATATTCATAAAATACTTCGTTTAATAACTAACCGATGTTATAGATTTCACGTAGTTGTATTTATAAAAACAATAAAAAAAGCTGTATTATAAATAAAATATATTGTACGAATAGAAAAAGTAAAATATGAAGCAGCTGAAATCTCACAGCTCTGAGATATCAAGACTTCGGTCTGGGTTAAGGATTTTTATATAGTTTTTGGCAAAAAACTTTTATGAGGACATGGTTTTTAGTTTTGGGCAGCGATATATATCAAACTTAAACTCTCTGTTAAACTACAACTAATTTTTTATCTCTGTTTAGAATTTTATTACAAAACAAACACGAAAAATTAATACGTTGCCGGATCATAAATAAATATCACTTAGTGAAAAGATGATACACCTAGCAAACTACTCAAAACCTCTCCCTTTACTTTTCGAGAAAATATTTCAAAATCACAAATTCATATTTCTTTCAAAATTATAACAAAATCAAAAATACAAATTTTTTTCAAATATTCAAAAATTATAATAAAATCAAAAATTAAAATTTTTTCAAAATTTTAAAAATATTGCAATAATTCATAATTCAAAAATTCAATATCTTTCTAAATTCTTAAAATATAACAAAAATTTATAACAAAATCAAGGGACAAACGTTTTCAAAATTCCAAAAATTAAAATAAAATCAAACATTTAAATTTTTTCAAAATTTTAAAAATATTCCAAAAATTCTAAAAAAATCAAAAATTGAAACTTTTTTCGAAATTCTGAAATTCTTGCAAAATTACTTAATTTACAAACTTTTTCCAAAAATCTAAAAATATTGCAAAAATTATAACAAAATTACTAATGTAATCTTTTTTCAAAATTCCAAAAATATTTCAAAAATTATAACAAATTGACGTCCGATTTCATGTTCGATAACATTTCATGTCAAACAAATAACTAACTATAATTTCATTTTTTTTCCAAAAAATTGAGTAAAAAAAATGAAAATCATTCTTTTACGTATCACATTCGTATTTCTCCAAGTTCAATATTCCTAGTCGTAATCACTTAAAATTAACGTTTTTTAAATTAGCCGTTTTCTAGATTTCGTCGGTTGTGACGACGGGCAGACAGACATACATATTTTTTAGGTCGAGAAATGACAAAAAAGTGGAGTAAGAATTTACTTAGGTCTTTCAGACCGAAGTAAAACAAATTTTAACCGAAAGTGTGTAACGAAGTAGTCTGGTGATCAACGAAGCAGTTGTGTAGTACCCTTGATTTAGAGACACACTATTTTCTCACACGCATTAAATTTGCATTAGCGGAGACTTTCGTAATTGTCTTCGTTTTTCCTTTAACCATGGTTTCTTATACTCAAACCGTAATCGCCATCTACAATGGTTTCCGTTTTGAAATTGTCCTAAAACAGTTGTGTGTTATCTACCAATGTAATTTCCTATATTCAATTTGATTCGTAATAGCGCTATTTTCATATATAATTCTTACCATCATTATTATTCAATAATTTGTTTTTATGTAGATTTCTATTTTAATACTCGTTGATTGTAAGAATTCTTTAGGGGTGCAATAAAACCATAGAAAAACAAAATTTCCCTAATTTGAATTCGCTCTGTTTCCCACGGGATAGAGGAATCAATCAGTGGATTACGTCTCGTTCATCGTAGTGTCATGAATTTTTTTTTTGAGCTGCTTTTGCTTCGTGTTGTAGAATGTAATTTCCTACAATCGTTGCGTAATGGATATTTCTGTTTATAGTTCCCTTCCCATATTAGTACGAGTCGATAGTGAAGACTCTTTTAGTGAGTACACATCTTTAACGAGAGGAAAAAATACACTAGAAACAAATTTATCTTGTGTATCGACTTATTATTATTCACCACCGATCGTTTCTGTTGACTTTAAATACGCGTAGTTGCTTATAGAGTTCACTTAGTCTATTAATTCTTATGGAATTAATTTCTTTTTGTGGTTTTTGACAGTGCAGTCAAGATCATGTGTTGGGTGTTTTTTCGCAAAAAAAAAATTAAAAAATGTCAGATTTTTAAAAACGGATAGTTTAAATTGATATTAAGTTAGAAAATCTTATATATTAATACGCTAAAAAAAAACTTTGTACAGCCTAAGGCTTTTTTATTCGAATTTTGATTCATTTCAAATTTTCACAGCTAACTGATATTAGTGTAACTTAGATTTTAAAGAATTTTGGGATTTTGCGGATCATAAATAAAAAAGTTATAGACGAATTAAAATGTATTTTTGAATTTAACGGCCTCCCTCATACAATATGAAATGGACTGACCCAAATCTTTTCTTTGTTTTTTTATTATTATTATTTAGTATTTTATACACTTTTATAATAAATAAATCTAAATCAAATATTGAAAAATAAAACAACAAAAACGATTAATATGACAACTCACGGTGTAATAAGACAATAATCCAGCATTTTCGTCTAAAACAAACCATCGATATTGCCAACCTTTCATAACATTTGTCCATTTACTTAATGTCCCTTCTAGCATTGTCATTTTATTCTAATTGAAATTCAATTAATTATGTCTAAACACTATAAATTGTGGACGAGATGGAGAAGTGGATAAGTCAACAACATCACTTACAAGGAAGCTAAGCAACACTGGGAAGTATCACAACCTTAACGGGTGATCGCTTGGGAACTTCATCAGAAAAAATATGGAAATATGATTGTAGCACATTGAAGCAGGAATATCTCGCCCACGGTATGCCAGTATACCTTATCCTGCAGCCCTGGAAACTGGATAGGATTCGATGGCCCAATCACCCGTTAATCTGAAATGTGAATCCGAAATTCAAATGATTAAAGAAACGAATACTAGAAAGAAAATCGAAACAAAACAAAACCGGAAAAATCAAATATCGACCCTTGGCTACCGTACCCGGACACGAATAGGAAACTGATATGTCAGAACTCTGATAGAAACATCGAGGTAAGCACAAGTTGAGAAAGTAATGAAAGAGTATAGCATCGAGATACATACTAGAACTCAGTGAAGTAAGATGGAAAAACAGCGGAGAGCTAACAACAAGTGAAGGAAACTACATGATGTTCTCTGGTAAATCCAACATACATGAACAAGGCGTAGCAATATTAACAACACTTAACGCACTTCTCGAATGGAAACCAATCAGTAGCAGAATAATAACAGCAAGATTCCAATCGAAAATTAGAAATACAACGATCATACAGTGCTATGCACCTACCGAAGAAGCTGATGATGCGACAAAAGATGAATTCTACGAACAACTCCAAGCAACCCTGGCTAGTGCACACCGAAATGACATCAAAATAATACAAGGTGATTTCAATGCCAAAATTGGAACCAACAACACCGGAATGGAATCAGTCATGGGCAAACATGCACTAGAATCAACACGTAACAATAATGGAGAGTAAGCTTATTTGATCTCTAACTTATTTGATCGCTAATTTTCATATATCCGAGCTGATCAGCTAGAGTTCTGATTATTTTTCATTCATATATTTAAAAAGAAATATTAAAAATTATATGCTAGCATTTCTCATTACCACTTTTTGAAATCATTGCTCCTACGTCAACAAAATGTCTACGCAAAAACTTTATTTATAAGCGTAGCGAAGGACGCCGGGCTCTCCTAGTAATGATAAAAAAAAGAAACTAGAAATTATAAAAACAAAAAATATATTATATGTTTGTGCCATATATGGTGATGTGCCTAGCTAAATTTACCAAAAATAAGTGGAAATATTCTTTTTATATATTTGTAAGTACTGCATCTAACTTAATTACGTTCGTAATTACATAATTCGTTTTGTTGTTGTGATATCAATTTTCTGTGAAAAGATTGTTTTTGTGATTTAATTATAAGTTTACAACCAAAAAAATATACAAAAAACCAAATTTTTAACAAAAAGCATCTATTGCTTTTATAGAGAAATTTTTTTTTGGTTGTTTGGTTACCGCGGATGCGGTGTAATATTAATTAAAAGTAAAAGATAATTAAGAAAAATTAAAAACTCTTGTAAATATACAACTATTATTTAGTGGGGTTAAAATTAAATTTGTTGGATAATCTGCTCTTTTATTCCGGAATTCTCTGTCGACACAATTAAATCTCGAGCCATCCTAAAACAAAAAAAAAAGGGTGTGTCGTTTTTTTGCATATGCTACCAATATATTGAACAAGAATAGCAATCATATGTATCTGTGGGAAGCATCCATTTACCATCTGGGGAATCGATAACTCATTTCGTGTATATTACTACCGACGCACTGCTTTCTTCCACCTGATATAAGACAACAACCTAGACATCTAGCTACCATTACCGGAGGTAATAGCGTTTTATTGTCCTTACTTATATGTACCACAACGTGATGCCATCTTCAAATCTCGTTTGTCTCTAACTATATAGAGATTTTATATATCAGCTATAGGCATCTGCACTTGTCTATAATTTATTGATTCTGTATACGACCATTGATGATTGCTGGAGTTGCAGTACAGATTGAACATCTCGTCAAACCACCGTTAGCCTAAGGGATGATGATTGGCTAAATTTCGAAGGAATCAGGAGTGGGGTCTGGACTAACCATGGAGTGAGTCACATTTTGTTATTTTTACCTATATAGGTGTGAATTTGTGTGAGTGCGTGAATGTGTGGATATGTCGTTACTTGCTGATACTAATTTTATTGTAGTAAAATTTTCAAACGAAATCGATTAATCTGATTTCCCCTAATATTAAAAAAAAAAGGTGACTAGAGCCAACGTAATTAATTAAATTTTGATTTTTCTAAGCCGCATTAATAAAGAGTAAATATTTTAAATATTGAATTTAATGTGATTAGTTAATCAAAGCATGAGTATTCCAAAAGTGTATTTTATGATGTAGGTCAACTGAATAAAAATAGTTTCGTAAAAATTGAATGCGTTATGAACTCAACATCTGTTGAACCTAATTTCCAGAAGCCTGATGACGATTCTTTTTGCCTCTTCAAGAGACGTTCAATCAACTGACGATAACGTGGCAACTTTTGTCTTTAACTCACGCCTTTCATCGGTATAACAAAATCGTGATCGTCTTCCTATATAAAAATTTTTTTTTTTATCAAAATCGTATATGGTATTGTTTGGAAAACTTTCTAACATTGGTAGTAATCGGTGAAGCGGGGTGGAGGTAAAAGTACTAAAGTTCCACAGTTGTTGTCAAATTAAAAGCGAGAGATTTTCATAGCAACTATATAATGAATAACTGTCGTTACGAAGAAAAAAGTAAAAAAAAAATACAATTAAAGTGATTACGTGATTTGTAATAAAATTTTAAATTAATTTATAAAAAAAAAAAAAAAAAAAATATATTCCAACCTATTGCATAATGGTTGGACCAAGCTCTCAAACCCGTAACCTTTTGTTACCTTTGATATTCCTATTGATAGTAGTTTTTATCACACTGGATGTCGAAGTTTTTTTTTTGTGGGTATGAAAGACGACTGTATGTGTATATGCATGCGTTAGTGTATGGGGATATAGATAGCTTGTATGTGTGGGAGTGGATGAAGTGCGCGAGTGTGTGACTGAATTAAAATTATGGGGTTGAGCGTGGTGATCGTGGTTCTTTCGCATACGGGGGGTCGCCAGAGTCTGTTTAGTTTACTTGCTTTTCTTCTTACATCCGTTTTTATCTCAAGATACGCGTACCAGCTCAGTTATTTGTGCTGGAACAGCAGGTATTCTCCTCTCGACCACATAGACTTCAGCTAGTCTTAGGCAAAAAAAAAATAATCTCGCTAGGTACGCGACCTGCTATGCCACTTCGTTGCTAGTCAACGAAGCAGCGCTTCAATACAAGTGGAAAACCGAAAAATGGAATGCAGAACTGTGATAAACCGTACTAAACGCTTACGTACCAAGGTGTATCCAATTCAAATATCAGATACAGAGGTTATTGAACTTTTAACAGGTGCTGGGGACCCCTTACCACTTGGTTGAAGATCGCCCAAAACTAATCAGCTGTGTAGAGGTTAATGCATTTAAATCTAAATAATTAATCTCTAGTAACCTAAACGATCATGTAAATTACATATTAAAGACACGAACCAACTAATCATAGATGAAAGCTTATTATTGTTCCTCTAGTTGACGTCACGCTCCATACGATAAATTAAGTAACTAATTTATTCAAAAATAGAAAATCGAAATCAAAATAATTCAATTGAATTTAGTTTAATGCATTTTCTTTATCATTTTTTTATGGCGGCAAAAAATAAGCAACTTCACTTTTGTTCTGACTTTAAATGAGTGAACAACTAATTATAAAAACCTAAATAATAATTAATTCTAAACTCTGAGTTCTCATTAACTTATTATTAAAATTTTATTATATATATATGTAAAACAAACTATTGTGAATTTTGGACATAGAAAATTGTGGTGTTATTGTCATCAAAACTCTTTACCAAATTAATGTATTCTGCTGTCAACAAAAACAAATAATAAAGTGAGAAAAACCACCTTTTATTTAGTGGACTTCATTATTGAATTTTTTGTCCAATGGGGTACACGACCAAAACAAAAGCTATAAAAATCTTTCTCGTTACATGGAAATTGATGGAAATCAATTATAAAACTAAGTTGAAAGCATATAGTAGTGATAACCACAACAAAAATATTTTTACATAAAAAGTGACAAACCGGAAGTTGATACGCAGATAAATTAGAAACAGTACTAAAACCTTATATATCAAGTTTAAATATCATTGAAAGCCAGGATCAGAATACCAAAGTTTCATCAAGATCCCATGCATTTTTGTCAGGAACCTAACACTATTTCTTCACCCGTTAACCCGTTGTTCGATTTTGCTCAACTTACAGTACGGTGATTGTTATCATTTCCTCGTTCATTATATATGTCACCAAGAATTGCGACCACTCATTTCTCTGCCTTTAAAAAAGTCAAATATGCTGCCATTCCGTAACCTTCATGTTGTCATTTCGCAACAAAATTTTTTTTTCGAGATAACTCACTTTGTAATAGGTGAATTTTTTATGAAATCTTTTCAAAAAATCAATCTTATTAATTGACGATCCTGTATCCATGTATCAATATTAGTATGAGTATCCATGTTATCCATGGTAAACAAAAATGGAGCAGACATATAATATTTTGAAAACTGATATTAAATTAAATTTAAATATTCCAAAAATTCGGATTGAAAATCATTAAATTTAATTCAAAATTATGTTTTTTTAATTTAATTTCTGTTAAATTTTTAAACATCGAAAAATATGAACTATTTATATAATGCACCAGCGAAAACCAGTGAATATTTAAATTATTTACAAATTAATAACATCATGAAATTATAATCTAGGATTTTGGTTTCATAATTAGATATACATATAATAATTAAATGCATGTAAAGTTCAAAACGTTATAGCTATACTATATAGCTACAGGACTGATTTGTTATGCTTACAAAAATAGATCGACTTATGTCTACAAAATGGAGTCTGTTTAACAAAAGGATTTCATAATGTACATGACAATATTACTCGTTCAAGCGAAACAAAATACTTAAGATGAATTATAATGTTGAACATCAGTATTTGTGTTTTAGTATTCCAGAAACATGAAAATTCTACGAAACTTTGTAATCAGGAAAATTACAACAAAATTATGAACGGATACGAAAACAAAGTATTGCCGTTGGGTAAAACAAATCGATCATCATTTCCTAATAAATAAATAATAAATGTCTAAATATAACATGAAAAAGATAAATTGTAAATTTGAACTAATAAAAATGAGAATTTCTTCTTCTTTCATCTGCGAATATAAAATAATCAAAATTGTTTTAATCCATTTATATTTATAATAAATATTTCAAGATAGATTATATTTGTTTTTCGTAAAAAGCAAAAGCATGTCAAGAAAATTCTTTACATCTTAGATTTTCTTTTGAATTGTTTCATTTGTTACGTGAGAGAATAATGTGTAGTGGAAGTAAAAGTCCACAAACGAAATAAAATCATCAGCAGAGTAAAGCACATAAAATAACTATACTATTATTATATATATCGTATATTCTGGTATGTATCCAAAACAATGAGGTTTATCGTAAGCTTTCTTCTTATACACCATTAATAACGGTAATCCTTTTAGTTAGTTTTTTTTCTGTTTGTTTATTTTTTACTTTTTTATATTTTTTTTTTGTGTAACTGTAACACTTTAAACAATAAATTATAATTTACTTCATTCAGCCATGAATTTATGAACAATTTATCTTTTATAATTTTTATCATTTTATTGTAGTAAAAAATAGCTTTTTGGGGAAAAGAAGCATGGACAATAATGGATAATGTACAAGAACTAAGAAAGCTTTTAGTCCTTGGGCATTACATTAAACAGCGTTTCCGTAAACAAATTATTGATAAAATTTCTTTAAAAAAATGTCAAGAAGATACAATTTTTGTCGATTTTCTAATAATTTATGAGGGGAGGTATTATATGTAAAAGCTTAGGGGCTAAAGCTCGCATAGCTATGCTTGAAAGCCTAGGGTTATATAATTTGTGCAATTTGCTAATACTAGCACAAAAATTAATTACAGTAAGCAAGTGCAGTTCTAAACGTAATTTTATTTCAGTTACTGTCAAATATTACACATTAAAGACGTTGAGAATAACCATCAGCATTTTAAATGTTCTTCTCGCGAAACGCTTATATTATTAACGTTTCTAAATTAAATAATTAAATTGCCAAAATGTATTAAATTGATTTCGACATTATACTAAGTCCACAAAATGATTTTGTTTGATATATATTAGACAAAATATCGAAAAAAATATGAGAAAAAATATCGGTATCGGCGAATATTTTATTGAAAATATTAAGCAAATTTTAAAATTCAGGTTTGGTTTGTAGATATAATTTTCTTCGTTCTCTAAAATCAATGAGAATAACTCAACCAAAACTAGTGTTCCATTATATTTCCATCTTCAAGCAAATTTTGAAATACTTTCTACACAATTTTATCAAAAGCCGCCATTCATTTCGAAGAGTGACCAACAAAGTAATCATTCACCAAAAAAATTTTGGCATGAATTGATTTGCTTAGTAAACAGGAAAGGTAAACAGGATGGTCATTTTGTAGTGTTTTATCACTTTTTGCGTTAAAAAAGCGATAAAAAGAAATTGTCTTGACTTGATTCGTTTAAATTTTGGATGAATAAAATTTATTTAGATGTCACTTCGTTGATTGATTTAAAAGAAATAACCGACAATATATTTTGTCTTGCTGTCGCTTATTTAAAAAATATTATGAATAAACGTATTGTTTATGTTAATTGACAAATAGACAAAATTGCATTTTACTTTTTAAATGTATTACATTTAGTCAAAGTTTTTTTAAAATTCAATTTAAATTTTAAAAATTAATCCATTAAATAAATTGAAAATTTTATTTTTTATTAAATTGAAAACCAAAAAAATTATGATAATTTTTTGATTTTTCTGCTTGTAGCTTCTCATAAAAATATTCACTTTTACTCAAAAGTGGTGTTTTTAGGGTTCCGTTTTTTATACGGAACACTATTGGTGAGAGTAAAACGAGTTTTTCACATTATATCGATTATCTCGTAAACTATAAATGCTATGGACTTGAAATTTGAGGTGCGTATAAAACTAATCTGTCCACATGAAATGACGAATACAAATAAAACTAAAGTGGTTTTCGTTTGGTTTACAGGGGTTCGATGTGAGACCTTTGAGAAAATAGATTTTTTTATAGATTCAAGTAGGGTATCATATAAAAGGGCTTCATTTCAGTATTCCTTAAAAATTTATCTTGGAATTTTACACCTCACCATTTTTTGCATAATTCTGAATAATGACGTTTTTTTCGTGTTTTCTTAACTCGATTAGCTCCGAACCTAACTGATCGAAAATTTTCAAATGTATTTGGAATGATAGAAAAATTAGTACAGTTTTAATAAAAAATATATAAAAGTGTCATATTCTCATAATTAGATTTATTAAGGGGGTGGAAATGAGGAGGGGTAAAAACACTATTTAAAATGTGGTCAAGTGGGGTGTCATTTGAAAGAGCACCTAATTTAGAAATCATTGCAATTTTTTTTAGAGTTTTGCAATGCACAGTTTTTGAGTTATTGTCAAAAACATACCGTTCCCCCCCCCCTTCGTTTCGACACTGATTGACAGAAAAATTTGGAAAAATTCACAGAGTTAAGAAATTTGGTAAATTTTGTATGAAAATTATACCGAAGTCTCAAATAATTATATTTCTGTGTGTTTAGGGAACCGGTGTAAAGAGGGTAAAAAAAAAACTTTTTTGACCCCAGCGAGTGGGGTGTCATTTGAAAGAGCACCTAATTTAAAATTCGTTGCAGTTTTTTTTAGAATTTTCCGGTGCACAGCTTTTGAGTTATGGACAAAAAAGTGCAAAATTCAAACCGTTCCCCCCCCTACGTTTCGACACTGATTGACGGAAAAATTTGAAAAAGTTTACAGAGCTAGGAAATTTGGTAAATTTTGTATGAAAATTATACCAAAGTCTCAAATAATTATATTTCTGTGTGTTTAGGGCACCGGGGTAGAGAGGGTAAAAAAAAACTTTTTTTGACCCAAGCGAATGGAGTGTCATTTGAAAGAACACCTAATTTAAAAATCATTGCAATTTTTTTTAGAATTTTGAGGTGCACAGTTTTTGAGTTATGATCAAAAATGTTCAAAATTCAGACCGTCCCCCCGTGTATCAAATATTTATTAATCGTTTTGAAAGGGTAGGAATGGTAAGGTGAAATAAAGCTTTTTTAACCCGAATAGCAATATCGAGTGGGACTGGCGTGTACATTTTTAGTCATGTCATCCTTTATACTGATTCTTAGAGCAATTCTTAATTTTGCAACTCTTTTAGAGTGAATAAAACCAGTTATCCAAAAGAAAGAAGACTTTATTTCAAAATTATCACGGTCCTTTACTATCTATTGTATATTGTATTGTATTGTATGCCATAAGTGGGCCCAAAAGGTGGCGTAAATTCTCAAGGTTCAAATCAGATTGATGTGATTTGTTAGTTTGTGTTAAGATCCACGTTTGTAATCCATTCATAATTACTGGTTTATTAAATTTCTTGTATAACTTTAGAAAATGTTGAGTTTTAATTGAATGGTAAGTTCGATAGCCTGCAATTATTTTAGGGTTAATATTTGTTTAATATGCTATTGTTTAAATCAAACATTGATCTTTTGTTAATTTTAAATATTGTTAAAATTATACGTTGTTTTTCAAGCACCGACCTAAATGTCGAACTTATGTAATCTAACACAAAAAAATTGTTGCTATAGAAAGAACTGAAAATTTTAGTAAAGCGATGAGCCTATAATTCTATGGAACACGAAAAATATAGCGAAGCTTCAAGTGATTTTATTTCTATGTGTTTAGGGGATGGGAGTGGGGAAGGGTGAAAAATTGTTTTTTGACCCGCATGAGTGGGATGTCATTTGATAGAGCACCAAAATTAAAAAACAATACAGTTTTTTTAGAATTTTGCGATGCACCGTTTTTGATTTATTCTCAAAAAAGTGCAACAAAAAGTTGGTCCCCCCCCTTATACGTTTCTTTGTTGATTGACAGAAAAATTTGAAAAAATTCATAGAGATAGGAAATTTGATAAACCCTTAACGAAAAATATAGCGAAGCCTCAAGTAGTTTTAATTCTACGTGTTTAGGGAATAGGAGTGGGGAATCGTGAAAAAAAGGTTTTTTGGCTCGCATGAGTGTCATTTGAAAGAACACCAAAATTAAGAAACATTACAATTATTTTAGAATCTTGCGATGCACAGTTTTTGCATTATTGTCAAAAAAGTCCTATTTTTAGCGTTAACACCACTCCACCCCTAAATTTCGTCGTTGTTTAACAGAATTGAGTCGTTCCTTAGCTACCATAAATAGCTATGGATATCATTTAACCTAAAGTAATATTTTTTATATCATTTCGATCAATTTAGATGAGATTGACATTAATTATTGATATTTACGATGAACCATTTAGTTTTTATGTGTCTATGGTCTGGCAATATAAACCCTTTACAACACAACTTTATGTAAATTATTTTGATATTGTTTTCTTTACATTCACGGAACCCTTGACGAGCGAATTTTATTCACACTTGTCTGACTTTTTTTATATTATACCTATTTGTAATTGAAATTTGTCACCAAAGAAATTATATTGTTATATTTTTGAATATTTAAATAAACATTCATATGAATAATTTTAACTGTCACTTAATTTCTCCTTTCTCCTCATTTTATTTACAACGAATTCATTGTGAGTAAAAGAAAACACTATATATTTTGTCTATCTTTCTTTTGTGTAAAAGATATTATTTATGTTAATTTTGACATCTGTCTTTTTTTTAATTGAACAGCAACTGACAATTGATATTATTTTGTTTATAAACATTGAATTCAATTACAAATAAATATTAACCAAGGCCTATTTTAGTTTATTTAACTGAAATATGTTTAATGCACAGTATTTAAATTTTGATTCCTTTATCAGTCTTTATAATTAAGTAACTCTTAATGAATGAAAACAAAATTTGTCTATTATAATTGTTAATTCAATTAGATGAAAATTTTAAGGCAAAAAAAAACTTTTTGTATGGATTTTTGTAAGAATATGCTTTGCTGAGCAAAATTTGCTCGTCGCTTGACTTGCTGCTGGTTGCTTGTTTTAAGAAGATCTTCGTTTTGAATAACAATTGATATATGGTTTGAGGTCCATTCTTTAAGGTTTTAACCTGTTGAGATACGTAATTGATGTTCTTTATTGAAGCTTTAAATATTCACACACTTTATCTACAATAATTCTCTCTTTGTTGGTCTACATATCTTTGTAACGGCTTTTCTCGCCATTTTATGGTTCTCCTTCGTAGATCTCGTGTTTCATTCTTGTAGACAATTCAGAAAGCAATTTATTTTGTTTTGGGTAGCCTCAATCCATGCTTGATCTGGCCAGAGCGTCTGTAAGCTCAAAGCAGCATGTTTGAGTAAACACCAGAACCTTTTGAGCACTCCATGGATAGCGTCTGACGTCTCTTATGGCAATATGGTTTTGATATCCCTCTTTAACTCGCTAAATATTTGAATAGGCATTAGGGAGTTAAAGAAAGATATCAAAATCATATTTCCATATTTGCGATTGATAGTGGTAGCTTATTTTGTTATACATAATGTGAAATAGTCATATAAAAAAATAAAATAAAAATATAATTTTTTACCATTTTATAATTTTATATTGTTCTTCATATTGTGCATATTCGGCAGTGAAAAAATGGTCTAATAACGAGTACGGGTTTGGGAGTTTCAAATGCCCAGTCTACCAGGAAGCGCTGTGTAGAAACTGCAAATGAAAATTGTCCAAATAAACCTAAACCATTGTGAAGCCGTGCAGTTTAAGTTAAAACACTAACGGAGGAGGGCCATCGTTACTGAAGGCTTTTGCGAGTCTTCATGTCACTTTCATAGACACAGTTAGTGTTCAACTTTTCGTAAAGGGAAATATGAGCTCTATAATTGATCTCACGTTCATGAGTGCATGTCTTGCAAACAAAACGATATAGAACGTGAAGGCTACACACAGTGATCATCAAGCTAACGTGTATGAGCTATTATATTTGATCGAAACCCTTTGATCTCAAACAGACAGAAGAGGAAGCAAATTGGTTGGAAAGCCAATTTGCTCGATGAGAGCATTTTCCTGCATATGTTAATGGAAACCTGCCTAGCAGGAACAGTCGAAATGAAAATGACCCAGCTCATGGGCTACATTACTAAGGCTTGTGATGTAGCAATGCTAAAAAGGATAGCTGTAAAAGAACGAAAGCCCGTGTTATGGTCGAACATGGAGATTGCGGAGCAGAGAGCCTCAGAGCACTGAGAAAATATTATACGAGAAAGATGTCATGAAGATCCAACTCATCGGAATTGAAACGTGTCACCAATTTAAGTAAGCAAAAGTGCTTCCGCGGACCGCGACGCATACAAGGACGTAATCCCTAGAGTAGATGTTATAAAAGGGTAATGGAAAAGCTTGGAGGTAGACATCCTCTTATATCCACATGTCCGGTTATGCTAACTAATATAATAGAAGAGCTGTTTCCACAATACTTTTACTGTGAGCTGAAACAAGCAGGACATACAGAGGAAGGTATTCAACCAGTGACTTAGGCAGAAGTCCTAAAAGCACGTTCACAGTTAGAAAATGGCAAAACGCCAGGTCAAAATTGCGTGAAGGACATAGCGCCGAAAACGGAAATCCGATCATCCACACACATGTTCAGCGAGCTTTATACGGGGTGTCTTAAGGAAGGAGTTTCGCGGTAAAATGGAAGGAACAAAAGCCGTTTTTGCAACTGAAAGGGAACAACCCACTTGGAGAGTCATTTTCATACCTGCTTGCTTGATACGTCAGGAAAGATCTTGGAGAGAATTATATGTGACCGGTTACAAGATTGACGCAATCAAGGTCGTGGTGGATACTGCAGAAAAGGCATTATCCGGCACAAGTTGGCTGCTAAAAAACAAAATATAATGGCCGTGGTGACGCTGGACGTGAGAAATGCTTTTAACACAGCTAATTGGAAATGTATTTTTGATGCACTAACCCAGAAGGAGGTACCAACGTTCTTGCTAAAAATAACTACCAGTCACTTCAGCCAGATAATAATTAAATATAACATGGACGGTGCCAGTAAAATGCACCCAGTAACTGGTGGTGTCCCACAAGGTTCAGTACGTCCCACATTGTGTCCCACAAAGGTAGTCTCAGCCTCTGTCTTAGGCATTTGCCCTACTTTGGTTTTTGTCCTTGTGTTAGGTTAGTCTTTGTTTTTGTCTTTGTCTTCGTTTTTGTCTCTGTCTTTGTCTTTGTTTTAGTCCTTTCCCATATTCTTGTTTTTTTTCCTTTCTTTTGGTCTTCGCCCTGGGCAAAAGAATTAAGAAATAAAAATTTGAATTAAAAAAAACAGAGAGCCGTGATATCTGAGTAGTTCTACACACGAAGAAAGAAATGGAGCTAATTACGGAACGACATGTTTTTGCGTATAAGTTCTGGCAACTAGTTTTAGTTAAAGTTGATGACGTTCTTTCAACTTTTCTGAATGTGGCCAGTCAAAAAAAAAAAAAAATAAAAAACAAAAAAATACAAGAGTCAAAATTACAATATATCCTTCTTACTCCTAAATTAATTCAAAATTATCTCAATATTATCTCAAAACACGAAATAAACATTTATCTAAGTCTACCTGCTTTTAAATCTTCCAGGGGACTGAGAATTTATCAGTATTTCGCTTAAAAATGACAAAATTACGCCAAAAAAAAAAAATAAACGGATTCTATACCAAGGCAATTCACGACATATAAAACTACAAAATTATCTGTAATTAAAATGCTGTAATAAACTTCGTCCAGAATGGGTTAATTTAATTTACTTTACTAATAAATAACCAATACACTCTGCATTCATGAATTAAAAAAAGGAGTTACCTAATACATTTTGCATAAATTGAATTTGAGTTTGCTAATACAAATGTTTACATTTATGCAAGTATGAATGAAGATGGGTGTGGCCTATTCAAGATGTACATACTACGTAATATTGATTTCTAGAAACTACAGTGAGTTACCAGACGTTTTTGCTTAGTTGTTTTTGAATATAAATAAGCGAACAAAATATCAGATAGTCAGTTTAATTTTGCCATTAAAAGTGTTAATAAATATTCGCAAGTATAAGGAATAATCGGTGGTACTTGAGCCTGGGTACTAATAGTAAAATAATTTGAACTTAGTGGAATAGTAAATACAGATTTTACGATTCCGAATATTATTGATTCAAATTGTGGAAAAGCGGTGAAGTTTGTCGTGCGAAAATTGGAGACCCTGGAATTTATTGCAATTAAAATCGGAAGTTGCTGTAACTGGTTGATAAATAAAGTTTGAGATTTTGTTAACTGAATTTTGTTAACTTTGTAAACTGATTTTGTCTTTTTACTGTCGTATTTGCTCAATAATTGAAAAGAACCAACGAAGAGTCGTTACAATACTTTTTACGAACATACTTGCCAGGGGACTGATAATTTGACTGGGCAAAACACGATCTTGCTAGTAATGATGACTGTTTTGATTGATGAAACCTCGGACTAAGTAAAACACTTGCAATATTATATTTATTGAACTTTAATTAATTCCTGTGACGAGCGATAACTTGATAGAAATATGAATTTCCAATATTTTCAATGTGTTTTAATTGGGCAGGAGAATAATAACAAATTGGTGGGACAAACTTTAATAGGATATATCTTATATGAAAGATAGAGTAATGTTATGATTATTTACACATTATTAAAGCATCATTATTCAAAATTATTACTGCAGTGTAAATTTGTCTCTACACACTTAGAATCATTGATTATTTAGTTTACCAGCTTTGACTTTCAAGGTGGGACACGCCAGGGGACTGAGAATTTGACGTTTTGAATAATTTTTTTTCTAAGAAATATATTTCGAAACGGGTTTGTTTTGGGTGACCAGCTAGACATAGTTAAGGTTTACAAATTTCATTTGAAAAAAAATTTTTTTTTTCATATTAATAAACGAAATAAGCAGAGCCGTCCAAAATTCCTATGTTTGTAGAACTACCCATCTACATAAATTAAGAGCTGCTTATGCTGAGCCTGTCCCACGACGTTATACTTAATTGTAGTTCCGTTTAAGTTTCAAGTGACAAGGTGTGGATATGTAGATCTCAAACGTGATTTTTTTCAACAGAGTTTCTCATCTCTGGAATGCATTACTTGCATGGGTATACAACACTTAATATGCAATTCTTTATATGCAACACTTAATTTGCATTGACAACATACTCATTCCTACGGTTAAAAATCCGGCATTGTTGGGGGTAATATTGGACCCATTGAACTTAAATTCAATGCTCATGCTCAACAGATGATTTCGAAACCGACAACAGGAACACATGGAAAGCACTAATCGGTGGTTCATTGGGCAAAGGTAAAAACACAATAATTGCAACATGTAAAGCGATAGAAAAACCTATTTCAAATTATGCTGCACCTATATGAACTGAGCACCCCAAGTCAGCTACTCCCACTGGAATAAGTTACAAATATCAGAAAACCCTGTCTTGGAAACTACAACTGAAGGTCACTCGGTGGCTCACCGAGATCACCTGCACGATCAATGTAACATATTACCGGTCAGTGAACATAATGCAAACCAAGCAATATTTATGGGTCTGTCACAAAGAGCAACATCCCTGGAATAACACCTTATCCACGACTACACCACCTAGAGACATAAGGCGAACAGTGAAATGTTTCTTACATGATGTTAGAAACAACCGATTCACCGGTAACATCGACGAGCTTACGTATAAAACGTGCTTAAAAATAATACATACAAAAACTGTTGAAGACACAATAAGAAACTACGCCTTAAATCCAGTTTTCTTGCAACTGAGCAGGCCACAACAGGTCGATGCGGAAGAGATTAAACAACCGCGCAGCACAAGCTCCATCTAGCGCAATTAAAATCTGGCTGGTCGCCATTTTTAAACAACTACATGATTAGGATTGACCAAGAAATTGTTGAAAAGTGTCCCGCATGTGGGGGCACGCCACATGATGCAGATCACTTATTCTAGTGCCCAAAAAATCCAACCGACCTGACGAAGGAAGATTTGTGGTATCACTCACAGACAAAAGCAGAATTCCTGAACCTGAACATAGAGCTGGAATAGTAGCACTGTAGCACTCTCCAAAATTCGATATAAATATGCGATATAGCACTACAAAATGACCATCCAGGATATAAAAAAAGTATTTGAAATGGATTACCTTACTTTAGTTTGCAATCCAATAATTTCACTTGCCGTAACAGGTGCACCACAGTAGTTTTGGCTTATAATTTTTAAGTCTAGTTTGTTTATATTTATATACTTTAAAACACATTTGGCTAAGTCAGACGCTGTGCGAGCAGCTAAAACATTTAAAAATAGAAAAAATTCTAAACAGTTACCATGTTCATCGATCTACCATCGATCTACCTGTATATACCAGAGAAGAAATTTTTCAAGGCTCAAATAGGGTCCTGATCAGGTTTGCACTAGTCCGGATCAGGCATTGGTATAGGGTCCCCTTGTCAGGCATTGGTATAGGGTCTCAAACGTAACCAATGGTTACGTTTGGTTACAATAGAAAAAATTAATATATATGCACCTTAATCACTTTTATTATAGTCTGTGAACCGAGTAGCGATAAATCATATACGAAATGATTTTAACTATATATTTCTAAAAAAGATAAAATAATTTAGTGAATTTTGACAGCTAGGCGTCAAATACGAAAAACCAAATCAGGGCCTGTTATATTCAAATAAGGTTAACCCTAAAAGGGTATTGTAAATCATACCTGTAACAGGCCCATATCAGACTGCCCTAATAAGACTTGTCTTTGCTGGACTGAACAGAGTCTAATCACGCCCTGAGTGTATTCAGGCTTTCCCTAACTAGTTTCTGCTCGGGTAGTTGTGATTTTGTATAGTACTTAGCATTGGTAGACTAATCTAGAATTAGAGATATATAATCTCATCGGTCTCAATCAATTATTATTTATTCCTGCATCAAACACATCTAAAATGTTTAGTTATTGCATTCGTTCTAATTTTATATTAAACGTGAGCACGATGATCAAATATATAATTTCCGTTGAACTCATCACTCACTTGTTACTGACAGCTTATAAGTAGAAGGTGGAAGAAATAATGAAACCATAATCTTATTATTCGATTTTCAGAGAAATGAAATAGAGGAAAACTAAAAAAAATTTCAAACGGAAAAATTAACAGGAAAATGTAGTGTAGACTGACTGTAGTGTTAACGGTTTTTGTTGTTTGGTTTTATATAGTGGAGTGGAGGTAGAAATAATTTATGTTTAAATATTTTGCTTATTTTTTTTACAACTCGACTTAATGGATTTTGTTAAAAGTTTTGTGATTTTATTTTTACAAAATAATTTGATTGATTTCTTTATTTTGATAACAATTGAAATTTATGATAACATTGATAATGTTACACTGTTTAGAGAACATTTATCATAATCGTTGCTGTTTTTGACATTGTGGTCATTAACCACTCAAAAAATAATTACAATTGTAAATAATGGATTCTTAAAATAAAAATGTTACTGAAAATAACCAATTGAGATTGGTTTAAAAAAACTTAAATTAAAAACGTTTTAGATTTGATTGAGACGAAAACATTGAACGATAATCAAATCATGAATATATCAAAATTATTTTATGAACCACTTTTATGTATCGAACCAAAAAAAAATCTTCATCCGCGTTTAGTTTTTATTATAACATCGACCAGCATTGATTTAATGTTTAACTTTATGTGATGTCAAATTCGAGTACGCTGTTAAGTTTATTCATTTTGAACGGAATGTAGGCTTCGATACCTTAAAACTGTTAAATCAGACCACTTCTCCATTCTTTCTCACAACACCACTTGAATCTCTTTCAGATTACTTATCAATATTGTCAACCTATCTATCTATTTCTGACTTTGTCTATTAAAACACCCAAAGCCTTTAATCATAAATTAAATTCACTCAAAATATTCAAGTTTTTTCTGTTTTTTCTTATCATGTCTTGATTTTTAATCATAAGGTTAAGTAATATTACAAGAAAGGTAAAATATTTTTGTTGGGAGAAATTTGTTTGCATTCTGTTTGTCGTTCTATCATTTAAAGACACGTGCGATAGGATATATTTTTTAATTCCGTAAAACTGAAGGTAAATTTAATTTGCGTAAAAATAAAAGTTTTTCGTTCATGATTTATTCAATTATGTAAATTTTGAATGCGCATTAGTAGATTGAATTTGAGTGTTATGAATATTTTTTAATAAAGTCAGATTAAGCCACAGTGTGATTACAAAATCGTGTAAACATAAGGAACAATCAACCAAATCACATTGGTAGGTGACTAAACAAAAATCAGAATCAGAGACTATAAATTAATTACAATAAATAATAAATAAACGACTGCATTAACTAATATTGTCCTGGGAACCCATAATAACTCGCCCGTCTAGCTCGTCCTATTTATAAAGAAGATATCAGATTTGGAAATCCTAAATTTCAATGATTCCACTTGTTTATCCAACTCGTTTAATGAAACTGTTAAAACGGGACTGTTCTTCCTGAATAATTTTTTTCTAAAAGATTACAACCTTTAAAACGGAAAACCAGAAATATGTCGTAAAATATGTAATTTATTAATAAATAGTTTTATTTTAGGTTTAAACTTCAGAAAAGAGAACTTTGGTTGGGAAAATTATAGAGATAAATTAATAAAAAACAATGAAATTCTATTCCTATTTGCGATCTCTCAACGAAAAAATGTTTTCATTGATTTTATTACAGATTAAAGTTATAATCGTGTTCAGTTCGGTAAGGTCAGTGATTATTATCAGAAAAAAGACGGTGACTTCAGATACCATATAGTTTGTGTCCCGCTAGGTCCTCGTCTATGATGGTCCTCCATTCGCTCTGTATAACCTAAAGCCAGCAACAGGAGGCCTCTACAGCTTCTCTTTTTAAGGCAGTCGCTTAGCGTAGTGTTTACAATTGGAGTTATGCGTATGTATTATTTATTGTAGCGATATACCCAGCATTCCCTTCAACTTTTCGTGGATGGATTCGGCCCCTAGTTAATAAAAGTTCACCCTTTCTGGAAAATTTGTTGGTTTCCTCATGCTCTCAGGATGTTGTAAGCGTCTATGCTTCTTACTCCTAGATTATTATTGGTGATAGCGTCATCAGTTCAGTGTTTCACCTTCTTAAATTCGACCCTACTCTACAAAAAAGAATTTGTGTGAAATCAAAAAATTCACAAGTAAAATACAAATAGTTCTAATTCAATACTAAAACGTAATAAAAACTCCAAACACTTAAGATTAATTCTTTTGGCATTACATGCTCCATGGAGAAGCATAAGCTAATCACGTTTAATACCTTCGTCTCTCATTGTAGTCATGGTCTACCACGAGGACGGCCATCCTCTCGGTTACTTACGTAAATAATTTTAATCTTTCCAGACTGTGAACTGGCTCGTAGAATATGTCCAAACCAAGCAAGTAGACCAAAAATATAGCGTAGATTTACGATCAAATACAGCTAAATGTGGTTCGACATTTTAAATTAAGGCCTACGTTTGAGACCCATACATCAACATTGGTCTAATCAAAGTTTGGAGCTTGGTTTGTAGCGGATCACGCTAAAAGATTAGCAAATGGGCTAGATCAAGGTGTCATGCAACTCATGCCGTGTTGATGATCGGCCAGGCTCGGGGGCTCATTCGAACAGCTGGGTCGGCAACGGAGCCACCTGGATACAGGGTGACCTCCAGATGTATTTTACCTCGCCAAGTTGTCAGGGCTCTGACTTGATCGACCTACCTTCCCGTTAAACTCATGAGAATAAAATGGAAAAAAAAATAATAAGTTTGAAAATAAAAACAAAAACACAAACAAACATAAAAAGCTTGACGTCACCACGATAACGAGGGAGGCAGGTACAAGTAGTAGGCGCAAAAGCAAGCCTCCTTGTCATGCTGCTGATGCAAATGTTCCGGTGGCAAGTGATACTTCTATGGCCGGGACCGGTAAAGCTTCCGTGCCGGCAGAAAATAGCACTATCCCAAAGAACAGCAAAAGGTGCCGTAGGCAAAGAGATCCACCTCTACCATCTTTAGGCCAGCCATCTAATAGAGGCAGCAGGAAGATTGTGCGTGGCCCATGTGAATGACCACCACGGCATAGCAGCGTCAAGTGTAGTTGCCACTACATTCACTAAGAAACAACTAGGGCTCTCGCTGATACAAGAACCCTGTATAAACAAAAACCGGGTGAAGGGCCTAGCTAACAGCGAGGCGAGGGTAGTATGGGATACTAATACAGACTCAGCCAGAGCATGCATTATGATTCGGAAAAACATTAATTATATTTGTCTTTCAGATTTTCTTACCGGGGACTTGGTGGCCATATCAACTACCATCACACTCGAAGGCGTTTGCTGTCAGGTAGTGGTAGCATCGGCACACTGTACAGTTTATGGGACACAAATAATGCCTACAGAGGTACAAAGGTTGGTGGAATGGTGCAACAAGAAGATGTGGCCTCTTATCATAGGTTGTGATGCAAATGGTCATAACGAGACATGGAAAACTACGGATACAAACCCAAGAGGTGAGTTTCTGTTAGAGTTTTTAATTAAAAAAACCTTGGCGTGTTTAACATTGGGAACACACCCACCTTTGTCACAAGGGCAAGACAGGAAGTGTTAAATTTAATGTTAGGAAGTATCGAAGTAGGTCACTTCATAAGAACTGGAGAGTATCAAATGAACCCTCATTATCGCATGTCGGGTCATAGAATGATTCTGTTTGAACTGGATCTTTAGTTCGGAACCCGAGAAACACAAGCTGGGATCTATTTGAGAAGAACCTTAAAGAAGGTCTACAGCTAGTGACTGTAGAGGGACAGTAAAACACTACACCACGCTGCAAAAATTTGCAGCGGAGGTAAACCTGGCAATCACTGAGGCGTTTGAAACCAGCTGCCCTCTTCTCTTCTACCTTCTTGCCTCTTCTCTTCTACCTTACTAAGGTAGAAGAGAAGAGACAAGTTTTGATGGAGCAAGGAGTTGCCAAAATTAAGAACAGAAGTATGGAGACTTTTCAATAGAGCAAACTCATTTGGAAACTGGGAAGAGTATACCAGGGTGCTTACCACCTAAAATAAAGATATCAGGAAGCCAAAGAAGGACATCTTCAGAAACTTTTGTGAAAATGTCTCGGCAGTATCTGTACCGGCTAGGCTGCATAAGGCTTTGGCGAAGGATGGTGTCGAGATTAAAACTTCGTTGAAAAGGCCTGATAGTACGCATACGGAGAATGAGCAGCAGGGAGCTGCTGTTATTCTAGAAACACACTTTTTGGGAGGCCTAAGCGCGTGTACAGAAGACATGGGTAAGAAAAATACTATAAGACCAAGCCCAGAGGACTGAATGGTGGTTGCCTCACTTTTTACGGAGGAGCAAATTAGAAGGACTATAGGCAGTTTCCAGCCATACAAATCACCAGGAGGGGGCCAAAGTGGCTGTTACCGCACCTCCTGGGCATCTTCAGCAAAAGTCTAGCACTTGGGCGTACACCAGCGCTGTTCCCGTTGATGAAAGAATTATTAGAGGCGGTGGACAGCAAAAAAGTTGTTGTCTGTGCCTTCCTGGACATTGTAGGTGCATTTGATAACACCTCACATGGAGCGGTCAGGATGGCCCTAAGTTAGAAAAAGGTTAACAACACCACTATTTACTGGGTGTGTGAGGTGAGAACTAGAATAGCAGTGCACATCTGTGGGACTAAAACTCAATCTGAATAAGACCACGATGGTTTCGCTCAAAAAAAAAAGAAAACTTAACATGAAACCCATCATATTGAGAGGCTCCATAATTGAATCTGCACAGGAGACTAAATATCTAGGAGGAGTAATAGCAAACTCCTGTCGAGAAACCACATTAAAGCAATGGTAAACAAAGCCGTAAGAGCTCTAATGGTATGCAAAAGAACTGGTTCCACTCCACTTGCAGCTTCAGAGCGTAGCGTACCATACAGGGTATGGGTAAAGAAAAGATCATAAAGTCTTAATATCGGAATAATCGTTCAAGGGATAATCACTTGCTTGAGTTTCCTAAAGACGGAATGATTAAGCAGTACAACTTCGATAAGAATACATCGTAGTTGTGCAAGAAAGTGGAATGGAGCAGTGAAAACACTACGTACCATCTGGGTAACGATGGATTTATGGTATTATCCGGTACGCGGATGGGTCAAAACCGAGGTAAAGGTGAGCGCCAGAGTATTTGGACCGAAAACTAAATATTTTGAGCCCATGGGTACCTACGCCAGCGTTTTCCAGGCTGAGATGCTCAAATGATGTGGTCTTTTGCTGCCTACTTTCTCTATTCATCTATCTCAGTTTAAACAAAACAACCTTATCCAACCGAGAGTTAGTCTTCTGTTATAGCAAATTATAAAGAAAATAAAAAATTGAATTTTTTGTGATAGACCTTATTACCTATCCCTCATATACTGGTTCGTCTCTATCTTTCATGAGTCTGTCTAAACATCCGTGAAAGTCAAAGAACTTATTACTCAAAATTTTTATGTCGAAAGATAGCAGGCAGACTTCACTTTAAATCACATTTATGCGATATATGAGGAAATATATTGAGGTTCACCACTGTTTGTTTTTTTTAGTCGGATAAATAAGGTAAGTTAAAACTTAAAACGTTAAAATTTTTGTTAATAAAAAATTTGAATTAATCTTCATAGGAATTGGTGACATTTAATACTGATCAAGATTTGTTTACTACAGTTGTCAGAAAATAGGGTGTCTTCATGTAAAAACCGTTCCAAGTTAATTTTTAGGTATAAAATGATATTTGAATTAAATTTACGCATATTGGATGTGTTGTGATGGTGTAAGCGCTTTGTAACTTAAAAGCTAACTGACTGTTCAAAAATATTGTATATATTTCATCCTGAAAGATGGTGTTGTGGTTCATTGGTTCAAAGTACTACGTTCTCAGTTAAAATGCCTGCGCTAACCTCTACTTCAGTTTTGAACCATGAGCGTAGCATTTGATTTCATCGTTACGCAGATGGTTCATTACTCCACTCCGTTTTGTTACTCAACCTCAATATATATTTCCTATCGAAATCCTTTTTAATATTAACGCAGCATCTAATTTCCTATAGCAGTTAATCTGTTTCATCATTTCGTTTCTAGGAAAATCAAACAAGCGATGCTCTCTTGAAAATATCTCTCGATGTTTAGACTCGACAATTATTCCCTTTCCCATGGTATATCTTGGTATGGTTTTCCTGGCTATGCTCTTAATTTGCAAGTGGAATGGGGTCAGTCTCAGCAGCACTCAATTGAAGTGTAACTTAAATTTATAGATCATGTGACTATTTAATTGAATCTTATTAGTTTCTTATTAGAAAGATTTACGTCCGTCAACACCTTTGAACGTATGTTGTTGTGGGACCTTGGTCTTAAAAGGTTTTTGTGTGTTGTTGTGACACATATTGTAATTCCTACTACACAGCACATTTTATAAAAAAAAAAAAAAAAAAAATATGATTTATATGTCCTTATTAAAAAAATGGAGGTATGTTAAATTAAAAAGCAAGATTCTTTCATTATATAGCGATGCTTTCATTATCTAGCTATTTTTCCGGCATTTACTGAAATCAGAATCTTGGTATTTACTACTCATCTTTTTGGCCACTAAGTCTCTTGTGAGAAAATCTGAAAGCTATAGACAATTACTGTTTGCATCAGTATTTCATACTATCTTAGCGTCATCTCTTTCTTGACATTTCACCCTGTTTTAGTAAAACCAATATTCTTGCTCAGGACAAGATATTTCTTTATCAATGTCCTGACCACTACAACTCACGCTGTTATGGCATTGTGAACATTTACTTATACCACGCGTATGTAACCATTGCTTCCATTTATGAGTTGTTAGCAAGGATTCCTTACCAATTTGACATGATATTGACATTATATCCTTAGGGTGCTACCACCTTTCCTGTTTTTTTGTGGCCAAGGTACAGTAATCTTGCCAAACCGTTGAAGAGGATAGTCTCTGCCACCAAAATGACTTTTTTGAACTCTTGTTGATATCTAAAAAATAAGATGTTACTCTGTGCCTTCATCCTGCCTATACGTAAAATTTTTGCTTTCCTTGATGTTTATTCCGGCGATTTATTTTGGCCAGTACTTCTCAGGAGGGAGATGATAACCTTGTGCAGGTCTGAATATTATCTCTCAATCTCGCCATAATCGAACGGGTATCTACTTTTACTTTTAGTAGTACTGACATAAGTCGGTCAGCTGTACTTGTAGTTGGACTCTACCACAACAAACCATGGTTAGAAGTGAACATCTTTAAACCCAACTTTGTTGACCCAGCTCAGTGCAGCTGCACTGTATCTATCCAAGTGCGTTTGGACTGGAGTATTTGAATATACCCCCACTTGGATAGATTTTTACACGAAGTGGCTAAACCCGTAGATCTGAAGGCGACTAGTATTTAATCTCACAATACATTTTAACATTACACCGTATTTAAGCACGATATTATGTAGATAAATCTGAAGATTGCCAACGTATTGAAAGGTAGTTCTTTACAATAACTTTCATTTTACAAAGGAAATAATAGAAGCCGCATGAGATTATTGCGAGATAGAACAACAGAAAAATTCAAATGATAATTTATCTCGAATTGTGCGAACTACAAAATATATTATTTGAGGTTAAGAGAATCAAAGTTTGACGAGAAGTGTTCCCATTGCATAATAAACAGGGATTTTTGGGTTGTAGTAGAATATTACATAACCATTATACATCTCTAGCAATCTTTTCATCTACCTGGGAAAAGAGCAAAATATTCTACACCAATGGTAAATAACAACTTTATCTATCAGCTTAAGCAAACGATTTAGAACATCATTTCATCCAATCAAATGCAAATTAAAAAAATTTCGCAAATCAACATAGAATATTTATTTTTTACTAAAACAATTGGAATAAAAATTACTCTCTCTCTCTCTCTGGCATTTACATCCCATGAAGGGATTTTGCCGTCTGTGCCACCAGCTTCCAATCATCTCGTTCCATGACCAGTTGACCCCAGTTTCGACATCCTATATCACGAAGGTCTTGGATGATGTCATCACGCCAGCGTTGTCTAGGTCTTCCTCTTCGACGAACACTAGCTGGTTGTTGTTAGGACGCTTTTTTTATCATTCTTTCCAATGGAGCCCTTTCTACATGACCAAACCATCTAATCCGGTTGGATTTAATGAATTCGATTACATCGCAGCCTCCAAGAAGCTGTCTGATTTCATGATTCATTCGGATTCTATACTAATTTTCAGCAACTTTACATGGACCATAAATTGTTCGTATGACTTTCCTCTCGAATGTTGATAATATTCTACAATCGGAGGAAGTCAGTGTCCAGCTTTCACTTCCAAATGTGAGCACAGGTCGGATTAATGCTTTGTAAAGTGTGAGTTTGCACGACTGCGAAAGATGTTTGGATCGGAAAAGTTTTGAGTATGCGTAGAAAACTCTGTATGCGGCTGAGACACGGGCTTTGATATCTGCCTGCATGTCATTTGACGATGTTATTACAGATCCGAGGTATTTGAAGTTTTCTACACGTTCCACTTCATAGTCGCCAGTATTCAGATTGCCGGGAGATATATTCCTGGATGTTGTTAAAAGTTTAGTCTTGCCGGTGTTAATGCATAATCCAAGTCGTTTAGCATTTCTTTCAAGCTAAGAGAGACTATCCTTGATATCGCTTGTTCTACGTCCGAGAAGCACAATATCATCTGCATAGCCAAGAACTTGACTAGATTTGTTATATATGCAGTTTTTTTTCTCAATTCGGCTTTTTCTCATCGCGTACTCCAGTGCCAAATTAAATAGTATGGGCGCGAGTGCATCACCTTGTCGAACACCTGATGTTATATCGAAAGGATCAGAAACAGACCCACCGATTACTATTCTACAATTTGATCCCGATGTTGTGAGCTTGCACAGAGAAACAAGTTTCTCTGGGATACCAAGGCATATGAGTGCGGACCAGAGGTTGTCGCGGATGATACTATCATATGCTTGCCTGAAGTCAACGTAGACCTGGTGAATGCTGATGTTGTACTCCCAACATTTTTCCAGAATCATCCTTAATGTAAAACATTGATCTGTGGTTGAGCGGTTGAGACGAAAACCACACTGATAGTCACCGATGATAGATTCCGCGAACAGGATGAGTCGAGCAAGTACAACATTAGCTAGTATTTTATATGCAGTGTTCAACAGTGCAATGCCACGATAATTTTCACACTTTAGACGGTCACCTTTCTTATGTAGCGGAACAATGAGAGCTGTTTTCCATTCAGCAGGTAGTTCTTCTTGGTCCCAGATTGCAAGAATCAGATCGTATATACGTGAGACCAGAGCTGCTCCTCCATTTTTCAGAAGTTCTGCGGGAATTCCATCGAAACCTGGTGATTTGCCATTTTTCAGTTTTTTAATGGCAGCTTCCACTTCTTCTATTGCTGGGTAAGGGACAAAAATCTCCTCAGTTGATGGAGCAATTGCTCGAATAGGATGAACTTCGTTCGTCCTATTGAGTAGGTCTTGAAAGTGGGATCGCCACACTGCCCGCACATCACGTTCACTTGTTGTAAGTTCATTATTTTCATTTTTGATGGCTGTAGATCTTGGGTGGAAATCTTTTGTCAGATTCCGTGCATCGGCAAAGCACTCTTTTGAATTTCCGTTGGCCGCATGTTGGTTGATGTTTTCGATGCAGCTCTTCATGTGTTCGCGTTTTTTTTACGTAGAAGTTTTGCTGAAGCTTTCCTGGCGCATAGATAATCAGCTTGGGAGCTTCGGGTGTTCCTTGTTAACCATTTTTCTAGCAGTTTTTGTTTATTTTCAACGGATTGGCGGCACTCGTCGTCAAACCATTCGTTGTGTGATTTCGGTGGTCGTTTTCCGATTGTAGTTTGTGCTTCGGCTATAATGGTTGATTGAAGCGTTTGCCATTCTTCTTTATGTTTAATGGCATTTCAGAAGAGATGTCATGCTCTTCTATGTTCTGTGTTATTATTTCCTGATATCTATTCAGCGTTTCTGGATGTTTAAATGCTTCGACATTCCAGCGCACAGTCTTTTTTGCTTGTCTGTTAAATGTAGATGACAACTTGCACTTGTACTTAAAGATGACAAGCATATGATCGGAGTCCATATTAGCACCTCTGTATGATCGAACGTCAGTTATACTTGTAGAGTGTCTCTTAGAGATCATGACGTGATCGATTTGATTTTCCGTTCTTCCGTCATTTGATTTCCACGTTTGCTTGTGAATTCTGTTGTGAGGGAAGAAAGTGCTGGAAATTACTAGATCATACATCATAGCCAGCTCGGCTGCGCGAAAACCGTTATTGTTGCTGGTATGATGCAAGCTGTTAGGGCCGATATGTGTTTTAAGTTCTGCAATCCTACCGATTTGAGCATTAAAGTCACCTACCACGATTTTTATATCGTGCCGCGGGATGTTATTGATGACTTCCTCGAGTTCTAGGAAGAACAGCTCTTTAATATCATCTGCTTTATATTCAGTAGGTGCATGAACATTGACGATCGTTACATTGAATTTTTGCGTGCGGATTCTCAGTGTGCATAACCGCATATTAATTGGGCAGAAGTCGATAACATGCTGATTCACGCGACGGTGTATAAGAAAGCCAACTCCAAATTCTCCTCCGTTTTGATGACCGCAATAATACAGAGTGTATCCTTTCGCTGTTTCATGGATTCCACTGCCTGGCCATCTTAGTTCTTGTAATGCCACTATATCCAGTGTTTAGCTCTCGACTTGTTGTGTGAGTTTTAGGAGATCTCCTGGTCTTCTAAGGCTTAGCACGTTCCAGGTTCCTATTTTTAAATCGTAGTCCGGGTACAGTTTCCGAGGTCGTTCCGGTTTCGGTTTTTATTTCTTTCTTTTAATACATAACGGGTGTGTCAATTTGAGGTTAGTTTTCAAATTTACGGTTATTTATATTTTTTTGCTAGATTATTTATGTTAGGTTAGGTTGCAGTGACTGTCACCAAAACACAACATTAGGACGACATACTTAGACCAAAATACGTCGGTTGTGATACCAAAGAATCTCGTTCCCCAATTCGAACCATTTGGTTTGGTTTGGCTTCTAATGAAGTTAAGTATTTGCGTGATATTAAAATTATCCAGGTCGGTGAGAGTTTTAAATTTGTGCGTTCCAAAATGAGTTTGCCGTATAATGGGCGAATGCTGGACATGTGCAAAGTAGATGAAAAGCTGGTTCCACCTGATCCTCCTCCTTACAGCTCCTGCAAATCAACACTTGGGTGCTTGCCAAGGATCCACAAACCAGTGATGACTTTAACAATGAACTAGTTTTCCGCTTACTCCAGGTTATAAGTTTTTTGGAACGCTGTAGGTCTAGTCTAGAAAAGATTTATCTGCTTATCTTGCAGCTAATGGTGTTTGACCACCGACCTATAGATTACGCATTTAACCCTGTCATAAGTTAGTTGTTTGAGGAGCAAATGACTCGCTTAGAGCTTCTATTTCTTGTGGAAGATCGAGTTCAGTCCTTTGCCTAGAAAATCCATCTGCTATATAGTTGCATTTAACGCCACTGTGACCCGGCACCTATATAATATGAACGGTTAAATTGCTGGTGGTTTAGTGTCACTTTTGACGTCGTTGCTACTACATCTACCGATTCGAATGCAGTTATTTGTGCTTTGTTGTTTGCAGTTATTTATGTTTATATTTAAATATATATTTGTGTAAATAATAAATCTTTAAATTATAAAACTAAAAGAAAAAAATGTTCTTTTTAAAATCGACATGTTTGACAAATTAAAATTGAAAAAAATCATATAAAATTATAAATTGTTGATCAAATTGTTGATCAATATGATATTTTTATAAATCCTCACTTAGGGTCATTCCATTTTAAAGTCAACCTTCAAGCTAAATTTTTTTTCTTCACAAAACTGTAACTGTGACCTATAATTTTTTTTCATATATTTTACTATAAGATATGGCAACAACTGTGAAAATTCCACTATTGTTATTTTGTTTAGAATGCAATTAAGCGCATGGTTGTAAAAAAGGCGTAATATACGAATTAAAATATATCTAAAAAGAATATAGCATACCACAAATATAATAAACTGAATTGTTTTAGACGTTTTATTTTCTGTAAGCTAAAGTTTGGAGTGTCTGAATTGGAATGCTTTGCTTTCCAAATAAATGAGGTAAGCATTCTAAACACATGAATTCTTTTGTGTTACGTTAGTCACGTTACGTTAGTCACACATCATTTAAATCATTTAAAAAACTAACAAATTTTTTAAAAAGTTATTGGCTTTTTTAAAAAATACATTAATTACATTGAAGAAACTTATCAATAAATTGTATGTACATTTTCAACATCTAGAGAATTTCGGTTCATAATTTAGGTGTTAATTTCATGGTATAAAAAATGTTACGTTAGTCACATTTAAATTTTTGTTTAAAAATTATCTAAAAATTTAAATTTAAATAAAAAAGCTTTCTGATTTAGATAAATAAACTCGATTTACATTTTAAAAAGTCAACAAGTGCTTAAAATAATCTTTACTATTTTAGTTATAAGGAAACAAAGTTGTGAATTTCGGTATAAATGTTACGTTAGTCACTTTGGAATGACCCCTTAGTAACTTTCAAACAAACAAAAATTATACAAAATCAACATTCCTAGTTTCTAAATTAAACTTTACATTCCTATAGTCTCTAAAATTATTGAAAAAATTAAAATACTTCAAAAATAACAATTCATTGTTTACAGTAATCATGCACTCCCCTAACCATTGAATGCAGTACTGTGCACAACGATCTTCATTTTCAGCCATACAAAATTCAGATAATTCCATAATCCCTTTGAAAAAAGCAAAATCCATTCAAAATAATTACAGTTTTGAAAAGAATTTTTTCTGTTTTTTTAATTTTTGCTTTATGTCCTATGTGCTTATAAGATAAACAGATCAAAACTGTCTCTTTTACTAAATTTTCTTATTTTCGATAAAAAAAAACAAAAAAAAAAATCCACTTGCGCTAAAAGGTCCAATCTTGCCTCAAATGCTCATAACGTGGGCCTCTAAGGTTATAATTATTGTTTTTAAGTTATTCATGTTGATTCTTTGAAATTGTATATCAAAAATAACATTTAAATTGCAACATTTGGTAAAAAAAAGTGTATTTTTATACGATATTTTTTGTTTCAAAGGCCTATATCTTGGTCCCCGGGACTGATTTTCAAAAAAAAAATTTTGTAATTTGCTTATAAAAGTACACTAAAAAAAATTGGCTGGCACCTAAGTAAAAGTAATCTTGCCAAACAAACTTCAAACTACAAGTAGTGTTGGTGTATCGGTGTGGTTGTAGGTCTTATGGAGCAATGAGACCGTATTTTTTTAAAACGAAGTCTATATTGTTCTTATTGCGATGTTTTTCGTTGAACAATTTGGAAGGTGTGGTTTTCCAGAAATTATGAATTCATTTGACATTCTGACATCTGGCACATCACATGTTGGAAAGAAAATGTTTGCTTTTTTAAACTTCGCTACTATGGTGAACCGATAAGATAAACGACCATTTTATAGATACTTTTGTGGCAATATTATTGGTAGTGCTTATTAAACTTCCTTATTAAAATTAAATGAAGATCAGTGATATGAATAATATCATGAATAATATAATTGTACGTTTTGAAATAATTTTGAACAGCTAATTCCTTAGCAAAGAAATACATTTTCATTTTCCCTAACTGTTATATATACTTCATGAACTTTGTGTTCTAGGGGGGGCCAAAATTCGTCTAGGGGGGGCCGGGCCCTCTGGGCCCGTACCTAGTTACGCCTATGCCCTTCGCCCAACCCAAATTTTCGTGAATGGGTTCGTTCTGCATCTTAAGGTCACCAGAAACAACCTTTTTACACGTTTATATAGCGAGCCGCTTGATCCAAGACAGACGCCCGCTGAAAGCCGCCCCTAACATGGAGAACAGACGCTTTCTACACATTTATATAGCGAGCCGCTTGATCCAAGACAGACGCCCGCTCCAAGCCGCCCCTAACATGGAGAACAGACGCTTGAGTTGCATTGGTTTTATGGCGCCAATGACTCGCCATGGTGCAGAATCATTGAGTATAAGCAGTATTTACTCTGCCCCTCTCAACTACACCAACCTAATTCTGTTAGCGTTACCCAGGTAGCACGGCGTGGACGTAGAATTTCGGATTTTCGCTACCCGAATAAAAATTACGCATATTGAAAAATATTTGAATATCTCAAAACAAGAGGGTGAGTTTACAATAAACATAAAAGACACAAAACTTCTCTACAACTATAATATATATGTCAATTAAAAGACGATTAAAGTGCAAGGAAAACATATTGGGAGCTCAGTTTTTCATTTGACACTTTCTTTGGATCGTGGAACTGTTATGTCATACCAAATTCATAAATTACTCTACTCGTAACCCTAATAATTAAAAATATCTGCAAGAAACCAAAACCAATTGAGCAAACAAATGTTTCACTCGTTTTCCACACAAAATAAGAAAACCGTCTGTGAAAATTTAAATATATTAAGAAAAACAAAAAAAAATTCAGATTATATTTGATGAATATTAAATTACTTTACCTCCCTAGAATTAAGATTATATTATATTATGAATATACATTTATAGAATTGATAATATTTATTTCAAATAATTAATTAATGGTCCTATTGTTTAAGTTTAAGATGCATTTTGTTAGTTTTGCACAGTTTTCTGTTATACAAACCAATTAGATGTTTTGTTATAGTCGAACAATATCTAATTAAAAATAAATAATAAGTTGGTGTAGATTATACTAATTATTCTATCTTATAGGTGTAAACAATAATTTTTATGAGTGGGAAGGCAAGTATGATTATTAATTCATAAAAAAAATGTGTTGGCTCAAAAATGTTTAAAATCCTTCTCCTTATTGATTATACAATACAACAAATAGAAGGAATTTATATTGTTTGAAGATAACTCAACTAACTATTATTCTTAAATATTTATAATTTATTTGAATTACAATCTCAATTTCTCAATATTTATGAAAAATGATAACCAATTCTTACTTTTCGATAACAATTAAGTAATTGAAAAAGTCAAAGACATCTTATCGATAGCAGAGACGCAATCCAAAGCTCACATAAAAGGTTCTAGAACTGAATAAATATTCACCATTACATTCAATTGTTCACCATCATCATATTGCTTAATTTGTAGAGCTTTTTTATTTCAGTAAAGTTTAGAAATATTGCTCAAAGCTTTGAAAAATACAATGGTATCGATTATTGTTATGAACAAAACTGTATTACCATATTTTCAATTTTTAGTTTGTAAAACTTGCTAGAGTTTTGTCGATTAATGGTTAGATTTATGTGGTAATCGTTTTATTTTGACAAATTTTAGCTTTCAAGAAATTCCTTCCAGCATAATTTCTCAAAGTTTATTTGGATAAAAATATGCACAAACATTTGTAAATTAGGCAATGGGTTAACCTCTGCTTTTTTTAAATCCAGAAAAATAAGTTGTAACAAACCCCAAAAAATGACACATAAACTGCAAGGTCAGACCAAAACATGGACCGTGCTGAAGTTTAAGCTCTTTAAAAAACGAGTCAACATGGCAGCATATTTCCAATATCATAGGAGATATTGGCCTCAGATACCTGCATTTAAAATTTGAGATCAATAGATCAAATAGTTTCTGATATATCATGTTTATACTATCTCACGTACGGACTGGAATGCAATCGCATAAAGTTTAAAATATAGCTTTCGATAGTTAATAATAAAATAAAATTTATAATGGTGCATAAAATTTGCTGTGTTTGGTGAAACTATATGACGAATTTCACCAAACACAAATTTTATTTTATTATTAACTATCGAAAGCTATATTTTAGACTTTATGCGATTGCATTCCTGTCCGTATAGACCGTATTTTAATTAATTAACTCCAGCTGATGATAAATCTGGCGGTCAGCTGCTAAAGTAGTGGGGGGTGTGGTGGTGGGAGACTTTTAAACTGGTACAAAAAACGAATTCCAAAAGTAATTTGATGCCACTTCAAAATTTGTATGATGCATGTTTACACCATAACAATTGAACAAAAAGTCGTCAGCTGATTGGCGGATGGGGGATTATACGTCAGCTCCTCGTATACATCAGTATAAAAATGCAATATAGTCAAGACCTTTCTGCATAAGATCTTGATAAAACTTTGACAAATGATCCAGGTTCACTTGAAACTGGAAGATTTAAATTCATTTTTAAACTTGGACAAAAAGGCGGGGGGGTCTCCCGAACACCTCTAAGTTTAAATCTTCAATAACTTCTAACCCCGATATATGATCTTATGGAAACTTGGTCTTTAAAGTTCTAATATTGTTTCCAATATTTCTCCATACCAGCTTCCGGTTTGACACTTCCGGTTAAAAAGTTTTTTTTCCAGGCGTTTATCCCTTCTGTAGCCTACAATTACCGATCGATTTTATGAAACGATGGTAAAGCTTTCAAGTAACATGATAACACCACCACCGTCCACCACACAACAGGTGGTTTTTTTCACTATGTTTTTTATGTTTGTTGGGAGCATAAAACTTTCGTTTGTGAATGAATTTTGATTGGTTTTTGAGCGATAGTGAACATAGTGGTGGGGACTCCCCCAAACACATGTTTTTTTAAAGCTTAATAACATCTGTACCTGATAATCGAATTGGATGAAACTTGGTACATAAACATTTGGAACGGTTCACAAAAGTTCTGCATCCCAACTTCCAGTTTTTTATTTCCGGTAAAAAATGTTGGTGCTCCCAACAAACATTGAATAAATGGTGACACAGTAAGCAGGTGTTCGGGAAGACCCCCACCACTTATCTCAATATTGTCCAAAAACTAATCAGTTTTTTGTCATTTAATCCTTCATATTTTTTGAAAGTGTCACTAAAATTGATTAATGAATGAAATCTGTATGCTCCCAACAAACTTTAAAAACCAATTGCGAAAAGTGAGCAGTTGTATGGTAGACCCCCCACCACTTGATCTGTTGTGTATCTCACTGTATGTAAAACAAGTTTAGTTACATACTTATATATTAGTGTTAGTATAAGGTTATTGTATCAAATAATATAAATTGAAATACACATCGAGACACAGCCTCTTTCACTGCAACTAAGTCTTTTAATATACATCATGGCGCAGTTGATGTCGGTATTTTAATTTCTAAAAACAAAAGTTGTTAAAATATATAAAAATATTTTGTTTTGTTCTAAAATCTTAAATAAAAGATTATTTCATAAAAGTGATAATAAAACAAAAATTGTGACATCAAAATATTTTTCAGTTATATATAAATCTGAAAATATAAAAAAAACAATAAATTCTGAAAATTTGCAATTATAAATTTGCATTGTTTTTATAAGTTACTTAAAACATTCATAAAGTGATTAAAAACTAAAAACAGTTTTGTGCCCAGTGCTGAGCAAAGTACAGTGTCTGGAAAAGTTATTTAAAAAAATAATTTTATATAGAATTTAGAATAATTCTAATGTAAAGAACTTGAATAGTGAAGAATTAAAAACGAGTTTAAAATAATTCATATATGTAGTGGTGAAAGACATTTAAATTGAAAAAATAATTTTGTGAAGTCAAAATATAAATTTAATATTTATTAATCACATTAATATTTAAAACAAAAAACTAAACAAAAATAATAAATATGGAGTACAAATCTCCAAATTCATTCAGCTTAACGGGAAATTTATCTGAAAATTGGCGTCGATTCTACCAGCAATTTCAGATTTATTTAAAAGCTACCGATAAAATTAAAAAATCATCTGAAGTACAAGTAGCAATTATGTTAAATTTGATGGGCGAAGATGCTGTGGAGCTATTTAACACGTTTACAATGACTGATGAAGAGAAAAAGGATATTGAGAAAGTAGCTAAAAAATTCGAGGAATACTGTAACCCCAGGAAAAACATCATCTATGAAAGATATCTATTTTACACGAGAAATCAACATGAAGGAGAAGTGTTTGACCTATTTTTATCTGATCTTCATAAAAATTATCAAAAATTGTGAATTTGGTGAATCCTGCAATGATATGCTTAGAGATCGTATAGTATTGGGTGTTGTAGATGCTGCTTTGCAAGAAAGGCTGCTTAAATTAGATGGCCTTAGTTTGGAGAAAGCAATTGAAACCTGTCTAATATCAGAGCTCAACGACTAACAAACAAAATCTGTACAGGATAAGGTGAGAAAAATTGACCAAATAAATAATAAATATAGTTTTAGAAATAAGAAAAATCAATTAAATAAAAATCATTTTAATCAATAAAATTCATTTATCGATAATCAATTGGTCAATAAAAACGAAAATACAATTGAAGTCGGTATGTTCACAAAAAATTGTACAAAATGTGGATATCGTCATAAACTTTATAACTGTCCAGCATTTGGAAAAATTTGCATTAATTGTAATGGTAAAAATCATTTTTCGAATGTGTGTACTCGCAAGGTTAATTATAAAAATAATAAAAAAGTAAGAGAAATAAACTTTTATGATGACAATGATGATGATGCATTGTTTGTGACTTCTATTGATATATCTAGTGTAGATCATAATATTAAAAATGTTAATGTTTGGTATGAAAAAATTAAGATTGAAGATTTTGATGTTATTTTTAAATTGGACACAGGCGCGGATGTAAATATTTTGCCATTGAAAATATTTAAACAAATTGATAACAATTTCGTTGTAAAGCCGGTTGATTTAAATCTAATTTCTTTTGGTGGTTTTCATATTAAGCCAATTGGATCAGTAATGCTTTATATACAAGTAAAAGATAATTTCTACTATGAAAAATTTCTAATTGTAGATGTGAATTCTAAACCTATTTTGGGACTTTCGTCGTGTATCAAAATAGGCCTTATTAAAAGAATTGAAATCATTATAAGTGCCGTAAAAGAAAATTTTATTTCTGAAAATAAAGATATTTTTTCGGGTTTGGGTAAGTTTACAGATAAATGTAGATTAGAATTAAAAGATAATGCCATTTCTTGTGTAAACCCACCTCGAAGAATTCCAATGAAATTGAAATTGCCTTTAAAAGAAAAATTACTTAGTTTAGAAAAAGGTAATATTATCAGTCGTATAGACTACGCAACTGATTGGGTTAATAGTAAAGTCATTGTAGAAAAGAGCGACAAGTCTATTCGTCTCTGCCTGGACCCAAAGTTGTTGAATGAAAATTTAAAAAAAGAATGTTTTTTGATTCCGACAGTAGAAGATCTCAACAACCAATCAATCAATAAACAATTTTTTACAATCCTTGACCTTAGAGATGGGTTTTGGCAAGTTGAACTTGAAGAAGAATCTAGCAAACTTTGTACTTTCAGTACACCGTATGGGTGTTATAAATTTAATAGACTCCCGTTTGGACTCAATATAGCCCCTGAACTTTTTCAAAAATTAAACACTAAATATTTTGCAGATATACCAGGTGTTTTTATTTATATCGACGACATATTGATTTCTTCTGAAACCAAAGAAGAACATTTTAAAATTTTAAAACAAGTACTAGATAGAGCTCGAAAATATAATATAAAATTTAATAAAAACAAACTACAGTTTTGTGTGGATAAAGTGAAATATCTAGGACATATATACTCTAAAGATGGTATTACACTCGATCCTGATAGAATTCGAGCCATCAACGAAATTTCAATTCCAAAAGATAAAGGAGAATTACAAAAAATCTTAGGTGTTATTAACTATTTGAGAGATTTTGTTCCTGGAATGGCTGAAATAACAACACCACTTCGAAATTTATTAAAGAAAAATATTTCGTTTTTATGGCTTCCGATTCACACTGAATCACTTAGTAAATTAAAAGACAATATAAGTGAGGCCCCAGTCTTAAGAATTTTTGACCCTAGCTTAAAAATTACAATTCAAACTGATGCCTCTCAGTCTGGTATTGGTAGTTGCTTATTGCAAAATCATAAACCGATTTGCTATGCTTCTAAAAGCCTAAGTGAAAGTGAAACAAAATACGCTCAAATTGAAAAAGAATTTTTAGCAATTTTGTTTGCCTGCAAAAAATTCCATAATTATATTTATGGTCGTCGTATTGAAATTCACTCAGATCACAAACCTTTGGCTGCAATCATGAAAAAAGATTTGCACAAAATCAATTCGGTGCGATTACAAAAAATAAGACTAAAATTGTCAATTTACGATATTGAAGTTATTTATGTGCCGGGAAAAGACCTGCACATTGCGGATCTTTTATCAAGAAATTTTATTGTTGATAGTAAAGATGTGGATGTAGATTTAAATGTTATGATACACAGTATAAATATAAGTGATTGTAAAGAAGAACTTTTTAGAAAACATACTTTAGATGACCCTACATTAATAAAGTTAAATACGTTTTATCATACCGGTTGGCCGAATGATAAATCTAAAGTTCCTGAGAATGTAAAATTTTATTTCAATAAAAGAAATGAAATTAGTGTAAATAACGATTTAGTTTATTATAACAATAGAATTATGGTTCCTAATAAATTAAAAGCAATTGTTTTATAGTTATTTAGGTATCAAGGGAATTATAGGGATGTTAATTACCGAGGGAAAAGTTAACTACCCGAGGGCCTCTGGCCCGAGGGTTAGTAAGTTTCACAAGGTAATTGACATCTAATAATTCACGTGATACATAAATAATTTTATGTTTACTACCTAAAACATTTATTAAACTAAAACATTTATTTTTATCAAGTATTTGATAGCATGATTTTTCGTTTTAATTGATCAAGTTAGTTGTTTTTCATTTCAAATTGTATAGCTGGGGTATTATTATTCGTTACTATGGCTTTATGTAAATAATGTTGTTTATAAATAAACAAAACAAAAATTTATATTGAAAACTAGGTCTATTATGAATCTATAACTCCCTCTTATAATTCCCTTGGGAATTAAGAATGTCATTATTATTTCGGTAACTAAGGTCTAAACGACTTACAATAAATCAGTAAAACATAAAATATTTTACACGAAGTACACTTTGGAATTATTAAAACTAAATTGCGTGGTAAATCCTCATTTTATTGGCCTAGTATGGACTTAGACATAGAAGAAGATTGCTCGAAGATTGCTCGTTGTAAAATTTGCGAAAAATGTCGACCTTCTAATAATAAACAAACTATGATTGCACACGAAATACCTGAACTGCCATTTCAAAAGGTGTGTAGTGATATTGCGGAGTACGGTGGTAAGATTTTTTTGATTGTAGGCGATTATTTTTCAAAATGGTTGGAGTTAATTGAATTAAATGATAAGACTTCAAAAGAATTAATTAAATATTTTAAAACAATTTTTTCAGTTCATGGCATTCCTGAAATATTAATTGCCGATAATATGCCATATAATAGTTTAGAGTTTAAAAAATTTGCAGATCAATATAATTTTAAAATTGTGACTTCAAGCCCTTTATACTCGAGATCAAATGGGATGGCTGAAAAGCTAGTTGATATTTCAAAGCGAATTCTAAGGAAATGCTTCGAAACACATTTTGATTTGGAATTGGCTCTTTTAGAGTATAGAAATACTCCCATTCCATCTATTGGTGCGACTTCAGCACAAATTTTAATGTCACGTCAAACTAGAACTAGATTGCCTATAGCTAACTTTCTATTAGAACCAAAAATTATAACTAATGTCGTTAAAAAATTAAAACTTAACACGAAAAAATACTGCAAACAGTTTAATAAAAATGTTTAAAAGAAAACTGAAGTCAATTTTAAAACAAATGATAAAATAGTTTTCCAGCGTGGTAAGACTTGGAAGCCTGCAAGAATTATAGATAAATATCACACTCCTAGATCTTACACATTAAAAGATACTAGAGGTCGCGTTCTACGTAGAAATTCGATTCATATTAGAAAATCTTTAAATAATCCAATTTATAAACCAATAGTTGAAGATGAGCCCAACATGAATAATAACAGTTTGCAAAATAAAAACCAAAAATCGGGAAATTCTTGTTCTGATCAGAATATGAGTAATAACACAAACAATGCAACAGCATCAAAGTATGGAAGAATTTACAAAGAACCAAGTAGATTAATTTACAAATGAATTTTTCATTAATACATTCTAAATAAAATAGAATTATTATTTAGGGAAATATTTAGAAATTATTTAGTTAAGTTTAAAAATAACAAAAAAAAAAAAAGAATTAAAAGATTAAAATTTAGTTGCTATATATTTTGGAATAAAAACTTGAGTTTAATTAATTATATTGTAAAATGTAACAATAGTTATTTTAAAAATTATAATACTTATTTTGAAAATTAAAAGGGAGATGTTTGTATCTCACTGTATGTAAAACAAGTTTAGTTACATACTTATATATTAGTGTTAGTATAAGGTTATTGTATCAAATAATATAAATTGAAATACACATCGAGTCACAGCCTCTTTCACTGCAACTAAGTCTTTTAATATACATCAGATCAATGTGTCCCAAAAGAAGATAATTATTTTTCACTAATTGAAACTTTTTCCATAAGGTTCATCATAATCAGTTCATTATTGTAGGCACTGAAAAAACTTCAAAAAATTACAAACCAAAATTTTTTACCGGTAACGAACAACCGGCAGATGGGATGCAGAACTGTTGTGAACCGTACCAAATGTTTATGTACCAAGTTTCATCCAATTTGATTATCAGGTACAGATGTTATTAAGCTTTAAAAAAAACAGGTGTTTGGGGGACTCCCCACCACTTTGTTCACCATCGCTCAAAAACTAATCAATTTTTTGTCATACGTATTTGCATTGTTTTCCAAAGTGTCGTCAAAATTTATTCCCGAACGAATGTTTTATGCTCCCAACAAACATAAAAAACATTGTGGAAAAAACAACCTGTTGTATGGTGGACCCCATGCATCATACAAATTTTGAATCATACAAATTTTGAAGCGGCATCAAATTACTTTTAGAATTCGCTTTTTTTACCAGTTTAAAACTCCCCCACAACCACGACTCCTGAAAGTCCGACTATTATTTTCTACAACACAAATAAATAATCTATCTATAAAAATTAAACTCAATCGTCATCAAATCACCAACCAAAATGCAACGCTGCCTCCCGGTCTAGTATGTGAGATAGTATAAACATAATATATCAGAAACTACTTGATCTATTGATCTCAAATTTGGAATGCAGGTATTTGAGGCCAATATCTCCCATGAAATTGGAAATATGCTGCGATTTTGACTCGTTTTTTAAGGAGCTTAAACTGAACTGGACGACGACCTTTTTTATCGACTTCTTCCTTCGACCTCGTGGCATTCAAGTACTATAAGTGAAACAAAAATAAACATTTTCTTCGAAAAATTTTAAAGTGATAAATTTGAGAACAGGGTGGTCCGAAAAATTTTTAAAAACTCAAATTCAGGATAGTTTTGAAATGAAAATGCAAAAGAACGACTGTTAAAAATGTTGTTACGTTTTTCCAACCTTACTTTGATTTGGTCTAACTCACAATTCGATAAACGCAATTCCCAATCTTCTTCTAAGTTCGATCACTGATTAGTAAGCACAAACACCAGGTTTTATTAAGTACTCAACTTCTTAATTGTTCCACAACGGGAAACAATACAGCAATACATTCTTAACTAGAATATTCTTTCAACAGCTTCAGATACTCCAACAGTTTATTATAGAAATTTCCAGTAACGCAACGTTCAAAATAATACACAAATTATTTCTTTCTCAATAACTCACTTATAACTTTATTCACAATAACTAAATTAAAAATCACTTTTATATTTTTAATTTTACTATTGCAGGTTTAAAATGAAACTAATTAAAAACTACAAGAGGTAATTTGCTTATATACCATTCTGCAAAATTTCTAGATAATTTGAGGTCACTTTCTAGAAAACTTGAGAAAATATTAGAATATTCGATTATTTTACGTTATGTTAATATGATTGATAAAATCGTTCAATCCTATTTATTGTTGACCCAAGTTCCACGAAATACAACAACAACACTATTCATTTCATTGAATTGTTGTTGTGTTATGTTGTGATTTGATTTTTCTGGAAGTGACTGTAATCGTCTGGATTTTTCTGTAATCGTAAAAATATTTTATTCAATCTCAAGCATTTTATGTGAACATTATAAATATTCCAACTTTTTCCTAAAGCATGACAAAACTTAGAGATAGAATTGTTGTCCTACGTATATTAATTTTAAAAATTAGTGCATCTTAGGTCAAACAATTTTATTCTGAATTTTTGTGCTTCTTGATAGACTGATAGCTAATTTAAATCGAGTGAGATAATCTCAAAGAAAATTCTGGTATGGGTTGTATTAAATCCAATTTGGTTCCAAATTTTTATACGCTGTTAACATGATCAAGCAAAATTCCATAATGTTATAATCAAAGACAATATTTCGACTTTTAAGTGAAAAAGTTATGAACTTGCACTTATTAACATTTAATTGCAAATCATTGATTACACACCAGTTATAAAGTTCATTTAAATCTCGTTGAAGTTTAAGACAATCTTGCACACTTTTAATTGATAGAAAGATTTTTAGATCATCTGCATAGAAGAGATGAGCACACTGAAATATCTTCGATAAGTCATCAATGAAAAGTAAGAATAGCAGGGGACCGAGAATGGAGCCCTGGGGTACACCAGACGAGGGAATAAATGCTTTTGATAAGTTTCCATTGAATTTGACATACTGCATGCGATTCGTTAGGTATGAAGCAAACCACTGAATAAGATTATAAGGTAAACCAAAAAGATCAAGTTTAGAAACCATAATTTCATGTTTAACTTTGTCAAAGTCCGTTGAAAAGTCTGTATGAATACAATGCACTTGAATATTCTTATCGATTGAGTTAAACGCATAGTTAGAAAATTCAAGAAGATTAGAAGTCGTGGAACGACCAGAAATAAAACCGTGTTGTTGAGGGCTAATTTTCTGCTTAACCAGTTGAAAGACTCTAGAATGCACAAGTTTTTCTAGAATTTTTACAAAAGCATTCATAATAGATATTGGTCTATAATTTGCAACGTTCACCATGTCACCTGATTTGAAAATCGGAACGATGAAAGATTCCTTCCATTTATCCGGAAATGTCGATTGTTGAAGTGATAAATTAAATAGCATTGTTAAAGGTTCAACTATACCAGAAGCAATATTTTTTATAAATAAATTAGAAATCAGATATGGACCGGGGCCCTTATCACTCTCAGGTTTGGATATCATTAGAGACACATTATTTTCTGTTATTATGTAAGAAGAATCAATATGATGAACGGAAAAAGAGCTTATTGGGGAAAGAAAACTGTTGGTATAAACCGAATCAAAATTTTCTTCAAACAAGTTACAAATCACTTCAGGCTGATTAGACTCTTTTTTACCAAAGAACATTACAGAAAGGAATTCAGATTTAGACCTTAACGCCTTATTATAGTCCCAGAAGTTTTTAGGTTTCTCTACCATAGATCTCTCCATTAAGGGAGTATATGATTCAAAACAACTGACTATTTCTTTTTTAATATTGATTCTAAGTGAAGAATATAAGATTAAATCAGAAGAATTTTTGCCTTTTTAGGGTTCCGTTTTTTACGGAACACTATTGGTGAGAGTACAACGTTTTTTTCACATTATTTCGATTATCTCGTGAACCATTAATCCAATGAACTTAAAATTTGAGGTGCTTATAAAACTAACCTATTCACAAAAGATGGCGGGCTAAAAAATAAATAAAGTTGTGTTCGTTTGTTTTAAGGAGGTACGATGTAAAGCCTTTGAAAACATACATTTTTTTAGCGAGACGAATAGAGTATCATATGAAAGGGCTTCATTTCAGCATTATTTAAAAGTATATTTGGGAATTTTACACTTCACCATTTTTTGTATAATTTTGAAAAATGACGTTTTCGGGATGTTTTATCGCCTCGATTAACTCCGACCCTACTTCATCGAAAATCTTGAAATATATTTGGAATGATAGAAAATTAAGTAAATTTTTAATGAAAAATATAGAAAAGTGGCAGATACTCATAACTATATTTATTAAAGGGGTGGGAATGTTAAGGGGTAAAAACATCATTTAAAACCAGGTCATGTGGGGTGTCATTTGAAAGAGCACTTGATTTTAGAAATATTGTTATTTTTTTTAGAATTTTGCAATGCATAGTTTTTGAATTATTATCAATAAAGTGACACAAAAAGTTGGTCCCCCCCCTTGCATTTCGAGCCAAATTAACAGAAAAATTTGAAAAAATTCACAGAGACAGGAAGTTTGATAAACTCTGAACGAAAAATATAGCAAATTCTCAAATAATTATATTTTTGTATTTTTAAGGGATTGGGGTGGAGAAGGGTGGGTAGTGAAAATCCGAAATTCTACGTCCACGCCGTGCTACCTGGGTAACGCTAACAGAATTAGGTTGGTGTAGTTGAGAGGGGCAGAGTAAATACTGCTTATACTCAATGATTCTACACCATGGCGAGTCATTGGCGCCATAAAACCAGTGCAACTCAAGCGTCTGTTATCCATGTTAGGGGTGGCTTGGAGCGGGCGTCTGTCTTGGATCAAGCGGCTCGCTATATAAATGTGTAGAAAGCGTCTGTTCTCCATGTTAGGGGCGGCTTGCAGCGGGCGTCTGTGTTGGATCAAGCGGCTCGCTATACAAACGTGTAAAAAGGTTGTTTCTGGTGACCTTAAGATGCAGAACGAACCCATTCACGAAAATTTGGGTTGGGCGAAGGGCTAACACCCCATTTCCGTAAAAAAATTATTGTCATGAATTCTGTACACAGGCCTCGGAATATCTCGGATTCAATATTGGAACGACCTCGGAAACTGTGCCCGGACTATGATTTAAAAATGGGAACTTGGAACGTGCTAAGCCTCAGAAGACCAGGAGATCTCCTAAAACTAACACAACAAGTCGAGAGCTACACACTGGATATAGTGGCATTACAAGAACTAAGATGGCCAGGGAGTGGAATCCATGAAACAGCGAAAGGATACACTCTTTATTATTGCGGTTATCAAAACGGAGGAGAATTTGGAGTTGGCTTTCTTATACACCGTCGCGTGAATCAGCATGTTATCGACTTCTGCCCAATTAATATGCGGTTATGCACACTGAGAATCCGCACGCAAAAATTCAATGTAACGATCGTCAATGTTCATGCACCTACTGAAGATAAAGCAGATGATATTAAAGACCTGTTCTTCCTAAAACTCGAAGAAGTCATCAATAACATCCCGCGGCACGATATAAAAATCGTGGTAGGTGACTTTAATGCTCAAATTGGTAGGATTGCAGAACTTAAAACACATATCGGCCCTAACAGTTTGCATCATACCAGCAACAATAACGGTTTTCGCGCAGCCGAGCTGGCTATGATGTATGATCTAGTAATTTCCAGCACTTTCTTCCCTCACAAGAGAATTCACAAAGCAACGTGGAAATCAAATGACGGAAGAACAGAAAATCAAATCGATCACGTCATGATCTCTAAGAGACACTCTACAAGTGTAACTGACGTTCGATCATACAGAGGTGCTGATATGGACACCGATCATATGCTTGTCATCTTTAAGTACAAGTGCAAATTATCATCTACATTTAATAGGCAAGCAAAAAAGACCGTGCGCTGGAATGTCGAAGCATTTAAACATCCGGAAACGCTGAATAGATATCAGGAAATAATAACACAAAACATAGAAGAGCATGACATCTCTTCTGAGATGCCATTAAACATACAAGAAGAATGGCAAACGCTTCAATCAACCATTATAGCCGCAGCACAAACTACAATCGGAAAACGACCACCGAAATCACACAACGAATGGTTTGACGACGAATGCCGCCAATCCGTTGAAAATAAACAAAAACTGCGAGAAAAATGGTTAACAAGGAACACCCGAAGCTCCAAAGCTGATTATCTATGCGCCAGAAAAGCCTCAGCAAAACTTCTACGTAAAAAGAAACGCGAACACATGAAGAGCTGCATCGAAAACATCGACCTACATGCGGCCAACGGAAATTCAAAAGAGTGCTTTGCCAATGCACGGAATCTGACAAAAGATTTCCACCCAAGATCTACAGCCATCAAAAATGAAAACAATGAACTTACAACAAGTGAACGCGATGTGCTGGCAGTGTGGCGATCCCACTTTCAAGACCTTCTGAATAGAACGAATGAAGTTCATCCTATTCGAGCAATTGCTCCGTCAAATGAGGAGATTTTTGTCCCTTACCCAGCAATAGAAGAAATGGAAGCTGCCATTAAAAAACTGAAAAATGGCAAATCACCAGGTTTCGATGGTATTCCCGCAGAACTTTTGAAAAATGGAGGAGCAGCTCTGGTCTCACGTATATATGATCTGATTCTTGCAATCTGGGACCAAGAAGAACTACCTGCTGAATGGAAAACAGCTCTCATTGTTCCGTTGCATAAGAAAGGTGACCGTCTAAAGTGTGCGAATTATCGTGGCATCGCACTGTTGAACACTGCATATAAAATACTAGCTAATGTCGTACTTGCTCGACTCATCCCGTTCGCCGAATCTATCATCGGTGACTATCAGTGTGGTTTTCGTCCCAACCGTTCAACCACAGATCAATGTTTTACCTTAAGGATGATTCTAGAAAAATGTTGGGAGTACAACATCAGCATTCACCAGCTCTACGTTGATTTCAAGCAAGCATATGATAGTATCATCCGCGAAAACCTTTGGTCCGCACTCATATGCCTTGGCATCCCAGAGAAACTTGTTTCTCTGTGCAAACTCACAACATCCGGATCAAATTGTAGAATAGTAATCGAAGGGTCAGTTTCTGATCCTTTCGATATAACATCAGGTGTTCGACAAGGTGATGCACTCGCGCCCGTACTGTTTAATTTGGCGCTGGAGTACGCGATAAGAAAAAGCCGAATTGAGACACAAAACTGCATATATAACAAATCTAGTCAAGTTCTTGGCTACGCAGATGATATTGTGCTTCTCGGACGTAGAACAAGCGATATTAAGGATAGTCTCTCTCAGCTTGAAAGAAATGCTAAACGACTTGGATTATGCATCAACACCGGCAAAACCAAAGTGTTAACAACATCTAAGAACATACCTCCCGGAAATCTGGATACCGGCGACTATGAAGTGGAACGCGTGGAAAACTTCAAATACCTCGGGTCTGTAATAACATCGTCAAATGACATGCAGGCAGATATCAAAGCCCGTGTCTCTGCCGCATACAGAGTTTTCTACGCATACTCAAAACTTCTGCGATCAAAATATCTTTCGCGGTCGTGTAAACTCACACTTTACAAAGCATTAATTCGACCTGTGCTTACATTTGGAAGTGAAAGCTGGACACTGACTTCCTCCGATTGTAGAATTTTATCAACTTTCGAGAGGAAGGTCATACGAACAATTTATGGTCCATGTAAAGTTGCTGAAAATCAGTATAGAATCCGTATGAATCACGAAATCAGACAGCTTCTTGGAGGCTGTGATGTAATCGGATTCATTAAATCTAACCGGATTAGATGGTTTGGTCATGTAGAAAGGGCTCCATTGGATAGAATGATAAAAAAAGCGTCCCAACAACAACCAGCTGGTGTTCGTCGAAGAGGAAGACCTAGACAACGCTGGCGTGATGACATCATCCAAGACCTTCGTGATATAGGATGTCGAAACTGGGGTCAACTGGTCATGGAACGAGATAATTGGAAGCTGATTGCACAGACGGCAAAATCCCTCCATGGGATGTAAACGCCAGAGAGAGAGAGAGAGAGGTGGAGAAGGGTGAAAAATTTTTGACCCAAGCGAGTGGGGTGTCATTTGAAAGAGGACCGAATTTCAGAATTTTCCGGTACACAGTTTTTGAATTATTCTAAAAAATGTGCAAATTCCAGACCGTTCCCCTCCCTTACGTTTCGACACTGATTGACAGAAAAAATTGAAAAAATTCATAGAGACAGAAAGTTTGCTATATTTTGAACGAAAATTATAGCAAACTCTCAAATAATTATATTTCTGTGTGTTTAGAGGATGGGTGTAAGGGGAGTAAAAAAAACTTTTTTTGACCCAAGCGAGTGGGGTATCATTTAAAAGAGCACCAAATTTCCAAAACATTGCAATTGTTTTTAGAATTTTCCGGTACACAGTTTTTGAGTTATTCAAAAATATGTGCAAATTCCAGACCGTTCCTCCCCCCCCCCCCCTACGTTTTGACACTGATTGACAGAAAAAATTGAAAAAATTCATAGACACAGGAAGTTTACTATATTTTGAACGAAAATTGTAGCGAACTCTCAAATCATTATATTTCTGTGTGTTTAGGAGATGGGTGTGGGGAGGGCAAAACGAGTGGGGTGTCATTTGGAGGAACACTTAATTTAAGAAACATTGCAACATTTTTTAGAATTCTGCGATGCACAGTTTTTTAGTTATTGATAAAAAAAGTGCTATTTTAAGTGTATGTATACCACCCTATATTTTGACGCTGATCAATAGAACAAATATTCCCAATTTAGACCATTGAAATACTGGTTAAATCTTTCTTTAGCTAACATAAACAGCTATGGATAAGATTTAACCTCAAGTAACAGTTTTGATCAATGTAGATGTGATTGACATTTACTATTGACGTTTACGATTAACCATTTATTCTGTTATGCGTCCATAGTCTGGTGATATAAAGACTTTACAACATAACTTTTTGTCAATAATTTTTGATATTGTGTTCTTTTACATTCACGGAACCCTTGGCCAGCGAATTTTATTCGCACTTGTCCAACTTTTTTATATTTTGATCTAATTCTTTCCTTTTTCTTAATAAGGGATATCAAGGGTTGAGAATACCAGCAGGGATATTTTTTAATTGATGGTTTAACTGTTGCAATATATGGTTTAACAATCGCCAAAAGCTTGTCATAGAACAAGTCAACTACAATGTTAACCGGTGAACCATCAAAATATGATTCCCAATCAACTACACTGAAAATTGAAGTTCATGACAACCTCATCTCGAAGTTGGCAGTTGATTATTCATGCAAAGAAAAATTATTTGCAAACAATTTCACTGTGATTGGGACAACTACACGATAACATTTTCCTAACAACAGAATGAGGTTTAATTAAAATATAAAGTGTTATATCCAATATAACAATAGTTGAATAAAGTTAATAACTATTTCTCTGAAAAAAATTTTTTTTGGCCTTATATCATGAATTTTTCATTTTAAAATTGAAGTATTTGAAATTAATTGAACTATATTTTATTTTCACATAAATATTTCATGTGATTGTCTCAACTTCATCGATTTATAATTGTAGAGTTGTTGAAGCAATTTCGGAGTTTGATTCGCCATATGTGACCGCACGGTGAGGTTGACACAATTGCATTTCGATTGGAAATAGGACATGTTTTTTTCAGTGTAGATTCAGGCTAGATGTAATCAGCTCATAGTCCACTTTACTTAGGTTAATTGAAGAAAATGTATTGAGACTTTTGATAATACAAATAAAATTGCTGCGGGATAACGTTATCCCCAGACGAACACAAGGATTTGGGAATCCCTTAAATTTTTATAACTTTAGCCGGACATTCCAAAGGAAAGAAAAACAAAAATTAATATATCTATAATTTAAAATACCTTGAACTAAAAAACTGTTGATTGGTGAACACTTCCAGTATGATGTCCTATTTCCCAAAATTTAATTTCAAAAGAAAATTCAGCAGCATCTGATGTTAGCTTTTAATTCCCTTCCTTAAATAGTTTTATAGCTTGTTTACAATTTCTCAGCAAATTATTGATAAATATATTGAAATGTTCATTTGTGTGTACTACAGGCATTTGATCTTCATGTTTAAAATAAATCAAACGTAATTTATGATATGTATCACTTTATTATTTTATTTTCGTTTCCAGGCACATATAATTTGAAACACACCATTCAAAACTTCATAGAACATTTTTTTTTGTGTGGTTAAGCATAGCATTACAAAAATTTGATGTAATTATCAATGAACTTATTTATTTTTACTGAACATAAAGATGTTTAGAACAAACTTTAACAACAATATAAGATTATGTTTATTTCTTATTTTTAGTATAAAAATATTTGTGTCGTTATTGACACAAAGCTGAATTGTTTTCTTCTTTAATAACAAAATCGGAATTTTGTAAAAAAACTGAATTAAAAATTTTGTTTGAAGAACCAAAAAATGGAATTAGTATTTATTTGTAATAACAACTTAACCAATTCAAAGTAATTAACAAATTAATTTAAAAACAGATTTTGTTCACAAATTTAATCAAACATTTTCTTATCAGAACCAAAATCAGAATGAATCTAAAAATCCAAAATTGGAAAAATGTGATCTTCTTTTGACGTTTTTTTATTTTTTTCTTTAAAAGAAAGTCAAGCAACTGAACAAACAAAAAAAACGAGTGCGTTCTTATATTTATGTTAATGTACGAATTGAAGCTGGTCTGTGTTAGGAGAAAAGTTTAACTATTGTAATGGAAAAATGAAAAATGAAATGTTAATTGTGTTTGAGTCAGATCAAGAATAGGGATTGGTTTTATCATGTTAGTTAGCATAAAGCCGACGTTACAAATGAGAAGAAAGATTAAGGTTTCATTGAATTAAAACAAACAGTCAACGGAGGATGATATCGATCGATTTTAGAAAGCGCAGTAATATTTCGGCTGACATCATAATTCATGATAGGAGGATTGGTAAATATTAGATCTAACAATTTATTTAGAAAATTTTTGACATGATTGATTTGAGAAAGCATTGACAATTCCATTGTCTCAATCAAATACTCATACATACGACCTTCAAAATGTCCTGCAGTTATATATTTAGGATCATTCACTAACCAGTCGATGAATGGTAGGTTAAAATCACCAACTACTAGGAACTGTGAATTTTCACTAGAAGTGTATCGTTAGTTTGACAAGTGGTCCAAAAACCACTTGAATTCATCAAAAGGCGCATTACAACTAAGATAAATATTACAAACGAATAAATAAAACCCATTCAACTGATTTTGATCCAAGCATCATCAAAGGCAAAAGAATCCAGAGAAGGAAGTGCAGAAAACTCAATATTTTTGTTCAATGCTATAAGTGCTCCTCCACCATGAGTTTTGTTAGACAATTGTAGGTTTCTCTCCTATCTCACAACCACATATCTTTCATCGAATGCTTTAATTTGAATTACTAGAATCATTTAACCATGTTTCAGTTAAGAAAATCAGATCGAAATTATTTAGTCGAACCGCTAATTTAAATTCGTTCAATTTAGTTTTCAAGCCTCTAGAGTTTTGATAATATAATTTGATGAAAGTTGACTTAAGGTCTAATACATTCACGTGATGAGATAAGACATTAAAATTTTTAGAGTTGATAGATGGCATACATGATGGATGTTAAGTTTGATTATCGTTCACTATTTGACCGTTGCTCGAGCACTTGGAATGCGTGGAAAATTTCTTTCCCTTGGAAATATAAATTTCTTTATTAATAATCCTGAAGGTCAGGAAAGCGGTAACAAAAGTTTCTCGAAGTGCAACACATCAGTAACTCCAATTTTATATGGAACATAAGGACGATTTTCACCTTGAATGCTGAACTGGTGGTCACCTAGATGGTGACTGGTAGACAGTATAGTAATTTCCACCATGTAATCCAACCAAAGATTTCCTGTTAACGTTTATGATTCAAATACAGTGTTATTCATATTTTCCAATCTAGGATGGTCAGCTTGGCTACCCATGGTGTACCAAAACCCTACATAGTAGGAAAGTATTGCTAGAGTATTTGTTGTGATCTTAAAATCCTTGCTGTTTAAAATTTCACTTAAATTAATATCTAAATTGTGCTTATTATGTTTGCGAACCACCCGATTAGAAAAGAGATCTCGCTTTCTAGCCCCTATGAATCATCTGATAACTAACACGACGTGGTATTTTTGGTATTTTTGATAACAAATTTTTGTCAGACACATTGAGCGACACCAACTTCAGAAATTAAGTTGTAGAAAATTACCCTAACCTCCATTTATCCTAACACAGATAAGAACGTAATTTGTAAAAATAACTACACGAGTGCATAGAATTACGACTGATAGCAACAAATATACAAACTTACATCACACATAATCATTAATGTTTATTTACAATAATTATTCGATAACTGAAAAAAAAAATTGTGGTTTATTTTTATCTTAAAATTTTTTTCAAGAACAAAATCTTACTAATTTGTTGAATGTTTTTTTTTCCTCCAGAGATTATAAGTAAAGTTAAATTTAGTAATTGTTTATGTTACATTAAAAATTCTTAATAAAAAATTTGTTGATATATTTTAACACTTAAACATGAATAATTTTTAATGATTTTAAAATTGAGTTATGGTTAGTATAATTAGTGGTTTCGATAATTTTTTGTCACTTAATTGGGTAGATTAGTGTTTTTGTGACATTATTAAATCGTTCATAATTTGCAAGATTCGAAGGAACTTGTTATCTAGTGCAATTTGTTTCTTTAATTTCATGTAAACATGTAAGGAAACTTATGAAAATGGTAATACATGTTGAGTGTTGTAATATGGATATCCAATTCTCATATGTTGTCTAAGGAAAAAGATAATGAAGAATTGCTGTTTGAAATTGATTAAAAGTTTGACTGTATATATTCAATATTCAATTACAAAAACAAATAAAAAATTTACAATACGAAACAGTTACACAGTCTATAATATTTATTGATAATGGAAACTAGTGTGAAGACAGCGGGAGTAAAGTAACTTTTTAGAACTGTCGTACGATGTTGTTTATGCTGATTGTCTGTGCAAACATGGGGGGACATTCATTTTTAATATTACTACTCCGCTCAATTGACTTTGATTGATTTGTATTATAAGGGCTTTGCACTGAATTGAAAACAAAGCATAGTGATCTGCCAACAACAACGTTTTATTATAACGAGAACAAATCGTTAAACTATTAAGATATCAGATACAAAATTATCAGTGGGGTAACGTGTATAGAACTGTTAGGGATTAAATTAAGGGAACATTAGCAGCTACGCCAATACTCTCTCCCTGGCATTAACATCCCATGCAGGGATTTTGTCGTCTGTGCAATCAGCTTCCAATCATCTCGTTCCATGACCAGTTGACCCCAATTTCGACATCCTATATCACGAAGGTCTTGGATGATGTCAACACGCCAGAGTTTAACCTAGAGTCTTCTTCTTCAACGAGCTGGTTGTTGTTGGGACGCTTTTTCATCATTCTATTCAATGGAGCACTTACTACATGACCAAACCATCTAGTCCGGTTGGATTTATTGCATCCGATTACATCGCAGCCTCCAAGAAGCTGTCTGATTTTATGATTCATTTGGATTCTATACTGATTTTCAGCAACTTTACATGGACCATAAATTGTTCGTATGACCTACCTCTCGAATATTGATAAAATTCTATAATCGAAGGAAGTCAGTGTCGAGCTTTCACTTCCAAAGCTAAGCACAGGTCGGATTAATGCTTTGTAAATTGTGAGTTTGCATGAATGCAAAAGATGTCTTGATCGCAAATGTTTTGAGTATGCGTAGAAAACTCTGTACGGGCTTTAATATCTGCCTGCATGTCATTTGACGATGTTATTATACACAATGTATTTGAAGTTTTCTACACGTTCTACTTCATAGTCGCCAGTATTCAGATTGCCGGGAGGTATGTTCCTCGATGTTGTTAAAAGTTTAGTCTTGCCGGTGTTGATGTATAATTCAAGTCGTTTAGTATTTCTTTCAAGCTGAGAGAGACTATCCTTAATATTGCTTGGTCTAAGGCCGAGAAGCGCAATTTCATCTGCATAGCCAAGAATTTGACTAGATTTGTGAAATATGCAGTTGTGTGTCTTAATTCTGCTTTTTACTATCGCGTACTCAAGCACCAAATGCAATAGTACGGGCGCGAGTGCATCACCTTATCGAACACCTGATGTTTTATCGAAAGTATCGAACAGACCCTTCGATTACTATTCTACAGTTTGATCCCGATCTTGTGAGTTTGCAGAAAGAAACGAGTTTCGCTGGGATACCAAGACATATGAGTGCGGACCAGAGGTTGTCGTGATTGGTGCTATCATATGCTTGCTTGATATCAACGTAGAGCTGGTGAATGTTGATGTTGTACTCCCAACATTTTTCCAGAATCATCCTTAAGGTAAAACATTGATCTGTGGTTGAACGGTTGGGACGAAAACCACACTGATAGTCGCTGATGATAGATTCGGCGAACGGGATGAGCCAAGCGAGTTCGACATTAGCTAGTGTTTTATATGCAGTGTTCAATAGTGTGATTCCACGGTAATTCGAATACTTTAGGCGGTCATTTTTTTATGTAGCGGAACAATGAGAGCTGTTTTCCATTCAGCAGGTAGTTCTTCTTTGTCCCAGATTGCAAGAATCACATCATATATACTTGAGACCAGAGCTGCTCCTCTATTTTTAAATAGTTCTGCAGGGACTTTATCGTTACCTGGTGATTTAACATTTTTTAATATTTTGATGGCAACTTCCACTTCTTCTATTGTTGGGTAAGGGACTAAAATCTCCCCACTTGATGGAGCAATTGCTCGAATAGGATGAACTTCATTTGTCCTATTAAGTAGGTCGTGAAAGTGGGATCGCCATACTGCCAGCACATCATGTTCATTTGTTGTAAGCTCGCTCTGATATTGGGTGGAAATCTTTTGTCAGATTCCGTGATCTCAGGCGGGATGTCATGCTACATTTCCCGATATCTATTCAGCATTTCCAGATGTTTAAATGCTTCGTCATTCCAGTGTACGGTCTTTTTGCTTGTCTATTAAATGTAGATGACAAGTCGCACTTGTACTTAAAGATGACTAGCATATGATCGGTGTCCATATCAGCGATTTTTATATCGTGCCGTGGGATGCTATTGATGACTTCTTCGAGTTCTAGGAAGAACAGGTCTTTAATGTCATCTGCTTTGTCTTCAGTAGGTGCATGAACATTGATGTTCGTTACATTAAATTATTGCGTGCGGATTGTCAGTGTGCATATCCGCATACTAATTGGGCAAAGGACGATAACATGTTGATTCACGTGACGATGTATAAGCAAGCCAACTCAGAATTCTCCTCCCTTTTCATGACCGTAATATTGGAAAGTGAATCCCTAGGCTGTTTCGTGGATTCCACTCCCTGGGCATCTTAGTTCTTGTAATGCCACTATATCTAGTATGTATCTATCGATTTAGTTTGTAAGTTTTAGTAGATCTCCTGGTCCTCTAAAGCTTAGCATGTTCCAAGTTCACATTTTTAAATCACAGACCGGGTACAGTTTCCTAGGTCGTTCTTGAAATGAATGAGTCCGAGATAATCCTAGGCCAGTGTACAGAATTCATGACAAATATTTTTTACGGATATGGGTTGTAAGCCCTTCGCCCAACCCAAATTGTCGTGAATGGGTTTGTTTTGCATCCTTAGGTCACCAGAAACAACCTTTTTACACGTTTACATAGCGAGCCGCTTGTTCCAAGACAGAAGCCCGATGCAAGCCGCCCCTAACATGGAAAACAGACGCTTGAGTTGCATTGGTTTTGTGGCGCCAATGACTCTCCATGGTGCAGAATCATTGAGTATAAGCAGAATTTACTCTGCTCCTCTCAACTACACCAACCTAATTCTGTTAGCGTTACCCAGGTAGCACGGCGGGGATATAGAATTTCAGATTTTTGCTACCCTAAGCTACGCCAATGCGTCCGACTATTATTTATGACGCTATTATTTAACAACAACAAGAAAATTATTTTGCAAACAATATTGCTATCTAGAGTATTGAAAAGCTTCAAAAATTCCAACGGTTATTGTAGAAATATCTAGTCCACAGAGTCCAAAATAATAATAACAATCCGATATAAAACCCATGAAGAAAATTTCAGCCAAATAAAAAATGTGTCGGTCACATTTTGTCCAAATCTGTACAATTTGTAAAAAAAATGCCCTATATATTGTTCACAGAAGACAATTATGTTTCTACCTGGCCAATATTGGTCAATCGATATAATAAACTAAAAATGATTTTGTGCAAATTAATTCTAAATTTTCTTTACCAATATTTGCTTCGGAAAAATGAAAGGTCTGAGGAGCCATGGCTTATAGAGAGACTTTTGCAGAAGGTTGAACGTACGTAGCGACTGGGCAGCAGCTACTTTAAACAACCAACTTCGAACAGCCGATTGCTTTCTGGATTTTATAAAAACTCGCTGTGATACACGTGAAAAATATAGTGTAAAAACTAAGCAACAAGTGGAAAGAGAAGCAAAACCTCATGTGGAATCTACAATTGGGAGTGGCATCTATTCTTGTGTGGGCTGTCATCGAAACGGTCATACACTGAGGAAATGTTTTAAACTCAAAAGAATGTCAACTTATTAACGTCAGGCTTTCAGTATCAGGCATCAGGATCAGACCAAAGCTACAACTACAAATGTTTATGCCTTGATCATTCTGTAGAAGATTGCTCGTTGCTTGCTGGATGCCGAATGTGAAAAATATCACCCTATAATACATATTTATACGTCCAAACCTACCCACAACCAAATACTTCTCATGCAATACATACAGCACAACTGTAGCATATGTATGACTAATATAATTAACATACAATACATATATTATTCTTCAAATTTAATTATCGTAAACAATTAACTCAATCATAACAATCAACAAATTATATAGGACAAACTATGTACCTATATCAAACTTAGCTCGAATTTCTATAAATTCCCACAATATATTTTATATGAGGAAATTTAAATTACATAAAATTAAATTAAACGTGATGATATTACAAAACTGAATTAATATTAAATTTATCGAAATAAATATAATTTCCGCTGAATAAGGTAATTATATTTATTTCATATACGATTGACCGATATTACCTGTACATAATAAATCGGTTGTTAATTGGTTAATCGATTTATTTATAAAAATATACATAATCCTAAGAGGGGATTATGGCGGAGAAACCCTCTACCAATTTCACTATAAATTGCATGTAAATTATAATGAAGAATCAATTAATAAACTTACCTGAAAGTTTAAAGTTTTAGTTTTACTTAAACCTATAACTGGAAGAGAGTCTGCCTAAAAGGCCTTAGTCTACGGGTTAGACATGGTATTTCCAGTTACAAAGACTTTCTTCTCATCGTAAATTTAAAGATACTAAGTGGACATCATAATTAAGCAGTTCTACAGATACATCCACCATACAACTCAATGCAGCAAATCCAATAATTCGACCATCAACGACAACAAGCAACAATTGTACCATATATTACTGAACATCAATCAACACCAACAGTCAACACACATTCAACTCCTGGAGATATGGAAATACGAAATTTTAATAGTAAGAGTTGTCATGTTTTATTTTCGGAAAATGCTTTTTCATCGAAGATTTACATGGAACAAGGCGTTATTATCGTATTTTACTGGATTTCGGATCAACAGAATCATTTGTAAATGAAGGTCTAGTTAACGTACCTGGGTTACCTCGTTTTTCCGGCAACTCATAAATACGTGCATTATTATCACTGCCATGATATTGCCCTATATAACATCAAACGCTCCAAGTATTGACATCAATCTAAGCACTTGGGACATGCAATCAGTTCTGCTAGCTGATTCATATTTCAACAATCCAAGTGTCATTGATATATTGCTGGCTCCAAAAATATTCTTTACATTATAATCCACTTTTTCTGGATGCAATTTATCACCCATTGCCCATTTAAACTCATACATCACTGTTATGGATGCAGAAAAGGATATTGGCACGCTATTATGTCAATATTTTTCAATCGAAGATGTGGCCACAACTTCAAAACTAGGTAAAGCTGACTCAATTTGTGAAGACTATTTTTCTTCAACAACTTACCGAAATGAAGCCAGACGATAAGTGGTGAGAGTGGTGAGTGGAACGAAATGGAGCGAAAATTCAAAAGGAATCTATCGTGTGAAATGATATAAATTTATGGCAGAACTGACTTACTTAGCTGTCAGGTCACTTCACGAGGTTGCTAAGTCATGCCAATCTACATATTCAAATTGTGCGCACATAATTCTTGATAGTTCTAACTTTGATGATTTTTATGTAGTCCACATAATGTTGAGGAAACAAGAAATGTATGGGGCAGGGGAAGAAAATAAATATATGGATCTAAGTCAAGTACGAGCATTTCGGTTTTCATTTGTGAAAATTGCAATCCAATTCATATTAATTTTTGGATCACATTCCTCCAAATGAAAGAGAATTTATTTTGTTTGAATTTAGTGAAGAGGGCTCAACTGGTAAAACACTTTGTATACATTGTAGAGCATTCAAATCCGAATATTCGAATATCCGATCAATTTGGGTATATTTTTAGTATTCGTTATCCGAATATTTATACGCGAATATTCGAATATTTTTTATCTCCCAAAATATAATGGTTTTCCATCCCTTAATTTCTTTTTCAAACTTCGAAACTAAGAAATTTCAATATTTTAAGGGAAATAATTTTATTACAAAAAGTGCTTGACGTATAAACTCCGCTTAATATTGCAGCCAAAGGAACTTAGCGAAAAAAATTCAACACTTATGACAGCCGAAGGCATATGCAAATTCTTATTTACTTCTCTAACGGAACTGAACAGTGATTTAAGTAAAATTTTACTCCACGAAATTAGAAAACGAATGGATCAGAAAAGAAAGAAAACAACCTTAACAATCTTATTGCTATATCTTGACACTGGAGTTATACCACAATCGAACGAATATTTTGATTACGCAAAGAAAACTACTGTGAAAACTTTCCTTTCGCGTCTCCTTAGCTTTCAAAGAAGCACCAGAGTAATAACCAGGGTTGCAGGTATCTAGTAATATAAATGACGCACTTGCAGTCAACAATCAAAGTAAAAATATATTGCAACAAAAGCTGCAACCAGCGATTAGCTCAATTACTGATTCCACGACATGAGATAGAGTAACAGTGGCAATGAAAATCGCGGTTAATACTTAATAGTTTAAAAATACATTTTTGTTATTTAAACTCGTTCAAAACAAGAACAGATAAATTATACAATTTGAATAATGCTATATTGACTATCGGCCCCACTTCAACAAAAACTGAAAGAGGTTTCTCTACGACGGGATATCTGAAATAAGAAGTAGCATAAAATTTAAACATCTAAACGCACTTCTCTTTTTTAAATGCATATTTCGAGAAAATAAATAAAATAAAATGCAGAATATGTTAAACCTGTTTGATTTTATTCATAGTTCTTAGTACTTCTTTTACTATTCGAATACTAACCGAATATTCGGATATTTAAAGAAAAAGCTATTCGATATTCGGATAACTCAAAATGTCGAATAACTGAATGCTCTAATACATTGGGATTCAGTAGCAGATACATTTATGTCCAAAGCAGAGATGTCTACAATGGAAGGACGTACAAAGCGGAAACTGTTTGCTGACATTTCGAAAATGTTTGACCGTCTTAGGTGGCTCACAACATCAACAATTTGTATGAAACTCTTGATACAGAAATCTTGGGTCATCGAAAGTAGTCGCGATAGTGAATTATGTTGGAGAAAGGATGAGTGGAGTAACCTTCGTGAGTAATTAAAGGATTTTGAAAGTATAAAAATTTCACGGTTTTTCCACTGCAACAATGCGATGTATAAAAATACATTCATTTTATGATCCGAATGCGTTTATGCCGCAGTTTTTTATTTAAAAACCGTAGAAAATGGCAACATTGTAAGAACAAAAATTGTTGTTGCAAAATCAAAAGTTGCTGCATTAGGACATATATCGCTGCTAAGACTAGAGTTATGTGGTGTTCTATTATTATCCAAACAGATTGAATTTACGAAACCTGAATTGGATATGCCCAACATCAAAGTGTTTGTATTGACCTATTAAAACATAGTACTAACTTGGCTTTCTGACATTCTATGGCATTGACAAACCTTTGTAAGGAACCGGACATCTTAAATCCTTGATATTATCCCAAGGAAGTACTCGAATCACTTTAAATCTTCTGAGAACCTCGCTTATTGCGTCTACAGAAATTTCTCCATCTACGCTTTAAAATCATAGCATAATATGGTATGGTCCAAGCTCGCTAAAGTGCGAATCTACACAATGGCCTATGCCAACTATAATTTCAAGCAGATGAAGAACGAAGAACATCGGTTAAAGTGCTACATATTCCAAACACAACACAACTGATCATGACATAATTGGTAGATTGTTCGAGAAAATTTCCCCAATTACGTAAATAAAAGGCATAATTGATGTCACCTAACTTAGCCCCACCATTTCGGAAAAAATGAAAATCAAAGATTGTGCTGTATTTTGCTACAGTTGTGCTGGATGTGCTACTCAGAAAGTATGCCATATCACCAATACAAAAAAGTTGGCATGTTGAAACAATTTTTCGAGCAGAAGTTAGCCCCGCCATTTTGGAAAAAATAAAAACAAAGGTTGTCCTGTATTGTCGTCGAGTTGTACTGGTTATGCTATTTAGAAAAAATTTTCATATCACTAGTGGAAAAATTTTATAACACTAAAATCATTTTTTTGAGTAAAAGTTAGCCCCGCCCTTTGGGAAAAAATAAAAACAAAGGGTGTGCTATACGGTGATAGAGTTGTGCTAGTTGTGCTACTCAAAAACAAATTTGTACCACCAGCAGAATACTTTAAACACGCTAAAACGATTTTTCGAGTTGAAGTCAGCCCCGCCATTTGGAAAAAAATTAAAAGCAAAGGTTGTGCTGTATTGTGCTAGGGTTGTGCTGGTTGTGCTACTCAGAAATAGTTCCATATTATCAATGAAAAAAAGTTGGCACGCTAAAACGACTTTTCGAGCAGAAATTAGTCCCGCCATTTTGAAAAATGAAAAGCAAAGGTTTTGGTGTATTGTGCTCGAGTTGTGCTGGCTGTGCTACTTAGATAAAAATTTTGTAACCCTAACAGAAATTTTCTATAAAGTTAGCATCATTTTTTTTGTAAACTTTTTTACATTGGTAGTATGGTCTTCTTTCTGAGTAGCACAACAAGCACAACAAACGAACAATACAGCTCAACCTTTATTTTTGTTTTTTTGCTGAACGGCGGGGATAATTTTTACTTAGCCTTCTGCTCGAACGCTTTCTGCTCGAAAAAATCGTTTTGCCTGTCAACATTTATTTATTGGTGATATGGAGTTTTTCTTGAGTAGCAGATTCAGCACAACTATGATACAATACAGCACAAACTTCTTTTTTTATGTTTGTCAAATGGCGTGGCAAACTTCTACTCGAAAAATCGTTTTAGCGTTTTTAAATTTTTCCGTTGGTGGGTACGAATTTGTATTGAAGTAGCACAACCCGCACAACTTTAACACAATAGAGCACTCAACTTTTTTTTCCGAAATGGCGGGGCTAACTTCTTTTTGAAGAAATGATGTTAGCGTTATAAAATTTTTCTGTTAGAAATACGAAATTTTTGTCTGAGTAGCACAATCAGCACAACTCAAGCGCAATACAGTACAACCTTTGTTTTTTATTTTTTCAAAGTGGTGGGACTAACTTCTCCTCGACAAATAGGTTTAGTCTGCCAACTTTTATTCATTGCTTATATGCAATTCTTTCTGAGTAGCACAACCAGCACAAGTAGAGTACAATAAATAACAACCCTTGTTTTATTTTTTTTTTTTTTCAAAATGGTGGGGCTAACTTCTGCTTAACCTTCTGCTCGAAAGCTATCTGCTCGAAAATATCCTTCTGCTCGAAAAATCGTTTTAGCATGCCAATTTTATTCATTGTTGATATGGGATTCTTTTTGAGTGGCACATCCAGCACAACTGTAGCACAATACTGCACAACTTTTCTTCTTTGATTTTTGAAAAATGGCGGGGCTAGCTTTCATTCGAAAAATGGTTTCAGCGTGGTTTAAATTATTATGTTGGTGATACGATATTTTTTTTCAGTAGCACAACTAGCACAACTTTAACACAATACAGCAGTTCTTTTGTGTTTTATTTTTTCCAAAAATGGCGGGGCTAACTTCTATTCGAAAAAAATGATGCTAATTTTATAAAAAATTTCTGTTAGGGTTACGAAATTTTTGTCTAAGGGCACAACCAGCACAACCCTAACACAATACAGCGCAACCTTTGTTTTTAATTTTTTTCAAAACGGTGGGGCTAATTTCAACTCAAAAAATCATTTTAGCATGTTTAAATTATTCTGCTGGTGGTACAAATTTGTTTTTGAGTAGCACAAGTAGCACAAGTCTAACACCGTACAGCACACCCTTTGTTTTTCTCTTTTCCAAAAGGGCAGGGCTAACTTTTACTCGAAAAAATGATTTCAGTGTTATAAAATGTTTCCACTGGGGATATGTATTTTTTTTCTGAATAGCACAACTGTAGCACAATACAGCACAATCTTTGTTTTTCATTTTTTCCAAAATGATGGGGCTTAGTTAGATGACATGTATAAGTGGACGATTTTTGCAATATATCTATAATTTGGGCCGCAAAAAAGTTAAATCTAAAATATCATATTTAATTGAAGCTGAAATCAAAAAACTTAAAACTTCTGAAGACTTTAGCGAGAAATAACAACTTAATGCCCTTATCTCCATTCTTAAATTCTAATGGACTGTTGAGAGTTGGTGGACAGTTAAGAAGCTTTAAGGGTCCAGAAGATGTCATGCATTCAATAATTTTTCCTAAAAAGAATAAAGTTAGTCAGAGGTTAATTGAAGAGGCACATATTCAACATTTGCATGCAGGAGGACTTTCTCGTCATAATATTTAAAGGCAACGATTATGAATCCTCAACAGCAAAAATATGATTTGCAATATTATTAACAACTTCCACATTTGTTACCGTCAAAAGGCTCGAATCACAACACAGCTGATGGGAGATCTGCCAAAGTATTGAGTCAACCCAAGTAGAATCTTTCTTCATACTGGTGTGGATTATGTGGGTCCCATTATAATAAAAACTCGCAAAACTGTTTGTCGAGTTCTCACAACCAAAGGCTATATTGGATTATTCATTTGCTTATGTGCAAATGTACAAAAGCGATCGACATTGATTTTGTAAGCGACATGATAGCACAAACTAACATTGCTGCATTATGTAGGTCTACCTCACGAAAAGGCATTCCAGTGGATATAATATCCGATAACGGAACAAATTATAATGGAGCTAAAAAAGAAATAAAAGAACTGTTTGATTTTTGTCAATCACTATTATTTGAAACTAATCTATTTAATTGTTTTTGACAGAATCAAATTAATTTTAAATTTCTCCCAGCTAGCGCTTCTCATTTTGGTGGAATCTGTGAATCAATTGTTAAATGCATGTTTAATGCATCATCTCATCAGAGTCACCGCATACCACTAGGTTACTGAAGAAATCAGCACACTGCTTACACCAATTGAAGCAATACTAAACTCAAAGCCACTGTCACCCATAAATAATGATCCATCAAGTCTTCATGTACTAATACCAGACCACCTTCTCATTGGAGAACAGCTGACAATGATAACAGATCTGAATTTGGGTTCAGTCAGTCATCCACATTTCGAATTTCACCAAATAAAAATTTTACCTTATAATTATTTTTTGTAAACAAACATTTAATACGTGTCTACAAGCCCTTACGTTATTATTTATTTCCTTGGTTTAAGATTTGATTTTTTTATTTTTGTATTAGTTACTAAAGAATTATTTTTATTTATTGTTGCACATAGAATTAATTTTAACAAAAATAAATTGATATGATTTTTTTTTTTTCTCAAAAAGTATCGAGAAATATAAGAAGAAGAGAAATCAAGAGCTCTAATCTGACATACTAACCAACAAATTGCGGATATCATTTGTGTTACACAAATGAATCAAACCTCACTTGATGAAAACAAAACTTTGATCATTAGTGTTAAAAAATCACAACACTGCTAACCCAACTCCTCAAAACGTGTTTTAAATCTCTGGAAACTTTTCTATACCAAATATACCATTTGATACTTCTTTTCCAAACGGGTTTTGTCTTCTATATGTAACGTAACATCAAGGAGCTTCATCATCTTCTGTTCTTTCCTCTCCCACTCTATTCGAACCTGTTAACACTTTGTTTCCATACAGGATGCATGAGTTCTTTAACTCTCTTGATCACTTCTTTGACATCTAACGTCCCACCAAACGTGAAAAGTTTGAAAAACAAAGAATTTCATCAAAAGATATTACAGAGGAAATTGGTTTTGAAGAAAATTGGCATGAAGATTACAGTGAAGCAAACAAAAGCAAATAGTAACTAATTTGTACATTACTTGGAGTATATAATGGGATCAAACCCAAACACTATTACGGAGTACTTTACGCCTCAGTCATCGCAAAAGCGTGCAAGATCTATTTTGTCCCCGGAAAATTTGGTGATGGATTCGGAAGCAACAAAGATAGGAGATCTGTCACTCAAATCATTTAATACTTTTATGACTGATTTGTTGGAGAGTAAGCTTGCGGGTGTTGCAACAAAAGCGGATGTCACCCATTTGGAGCACAAAATTGAATCGATAATAAAAGAAAAAAGACAACTTGAAGATCAATTGGAAAATTTAAATCGAGCATTAGGCTCTATGAAAGAACAGGTGCTATTAGTGGAAAAACAAAGCCGGCAATTTAATCTTATTTTTAAAGGAGTGGCAGCTAAAAGTAATGAGGATGCCACTCAATCGGTCATCGACATCTGCCAAAATATGCTTGGTATTACGGAAAAAGTCAACGTTAAAAGAGCGTTTAGATTATACAGCAAAAACAAATCGGCGTCGCTAGTAAATGTTCCGATCTTTGTAGAATTTGTCACGTACAAAGACGTGATGAATGTTCTTAAAAACACAAGTAAGCTCAAGGGCAAACGAATTTATATTGATCGAGACTATCCGCTTGAAGTCAGACGAATAAGAAGTTCTTTGCTGGCAATCAGAAAAGAAATACTGAAGCATAATGATAAAATATCAGTTCGAATTAAAAATGAAAGCTTAATTGTGGAAAATACAGTTTTTTGGTGGAAAGAAGGTGAAGGTCTAAGAACGGATACAAATGAAGCAGGTGCCAAAATAATAAGTGATCTTGTGGGTTTCAATCTACAAGAATTTTTGGACAAACTTCAAGATGATTTTCTGAACGAAGCATCCTCGTCAATATCCAATCAGCATGTGAGAAAATGTTGAGAAAGCGCCGTCTGTTCGACTGTAACCTCTAATAAACTTGTAACTAGTGATAAAAATGTTTTAGATTTAAGTTGTAATACAATTAGAATTTTAGCATATAATATCTGTGGGCTAGGGAATAAACTATTGTTTGTGGATTTTTTTAATTATGTAAGTAAATTTGATATTTTTATATTATTGGAAACTTTTATTATAGATAGGTATGAAATTTTTGATAAATATTTTGTAGAATTTAATCTCTGTTGGGTACCAGCTACGAGAATTAGCAACTTTGGGAGAGCAAGTGGTGGTATGTTAATTGGTTATAAAAAAATGGGAAGATTGTCCAAAGCCACGAAATTTGAAAAAATAAATCAAATATCTTTTATAAGCACGGAAATTCAAGGAAAAGTTACCTACGTGCTGCCAGTCTATCTCAATGGTAACAATTGGAATGAAGATTTTCTATTAATATGTGAAATGCTGGAACAGAATAACAAAGTAAGTTTTATACTAGCAGGAGACTTCAATGTACGAATCGCTGAGAACCAATTCATGGTAGAGGAGTTGATGGAAATTAACCCAAGCTTAAATCAAGTCAGAAAATCGAACGACAAGATTCTAAATCAACGAGGAAAAAAACTTCTAGAAGCGTGCGATGATTATGGGTTAATTATTTTAAATGGGCGTACACCAAGTGATCCAGACGGGAGTTTTACTTTCTTTGGCGTTATGGGATCCTCAACAAACGATTTAGTTTGTTGTTCAATAGATCTACTGGGAAAAGTTCTGGATTTTGAAACGGGCTCTCTTGTTTTTTCTGACCACATGCCCATTGAAAATCAATTTATAAAGCGAAAAGGCCTCTCTCCAAAACTGAAATGGGTGGAGGAAAACAAATCCATGTTCTGTAAAAAGCTTGAAACTGGTATGCGGTATATGAGAGACCTGTCTGAAAGTCCGAGCAAATCTTTGCAATGTTTAACTGAACAAATAAAATTAGCAGCGGGAATTCATTTACATCAATCCAAAAAGGGCCAGGAAATAAAAAAAACTCATAACATGTGGCACGATGCGGAGTGTGAATTAGCTAGGAAAAAGTCATACAAATTTCTCCATAGAGCAGCAAAACTGAATACCGAGGTTTCAAAAGATTTATACCTAAAAGCAAATAAAGATTACAAATATTTGTGCAGAACAAAGAAAAAAAGTTTTTACTCTATTCTATATGCATCATTAAATTATATAAGAAACGGTAAAGAGTTCTGGAGTATAGTAAAAACTTTGCGCCGCAAGGATACTGCAGTTTGCTCGGTTGGGGTCCCAGCTCTTGCTGGTTATTTTAAGTCACTACTCTCACCACAAATGAATTACACAACGGTATTAACAGTGGAACCATATATAGAAAATGATACACTTGATAGTGCAATAAAAATGGACGAACTACAAGATGTTCTAGGTAAATTGAAACACAACAAAGCACCTGGAGCAGACAGAATACCATACGAGTTCTACAAAAATGCACCTAATAGTTTTCTATTATATTTGCTTTCATTTTATAATACAATTTTCGAAACAAGAGAGATGCCACCGTCTTTTAAGGAATCACTCATTTTCAGAATTCATAACAAGGGTGACAGCTCGGTACCTGAAAATTATAGAGGTATTTCTTTTATGGATTCGGTTACAAAAATTTTTTGCAGCATATTACTAGGTAGATTAGAAAAATGGGTAATGGAAAACAAAGTGCTCAACGAATTTCAAGCTGGATTCAGAAAGGGGTATTCTACGTTTGATAATATATTTAATCTTAAAAGCATCGTAACCCTGCGACTACGCTCTAAGGGGCAAAAAATTTACACATTTTTTGTGGACTTCAAATCAGCTTTCGATACCATTTTAAGATCATCTCTGTTTTATAAACTAAGCAGTGCTAATGTGTCGACGAAATTTTTAAGGGTATTAAGGAGTCTTTATGAAAATACAAAAGCAGCTGTTTGGAATGGCGTTGACCTATCAGAATGGTTTGCTACGGAAATGGGGGTAAAGCAGGGCTGTTTACTCAGTCCTCTACTGTTTGCTTTATTTTTGAACGACTTAGTTGACTTTCTGTGTGGAGGAATACTTATTGGTGATCTTCGAATTAAAGTCTTGATGTTTGCAGATGATATAGTGCTTTTGGCGCCAAGCCCCGAAGTATTGCAGAAGATGATAAATCGCCTGGAAGAGTATTGCAATATGTGGAACTTAATTATTAACCTAGGTAAATCGAAGATAATGATATTTAGCAATGGTGGAAAGAAAGCAGCGATAGAAAACTGGTGGCTGAATGGCCAAGCGATTGAAGTGGTAAATTCTTACAAATATCTTGGTATGATCTTGACCCCACAGTTTTCAATGAGTTCACACATGGATCAGCAATTAACCTATGCCAAACAAGCGCTAAATGTGGTGTGGAAGGATCTTGTAACAACATCAACGGTTCCAATTGCAGCCAAAATGCAGGTCTTTGATGCAGTTAGTAGATCAATAATGTGCTACGGATGCCAGATTTGGGGTTGGGAAGCCTATGACCAAGTGGAAAAATTGCAGAGGTTCTTTATTAAGAAAATTCTAGGACTGCCGAGGAACACACCAAACTACATGCTATTATTGGAAACGAATAGAAGTGAAATTTTTGTGCATACACTCAAACTACACTTCAAGTACATAGTAAACGTGTTGCAGCTACCAACAGAGAGACTACCTCGATTTCTGGCTAATGAGATTATAAGAAATAAAACATCCTGGTTTAGAGGCTGGCAAAGTCTAGCTACAATGCATCTGTGCACACTGCGTGAATCTGTAGGGGATATTTGCACATTAACAATTGAACTGAACAGTATTCTGGCAAAAGTGAGAACCCAATCTGTAATTTCGAACATGGAAAAAGCCCGAGTTTCAAAAAATCATTACGCCTATAGCACCTTTGCTCTTAACCTGGATGAGCGTCATTACCTACTTACAACTATGGATGTACGGATGCAAAGTTGGATGTTTAAAATACGAGGAGATCTGATAAACCTCAATTACCGGCCTTGGCGATCAGGCAATGCCCAAAACTGTTCTATATGCAATCTCAATGTACGTGAAGATGCTATCCACTTTGTTGCTATCTGTCCAGTTCTTGGAACAATCAGGAAACGGTACTTTGGGTACGATGCATTGTCTCGGCAGGATGTTTTTGATGTGCTAAATGGATATAGAAACTGGAAGGATCTGTATAATTTTTGCCTGGAAGCCTGGAATTATAGAAACCAACTCATTAATGAGTTTAATTACTAACAAAAGAGAAAGAAAAGAGAATGTCCAACCAACAGAGATTGAATCTACTAATGTTTATATACATATGAATGTCTACATGATATTCTCCTATTCATTTTTGCTGTCCAAAATATTTAGGTTCTAATATTCTTGAATTGTTTTAATTTGGTATTTATTATGCAAGCGAACAGACGGACCGCTGGTCCATTGTTTTTTTTGTAGTTAAGCCTAAATAGAACATTTAGTATGTATAATTTTTTTGAAGAAACAAAAATAAAGCTTATTATTATTATTATTATTATTACGTCCCACCAAAATATTATTACCATTATTTAACTATCACTATCGTTTTTTCACGTAATCCTGCAACATAACCTTTTGAAACCCAAATCTCTACTAAATCTCCGACCTTCGCTACCTCAACTCGAAATACCTCACTACCATAATCTCTGAAAAATCTTACTCTTGGACATTGTGAGCCCAAATTCGTTGCCTTAACCATGAGGTAGTTTTAATTATTTTTTCTGTGTGCTTTTGGTATTCTGCTATATCTATCAATATGTTCTATCAAACACACAAAATAAATTTTAATTTGAAGTTGTAAAATGAAAATGTAAATAAAAACTATATGACAGTTTTATCAAAAAAATATTTTCATAATTAATAAATCTGAATCATTTAAATCTGTTTCGAATTCATGATTAAAACACAATTTAAGATATTCCAAGAAATCAGCATTGACTCACATATTCCAAAAAATACATTGAACCATATCTGCATAGTCATAACTTTGTTTATTTGGATACTTGATAGAAACAATACCACAGAGGAAATGGGCGAGAAGCTAAAGACACATAATTTATCTTTAAGAAATTAAATCAAATTGTTGTTGTTTTATTGATAAACAATATACACATTTTTTCGAATATAAATCTATTTTCAATCCCGTTCCTTACACACACTATTTTCTGGCACTTCATTGCAACTACTGCCGATCGTATTTGTATGTATTTCCTCATATAAATTATTACTGATTGATCGGTTCCCATCCGAATTTGAAGAATACATTGAACAATGTGAATTTATTGGTGTTTCGTATTCTGTTGCTGGCAACTTCCGACTAAATAAAATACTTTTGGTCGATTCTGTTGATTGATTCCTACGATCACGCAACAACAACCTATAGAATGGTTGATGCTTCTCTCTTTTATGTTTTTTATAAGCACAAATACAAACATTTAAAATTATGGCTGTCAAGATGATTGCTGCAAGAAAACAAACGATTAAAATTATTTCTAATTTTTTGGAATCGATTTTTGACGCTAGAGTAGTTATAATCATTTCTTTTCTATTGTAATGACATTTTAATCCATTTATGTTCACTGAATTCATGTCCGAATGAAATGTGAATTTTTTAAATAAAATCATATTATTGTTTACAATTGTTTGTATCCACTCACAATCAAATAAATTATTATCCACTTTAATTTTTAGATTCATAAAATTTCTAACACTTATCTCTAACATCGTTAATTTATTATTCATTAAATTAATTTCGTTTAAATTTATATTATTTACAAATAAATTCGATGGAATTTGTTTTAATAAATTATTTGATAAATTTATAATTTTTAAAGATTTCATATTTTTAAATAAATTTTCATTAATTTCACTCATCAAATTATCGCTTAAATCAATTTTAAATAAAGTATTAAATTCACTGGCGCTAAAACTTAATTCGTTTATTCCATTCGATGATAGATTTAAATTTATTAATTGATCGAAAATAATTTTATTTTTAAAAATTATTTCACTTATGTTTGTTTTTGTTATTTCTAAATCATTTAAATTATTTAAATTTTTAAAATCAATTTGTTGTTGGTTATAGATTTGAGTATTGCTAATTTTTAAATATTTTAATTTATTTGGAAGTTCTATGATAACTTGTCCGTCCAATAAATATCCATTATTTAAATCGAACGTTTTTAAATAAATTAAATATGTAAACGTTATAATATTATTATTAATATTTAAATTAAAATTGTTCAGAACTAATGTTTCCAAATACATTATTTGATTAACAAAAAAATAACACGTTTGATTGAACACGGTGTCACTCACTTCAAAATATTTCAGTTTATTCAAACTATCAAAACTATTTTTTTCAATAAAAACATGTTGATTACTTTTAATAATTAATGAAGTTAAATTACGAAACCCGTCAAATGTTTCATTGTATATTCCAATGTTTTGAAAATTTATTATCGTTAATTCTGATAAATTTTGACGATCGTGAATGTATTCTAATCCTAATTCTTTTAAGTTTGAGTTACATCCGTTCCAGGTTATTGATTTGATATTTTGAAATCTACGATCACCATAGTGATTGTGATCGATATCCTTTTGACAATCAAAATTTATATTAAACATTAAATTGGTTGTGCGTTGATAGTCTGCATTAATTTCACATTCGTTTTTATCTACATGGCACGTGCTACTATCACTTAAGTGCGCAATTTGAAAATTACAAATGAAAATGAAAAAAATTAATTTATAGAAATTAAATAACGAAAACATTTTATTTTTGGATATTAATGCAGAAACTTGTTTGATCTTACATTATTTATATAAAACTAATTTTTTAATCTTAATTTTTCTTTTTTTTCTTAAGATTATCGAGAGGAAATGAGTTAAGCGTGTTGATATGTGTTGATATTTGTAAAAAAAACTTAGTTTGTTTTGCGTTGCAAAAACCTCTATTTTCTATCGAAAACCAAGTTTAGGAATTTATTTAATGTTTTCGCTTTTGGGAACGCTAGATGAGATTAAGTGGCTTTAACACTGATATACTGAAAATGTAGTAATCTTTAACGAGAGTTTATTACTGGAGTAAAAAAGTCCGATTTTTTTTTAAAGTTCTGACATCTATGCATTTTTATCAGCTTTGCATTTATTGGTGTTTAAATAACAAATGTGTGGGCAAGGATATTGGATCCCTTTTTAATTTTTATATTATCTATTAATAACAACAATTTAATTATTGTTATTTTACATTTTAGTCAATCATTTCAAAACAACACGTGACAGCAAAGAATATTCAGATAAATTTCGAGTTTAAGATCAACACAAAGTATAAGGTGAGCGAAACTTTGATTCTTTTTGTTCTGATAAAACATTTTATTAGCTTATTAATATTTAAAATTAAATTCGCTGAACCGAAAATTATTGTCACGTTACCGTTTGCACAAATACACACCATTTCATTTTGACCTTCAGTCATACAATGACCAACGATAAAACCGATTCTTCGACTAGTGTGTCAGGTACTCAGAACACTCAATCAAATATCGTTCGAGTATCATTAAAATACTCACCTTTCAATCGCGATGACCCTGAAATATGGTTTACACAACTCGAGGCACAGTTCGGCTTATCAGGTATTACAGTCGACGGTACTAAATATGGTCACTTGATCGCGGCTCTTGATCCGGACATCATTAAGTGCATCCGCGATAAAGTTTTTAACCCACCTGAAGTGGACGAATATGACTTGCTCAGATCAAGTATTATTAGCCGGTAATGCGATTCTGCAAAGCAGAAACTCAACAAATTATTGTCAGGATTGCAACTTGATGACAAAAAACCATCTCAACTCTTACGATAGATGCAAGTACTCACAACTAGTCAAATTAATGACAATATTCTTCAAAATCTGTGGTTACAGCGTCTTCCAACTCAAATACAGCAAATTCTCTCCTGTATATAAAACTTAGGCCTAGATAAGCTAGCTGAGGCAGCCGATAAAATTATTGATGTCCAAAAACCAAACGAAATTTACTCCGCTTCGGGAAGTCAATCATCCCAAACTCCACAATCCTTACAAACAGCTCGAGAACTGCAATTGAGTATCGATGCACTATCTAAACGTTTCGATAGTTTCGTCACTCATTCGCGCAGCTGTTCCGCTAATCGATATTTTAATAGTGGCAATAGCACTCGCTCTAGATCTCGTTCAAATCATCAAGCAAATAAATTCTCGAACTGTTGGTATCACTATAAATTCGGGGTCAAAGCCCATAAATGCAACAAACCATGCAATTTTGATACTGATCAGTCACTAAATACAAAAAACTAATTGCTCCTTCATCCGGCCCTGCGGTTGATGTTAGCTCAAATCCAATCTCAAACTGCCGTCTCATTGTTATTGACAACTTTTCAAAGCGCCAGTTTTTGGTCGATACCCGAGCAGAAATCTCAGTAATCCCACCTACTTTATCAGAGAGGAAGATTAAGTCAGATTTCAAATTGTTCGCAGCAAACACCACTCCTATCGACACCTACGGAAAAGAGAATCTGGATCTCAATTTCAGATTACGACGTTCCTTTGTTTGATAACTCATCAATCAGTTGACATCTTTATCGGTAGACACAGTCGCTATCAACACACATTCATATAACATTACTACAATCCAAAATGGAAAATTTAACGAGCATGTTACCAAGCTTCGCGAACAATTTAAACCCGTGTGCAATGAGACACTCTCTTTGAACACGGTCAAACATAACGTCGTACACTTCATCAAAAACTGGTCCGCCTATCACTTCTAAAGTCCGTCGTTTAAACACCGAAAAGCTAAACATCGCTAAAACAAAATCGACAATTGGATCCAGCAAGGTATTTGCAGACCTTCTAAAAGCAATTGGTCTAGCCCCATCCTTCTTGTTAAAAAGAAAGATGGCAATTGGCATTTATGCAGAGACTATCGTGGGTTAAACGACAGAACAAAACCAGATAAATATCCATTTCCTTTGGTTACCGATTTCACTCATCAAATGGCAAACTGCACTTACTTTTCTAAGGTAGATCTCATACGAGCGAAACATCAAGTTCCGATTAACGATTTGAATTTTCCAGGATGACGTTCGGGTTGAGAAATGCAGCACAGACGTTTCAACGTCTGGTAGATTCAATTTTTCGGGACTTACGCTTCTGTTTTCCTTACATTGACGATTTTCTTATCGCTTCCAAAAATTTCAAAGAACATCTTAGTAATCTAAAAATTGTTTTTGAACGATTACTTGACGCAGGTTTAGGCATTAACCAGAACAAATGTGAGTTTGCCGTCAAAAGCTTAAGTTTTCTGGGTTTCGATATCTGCAAATCAGGAATGCAACCGTCAAAAGCTAGAGTCAAACTTATTTTGGACTTCCCACTTCCACTCAACATCAAATCACTGCAACGGTTCCTCGGAATGCTAAACTATTATCGATTTTTCCTTAAAAACGCCGCTTCAGATCAAACGGTTTTGTACGACTTTCTCAAAGAAAAGAAAAAGAAGCAAAATTTCACGATCGAGTGGACAGACGAAACGAAATCGGCTTTCGAGCGATGTAAGGTTGCACTTTCGGAAGTAAATAGATGTATACCCAAAACTGGAAGCAAAGTTAAGTCTCACGATTGATGCTTCAAACAATTCTATTCTGAACGTCGTTACAGTACATACGACAGAGAACTCTTAGCGGGTGATTTAGCAATACGTCATTTCAAGCACTTATTAGAGGGATGGGATATCACATTATTTTCCGACCATAAACCTTTGGTTTTTGCTCTTAAGCAAAACCTTGATAAAGCTTCTCCACTACAACGTCGGCACTTGGATCTTTTAGCACAATTAGTTCCGATATACAACACGTATCAGGTTGCAAAAATATTGTTGCTGATGCATTGTCCCGAATAGAAGTCGTAATAATTCCAAGCACCATTGATTTTACGCTTTTAGCAGACAAACAAGTCAGCGATGTGGAATTGAAAACACTTATATCTGAAAACCAAAATCTGAGGTTTGAAAAAATGCCAATTTTTGGCAGCGATAAACTCATCACGTGCGAAATGTCAACTGGTCAGCCCAGACCATTCGTTCCAAATCAATTTTGTCGTCTCGTTTTCGATAGTATTCATGCACTTCACCATCCTGGTATCAAAAGTACATGCAAACAAATTACTAAGAGGTTCATGTGGACTTCAATCAATAAAGACGTTAGAAATTGGGCTAGAAACTGTTTAAGCTGTCAAAAATCTAAAGTTTCTAGACACGTCAAAATTTCAATTGGGGAACTATCTACTTGTTAGTGACCGATTCGCTGAAATTCACGTAGACAATATCGATAGATTACCTACATCCGAGGATAAAGAGTACATTGTAACAATAGGAGATTGTTTTACGAGATGGGTCGAAGCCATTCCCATTAGTAACATAACAGCTGAAACCGTAGCCGAGGCCATTTTACACAATTGGATTTGTCGTTTCAGAGTTCCACAAAAAATAGTAACCGATCGCGGAGAACAGTTCGAATCGGATCTCTTTTCTCATCTTGCTAAGCTAATAGGTTTTCAACATAACCGCACCACCGCGTACAATCCTGCCTGCAACGGCATTCTAAAGCAATGGCACCGTAGTTTCAAAGCCGCAATTATGTGTGTAGCCAATCATCAATGAACAAAAGCTCTGCTGTTGGTAATGTTAGGACTTCGAACCGCTTTTCGCGAGGATTTTGGTTCAACTTTTGCAGAACTGGTTTACGGCGAAAATGTACGGCTACCTGGAGATTTAATTCACCAATTAACCGACAAATCACCATGCGAGTTTATTATCAAACTTCGAAGACATTTTAATTCCATCAGACCTATTCCTACTTCAAGACACAACAAAGAATCAATTTTCGTTTTTAAGGAATTAAAAACTTGCTCTCACGTTCTAGTACGTACTGACGCTGTGCGTAAACCATTGCAAACACCATGTGAAAAGCCTTTCAAAGTCATCTGTCGGGGGGATAAATATTTTACAGTGCTAGTTAGAACTCGGAAATATCAAAACTGCAAAAACTTTCAATAATGAAAAAACCTGATGCTCAAATTACCTGGTAGTTTTGATTCGAACTTTAAAAATTTGCTTCGCATATCAGAACTTTGTTTACGATTCGCAAACAACTGTAAACTTAAACAAGAAATAAAAGATAACACTATCAAAGAACTTATGGCAGAAGAAAGGGCTTCTGCTCTTACAGGTTTAGTTAAATCTGTTTAAGAGTTCAGTTTTTCGTCTGAAATGAGGCAAATAATATCTGGAAAGGGTGTTCCCAATCAAACCTCTATTAAAATTTTAAATTTGTTTGTCGACTCTTCCGGTGTATTGCTCATGGTGGACGACGAAGCAGTTTAAATTTTCTTTTCGATCAAATGCTTTTACCATCATCAAGTAGTCTGACATTTCTTTTGGTTTATAGAAATTTAGATTTTAAAATGTACATGCAGGACCTCAGGCATTAGCTTTGTTAGTTAAAATTTTAGCTGATAATTGACCGTAACATATGTAAAAAAAATTGTACAATAGATTCATTCAAACAACCCTAGATCAATAGATAAATTAATGGAAGAATCGTCCCAAAAGGGGAGTTCAATCATGTAGACCCTTTGAGACTATATAATAATTAATTATTGCGGAGCATTCAATCAAAAAAAAATAAAACATTTTTATTACATCTACAAATTTAATAATTATTTTATTCAATCTTGTTGGCTTAAAACCCCGTTCAAGGATTACCACCAAGGCATAAATTGCAAATTATGTATTTGTTTTTCAACTAAAGCTATTCATTTAGATGTTGTACCGGATTTGTCAGCGGATGAATTTTTGGCTGCTTTTTGAGGATTTATAGCTAGACGAGGTCAGTGTGCTAATGTTTTCTCTGATATTGCCATTAATCCAATTAGAGAATTACGTAAACTCAAGAATATATTCAATTCTGAAATGTTTAAGGTGGAAGTTTTAACTTTTTGTCGTTCCGAAGGTATAAACTGTCGGACGATATCAGCATGGTCACCACATTTAGGCGGTCTATGGGAAACAGGAACTAAAAGTGTTCTAGTAAACCAAAATTTGATAATCCTACTTTTAAAGATAAAGACTAACTCAAAACGGTCTTTTGGGACTCTAAAAAAGTTTCATTGAAATGTTGCTTAGCATCGAATCTGTGCGTCGATGCTAGACCACACGATAAACCATCAATATGGATATTCCATCTGCAAACATCATAACGCATTTCTTGAACTTTACTAATTAGGCCATTATTAGCTAAAGATGCTGGAGTGTTGTAGTTGTCAGCCGAGCAGATTTTGGTTTCAGAAGCAAAATTAGCATCATGGTTAAGACTCATTGAAAAGTATTTTATATTCTCGTAAAATGGATATTAAGATTATGGTAAAAATTAAAAAAAAACAGTTCAAAATATATTTAATTAAAAACCTAAAATTGATTACTTCAAATTTTTTAATTTACTTTAAAAAAACTAATCAATTTTAGACTCCGACTGTAATAACCATAACAAGAATAAAAAAATGTACAAAAATTATAATTCACAACAATATATTTTAAATATTTCAAATTCCGATACAATTTGCGAGCGAGGTTCACCGTCTTCACCCATACTAAACCGTATACGTTCAAAACTCAACTCGCACAAAGTTTCAAGAAAACTTACTAATAATTCTTCCTCATCCGTCGTATAATCGTTTTCTACTAGACACCCGTCTGCTAATTAACCCGATAATCGTACTACATAGTCTAAATATCTTTAATAATTCTAGTTCTTAACCCGGCTTAAGTCTTTCTCCGGGTGTGGGATGTCCCCGCGACTCTTGACGAAGGGAATTTCCAACGGACATCCATATGTGAAACCAACCAGAAAATAGTTTTCCTGATAATTTAGATATCTGTCTGAAGTCTGAAATTCAGACCATTTGTTTTTTTGGAAATCATATAAATTGTTAGTTTAACTGTGGGATAATTAACAATTTCCTAAATTTAATTAGATTTTTAGGATTGCATTTTTTGTCCCTCAGTTTTTATTATTTTTATGAATTAAAGGCACTGCATCAAAAGACAAGGAGTACACTAAGGAAAAGCAAGTTTTGGTCGGAAGTCGTTAGTAAGAAGTGAACGGGTAAGGTTATCGCGTTTAATCATAAACGGTTTTTTAGTATCTTTTCTTTTGTTTTTTTTTATTAAATCAAATTAAAAGTATTCGCAAAAAATTTAGCGTTATTTCAATACTAAAATAACGGTTTGCGTTATAGAGAAAGAACAAATCGTGTATGGTACCATTACTTACATACTCCATGCAACCCGTACTCTTGATTTCTATATCTTGAACAATTATGTTAGGTGGCATGGCATGGTATCCAACACACCAATACTGTTAAACGATGTGCAAAATACATAATGGTTTGGTTACGTTTAGGCTATTAATGACAACGATTTGGAGAGGATTTGCCAGCCATTCCTAGACCCGTTACTCGATTAAGCTCAAACTTCACCACGGTGCAGTTTTTGCTCCCAATTTTCATTTTATATGTCACTCGCCAAGATTTGCGACTACTCATTTTATACTCAGAAAAATATGCTGACAGTAAGGCCCTGGATACCCATGTAATCGAAATTAGTAGAAATACGACGCTTGATAATATAATCTGAAAGGTAAGACCAAAACGTGTACCGTGCAGAAGTTTGAAATTAATCGAAAAACGGGTCAAGAAATGCACCATATAAAGTCTGAGAGTAGAGATAACATGAATAGATAATTTAATTAATATGTAATTCATATAATTGAAATTCAAAACATTTTCATGAATTTTAATATATGTTTATCAAAAAAAATATGCGACTACAGTCTCCGCTATTTTTCATTTTCTTCAATTTAGCACAAACCTATTCCTTTTTATTCTACATGTACGACGCATATGCCATACTCCTATTAACATTAAAATATCTGTTCGAAAATGATAAACTCATTTTCCATTTTCTTTCGAACAGTTACAAAACACAAACTAAAGTAATAGAAAATTAAACAAAAAAAAAATTGCATTTACAGAGTGGGAGTTGAAATGGGGTGAGAAAATGAAATATAATATCATTCGTGTGTAGGAATTTGAACATCTTGTTTTTTTAGCACAGTAAATTTTTTTGTGCTTAACCGCGTTCGTATACGAATGGACGTGTAGTTTCGCGTTGACTAAAATATTTATAATTAGTAAAAAGAAATATAATTAAATAAATATATCAATATATTATAACAAAAAAAATATCATTTAAAATATCATAATCTCTTCCATATTTGTATACAAATAATTGAAGCTTAATAAAACTAAAACTTAATTAATTTATTAATATAATAAGTGAAATTTATAAGGAAATAATTAAAGAATAATATAAGTTTTTTATTGGTTGTCAAAAGAGCAAATGGAAATTGATAAAAAAAAAATTAAATTTAATGATTAAAAAATGAAGAAAAAAGGAAGTTAAGAATTATAAGAAAATTCATGGTACTAAGAGCGCCGTCGCTGCTACTACCAACATCGTAATCGATTGTAGACGCCGCGACGTGAAACATTTTTTTTTATCGCACAGAAAAATTATTTATAGTGAAAATGTTGTTTTAATTTTTTGGTGATTTATTTATATAAAAAATTATTAAAATTCAGTTTTTTATTTAATTTAAACGAAAGTTAATCCACCGGGTTTGTCTATTTATATCAGGGACCGCATACAAAATACTTTTAAAATTTTTAATGTGGGCAAATTAATAATTTTATGTGAATTTTTTTTTCTGTTAATAAAATAAAAATAAAATTAGCAAAAAACCACTAATTTCAAAAAAATATAGTGTTAGTAGTAATAAAATATAATTAAAAAAATTGTTTTAAATAATTAAAAAAAAAAAAATTAAGTTAATAGTTAAAATGTTACTTGTTACGAGTTATTTTCAACTAAAAATGTGAGGAAAATCGATAAATCGGAAATTAATTAAATTTTATTTTATTTTTATTTCATTCCTAGTTTCTAGCATAATAAATTTTAATTGTTATTTTTGTTTATAGTTACAAAAAAAAGGAGAATATAAAATAAAATTTTATGTCAAAGAATGTGATGAATCTATCGATTCTTTTGAAATCGTAAAAAAATTTACGAATTCAAACGAGTTTTCGATGTAATGGAAAATTGTGTAAGATGATATTTTACAAATTTTGTAGACGGGAGAAAATTATTTTATATTCTTGTAATAAGTTAATCTAAGACTCATTACTCATGAGAATGTGTTTGTATTTTATATTTTCAAGAACAATTTTAATTCTTGGTTATGCAATAATACAAAAAGGGAGTAATATCTCAGTCTAACTGTATAGGTGAGTGTGGTAGGAAAATGTAGGATAATGAAACAGAGTATTATGTTATCATTGCATTACATATTTAAATGGAGGGAGTGCAAGTGCTTTGTTATGACGTCAACTTATATTATCAATAGACAGTAGAAATTTATAGGATTATATGGTAATTTTTTGTTAGCTTTGATTAAAACACACTTTTCTTTTGACGATAAAAGTTTTGAAATACAAATAATACATTTGGTTATTAAACCATTATTAACATGCATTAAACACTTCTAATGCAACTGTTGCTCCAACAAATGTATGATTGTTTGAGAAAACCTTTTCAGGATATGAGTAGGCATATTCATGTTTTTAATGTCTTCCATGCATTGTAAACCACGAACCATGTAAACCATACATAAGTGGCTAAGCACTACTTATAACTTACACATTTTGGACAAGCATTCAATTGATATTTCTAAATATACATTTCCTAAAGAGACGGAGCAAGCAGATTTCTAAGTGATAACGATTGATTAGCCGTTATACCGAGAAATTTTTAGGCCAACTAAATGAATAAATTGTCCTCTAGGTTTTCTATCTTAAAAATTTTTTTTTATTTCTGATGTACGGGTGCAACAATCAGGGCGTACTCAAGTTTTTGCAATTGACATATAAGTTAACGTGAGATATCACATACAACTTACAATAGTAGTGAGATTTTACCTGCCAGAGTTATATCTTAGAGGTGCTGACGAATGAGTGTGACAACTCTTTCTAGGCCATGATTATCTGGATGACGCTCAATTATGTAACCCATCGCTCATTTGTAGAATGACAAATTACTTACTTTAATCATAATCTATATCACCAAATTTAAAGTTTTGTGGATTTTTTACCATTTAGCTTTGTTGTAGGTTGTTGAATTTTTGCCAAAATGATTGGGTCCGCAATTGCATAAGCTGTCATCCCCTGATTTTTCTTGCTGGTGTATTATTGAATAAAAAATATGAAATCATATCATATAAAAAATATTGTCGCTGTACATATGGAATAGTAGTATATCTAGCTGCTCTTAGTTAATCTACAGTTAGAAAAATGAAAATCCTCTTATCTTAAGGTTAACGCGCATTTTATACAAATCTCAACATATTGGTAACCACTTTGATTAGTTTGTTGTACGAAAAAATGCTTTGGACAAGACGATTGATTGCATTGCTTACAGTTTTTGGATTTAAAACAACAAGTTTGCTAGGTTTTCGTTCCTCCTTTTCAAATTATTTAGGATTGCTTTCTTCATATGGTTGGGAGCAGAGTATTTTATCCTAATGCAACTACTCTGGACAGTACCACCATTACGTTAAGCAAATTCGTTTCAATGGCAACATTCTTCTTTACGCACAATCTTCTAGATTGTGTTCTGATTGCACGTGATTCCAATGTCTTCGAGGCAGTTCGTATAAAACTTCAGACGTACGATTTGCAACATACATATGTTTTTCATCTTTTTGGATGACTTGATAGTCCTATTTAAACAATTGTCAGGTCTGTCCAAGCATCGGATTCCACGTTAAGTTGCATATTTTGCTTCACTTTCGTGATTAGTTTGGACAATAGGTGTGCACTGTGCTCCACATAATTTGAGTCTCGGTAGTGAGATTTGCTTAATTTGAGCCGATTTGTTTTTTGAACACATTCAATTAACTTTAGCACAGCACAATTTTCATCAGTTGCTCTGCAATACAATGTATATACTTTTCATTTTTACTTTTTTTTCAACAACTCTAGAGTATTCTGATATACTTTGCCGTTTCGTTGCCTTTTCGCTATCGTTTAACGTTAATTTAAATGAAAAAAGATCTTCTATGGAATTTCATTAAAGACCCAGAATCGTTGTTTCCGATTAATTCTGAAATGTTGATATTTGATTAGTTTCCCCTTTTGACATTAGTTAAGATGCATTTGATTTAAATTTTTCAAATTAAAACCACCAGTTTTTTATAATATTAGAAACTATGTCTTTATTGTCTTACTTATTATTGTAGGCTATCCTTTGAAAGGTTCAGATTGTCAAAGCTTGCTCACCCAAAAGTAACAGTATTGAGATTGTATTGTTAATTTCATTCGATGGTTTGCTCCTCCACAAAATCCAATTACAGTAATCCTGTAACTTCTAAACTTTAACAAAATAGACTCGGTTGAATGGTCGGACCCACCAACTTTGTTTCATTGAGAAAGATGCCCGTTGTAGATTTTGCTGACCTACCAAGAGCCAACCTTATTATTATTTGGATCAACTAATTGCAACTCGTTTAAGAATCAGAAAGCCTATAAATTAAAATTGAAATGGGGCACCCTTGATGGCAGCTGACCAATAATTAGTACTTCGATTTCAATTTTTTAGTTTTCAGGATACAATGATTTATGATTGTTAAAAGCTGTACCTATGCTACATATTCTTTGCGTCTGTTAGACCCGTTATGTTAACTGTTGTTTTTGTTTCATGCAATTTCAATCATTACATTCAATCATTAGATCCTGAGTACAGTGGCACCCTAAAATTTTAAATTGATCTGTAATATTCACTATCGCTGTTGGTAGTTATGATTGGAAACATTATGTCGCTGTATTGCATGCTTGAATACATTCTGAGCTCGTCTATAAAATATTCATTATATTATTACTTTTTTTCTTTATTTGACGTTTAAAGTTGAATAGATGCAAAACGTGATCTACACAGGTGAAAAAGTCGAAATTTGAACTTAACCATTTTTGATTTTCCTTAAACTTGGCATATAAGTAGTATGGACAAAACAAAAATGTAACTTATTTTTCAGTGCATAGTTTGAGCATAGAGGGCACCCCAACATGCATGGAAAATGAAAATTCTGCCAATCCGATGTAACTTTGAAATTAAATTGCTCAAGAACGGCTACACCGATTTCATCAAACTTTTTTTTGTTTAATAGATGATTAATTAGTCGTTTGAAAAAAAAATTAATTTGTTGTTTTAATAACTAATTTTTAAATAAAAATATTAAAAAAACTTTTTTAAAGATGGCGCTAGGGTCAAAGATCAATTGAAATTTAATTAATTTTTTTCTGAAAATAGTTCTATCCTTACTCTAAAATAGATCAAACTTACAAAGAGGGTAAAATTCTTATTCTTGAGATATTCAATTTCAAAGATTTTTAGTAAGGCTGAAATTCGAATTTTTCTTCATTTTTTCAAACAACTTCCATTAACAAAAAATTTTAAAATCAATTAAATTTTAATTTTTTTATTTTTTAAATATAGTTCTAACCTTCTTTTAAAATATATCAAATTTACAAAGAGGCGTTAATTCATGTTCTTCAGATATTTAATTTTAAAGAATTTTAGTCCGATTTAAATTCTAATTGTTCATTATTTTCTCGAACTTTTTGATGACTAAAATTGTTCGAAAAAATAATGAACAATTAGAATTTTAGAATGACTAAAAATCTTTAAAATTAAATATCTGAAGAACACGAATTAACGCCTCTTTGTTAATTTGATATATTTTAAAGGTCAAATATCGACCCTAGCGCCATCTTCAAAAAAGTGTTTTAATATTTTTATTTAAAAATGAATTATAAAAACAATAAATTAATTTTTTTTTCAAACGACTAATTAATTATCTATCAAACAAAAAAAAGTTTGATGAAAACAGTATAGCCGTTCTTGAGCAATTTAATTTCAAAGTAACATCGGATTGGCAGAATTTTCATTTTTCATGCCCATTTTTCATAGGGTACCCCCTGTGCTCAAACTATGCACCTTAAAAAGATTTTAAAATAAGTTGTATTTTTTATTTTGTCCATACTACTTATATGCCAAGTTTCAAGAAAATCACAAATGGTCAAGTTTTCACAACTCTGTCTAGAACACGTTTTTTATCAATATTGTCTTCTACGTCATACACTACATCGATATTTTGATCTGCTTGATGAGTTGGTTTTTTTGATACATCCAATGATAAAAACTGTTCACATTTATTGAGTAAATAATCTTTAGAGCACATCACACTTGTAAAATTTGGAGAGGAAGTTTGAAAAGTTTTAATTCGAGCATTGCTTGTTGATGTTGTTAAATAAGGTTCAATCACATCCAAGGAATCACTTTTTCTATTTAAAAATTTGAAAAAACTTTCCAAGAAAAGAAAATCTGCTTCAGCTGTTTCATTCTAAATTGTACTAAATTCTAGTGCACGCTACAAAATTAATTTTGCTGAACCTCTTTTGTACAACACATAGACCAAATTATTTTTATCAGTGTATGCTTTGCTGCACTAATAATTAAACCTACATAGTGCTAACATCCAGGATTAAATTTCCTCGTTTTTCCATTCATATTTATAGAAATAAAGGACTACGCTTTGGGATTCCCAAAAAATGGCTCCAGTTTCTTAAGAGTTTGAATTTCTAGCTATTTTTTTATGTTTAGATTAGATTATCGTGGCGAATATATAGTTCCCAATTAAATCTGATAAAACTGCGTTAACAGTAACAGCTGTGTTTGTATATAAAGAGATGGATAACGATATGAGCTTTTCTCTTGAACTAGAAGGGACCGTATCATTGAAAAAACATGCACTTAGAGTTTGTCCAAGCTTCTAAGAGCTCTATTTCAAAATTCGCTCTCCGTAGCTATTTTTCAAAAACATGAACTCCTTTATTGTTCCGAAAAATAAAAAGGGCTGTAGGTCAAAAGTCGGTAATCTTATATATTAATACGCTAAAAAAAAAACTTTCTGGAGCCTAAGGCTTTTTTATTCGAATTTTAATTCATTCCAAATTTTGACTGGTAATGATATTAGGGTAACTTAGGTTTAAAGATTTTTGGGATTTTTTGGATCATAAATAAAAAAGTTATAGACGAATTAAGATGTATTTTTGAACTTAACGCCCCCCATCCGCTCCCACTATACAATATCAAATGGAATTTCCCAAGTCTTTTCTTTGTTTTTTTATTGCTATTATATAGTATTTTATGTTTTCTTTCAAATTTCAATTTAGTTTATGCATTGATTGAGGAGTGGATAGACGTGTTATTTTTCTTTGTTTTTCTATTATTATTATTTTTCCTTGATTTTCTTTGATTTAATTATTATGGTGTTAATGGTGAAATGAATGTTGTGAATGAATGATAATGGTATGAGTGAGTTTATGCATTGATTTAGGAGTGGGTAAACGTATTATTTTTCTTTGTTTTTTTATTATTACTAGGAGGGCCCGGCATGCTTCGCAACGCTTATAAATAAAGTTTTTGCGTAGACATTTTGTTGACGTATAAGCAATGATTACAAAAAGTGGTAATGAGAAATGCTGGCATATAATTTATAATGCTAGCATTTCCCATTACCACTTTTTGAAATCATTGCTTCTACGTCAACAAAATGTCTACGCAAAACTTTATTTTTAAGCGTAGCGAAGCAGGCCGGGCCCTCCTAGCTACTGATCAATAGCCAAACTATGCGTATAATATTTTTTGCAACACTTTGCTTCCTGGAAAGTTAATCCACAACGACAAACCTTATCTAATTGGCATCTAGCACTGTAAACACTATGAAAAAAGTACATGAAGTTGATGTGGAGTTTGCCGCAATATACCTGCAAACTTTGTTTTTAATTTGGAAATTTCATCGAACACCAAATTTTGATTGGGCATTAGTAAGATTTGATTAGAAGGGACGTAATCTTAAGATGAGATTTGAATAGTTAGAACAAGAAATTTTGAATAGTTTCGAATTGATTAGATGTTTCGTTTCATTTAACGAAATCCATTGTTTGTTGAACATGATTTGATTTGGGTGAAGCATACCATCGTTATTTTAGTTTTGGTTACTTTGTTCACCATAAAATTAATTTGTATTCATCAGCAATATTCCAATTTCGTAAAATTTGTTAGATATGGAACACAGATCAGATTCACCGATGTTAATGTGAATAGTTTGCTATGGTTTCGCATATTTTTTTAAATCAAACTTGAATGGATACGAAGTTGTTTGCTATTTGTAAAATTTATTACAAATGAGTTAAATTCAATGCAATGATTCAAATTTGCCAATACTTGGCCAATTGGTCACTTTAACAGGCAAGTCTGGATTGACATCTATAGACATTTGATAATTTCAATCATTTTGGGAATTAAACTGTTTGAAAACATATAAATATATAACTTGAAACCAAACCCAGCAGTTTTATATAAAAATTGTGATTGCGTTACGAAGTGGAAACAAGCATGATGTGGACCTCGAGTTGATCACAATCGCTCTTAACATTTTTGATTCAACTTTAATCTTGATTCAATTTTAATTGAGTTTTCTGTAATTGGCATGATGATCTGATATTCAAAATTATTTATATGAATGAATATTACTGAATAATGATTGGCTCATATTTATTGTGCTAAGGATATCCAAATAATTTATGCAAAACATTCATGGCTATTTTCTACACCGCAAACAGTCAATTTGATTCGGTACCAGGTTATTTAAGAATTTATAAAATTGGTTTCTTCATTGCTATGTGTATTTGACAATGCAATATGTTTTCTGGTTTGAAACATTTTCTCTTAAAAGCAACATTTGATCGACAATGACCCATAACCGATGAGATGTGCACCTTAGCGAAATCCTTGTCCTCTTCGATACATCAAACTAAAGGTTGCTCTCTTTTTATTATGCATTCTTGGGTCTATCTATGATCACTCATGGTACGTTTTACTCTTTGCAAATCCTTAGGTTGGTTAGTAACTGAGGGTTTGATTTAACGAGGATGTGACATATATCATTCTAAAAATGTGCGCAAGTAGATTTATGCTTTCTTCTGGTATATGTTCCATTCCCTTTTCCTTAAGATAGGCGTTTTAATCTACATTTCTTTGTATAGTAAATTCACCACCTTTGTTTTTCTATTGCCGCTTGTTCTTTTGTCTTATAAGTTGTTTGTTTAGTCCGACTAGCTTTAAGACTAGAGCATGAGACTTGATATATCTCTCTTGGTTTGGGTGTAGGTGTCTTTTTTACGCCTCTCCGGACGAGTGTAACCAGCCAGACCATCTCCTTTCATGCTTTCCTGTAGAGTTCGATATATGGTAAGTCAACCATCCTTCAATTGCCCATCTTCTTTGAAAAGTAGTAGTATACTGTAAGTATTTTACGAATATGTAAATGTATTAGACTGGTCGTTAAAAATTAAATTTTCTTAGACACCCACTTAAAGAATTTTTTTGTGAAAAAAATACGAGGATTTTTTTTTTTTAAATAAAAAAACATGTGCCGCAACACCATCGAAGCTAGTTTTTTGATAAAATTGTAGATTTTTTTTAAATATCTTATGAAATATACAGATTTTTAAAAATAAATCATAGAAGCATTTTTGGGTAAATTTAATTCTTTATAAAAATGTCTTTATCTATTTTTTGACTAATAAGTATATTTCTGATGATAATTTGAAATAGTACTAATTTAATTCTTCTTCTATGGAATAAAAATAAAATCCTTAAAAGATGAACCAAAATTAGTGTCTTCTTTGTTTAAATTTTCGTAATTTTATTTTACAAGCTACGGAGAATTTCGAGTTTTTTTCAAAATATCATCAGAAATATACGTTTTAGGCAAAAAATGACCAAGACCGTTTTTGTTAAGAACTAAATTTCATTGATAAATATTTACATGATTTTTTTTAAAACTGCATATTCTAAAAGATATTTACGATTTTATCAAAAAATTACCTTCGATGATTTTGCGGCACGTGTTCTTTTTATTTAAAAAAAATAATTTCGTGTTTTTTCCAAATTGCTACAGTCTTCGACGACTAGTAAAGGATTGGATTGGATTAAATACAAGATGATTTTATTGTAACTTAAGTTGTCAGGTTTTCCACATATTTTTATACAATAGATGGTGTGTTGGCTCTGTTTCCATCTTGGCCCTCTTGGACTCTGTTCAAAAGCGAGCTATACGAATTGTGGGTGATCGAACTTTGACATCAAAACTTGATTCCCTACAACATCGTCGCAGTGTTGCTGACCTCGTTGTTTTTTACAAATATCGTCATCAGCAGTGCTCAGATGAAATCAGCGGCGTCATGCCTCAAACTTATTCTTACCCCCGTTCCACTCGGCAATCGGCTGCCGCAACCAGTGAAACGGTAAAGATCCCGCGCTGTCATACTGGCAGATCGCAGAGAGACTTCTTTGTCCGAACTGCGTACAAATGGGATAGTTTGCCGGAACACTTAGTCTCAGGTGGCTTCAACCCACAGATGTTTAAAAAAAGCGTTAATCTACACCTCAGAACGCCAGTTGTTGTAGGATCCAGGTCTAGACCTATCCAGGTCTAGGTCTAGACCTAAAAACTCTCCTTTTTGCAGTTGATTTTAAAATATTTAGAAGTATTATAATTAATTCCGACATTCAAGTTTTACGAGACAGTCTTTCCAATTTAGCACTTATCTGTTGGCTGCAAACAACCACAAATATTGTGAATATGGCTATCTCTTGAATTTAGTAGTCAAAGAGAATACGCCATTCAAGTATAGTCGTTACATAACGATATTCATAATAACAGAATTGAGATTACCAAATAAATTTATTAAAACTACAAAGACTGGTTTAAGTCTATCTATAAAGATGGATACAGTTTACCTTCTATATCCAAAACGAAATGTTTTCGAAGTTTTTTTCACTTCTTTGTAAAGTCCTTCATATGGTGCAGTTTTATGCTAGTTTTAACTTTGTACAGTTTATGAAAACATGGTCTGCATCATGTAAGTCCTTTGGAATAAAAATATGTTTTTGAGAAAGACTTCGAGTATTTTGGGGTACAACGTTGCGCATCGATTGTCGCATCAATTGAAGTTGGGTCTAAAGATTGTGCACAGAATATGTGTAAGTAAAACTCTAAGGTACTTTAGTGATTGTCCGTAGGCAGGAACGGCTTGAGAACACTCGAGGTCAGTTTTGACCGATGTTTTTTATTCCCATAGAGTATTAGTGGAAGCTCCGAGATCCAATACAGGGTGTTCTCTCAAGTAGTACAATACAATGTGACTTTTAAAGGACGATGGAATTTTCCCACCATAACGTTTGCCTGTGAGTGATATGTTGTTGCTCGTATTTGTTGTGAACCTCACACAATGGTTTCAAATTGACCGTTTTGATCGGTTGTTATCTCGTTCGGTACACTGAATCTGGAGATATACTGGCTAATGAATGCATATACCACTGTTGTTGTTTTCATGTTTACCAAGAGAATGCTAGGCGATACAAGCTTTGTACCAACAATCAGTGTTGATTTTCATATTCGGTCAGAAATATTTCGCTTAAATTATTCTTCGAGATGCTCGTATTCCAGAATGTGACAATCCGATCAACAAATCGAATACTTTCGAATGAATTCCGGTTTCACACCATATATTTAAATCAGATGCATGATCTTTTCTCAGTTTGAATTTAATTTTAAAACTCGACTTGATATTGGCTGCTTTCGTTTTTTGATTCCATAGATGTAGTAAAATGTTTGTGGTTTGTAAAAAATTATGAAAAATCTGCCTTCCACTAAATACCTAGAATGTTTTACAGCATTATACATAGATAAGAGTTCGCGATCGAAAGTCGGGTTTGCACATTCTGCGGTTGATAATTTTTTGGAACAAAAAGTTATTGGTTTCACTTTAATTCTTCAGTTCCAACATAGCTCCAATGGTTGTATTGAAAGCAACTGTAGTTATTTTAAACATACCATAAACATAAACATACCATAATACCGCCTTGATTTTGTTAATTGTTTTTTGACAATCTGCGGGACAACTATAATTTTTCATTTTTTTTTACGTAGAATAGAAAAATGTGAATGAGTTGGGCTAGTAACTCCGCTTATAAAGGAAGAAACCAATGATAAAACGTTGCACTCGATGTGTTGAAGCTGGTTGTGGAAATTCTTCTATAGCGAAAATTTTATCTGTAGATGGATTAACCTCGTCTTTAGAAATATCATGAAATAAACAATTTAAAGTTAATGCACGAAAAATACATTATCATGGTTTGTGTTAGGAGACGATGAGTCGATAATTAAGCAGCTGACCTTTGGGAGACCAACAATTATAGACGAAACACAAAAAGGATTTTTGGCTGTGTTCATTTATTGGGTTTTATTCATCAAAATGAACGCAATTATCAGCATTAAAATGAACGCTGCCGTCGTAAAAAATGGAAAATAAGTGGCGTTACTATATTGCCGCCGTAAAAATGAAAAATATGACGTTACTTTATAGCTGCTTTGATTATATGTAAAAAAAAGTAAGACAGTAAGGATGTCTTACAGTCGCTATGGAGAAGGTTTAAATCGTAATTTTCTTACACATAATCAAAGAGGCTGCAAAGTAACGTCTTATTTTCCATTTGTTACGGTGGCAGTAAAGGAACGTCATATCTTTATATATTGCAGTATATATTGCATAACACATAAAAAGTTTTCTGATTGTCATGGTTACTGGCATCTGTTCAAGTTGAAACAAAATTTTTGTTTTCAAAATTTTCAAATGCATTTGGTACCGCTTGGTCCCCGTAACAATAACCGCTTCTCTTTGAGTTTGCAGACAAGAAATTTTTTTGGCAAAATCTGCATCCAGTAAAATATGTTAAAGTTATTTATGGCTATAGTTAATGGATCGAAAACTGTGATAATGCGTAACTGTGTGATATGCCAATGTACCCTCTGCTGCAGCGACTACCATCCATTTTTTTGAATTTTGAACTAAAAAATTCTGATACTTTACTGGGCAAATCCTTTCCTTGTATCGTATTTTCGTGTTTTTCGGTGTTGGAATGTTGCTCTCAATCCGACTTTCCTTTGTTGGCTCTAGAAAACCTAACATTACAAACAGCACAGAGCACCTGGTGATGATTGTTATCGTTCTGTGTGAACATGGAGTATTCCACTTTTATTTTGTCATTAAATGTGCATTTACGATTTGAAATTATATATTATTAGACAAATGTTGCTCAAATCTCATGGGTAAAAGTTTCTCTCAAAAGAGGACGTCTGGTTATCCTATGCAACATAAACTATACGGAGTTAAGTTAAGGTGATAGGATTCAATCCAAAACTCTTCTTCAAATGCTTGATACGAATTGCTTTTTATGGTTATCTTTATTTTTATCTTAAATCTGATAAGATCACATAAATAGAAGAGAAAAAAAAATTCATTTATGCAGTGACCCATAAACAGAGCAAAAATATTACTTGAGGTCATGTGGTTTCCAGGTGACTCCAGTTTAAGCTAGGATATTGAATAAGTTCAACATAGAAGCAGTAACAAATTTGATTGCATTAAAATTCAATCTGCCATCTTTGAAATCAACTAGGGTGAACCACAAAACAATTACGTTCCTATCCACTTAGCGCAAAAGGATTTTACCAGTTGCTACTATTAGTTTTTTTTTAATGATTGTGACGATTATTGTGACGATTATTATTATTACGAATAAGTGGCGATTGTTTTTATTTTGTCATAAGATCTAATACTTATGTGTCTAGTTCCATTAGTACATATTTCCAAAAACTATCTATTTCCAACTTATCACAAGTTTGTGGGGAGATTAAATACGCATTAAAATAATCTCGAACTTTTTTATCTGATGATTGAATTGTTTGGTTTATAAAACAGTGGTTCATTTAAAACCTTCAAAACTAATATCGTAACTCTGCTCTGCTTTAGAACCCTAAGAAACATCATATATAATAGCAAAATGATGGAATTTTTCTCTAGGTCCTTACGCTATTTTAGGTAACAGAATGGAATATTTCATGTTTCACAGCGCAGTGAACAGGCTAAGACTAAAAATATTTATGAGTTAACTATGAGCTATTCAGGAAAACTGAATCAGACTCAGTTCCTTAGGGTCTGCGGCCCCTAAATATTCTATATGACATAGAAAGTTAGATTCGCTCTAGTTCCTACCTGAATCTGTATAATTTTTTGAATTTTACTATCCCCTTGTTCTATTTTTAAACAATAATTGACTTAAAACTTCTATCATTGTTGACCTATCTTAACTTTGTACATTTATTTTACTACGCAACAACAAGCATGACCTAAACAACTAGAAAATTCTTTTATTTCTTATATAAAACTTCAATTTTCCTTCTTTCATTTTTTCATAGAAATAAACTCATCTTATTTCCCTTGGAATCCTTTTTAGAATGTAAAAAAAACTATTTAGAAAATAATCGATAACTTGCATAAAAAATGTAAAAATAAAATCAACATTTTTTCTATTCGAATATTCCGGCCGTATTCAATTACGAAGCAATAGTGCTACCATCAAATTATCGATCGACAGATAAATATTTTTGTATTCTCTTTTTCGTAAAATTTCTTCTTATTATTTTTCTTTTTTTGAAAGTAGATTATTTTTGTATAACTCCCCAGATAAAAACCTATGAACTTATTCATTAGGTTGTAACGTATATACGTCCGGTTTACCTTCATTGTAAAATTTAATTAAAATTTAGAATTTTTCGGTTTATGCTGTTCTCTGATACTAAACATGTTTAAATAATCTAATTTTTTTTTTTAAATAATCTAATTTAGAATTGGAATTATAAAATCAAAACATAAACTGTAACTGTAAAATGTAAAAAAAAAATATCAAATATAAAATGTTTTTAAAAAATAAATTATTATAATACAGTTTATAAAAAGGAACAAGTGTAAAAAATAAAAATGAAATTAAAATAACAAAAACTCAAAAGCTATAAAAAAGTTACAAAAAAAAATTTCATCAAAACTGGGTCAAACGGTTCTAAAAACAAAAAGATTTGAAAAAAACATAAAACGGCGGCGAAAAAAAAATAATCGCCAAGGCCATTAGCAAAGCCTAAGATCAAAGTAACTAATGCAGTGGAGGAAGTTTACGCGATTGAAAGCTACTGGACATTCGCGTACGCGAAGAATGCTTTGCTGTGGTCGGAGAAAGGTGAGTGTTTTTTTTATTCACTATTTAGTTTACCCCAACTTTTTTGTACTAAAGAATGGTGAGATTTTTTATCAATTGTTGTTTTCAGCGTAGTACAAATTTTCCAGGGTGAAAACTTTTCTTTAATATTTTATTTTTCATTTAAAAATAGTTTTTGGGAGAATGTGTTGGTTAAATATTTGTTTGAACATTTTTGAGTGTCAATGGTTTTAAAACTAGCGAGATACAAAACAGTATTGAAACAGAAATATTTGTCTTTTTGAATAGGAGGAACGAAATTTTCCAAGAAAGGATCTTTGATCTTTAGAAGAAAATTAAAGCATGGCATTAAAGTAGAGTAATATATGTCCAAAATTATTTCTAAATTTACAAATTTTATTAAACAAACTTTATTTTCCAACTATTATTTATTATTTGCAAAAATCACACTGATGGGACGGACCCATTCAATGTTTTAGGATGAAAACTAAAAGAAAGAAGAAAAATTGATTTGTCCACCTATGCTTTTGATGAAAACTGAATCAAACTACAACATATGGACAAAAAAATACAAATCATCTCTCGGAATGTATTTTCGTTAGCATTGGGTGTTTGGCACGTTTGATTAGTAATTGGTCCAGCTCAAAATTGAACCTTCAGCCATATGATTGCTAGCCAGTCGAACACTCTATCTACTTGACCTTGAGGAAACTTTTATAATTAAATTTGTTTTGACTAAAATTTATTTTTAAATTAAATAATGAAAGAAATTTAAAGAAATTTTTCGTTTGGCTAAGTCGAGAATGAATTACCAAATGATTTCAAGACGAACGCTCCATCATCTTGGTAACAAGGAAAGACTATTAGCCATTCCCCGTCCATTATCAGATAGGCTTCATGTCATAATAATATTACATTGTCATATTAGAATTCTACCATATTTTATTTAGGATACCGTTACTTTACTTATTTTTTTTTTCGCTTATTAAGCCCTTTTATTTGATACCCATGTTATAAGGGTTGATGTGGAAATGATAAGTGGCCATTTTGTAACGTCCGCCATATTAGATTAAAAATGGCGGTATTTAAATTGTCATGCATTATCACAAAAGCAAAACGTGTGTTCCAAATTTCAGCCCAATAGCTTAAGTAGTAGTGGAGTAAATAATAATTGCCAAATTCTAGGACATATATGGGCTATTATTTTGAAAACGTACATTTTTTTGTTGATTTTTAAATTTTTGATTTTTAAAAAATCTGAAATTTTGATATATTGTTGGCATTGATAAAAGGAAAAAAGTAATTTCTGCTTTTATTTTTTGTGTACTCTGAATCGGAGTTATGCGCGGTTGAATTTTGAGGATTTTTCACGTAGTTTTTGGTAATGGTGGCTATGTTTTGTGAATAGGTGCCACAAATTTCATCCGACTTACGTATATTTTTGCAAGTAAAAAGGAAAATAATTGAATAATTGAAATAAGTAAGTTTAAAATTAATAACTTTTCTCTTTTCCGCTAGGCGGCGCGTAAAAGCTTGGTTTACTTCAAAGCTCATATCTCAAAAAGTAGGCTTTTTTTTTTTTTGTTTTTCACAAATTTTAAAGTAAACATATGCAGCTATAAAATTGAGAAATAAAAAGTCAGCAATTCAATATGGATTTTTTCTTACGATTTTTTAAAGTTTGGTATATGAAAAATTCACATGTGTTTTTTTATTAAGTTAATAATCCTGTACTAAATGTGGATCTAATAAATTAAACATTTCATATTTTAACACCTGCAATAAATTTGAACCATTTTCTGTGCGGTTAAATGGTTAAAAACTTATTAAAAATTAATTTAAGTTAAGTGGTAAAATAAAGGAATTTAAATTATTAAAAGGGTGTGTAAAATGTATATTCATTTTAAAAAATGTCTATTCAGCCCCTTTTTACTAATTAAAATCTCATTGGAGGCTCATAATTTTAACATTTAAAATTTCTAATGACGCACACAAACGGCTTTCGACCAAATTATACTTGCATCCAATCAAAATATATTACCTACCTAATTTTACCTGATTCTACCTATGTCAAAACTATTTCAAGGGTATATATATATTGATTGGATTGCCTTATAATCAATTATATTCCAAAATATTTAGAAGACATAACGTTTAGAAAAGATAATAATAGAAATGCCTTTCAAATTGTGCTGTAACTTGTACGATCTCAAAAATCATCAGCGGACATCAAAAAATGTGAAACTGGTCACACCAGCTGTTATTCAAAAAGCTGTGACCCTAAATTTTACTTGGCGTGATGACCAGTTTATATGTGAAACATGTCGCACTTAAAATAATCTTATAAAAATAAGGTAAATTTAATTATTTTATTAAAATGAATAAAAATTCATATGCAACTATTATTTTCTATACAGCAGCTTTCATGTTCGGAAACTATCGATAGTGAAATTATTTCTATAAATCAGGATGTTGAAAATGTTCCAACGAACGAAAATATTCAAATACCTCCAGCATCTTTAGATCCATCACCTGTTTCGGTTGATACTATATCTCCACCAGTTCCTGAACTACTTAATGACATTTTAGAAGATATTAACAATGTTCTTGGAAGGTTAGCCGAATCTCCTATCAAACAAAATCATATTACAACAGGAAGTTATAAAAAAATTGCAAGTGTCACATCGGCAATAAGTGAAAGAATATTTCAAGTAGATTCAGTTAAAGTGTTATCACCAAACGAGGAATGTGAATATACATCATGGCTTATGAACCTTAAAAAAGAGTTTAAAGATGCCAGCTGTAAACCAAAACAAGTGTTTTTGTTGACAACTCTACCACGTAAATTTTGGTCAAATCAACGTATCCAGGATGAATTTAATGCATCAAGACGACTGGTAGAATTCGCCATGGATCTGTTGGAAACAGTAGGTCCTTACAGTTGGCCTCAAGGCAAACAAGTGCACAGTTTGTCACAAAATATAGTAAAACAAATTCAAACATACTTCTTATCAGAGGAAATTAGTAGAACAATGCCTGTCCTTACTATTACAGAAGGATCGACAAAAATTAAGAAATCAAAGCGGTTGGTGTTATGGACCCTCACCGATATCTACGAAATGTTCTTGGAAGAAAACAAAAAACTCAAGGATTCCACTGTTTTTTACCGGATAACACTACACCCGATAAAATAATTGCCAAAATGTTTTCTTTTTCTGATGATCATAAATATTTCAATTTAAAGGCAAAAAAAAATATATAAATTAATTTTTTAATGTATTTATTTATAATATTGATTAAATTATAATGTTTATAGGAAAAATATTTTTTTAATGTTTTTTTCTAATGTTAGTGTTGGTGATGTTGAAATTATAACAAAATCTTCGATCATTGGGATCTCCAATTCTTATTCTGAATAAAAACCTGTTTCTCAATCAGAAATACACAAAAAATGGTTCAAATTTATTGCAGGTGTTAAAATATGAAATGTTTAATTTATTAGATCCACATTTAGTACAGGATTATTAACTTAATAAAAAAACACATGTGAATTTTTCATATACCAAACTTTAAAAAATCGTAAGAAAAAATCCATATTGAATTGCTGACTTTTTATTTCTCAATTTTATAGCTGCATATGTTTACTTTAAAATTTGTGAAAAACAAAAAAAAAAAAAGCCTACTTTTTGAGATATGAGCTTTGAAGTAAACCAAGGTTTTACGCGCCGCCTAGCGGAAAAGAGAAAAGTTATTAATTTTAAACTTACTTATTTCAGTTATTCAATTATTTTCCTTTTTACTTGCAAAAATATACGTAAGTCGGATGAAATTTGTGGCACCTATTCACAAAACATTGCAACCATTACCAAAAACTACGTGAAAAAGCCTCAAAATTCAACCGCGCATAACTCCGATTCAGAGTACACAAAAAATAAAAGCAGAAATTACTTTTTTCCTTTCGTCAATACCAACAAAATATCAAAATTTCAGATTTTTAAAAAATAGTTGTTTTTTTTTCGATGTACGTTTTCAAAATAATAGCCCATATACAGAAGTTAAAATATGGAGGGGCTGAAATCTTACAGCTCTGAAATGTCAAGACTTAGCAATGGTTTTGCTGGTCGTGCCTGCGGGTGTATGTTGATAACATTTTTTCTTGAAAATATTTGAACCCTTGTTGTAGCTACTGTGCACCTTGTTTTGCATGTCCTGTGTTTTTTCCACGCAACCAATCTTGAGCTGGTGGTGGTGATTTAGTATCAATTTCTGTTGGAGGTATCATTGATGTTTTGTTGTGTGGTGGTAGCTTTCGTTTTAGTGTACGAGTTGTTTGTGTAATAGCGTTGGATTGAGTGTTTGTTTTTGATACCTGTCTGTGTATTGTTAGTAGCACTGAGCTGGTTAATGACTCCTTGTCCTTTGTTTGATTTATATCATCGTGTATTGGAAGTGGAGATACATTTGTAATGGATCTTTTGATGATATTGTTGTTTCTTTTTATTGAAATACTGCGTACTAAACTGTCCTTGCCGGGATTTTTCCCAAGGATCACTTGATTGGAGGTAGGTTGTCGTCTCTGATCTGTTTATCTTTTTTTCATTTTAGGTAAGGATAATACACAATTTGGATTTAATTCAAGATCAAAATTAAACGAAATTTATAGATCCAAATATTCAGGAGGATAATATAAAGATAAGTTTTTAAATATATTTAGAAACATTATTATCGTCTAGTAGATTATTGTTAATCTAGTATATATAGTTATTTTACATAGTGTGTTATTAAATTGGAATTGTTTAGTACGTTTACACTAATCAATTTAATAATCAAATCAAAATATTCGTGGGCGGTAAGGTGCAACAATTTTTTATTGTTGAATTACTTACTGTAGTACCTTTAAAGAGTAAGAGTTTTCACGTTCTCCTTTTAATCCTATTTCGTTTTTTTTTCGGTTTGGTTTAATCTGTGTAATTTCACAGTTCAATAGCGATTTTAGAGTTTGAATTGTCGATTTGGCAGCCGGAACTTAGAGTTAGATTCAAGTTTTTGGGCTGTTAATTTGTCAGTTTAGATTTTGTTTTTATTTTGAATGCAATTATGGTTTTTCTTTCCTCTCTACTCAAGTAAAATTTTATTATTTATCTATTTCATTATTTCATAATTTTAATTGTCGATTTTAACAGTGAACCTAGACTTAGATTCAGGTTGTCCAGCTGTTGAAGTAGTCAATTTCAATTTCAATTTGAGTTTGTTCAATTTCAATTTGAGTTTGTTCGTTTTCGCATTACTGTGGTTTTCGTATGTATGTTTTTCATTGATATTTCTCTATGAATTAAAATGGCAAAATTATCTATCAGCTATGCGAACATAAGAGGATTGAATATAAACCTTAATTCAGTCCATCTTTTTCTTGAAACTATGAAACCTGATATTTTGTTTTTAACGGAAACGATTATCAGTGCGCGTGCTGTGACCTTAGATAAAAACAGATACCTTTGTCCCAATTATGAACTTGAATCCTCTTTCTACATTAAGCATGGAGTTTGTGCTTATATTAGGGATACTATACCATATGTGAGATTAAATAAATTTGAATTAAATGCAAAATTTCACAATATGGTGTCACTAAAAATTAGTTGCCCAAGTCAAACGCTGTTTGTCTTTGGACTTTACCGTTCACCTAATTCACCTGAGAACTCTAATTTATTTCATGACTTATCTGAGAAGATAGATAGGTTGGTTGAGTATCCTAATGCAAAGTTTATAGTTCTTAGAGATTTTAATATCCACAATAAAGAATGGCTTACATACAGCTCTAAAACTGACGAGGTTGGTAGACAGGCTGAGTTGTTTGCTCTTTATCACAATTTTACTCAAATAATAGACCAGCCAACCAGAGTTCCTGACGTTCCTGGTCAAAGTAGTAATTTACTTGATTTATTTTTGACAAACGATCCATATCTGGTTCAATTTAAAATATCAGAACCATTGGGTGGTTCAGATCATAATTTGATCTCCACACAAGTAAATATACAAATTCCAAAACAATTTAAAGCGAATCCTCGCAATGTTTGGGATTACAAAGCTGCGGATTGGCAAGGACTTAAAAGTTTTTTTAGATGTTTTCCTTGGAAACGCTATTGCCTTACCGGCCAAGACCCAGACATAGCTGCATCAAATTTTTCTGAAACTGTAATTGATGGTATGCACAGATTTATTCCTAATAAATTGATCATTCCGAAAACTGATCTATGGTTTTCTAGTAAATGCAAAAAAGCTATAAAAGTTAAAAAAAAGGCTTTTCGAAAGTTTAATCAAAACAAAACCGATGAAAACCTTAGACAGTACCGTAAAGAGAGAAATTTATGTCGTAAGTTAATAGATGAAGAGAAACATCTATTTAATAGGAAAAAAGCATCTAAATTCGCAAAACATCCGACTGGTTCACGCAATTTCTATAAAGCCGCAAAGGCTGTCCAAAGCAACTTTTGTAAATCTTCCCTACCGCCTCTTGTTAATAGAGATGTCCCTATCATTGATCCAAAAGAGAAAGCTAATTTGCTTGGGCATTATTTCTCTTTAAATTCTACTTTAAAAGAACCTAATTTCCAACCTAAACCTATTTCTAAAGTTTCTTATAAAATGAGGCGGATAATTTTTCGGAAAAACATTGTTCGAAAAATGCTTTTAAAAATCAATACTAACAAGGCAACAGGCCCTGATTTTATTCCTCCGATTATACTTAAAACATTTGCTAGGGAGCTAGCACCAATCCTCACAAAAATCTTCTATTTGTCATATAAGAAAGGAATTTTTCCTAAAATTTGGAAAATGGCTAGTGTACAGCCAGTTTCAAAAAAGGGCAGTAAGACTGATCCTACGAATTACAGACCCATTTCAATTTTATCGGTAGTTGCTAAAATTTTTGAGAAATATGTCAATTTTAATTTAATGAGCTTCTTAGAATCTTCCAAATTAATTAATGAGAGACAATATGGATTTCGAAAAGGAAGAGCGACGGGAGATTTGCTGTCTTTTGTCACTCATATCTGGAACAAGTCGCTTGAAAACTTTAGAGAAACATTCGGTGTTACTCTTGATATTTCCAAGGCATTTGACAAAGTTTGGCATAACAACCTTATATGCAAATTGAGATCCTATGGTTTAGACGAGCAGCTTATATCTTGGACACAGAGCTTTATATCTGATAGAAAATTTCGGGTCAATGTTGACGGTGTGTCATCGAATACTTTTTCAACTAATGCAGGAGTTCCTCAGGGTTCCGCTTTGTCACCAACTCTTTTTCTTATCTATATTAATGATTTGTTGGACTCAACGGTTCATCCTATACATAGTTTTGCTGATGATAGCACGCTTCATGCGTCTCATGAAGCACCTAAATTATATACACCCTTAGCGCTTAGTGAGTGTAGGTCAAAATTGATAGATTCCCTTAACACTGATCTTAAAACAATTATGGATTGGGGTATTGCTAACAGTGTTGAATTCAATACAAGCAAAACACAGGTTTGTCATTTTTCTAGGATAACGACACCCAATCCTTTTCCATTAACGTTTGGCCCCAAAAATCTTTTAGAGAATGAGTCTTGCAGACTTCTAGGAGTTGAGATTGAAAATAATATGAAGTGGAATTCTCATATTTTTAATCTGGCTAAGAATGCTATTCAAAAGTTAGGATTTTTGGGGCGATGTCGTAAGTTTTTCGATAGCGAACAACTTCTTTTAGTTTATAAATCTTTTATACGTCCCTGCATGGAATACTGTTCTCACATATGGGGTGGAGCTTACTTGAGTAGTCTCAACTGCCTTGATTCTGTACAGCGTAGAGCTATTAAACTCATTGGTAACCCAAGTCTTACTAACGGTCTTGATTCCTTGCAGCACAGAAGAAATATTGCTGATTTGACTATATTTTATAAATATATTATGGATGAACGAGCTTCTGAAGAGATCAAATCGATTTTACCTAAATCATCAAACCTTTCGCGTCACACCAGAGCAAACGTAGCAGCGCATCCCTTTACCGTTCAAATAATTAGGTGTAGAACTGTAGCCTTCCAACGTGACTTATTCAACAGAGTCTCTCATCTTTGGAATGCCTTACCTTCCTGGGTTTTCCCTGATGAATTTAATCCTCAAGGCTTTAAAGTTAACGTTCATAAATTTCTCAGAGAATCTTAATTTGCATTCCATTCTTATCCCTAGTTGGCATGGTATCTTCGGATATTCAGAGACGTTAATTTATAATTTATTATAATTAACACTAAACATGCCTAACTTTGAATAAAAAAAAAAAAAATACTATTTCATTTACCTTGCTGTTTGGGTGAGTATATTCTCATTTTGCCCGTTTTTGAAGGTCGGTAATGTATCCTGATGACCAAGATTGCCAAAAATGCTGAGTCATTTTTTGTGTTAGCATCCATCGAGTTTTTAGGGATATATTATCAAGATACGTTGGCTCTGGTGGAGCTACAAGCTGACCTTCGATAAGAAAATGTGCAGGTGTAATGATTTCTATATCAGTAGGGTCACTTATTATTCGTGTGAGTGGTCTAGAGTTCAGGCATGCTTCTTTTTGTGTTAGTACGGTGGATAACTCTTCGTATGTTAAAGTACTGTCTCCAATGGTTTTCTTTAAATGTCTTTTCAGAGACTAAACTGCTGCTTCCCAAATTCCACCCATGTGTGGGCTTGCCAGGGGTATGAAATGGAACTGAGTGTTATCGTTTGAAAGTATGTTTTGTAACTCGGGATGTTATTTGTATATTGCCTTCTCAAAACTTGTCCACAATTGTTTTTTGGCTCCAACAAAGTTTGTTCCGTTATCTGAGTATAGGTGACTGCATAGTCCCATTCTTGAGCAGAAACGTTTTAACGCTGCTATAAATCCTTCAGAAACCATGTCACTTACTACTTCTATGCGAAAGGCCTCTGTTGCAAGGCATATGAATATGGCAAGATATCCCTTATATGACTTATTTCCTCTTCCCTTGGACATACGAATATTTATTGGACCTGCGTAATCTATTCCTGAGTTTGTGAAAAGTCTTGATGGTGTGACTCTTGCTTTTGGGAGGTTTCCCATGAGTTGTTGTTGAGCTTTTGTGTTGAACCGATGGCAGGTAACGCAATTTCGTAATACTCCTTTAATTGTGTTTGTACCATCAATGATCCAATAACTCTGTCTTATGTATGCTAAAGTTTCTTTTATACCTCCATGCATTTGTTTATGATGTGCTTCACGAATTATTACTGTTGTTAAGTGATTTTGTTTTGGTATGATTATTGGATGTTTTTGATTGTATGACAGTAAGGAGTTTTGTACGCGGCCTCCAACTCTAAGTATACCCTCATGATCTAAAAATGGGTATAGACATAGTAATTTGCTTTTGGTTGCTGGGACACCTTTAGTATTAAGGTCACTGATTTCCCTTTCAAATACGTTTCCTTGGACTAATCTTATTATTGAATTTTCCGCGCTTTCCACTCTTAATCCTTTTTCCAACAAATTGTTGCTCACAAAACTAGCAACTACTTGCCGTAAAACTCTCCATTTTTTGTCAAAATGTGCTCTAGCTGGATTGAACTATGAACGAAGGTTGAAGTGTCAGATCAAAAATAAAAAACAGAGCAAAAAAAATCAGAAATTCTATATGTTTTATGTTTGACGAATACTTAAACAAAATTTTGTACCCTTTTGATACGCCGATTTGCTATCTGCAAAAATTCAGAGCACATATACAAACAGATCATGTATGTACAAAAGCTAATGTTTCAAACGTGAGAGACATAAACTTCAAAGTGAAAACCATTATTGTGATTTAGCTCGCCTATGATACCCAAAAAATATATATAAAGTAACAATACTACCTCAAGGGTTGTTAAAATAAAATTTTATTTCTTTTAAAGATTTAAGGTAAATATACATATTCATCTATGTAAAATGTAAAAAAGATTTATCTCTAGAAACTTAAATAAATCTTGCTCAATTATTTATTTTATGTCGTTTTGTGAAGTTTCATTTGCTTTTTATACTGGTATCCTTTAAATTAATTTCAACCTTTTTCTAATTGAGGGCTGTATGCTGAATAAAATATATAAATTATTATAAAAGCTATATTTGTTTTTAAATTTATTATTACATTTAAAACCGTGTTCAACATTTAAGTTTTTAAGAAAAGCGGATGGGATTAGATTAGTTTATTTATCAGCTCAGCCTCTATCAACATTGAAAATTCAACCATGATTTTATGTTGTTTTTTTAATATGATGTGCTGTGTAGTAGTCATTACAATATGTGTCACAACAACATTTAGAAACCTTTTAAGAAGTAAATCACACAATATCATGCGTTCTGCGGAGTTGATGGACGCAATTCTTTTCATGGGACTGAATACGCCGGCTTGTTACACTCGTTGATCAAAAATTTAAACGGTTATATACAATACAACATTTTGGTGAAATTAACAAATTTATTAAAATTTTGGTTAATTTAAAACAGAAAAAATTGTACAAACTTCAAATGTTTTTTGATTAAATCTAACTAAATTTGTCAGATTTATAATTTGTATTTGTTTCGTTTTATTATAATATAAGATGTATTTTTTTTCAAAATATGGAATTGTTAAACCAATAACTCTTACTCACAAAAAAATAAAAAAAACACTAATTTATTTTTTAATATTTTGTTAATTTTACCAACTATTTTCGAGCTTTCAAAGTAATTTAACAAGAGTTAACAGCTGAGTTAAGAATTTTTAACTATTATCGATAAACTCGTAGAGTCCGAAACTAGTTGGTAAAATTATTAAAAAATAAATTAGGTCTTTTTTTTAAATTTTTTTCTAAGTAAAAGTTATTGGAATTTTTTTTTAAATATATTATATTATAATAAAATAAATTACACACGTCACTTCGATAATTATATTGACTATTTTAACATGTTTCAGTTGTTTGTAAAATTTGCTTTTTTTGTTAAAAACCTTATAAACAGATTTTGTGAAATTAACTGAAATATGGGTAAATAATACAAAATCAATTTAGTCTTTTATTTTAAAAGTATCATAAATCTATTCGACTAGCAATTTGTTCAATCTTGTCCTACTATGATCTGTGCCGGATCAGAGTATAACAATGGTAGGTACAAGTAGGGTATTTGCATTCCACCCCTATTAGAAAGCCATATCGGAGTTCACTACTAGAGCACGTCCTATTTGGCCTGATCCGGACTGGATCAGGCCTAAGAAGCAAATGCCAGATCAGGACCCGATCAGAACCACGCATTAGTGTAGGCACTATTTGGCTTGATCTGAATCCTATTTTATTTGGTTAAAATTCACTAGAGTTATATCCATATTAGATAAATATTGTGTGCGCAATTTCACATATACTTTAGTTTTCGCTTCTCTTGAAATTGTTAAAAAAAATGGGAAATTGTTAAAACTATCGCAATAATACCGCAAAATTGTTACGGTCGTGTTAAAAAAAATTATCCAGTAAATAAATCAATAAAAAATATGAATATTACTTCGGTCTGCAAGACCTAAGTATTACATTCATGAGACAAAAGTGAAATGCTTGCCCCCACTTTTTTGGCATTTCTCGACGTTTTAGGACCTACTGATTCTAAAAAAGCAAAAAAAAAATGTATGTCTGTCTGCCGGCCGTCGTCCGGCCATCATTACCTACCGCAAAACCGCTTGAGGGTTTTAAAAATTTTTTTTTTCTAAAAATGGGTATACTTAAGTGACAGGTCCGAAAGAATACTGTGTTCGATAGCTGTACCAGAAGTGTGTCAAAAAAATCATTAAGGGTGTCAAAAACAAGGAAATTTTCATATTTTTGGCTTAAAAAACGTTTATTTTAAGTGATTACGAGTAGGAACATTAAATTTGGAGAAATCTGGATGGTGAAGATTGATATGTGAGATCGAAAACTAGATTATTGCATTAAAATATTGTCAAAAAAATGTTGTCAATTGTGTCAAAAGAAAGATTTTTATTTATTTACCCAATTTTTTGGAAAAAAATAAAATTAATAATTTGTATGACCTGAAATTTTATTATTATTATAGAGAATTATGGCATTATAAGTTTGTCAAAAAAATAATGTCAAGTGTGTCAAAACATGTTATAATTTAATTTTCTAGCCAATTTTTTGGGAAAAAAATTTTGCTCTTTTTATGACGTAAATGTAATTGAAAATGAAATTGGACATGGAAATTTTTGAATTTGTTATAGTTTTTTAAATATTTTTGGGATTTTGAAAAAAGTTTGTATATTTGATTTTGTAATAATATTTGCAATATTATTAGAATTTTGAAAAAGTTTTAATTTTTGATTTTGCAAGAATTTTTGGAATATTTTTAGAATTTTTAAAAATTTTAAATTTTTGATTTTATTCTAATATTTGGAATTTTGAAAACAGTTTCAATTTTTGATTTTGTAATGATTTTTGCAATAATTTTAGAATTTTGGAAAAGTTTGAATTTTTAAGAATTTTTGGAACATTATTGGAATTTAGAAAAAAGTTTGATTTTATTTAATTTTTACAATATTTTTGGAATTTTGAAAGAAATATGAATTTGTGATTTTGTAATATTTTCTCGAAACGTTAAATGGAGAGGTTTTTGAGTAGTTTGCTGAGTGTATCACCTTTTCACTAAATTATGTTAATTTATGGTCTGTTATAATTTTCCGGCATCGTATTGATGTTTCGGGTTAGTTTTGTAATAAGCTTGGAGCTAAATAAATACTGTACTTAAACAAAGAGTTATGTTTGATATACATCGCCGCCCAAAACTAAAAACCATGTCCTCATAAAAGTTTTTTGTGAAAACTGTATCAAAATCTTTAACTCAGACCGAAGTCTTGATATCTCAGAGCAGTGAGATTTCAGACCCTCCATATTTTTAATTTATTTTCATTACTATCTACGAAATTTTTGAATTGCATGAAATTGAGCTTAGCTACATTTGGTTCATTCATCGATCGACACCTATCAGATAAAATTTTATTTATACGCAACGAATGCTCTACTTCAACTGATATCATTGGACATAGTTTAGTTTTTCATCGATTGCTATCTTTTCAAAGAAATGTACGTCGAGATTTTTTTACAAAACTTTTTCTAGCTATTCAAATTCAGTACCATTTAGTTTATTCTTAACGGATGTCAAAATTGAATTTTGCACCAGTACTGTCATATCGGTTTCGGACAAATATGTTTACTGATGAATTTTATAGAGCGATTTTTGGTTTTCGTCTTCTTCAATTTGGCAATTGCTTTCAAATTGTTGCTGTTTGATTGAAGCGAGTGCAAATTGATGTCAAGCATAATGTTCTGTATAATAGTATGAAGTAACGAATGTTTGGCGACGATTATTTGATTTTACAAGTACGGTAGAGATCAATCATGGTGGAGATCAATCTATTAATGTCCTCATATTTGTCGTTCAATTTTGGTCTAATATCATTACGGTGCTTGCTTCGTTTTTATCGTTCAGTTTATATGCTGTTCAAGATTTGCGACAACTTATTTCTCTGGCTTTCGCAAAGCAACATGTTTCAAAAAGAACACAATCACTCTCCCCCTTCCCCTTTGAAAACATTCTATCGACGCTCATGCTAGTAACATAATATTCATGCACTTAACATTCATTTCAATTGAGTTAAGAGCCGTTATTATTTGTCAAACACCTACAACATGTGTCCACAAGACATCTATGATACTGAGGGATTGCAAAATGCAGTTAACCCATTTTCAGCCAAAAGTCCGCAACACATTTGTAACTATCGATATTGTAGTCCCTGCTTAGAAATAAATCAGTAAGAATCTATTGGTATTCCATTAAATTTGTCCAGATTTGCTAATCTCGTTTGTAGATATTGTAAAAAATTCTCCAAAGAAGTTTACACTCCGTTTTGAGGTTTTGTAAGAATTTACATATTAAAATATGTAAGTCCTTCTTTTGTATTTACCCCAAATACAAAAAGGATATAAACGGATAAGAAAAAAAAAGAAGAGTAGATTAGGAATATTTATTTGTTATGTTTTTGACTACAATAATCAACCCTTATTTTAATTTTTACAAAAAATAAGAGTAACACTACCACTATGTCAATGGAATAAGACATAGTAGTTGCCTCTTGTTTCATATATTCTATTATCTTGCAAATAAAAAAATTTATCGGTTTAATTACTCATCATTAATATACTATTCTTTCTTAAATTTTAAATCCTTGTTTATTTATTTTCATTCGTGAAGTGAACAAAATATGGTACCAACAACGACATTTTTAACTTTAAGCAATTATTCTTACAGCAGAACAATATAGTTTGTCAAGCATCCGCAAACTGTTACAATTAATTCTACAATTAAAACAAAATCTTACTTAAGATATGCATATATAATTTATTAAATAAAAAAACTGTGTATTCCTTTTTTTTTGCATTTCTTCAAATTAAAACTTGTTGAAACGGAAAGGATTATCTTAATTATTCATGAAAATTTTCTAAAAACAAAAAAGAAAAACAAAAAAAAAATTAAATTTATTTTCTTTCGTTATAAAAAGAAAACCACAAAACTTTCAAATTAAATATTTAACAAATGTTGCAAATTTAACAAACTTTAGTTCCAACGACAATGATGTATGTACGTAAACGTAATATTATTGGTTTTGTGGTTAACTCATTTTTCACATACAAAAAAAAAAGTTTTTGGAAATTTAACGTAATGTTTAATTAAAGTGGGTTGTATGTAATGTTTTGTCGTATAAGGATGTGTGGTTAATGCATTTGATAATCGATAAAAATCTGTCAAACTGTGTTATGCTTTTAATTAGATGTTTGACAGTTTTTAATTTCAACACGATCAAAATCGACCGTTCAAGTCATTCAAGTCATTCAATAAAATTCTTTTTTATTTTTATTCAATTCATTTTAATATAATATTGCCAGGTCTGGTTGAACGTCACATCCAACATTTAAATTTTTAACATCAATTATGAAATTAAAAATTAAATCTTTTGTTTCGTTCCGATATCAATATCACTGGTAAAGGGGTGTTTGTGGGGTATCTTCAAACCAAAAAAGTTGATTTATATTTTTTTAACAATACTATTATTATTATTTTTATCCTTTTTTCAGCTATATTTCTTTGGAATTAATTAAGTATTGTAAATAAAAACTGTTTTTATTTAACTTAGTAATAACATAAAAGAAAGTAATATGTTTTATGTTAAAGTATCAACAAATATGTTAAATAATGATTTAATTTTATACCTTTTGATATATAAAAATGAAGCATTCCCTTGATCTAAATATCGAAAGGATGAGTTGAATGGGATTTTATGATTTTTGGATCTGCTCTACTTTCTGAGTAAATTATGTTTAGCAGAATCATTATGATACAGAATCTATCATTACATAAGTGATTAACATTTTTTTATTTGAGAAACGAATTTCTGTTTCAACACATCTACGCTACTCTACACTACTCTGCATTGCTCTAAACTGCTAAACTCTACTGTGATCTACTCTTCCGACAACAAATATAAAGAAACTAATCCGAAGATTTCCCAAATCTATACCCATGCCCGAATCAATAACTTACTATCAAAATGCTTACACTTTTCCTATATTTCGTATGAATGGTATTTTCGTTAAAATTTAGGTTTTCATCTTTTCTTTCGGTCTTTTACGAATAATAAAAAACAAAACGAAAAGAAATTTCTAATAATAATTTCAAAATAATAGAAGATTCATTTTATAAAATGATCCGTTTCATTTAATTTTTTATGAGATACTGTGTCTTTCATTATATTAAATTGATAAATTTTCTTATTTTCATCTAAAACAATGTGCGGAAGATATTTTTTACCAAGGCAATGAAAACAAAGACAAAAACTAAACGGGCTCTGTTAATAATTAATTTTAGTGATATAAAGATAATATTACATTTTTTTACTATATTTTTGTTTACCTTGTTTCATGTCGGTTTACTGATAATTAAATTTAATTTTTTATAATATCAAGGGAATAATGGAACATAATATTAATTAATTATACACTAATACATGTAATACACTAATTACATTACATTAATTACATATACGTAAAACACTAGTTACATGGATAAAAAGAGGAAACATAGTGGGAATACACCACCACAGATCAAGCAGTCTGATAAAAGGCCTATAGGAAGCAGAATTTTCTCTACTGATGATCGGGTCAAACCCCAAACGTTGTATCGTGGCTCTGCAACAGTACCCTTGTCTTACGCAAAGGTTGTAGTGGGTCCCGAGGTAGAGTATGCAATGATTGAAAAAGCGAAAACCATTAGCTTGTATACTCATCTGTGGTGTTGACGAAAAATCAGCACAAGATATTAAAGAAATTGATCCTTTGGAAGTAATTGGGGTCTCAGTCCCAAAATCATCTTATGGATCTACACAGCTATAATCAGACCAACACTTGCTTTTGCATGTGTTGTCTGGTAGCGTAAGACGGATAAACAGTACATCCGTGCTAAGTTAAATAAAATCCAGAGAATGGCATGCGTAGGTATCAGTGGCTCAATGCGCACCACACCAACACTGTTGTTGGATGCCATGTTTCTCCTTTACATCTACATGTAGAGTACATGGCTAAAGCGGCTCTCTACAGACTACATGTGGGGAACGTGGGTAAACAGAGGGAAAACTTGTGGTCATGGTCACATTCTTGACATATTACGGACAATTTGTCCTGAAATAGATATGCATAGTGACGTCATGACCAAAGTATATAGCTTTGAGAAGCCCGCTGAACTGATCATCTCTTTTAGAGAGGAATGTGAGGGATCTTGGCCTGACTGGTCTTCCAGCGAGATCTACGGCTGCTATACGGATGGTTCACTGTTAAATGGAAGTGCAGGAGCTTGGTTATATTTAGAATTAAATAATGTAGCAATAAGCAGCAATAAATTTTCGTTTGGACGGTTTTGTACAGTCTTCCAAGCGGAGGTGTATGCTATCAATGAATGCACACACGTAATAACACGTTTGCGTCTGCAGGGTGAACAAATTTGCATTTGTTCGGATATCCAAACAGCTATCAAAGCACTTGTAAGCCCTGAGACTACTTCTAAACTCTTCAATGAGTGTAGAAAAAACCTCTGTAGGATAGCGCAACCTAACAACATCACGTTGCGTTGGGTTCCAAGTTATAGTGTCATTCCAGGCAACGTAAAAGCTGTTGAACTTGCAAGAGCGGGAGCGGCCATGAAATTTTCTGGGCCGGAACCCGCCTTAGGGCTATCCAAAAGGTTCGCCTTGTCATTATTAAAGGATGATGCGGACCTTAAGATGAATTCTCTGTGGAATGCCTCATCAACAGGCAGACAAAGTAAGATGTTTTCTAGCATTTCAGATAAAAATGTCAATTTTCTTTTCAGCTGGAAGAAGAAAACCCTTATGTCTGTGATCCGGTATCCTAACAGGACGTGAACATTTAAATCAACATCTCTTCACGATGGGACTTATAGATAGTCCTATCTGTGGATGTTGTCATGAAGAGGAGGAGGGCTCTGATTCTCAGTCGGTCTTGGATTTCATTAACCAGACAGAAAGGTTTGTGGAATTGTTGTTATGAGGCCACACTCGGACACGGCGCTATGGACCAAAGAGCCTGCGTGCCTGGACAAGCTCCGCCTCGTGCAACCTGTCCACCCCCTTCTTTCTATCTATCTATCTATCTTTACATTATATGTCGTAGTTTTGCCCAAAATACGGTAAAGTTTTTACCAAACGAGAAATTTAAATATATTTCTTTGTTGTATTCACTTCCGAGGGTTTATTGGAGACTAGTTTATTCACTTTATGTTTTGTTACACTCAGAAGCTCTGTTAGTACATTCAGGCTGCTCATCAAGAAGATATTCCAAATTGGAGGCTTAAACGTGCATCGTTCTGAAGATTGAGTTTTATCTCTCAAGAGGACTAGGAATAGCGGCATGTTTGGCGGATATTTTTGTCTTGTATTGCAAATAGGAAATGACTGTAGTTTATTCAATTGATAACCACATTTTCGTTATATAATTTTTAAAATGTGCGTTAATTGTGCATGATACAAAATCCCCGAGCACAAAATTTTGCATAACACGTGCCATGCACATGCTGTGCATCAAACGTCTTATCACATATATTTATTTTATTTAATATTAACTATAATATTACATTATTTATAACATGAAAACTTGTGAGTAGTTAATCTCATATAACTGGATAAATAATAAAAATTTTTCAATTCTGAGACCAGTTTTGGATTTTACTAATTAAACGTTAAGAATTTAATCAGAAAAAATTTTTACGTGTATCGTGACGGTAATGAGCCCCAGTCGTCAGTAACACGAATTCGATACCTTGTGTTATCCGCTTCTATCAACTTAGCCTTTCAGTTGACAAGTTTATCGAAATTTTTAGCATTATAAAAAAATCAAAAATACAAATTTTTTTCAAAACTCAATTAAAATTTTTCAAAAATTATAACAAAATCAAAAATTTCATTTCAAAATTGAGTAAAAAAATGAAAATCATTCTTTTGACACTCTTGACAACATTTTTTTGAAAAAATTATAATGCAATAATCTAGTTTTTGGTCTAACATACCAATACCGACCATCAAGATTTCTCCAAATTCAATTCGTAACTTTAAATTAACGTTTTTTAAGCAAGTAATATGCAAATTTTCGTGTTTTGACACACTTGACGATTTTTTTAACCCACTTCTATTTTGACACACTTCTTTTTGGCACACCTTTTAAGAAACAAAAATTTTTGAAATCCCTTCAGCGGTTTTCTAGATTTCGTCGGTTGTGACGGCGACAGACAAAAATTTTGTTTTGCTTTTTTAGAATCAGTAGGTCCTAAAACGTAGAGAAATGCCAAAAAAGTGGAAGACAGAATTTCACTTTTGGCTCGAGAATGGAATACTTAAGTCTTTCAGACCGAAGTAAAACTAAAAATTATTCATAATACTAAAACAAGTAATAAATATTTACATATACAAAGTTTATATAAATAGTTTCGCGAATAATAGAAAACGAAACATAAGGAAATTTATTTAATGATAAATATTAATAAACAAAAGAATAAAAAAAATTTTAGAGCTTTGAAAATGGCTGATTTAATTTAAATTTTTATGAAATAATATGACTTTCTTAATTTGTTTGTTATTAAATTGCTGAATTTTATTAGCATAAAATTATGTGCAAAGAAAATCTTTGTTGTGCTTGCAATGAAAGCAAACAAAAAAAACGTGCACCTTGAATAATAAATTTATTGATATAAAAATATTTATAATATTTTAATAAAAAATAAATATTTGACTTACAAATAAAAAATAGTTTCAATTTTCCATAATTTTCATGATATTATAAAAAGCAGATTTAAATATCAGTAAACCGACATTAACCAAGGCAAACCATAATATTAAAAAAAATATATTTTTACGTGTTTCAGATATAAATATCCATCTTCAGAGACACAATTTATATTTATGACAATAATATCTAAAAATGTAGTTTGTTTCTAAAAATATGCATACTAAATCAAACATAGAAATCAAAACAAAAATAAAAATATTAAAATTTATAAAATATTTATAAAATATGACAAGAATAAAAACAGTATTGTAGGTATTGATTTATAATTAAATTTTATAAAATATTAGAACTAAATAATAATTGTTCACTCGAAAATAAAATTGGTGACTTTTATATATTTTAATCTCCTCCATTCAATTTATGAAAGAGAGGACCTTTGATATGAAACTATAAAACTTTAAAAAAATTTCAAATCTTGTGTTTAAATGATTTTCATTAATTAGATGTTGAGCAAAAATTGATGTTATACTAAGAATGTTTTTTCTTTTAGGTAATTATTTGTAGTGTAAAGTTTGTCTGGTGGTCTGTGGAGGTCCACCAGTTGGTCGTTGCACGCGATCACCCTGGCACTAGCTCGCTGTAGCGAAGGTTCTTCTAACCGATCTCAGTTACAAGAAATTTACAGTAACAAAAAAAAACAATGCAATCCTAAATTATACTTATTTAATATGCCGAACGTTCACTTAACATTTTTCGATTTAGAAGCATTTATTTTGTAAAAATATGTCCGTTTATATTTCTGAGTTGCAAACCTATAGGCAGTGCCACCCATTGTATCATACTCATTCGAGTTTCGTAGTATTTTGTAGTATTGATAAATATTTTTGGAAATTATTTTCAACTCAAAAAATAAAAAATGTACAGTTGAGCAAAAATTGAAATATTTTTTTGATTTTCCGTGATTTTCAAGGATTAAAGTGATATTTATTCCAACCACAAAAAAAAAATTTACTACAATCATCTACGTCGTTAGTAGTTTCCAAAAATAAATATCTTTTTTTCCCTTATTCCAAGTTCACACAGTTTACCTCACGATCTATTTTTGTAGAATTTGTTAAGCAGATGGTGCATACAAAATTGATTAGAAGAGGCTGGGTTATGATGGATAGTAGTTGTATCAAGGCCGGATAAAAGGCGGAGGATTATGTTGGCGTGCAGAGGGGAAAGGGAGACGAAGCCAACGAGTCACATCCTAGTTTATAATAAATATCGTTTAAACATTTACGATTATAGCAAAAATTGCATTTCGTACGCAAGATAAAAACAGTTAACGTTTGTGAAATTATCCCATTCGACGATAGTCCGTCTCGTGAACAAATTTTCTCCGACGAAAAAGCATGTTTTCTCCTCTTGTAGCAATATGTAATATTATTATTGCAGAAATTAGTTTGTATTTTATTCGTATTAATTATTAATTTTATTAAATTAAAATATGGTTTTTCAATTGACCAGAGGAGATTCCGAGACAAATTGCCGTGGAACTTAAACTCGAATGAGTATGATAAAAGGGGTGGCACTTAAAAATTGGTTGCAACTCAGAAATATTGAGTGCGATATTTCGATAGCTCCTAAATCAGAAGATCATTCACCGATATAAAAAGATCTCCATCTCTATGCTTTAACATAGTTCCTTTATGCATATAAAAATGATAAAAAGGGGTGGAATTTTCTAAAGGGGCTGCAAATCAAAACTATAGAGTGAAATTTTTAGTAAGATCCTAAATCGAAGATCATTCACCGATATAAAAATATCCGTATCTCTATGCCTAAACATAGTTCTTTTAAGCGTGTAAAAGACAAGGGATGGTACTTACAAAAGGTTTGCAACTCAGAAAGATTGAGTGACATATTTAGTAAGCTCCGAAATCGAACGTTTATCCACCGTGATAAATTTTAGTGTCAATTCTGTTTAACATAGTTCCCTCATGCGTGTTTGACCCAAGGGGTAGATTTCCTGCCAAAGGAAGAGTTGAGTTGCAACTCAGAAATAAACAGTTTCTTGTTTTATTATTTTTTAATTCAAGAATTACATGTTATAAAGAAATATTTTATTTTATGGCCTTTTTTGTGTGTTATCTTCGCGTGCACACTAGTTTTCTTGGGTGGTTTGTAAGCTCCTAAATAGCTTCTTATTCTGAGATATAATTTTTTTGATTTTTGCATATGGGGGGGGTAGCAAACCAATTTTGGGGTTGTTTTAAGAATAGAAGTGGAGCTCTAAAATAAAAGTATACAACCTTAAGAGCTCCTGAATAGCAACTAATTATGAGCCCATGCCAATCTTTTAGAGTTAGTTTTAAATTGGGGGGGGGGGGGGGGGGGGTGGGGACTGAGTGAACGTTCACTCAGCTCCCCATTTTCTGCTTCTGCTTAGAGGATTGAGCTCAAATTTTTTTCTTGTCTTTTTTAAAAGCTCCTAAATAGCTCCTAATTCTGAGCCAACATTTTTTTATTTTTGCGTGGTGGGGGGCCAGGTGAACAGAGGTAAGGAGTTTACCTTGTTAAGTTTTGCTGATAAGGAGTTGCTGGTGTTGACTGTTGTTCCTGTCTCCTCGGGTTCTTTTTATTGCCATTATAGTTATAGACTTCGTTGCTTATTCTTTTTCACTGTAGTTTAAATTTAGCTGATATCCTTTCCATTGTAATAATTGGAATGGCAGAGAAAAAAAAGGTGGGAGATGACAGTTTCAAATCAATGTTTAATTTTCAATCACATTCGATATTAATTTTCAGTTTTATTAATTTTTTCACTATAAATTCCACCTCTATACAATCATTTACAGATAGCTTGGATATGAGGTTCACTTCAACTTAAACATAGTGATTTACGCCTTAACTTAAGTATATATCTTTCATTATCCTCTTTAATAGATAGTTGCAATCAAAATTTGATTTTCACAATAATTTTAAAACATAATTTTCAATTCGGCAAAAAAAAATTCTTTTCACTATTTAATTTAAAATCAAAGTCTAAAATAATAGTTACATTTAACTCCGCATAACACAACTCTAATTACTAGACCAAAAAAAATCTTCAATATTTTATTTTTTTAAACAAGAAAGCCACATAAACCAACAATCACTGATCCACTCCAAAAATCCTCAAATCACCTTTAAACTGGTCAGCCCAATTACCAACCACCAACTGATTAATTAAAAAAAAATAATTAACAAAAATTTTCTTTTTTGGCACGAGTTAAAAAGAACATTGTCAGAACAACGGACACGTAATATCTTGGCTATTATATGTTCCAAAAAACTGTTAATGAATTTTCTACCTGCTTGGCCAATATAAAATTTATCACAGGAATCACATGTAGTTAAGGAATTTCTTTGAAAAATAAAAATTAAAATATTCTTATAATTATGCAAAATAGCAAAATAGAAATCGAATTCCAGCAAAATAGAAATCGAATATTAAATAATTAAAAATGGCGTAGGACGATTGTTAAAGAAATCTAGTAAAATAGTAATCGGATGTGTGATTTTAACTAAGAAAAATAGTTTTTTCCGATTTTTGAGCTTTGTTAAATTTTGTTACGCTACATATGAAGGACAGCTCTGTTTCCTACTCGTGTCCGGGTACGGTAACCAAGGGTCGATATTTGATTTTTGCGGTTTTGTTTTGTTTCGATTTTCTTTCTAGTATTCGTTTCTTTAATCATTTGAATTTTGGATTCACCTTTCGGATTAACGGGTGATTGGGCCATCGAATCCTAGCCAGTTTCCAGGGCTGCTGGATAAGGTGTACTGGCACACCGTGGGCGAGATATTCCTGCTTCAATGTGATTCAAACATATTTCCATATTTTTTTCTGATGAAGTTCCCAAGCGGTCACCCGTTTAAGTTTGGACCCTTCCCAGTGTTGCTTACTTCCTTGTAAGTGATGTTGTCGTCTTATCCACTTCTCAATCTCGCCCACGTGCTTACAGTTACTGAATTTTATTCTAGTTTGAAGAAATGGAATGGTTAATTCCATTTTGTGTTTATTAGAGTTTCACGGTATTTTAACCAAAAACCAATGTATACAACTATTACTTTTACATTTTTCTCATACGTACCAAAACAAAATTGCACCTAAAAAATGTAGAAATAAGTTCTCCTTATCGTTACATCTAACCATCTTTCCAACGCCAACTCATTAAAAAAAGATTACGTTTTGATAATACATTTAAGGAATGGAAGGAAACGAAACTGAAGAAAAATGCCACATAAAATGAAAAATGAAATGAAACACAAAATAAATATTTATATAAATAATATAATATTATAATGTCTCAGATATTAAACAATTTTTTTTTTATATTTTCGTAAGTATTAAAAATAAAAAACTCTTGAGGCATTAAAAAAAGAAAAGGTTTTTTTTTACAACACAATCTATTAGTATAAATATTTAACGTGTTGTTGTTCTTTTTTACTTCCATTATGATTATTGTATTTTTTTCCTTTCCTAAATTAAATCCAAGGAAAGAAGAAAAGTTAAAAGTTTCGAAAAAGTAAAATTGAAAATTTTATTTTTTGTAAGAAATGAAAAATTTATGTTACTGTTATTTCATGTGTGGTGTGACACGGGAGATGGGAAAAAGAGTAATAAACATGGAAGATGTGTTGTTGGATATTTATACAGGCCATGAGTTTTAAAGCAGTTCATTGCAATACTAATTGTTGAAGTCTCCTTATATCGCACTCAAAACCTTGTACATACACAACTTTTAGTAGAATCTTGTTTTAGGGGATAAAAGCTTTTCCGTATTTATTATAATTATAATTTAGGATAAGGTCTCGTTGGCATCAGAATTTGTGCTTCGGTATCAACTTCTTTAAACTCTTCCATATATAACCACAGGTTCTACATTTACAACATATCTTCAACACATATCAGCGGCTGAATCAGTTAAACAACAAAGGTTGGACGGTATCCTTCAATTTCTGCCGTCCCTCCCACAGCTGGGATTGAAAAAAACTGGTTTATTGGAAAAGACAGAGATATAAACCCAAATCTCACGCTCTAAAGAAGTTACAGGAAATGAGTTGAACCGTATGTTGAGTTAAAGAATCATCGAAGTATGTACAGGTTCCTGGTGTTCACCAGTGGTACTAGCTACGAAGCCAGTTAACGGTATTTCTTTGTCTGGATTCGCATTAGTTGAATGCAGTCAATAAACTAACACCGTACCCTCTGTCACAAGTAGAAGGAATTTAGTCTCGACAACAGACAGATCCCTATAAAATTGCCTTCTCGAGAGAAAACAGCATTTATTGCACCATCGTGTTATGCCTTCTGAACTCAAAAACAAGGTATTGGTCTATCTAGATGACATACTCATAGTTTCATTCTCATTTTATTCGCACTTTCAGATACAAGCAGATGTTTCTTAAAGTCTTCACTTATTAAAACACTAACTACACTTGAACAATATTACATTTATTATCTTTTAAAATTGCTTCACTTATATAACTTTACATGTTGAGTAGTTCTTGATTGAATTCCTATGCACTACTGTGTTAGTTGATGAACCAATAGGTGAATGTAAAAACATTCGTTTATTGGGTGTCACAGTTTCAAATGACCTACTCTGGAACGATCATGTAATGGCGATGGCAAAAAGCGCGTCTAAAAAACTCGGCCTCCTAAATAGATGCAAAAAATTTTTCACTCCATACCAATTGCTCCATGTTTATAAGTCCTATATTCGTCCCTGTATGGAGTACTGCTGTCAAGTTTGGGGTGCTGCCTCTGTTTCCATCTTGGCCCTCTTGGACTCTGTTCAAAAGCGAGCTATACGAATTGTAGGTGATCGAACTTTGACATCACAACTTGATTCCCTACAACATCGTCGCACTGTTGCTGACCTCGTTGTTTTTTACAAATATCGTCATCAGCAGTGCTCAGATGAAATCAGCGGCATCATGCCTCAAACTTATTCTTACCCCCGTTCCACTCGGCAATCGGCTGCCGCAACCAGTGAAACGGTAAAGATCCCGCGCTGTCATACTGGCAGATCGCAGAGAGACTTCTTTGTCCGAACTGCGTACAAATGGAATAGTTTGCCGGAACACTTAGTCTCAGGTGGCTTCAACCCACAGATGTTTAAAAAAAGCGTTAATCTACACCTCAGAACGCCAGTTGTTGTGGGACCCAGGTCTAGACCTAGGTCTTAAAAGGTATTTATGTGTTGTTGTGACACATATTCTAAACCCTATTACACAACACATTTTATTAAAAAAAAAAAAAAAAAAATATTAATAAGAAAAATTTACCAAATTTTTCTAATAGTACTGTGATATTAATACGCTAAAAAATCTTTCTGGAGCCTAAAACTTTTTTATTCGAATTTTGATTCATTTCAAATTTTCACTGCTAACTGATATTAGTGTAACTTAGGTGTTAAAGATTTTTGGGATTTTTCAGATCATAATTAAAAAAGTTATAGACGAATTTATATGTATTTTTGAATTTAACGGCCCCCCTATACAATATCAAATGGAATTGCCCAAGTCTTTTTTTTGTTTTTTTATTATTATTATTTAGTATTTTATATTTTCTTTTCAAATTTTAATTTAGTTTATGCATTGATTTAGGAGTGGATAGACGTGTTATTTTTCTTTTTTTTTTTTATTATTATTATTTTTCTTTGATTTAATTATTATGGTGTTAATGGTGAAATGAATGTTGTGAATGAATGATAATGGTATGAGTGAGTTTATGCATTGATTTCGTTAGTACTTTATATTTTCTTTTCAAATTTCAATTTAGTTTATGCATTGATTTAGGAGTGAATAGACGTGTTATTTTCTTTGTTTATTTATTATTATTATTTTTCTTTGATTTTCTTTGATTTAATTATTATGGTGTTAATGGTGAAATGAATGTTGTGATTGAATGATAATGGTATGAGTGAGTAGTTAATGCATTGATCTAGGAGCGGATAGACGTATTGTTTTTCTTTGTTTTTTTATTATTACTAGGAGAGCCCGGCGTGCTTCGCTACGCTTATAAATAAAGTTCTTGCGTAGACATTTTGTTGACGCAGAAGCAATGATTTCAAAAAGTGGTAATGAGAAATGCTAGCATATAATTTTTAATTTTTCTTTTTAAATATATGGATGAAAAATAATCAGAACTCTAGCTGATCAGTTCGGATATATGAAAAATTAGCGATCAAATAAGTTTTCAAGTAAGCTTATTTGATCTCTAACTTCTTCGCGGCGTCCAGTGAGTAAATTAAGTCATCAGCAACGTCTTCCTCACCCCTACTAAGATACTCCTCATGTAATTTATCGTTCTCTTTACTCCAGTCAGGAATGTATTCTTGGGATAGCCTCTTGGGATGCATTTCTTAGCAGTTGAGATGATGGCTATAACGAATCTATTATAATTTTTAGGAATGGGTTTGATCCAGCATATCACTGCATCCAACTCCAACTTATATTTTCCCAGTCAGCTATATTAAAATTCCATCTAGGTTGAGGAGTAGAGTGAAAGAGTGGGGTTTAAATTTCTACCTCAAGAATTACTGGACGATATTGAGGGCGTGGAAAAACATTGTAAGACAGCCCTAGATATTGGAATAGGGTTACGTTGTTCGTTTTTTGTGGAAAAACAGAGGTAAGGATTGTAATAACGTAGCAGATCTAAAGGTTTTCATGTCTTTCACATCATATACTAGGAACATGTTGTTACCCTCCGCCCAGTCAGTCAGTTGTATGCCATTGGGATTGTTGTTGAAGTAGGACCAATGGGTGTGATGGCTTTTGAAGTCACCAGTATATATTGCTGGGTGGTGAAATAATGGTAGGGTAGCAGCTGGCCATCCTGTATTTGGAGGCTTGTGTACGTTTACAATCTTCATGTCTGATATATCAACAACAATAAGATGAATATCGTTGTCCGTTTGTGTAAGTACATGGGTGCAGTTCATGATTTCTGATTTAATATACGTGGCAAATCCATATTCTTGATGGTAAATAGCACTAATTAATTTGTAACCAACAATGTTTCCTCTAGAGGTAAGTTGCGCTTCATCTGCTGCGTGCGTTTCTTGCAGAATTACAACGTCGATGTTGAAATCTTTTAATACTTTTTGTAAATTTTAGTTTTTGACTGGCTTATGCCTTCAATGTTCAATTGCAAAATATGGACTGAGGGTCCAATAGCTTTTGTATTATGGTGCTGAGAAGTACCGTTGTTATTGTGATTTTGATTTTGGTTCATGTTTATTTTTTTTTTCACAGCCAAGAGCTCGAAATGAAATATTTGGCTACCAAGCTTGATTAGACTTTTAGCGTAATCCAGGGTGTAGCACGAGGAGCTTGTCTATTAACACACCCTATTAAGGCATTAACTAACCTGTTCTAATTTGTACGCCGACCATCGTGTTGATTTAATTCCACTGATATACAGGCTGTTTTACTTTTTCAAGTACAGCGCAATTTATAATACAAGGTATAGCATGGATCTAGCTTCGTTTTGTCATGAACACGATATGAAAACATATTTAAAATATTAATAGATCCTTTTTCGGAAGCAGGAAATAGATTCAAAATTCATCCAACCTATCCAAAACTTTCCTTTTAATGTTTTTTTCCTTAAACCTTCTCCTTTCTTACCATTACCGATCGGTAGTTCTAAAATACAATTTAAGTCCCACCCTACGATATCCGCAATATGGACCCTGCAAAATCTTTAAAATAATATTTTGAAAAAAAAAAACGTAAATTTCCAAACGATATTACCTTGTCTATTGTAATCAAGTTAAAATAAACAAGTTTCGTGACATATTTGTCATTTTAATAAAAATGTTGACACTAAATTATAACGTTTCTGTTCTACTGCGTTCCAACAACAATAGAAAAAATAAATCAAATTCAACCAACTAACATCAATATACATAGTTTAGTAATTTCCTTTTCATAACATCAAAACCCTCACGAATCTTTCATGTCACAAAATTTATTTACTTCGATTTCTTTTTTATACAAATACAGTTGTTCATCCTTTTCCCGGTATAAATATAAAAAAGGAAAAACAAATTTATGATAAATAAATTCATCTTTTGTCATCTACCTCATAGAGTGTTAAATGAGATGTGACGATTTTAATTTTACTTAGACAAATCGGAAGACTTAGAATAAATTAACATTAGAAGTAGAAGAAAATAGAAACCAAGAAATAAGAAAATTGTAATAAAATGTGGTTAAAAGAAAAATTTCACTTCTTAAATTAATAGTTTTATTGTTAAAATAACTATTGTTAATATTAATACTAACCACAGACAAACATTTAATTGTCATGTTTTTGTTTGTCTTTATTCTATTTATTTAAGTTTTGGTGCTGACCGACAGTAGTGAATTATACTTGGTGACTTAAACGTATTTGTTTATTCTTAGGGTGAAGGTAAGGCCGATGGATCATGGAGTCGTTAGTCGTTGCTGCTCATTTGTTTTAATGCAGTAATTACTTCTCCCTACGATATTCATTGCTTCTACTTAAATAAATTACAAAAAAAACTACCATAAACGGTCAAAGCGAGATTTCGTCGTTGGAAGGAAACAGAGCAAAAACTAAGGGTTGTTGAGCGGTTTCACTAACCAGATTCGTAACAACGTAGGCAACAGACAACAGTGTGCAATATAATAAGAAAACATTACTTAGTTTTGTCTTTTAAATTTCCGTTTCAGAGGCCTGGTTGTGATATAGTTTACCACCAAAATCAGGCAAATTCATTATAAGAAAGTATCGGTCCCATAGAAGTAAAAGACTTTGTGAATTGAAAAAACAGAAGGAAAGGGTTTCTAACAATTGAGGGCCCTAAAAATGCTCACAACATCTTAGAAAAAGCGGTCTGTCAGACTCTTAACGAAACAACTGTTGGCAGAACTGCATTAAATTTGTGGTGACGGTTTAATCTGGTAAGCATATGCAGATCAGTGGGACCAAAAATTAGTTTTAATCAAATCACTGTGTTATCGTTTATTAAGAAAAAGGGTCTGAACTTAGGTTTAACCTAAAAGTTGAGTGGTTTATAATTTTACATGCACAAACAACTGTAAACCTCGGTAATTTTGTAGAAGGCAAACTCCTGCAGAGTAAACACATGAAGACTGTGGTAAGTAAAAAGATGTTGTAAAGAATTTTAAAAATCATTGCTACTAGACGGGTTGCAGGTAGTGGATATCAAAAAGCCTTCACATAATCTAGTGGTGAGGAAGCCATGCCGAGGGATCGATGGACACATGGGGATTTTTATTTTTTCAGTTGCTAACAGTACAACTAAGGTTTTGGTCTAAGGTGGCTTTTTTTGGTTCAATTGTTTTTACGACAAATATCGGACCAAAAATGACACATCTAAAAATAAAATAAAGCTAGAAATACACACTTAAACACACCACAGCCAACAAAAATCAGATGGAAAGTCTGTTGACATCACATTATGCTCCACGTTTCTTTTAGGAAATATCAATCAGCGATCATAGATATATTCATTTATACTTCATAGATCATAGATTTATTTATTTACTAGAGTAGAGGCGTAAAATTGGGTGTAGCAGAAGGCATGAGAGAAGCCACATTTGTAGTAGAAGAATAACTGAGCAGATAGATTTACAAGACCAAGGATGTGGATCACACCTTCGACCAGCACAACAACCTGTTAGTAGGTTTTTTTGAGTATCGTACCCCGAAATGATGGCATTCAAACCAAAATCAAACAATATAAATCATGTTGTAATGAACACTATTTCTGACTAACAGGAAGCAAAAGGAGGACTCGTGCCAAGCGAGGCTTTATTCCGGTGAGCTTCAGCTATGTGGGGTCAAGAAATAATTCCTCCCAGTCTAGTACAAATACAGAAGTGCAACCAACAGATAATTAGACGACGGATCTAATTGATCACTGAACATGCACTCTGACGACCGAAAAAGCCGAAGAAAACGAGTCATCACACGAGTCATCATCCACACCCACAAACTACAACTATAATTATTACATTTGGAAACATAAAATAATTGTTTCTCTCACTTCATTATTTCTCCGGATCCAACTCCTCATACCAACGAGAATTAATAATAAACTGATAATACAATAATAGGTACTAATTCTTTCCAATGCAGAGCTCATACACAAAGCGATGGCTGTAACTACAAATTGATCAGATAACAACATGCATTAATTCTTTCTAATATTGAGCAAATTAATAGTATTGTTACGATTACAGAAAAATCTAGACGATTACGGTCACTTCCAGGAAAATCAAATCAACAAAATACTACAAAAAATTAATGAAATGAATAGTGTTGTTGTTGTATTTAGTAGAACTTGGGTCGACAACATAAAATTGAATGATTTTATGAATCAAATCAGCATAACGTAAATTAATCGAATATTCTACTATTTTCTCAAGGTTTCTAGAGTGACCTCGAATAGTCTAGAATTAAACGGAGTAGCATATAAACAAATGCCTGTTGTAAATTAGAATTAAATTTATTTCAAACCTGCGTTAGTAAAGTTAAAATTATATAAGTGATCTTTAAATTAATTTTTGTGAATAAAGTTTTAAGTTTAATTGAGTAGAAATATTTTGTGTATTATTTTGAACGTTGTGTTACTGGAAATTTCTGCAAGAGAGTTAGAAAAACGTAGCATTGGTGACAGCGGTGGGATTAGTAAGCTGTTTATAATGGTTTTCTTAAGTGAATTGAAGGCTCCTGAGTTGAAGAAGGAACAAGAACAACGTGGTTTCTCAACAAGTGGAAACAAAAGTGAATTTACACTACGTTTGAATGAGAAACTTTTACAAATGTCAACGGTATTCGATGGTAAAGTCGAGAAGATGCAAGTTGAAATTCATGATTTGAAGTATAAAGTTTTAACTAAGTTGACCATTTTGAGAAGAGGTTACAAGATGTTGAAATAGTTAAAGGTTCTTCATATGTGGTACACCAAGTAGCAAATATTAAACTAAAGCCACCATCATATGACGGTACCACGTCTTTCGGAATATTCAAATTTCAGTTCGAGAGAGCAGCAGAGCAAAATATTTGGAGCAGTAAAAATCGTCTAGCTGCATTAATAATTGCGCTTAGGGGCGAAGCAGCTGAAACAACGTCCGTACAAGTTATTCAGAGGTGATGAAGGCATTGGAACGCAAATACGGTAGCGATCATAAAAGAGAGCTATACAGAATCGAGCTTAAGGGTCGCTTGCAACGTAGTGGTGCATCTCTACAGGATTGTTCTTCGGCGTGGAGTGGCTTCTTCATGTAGCACACTCAAATACACAACAATATTTCATGGAAAAGATGAAGATCGAGTCCTTTACTGATGGTGTTCGGGATCCTGAGCTACGGAGAGCAGTAATGTTGTCGCCAAAAGCAACATTCGTTGAAACAATTGCTTGTGCTTTGACCAACGAAACTGCACAAGCTATTATTAAGCCATCAATAAAAAATACCGGGTAGAGTTGGTAGATGATAACCATTACAAGTTGAGACCAAGAGAGAGTATCCGAAGTGACAGAATTCGATGCGGGCTATGTGGCCAACTGGGTCATATTTCAAGGAAATGCAAAAATATGAGAAGAAAACGAGCAAGATCAGCATCACCTATGCAGCGATATCCAGCAGAAGTACGGGTGCAAGCTAGAGAGGTCGATGGAGCAGCACCGAATGTTAAACTACAACGAGCCAGCCTAAAGGGGCGTAAGCTGGCTCCCACAACCGATTGCAGCATAACCCTCGTCCACGTTTCGAGGTTGACTAGGGGAAGTAACAGCCTTACTATTAGGGCTATTATTGATGGAAGGAGTTGTGTCATCACGTTAGATACAGGAGCAACAAATACAATGGTCCGTACTGTTGTTGTGAAAGGGAAATTAAAACCAGCAAGGAGATACCGAATGCAAACAGCTACTCACGAAAGTGCAAGTATTAAAGGAAAGAAAGAACATGAAATGGTTGTAGCTGACATTGTGGATGAAGTCATCCTGGGCAAGGATTTCATGAGGCCAAATGGATTCGTTATAGCTACTAGAAAAGGAGTACTCACGTACGGAAATGTTGAGTTGCCACTCCAATTTAATGGTAAAGATTCAAATTGTGTTCGTCGAATAATATTAGATCACAGGGAAAATTAGAAGGAGGTTCTGGGTCACCCGGGTTGTGGGTTGTGGAAGCCAACAAAGAAGATCAAAATTATAAAGAAGTCATAATAGGAAAAACCTTAGTTAGATCAGATGCCGACTACAAAATACCAGTAAGGGTATTAAATCTGTCAGATACACAGACAACAAATAAGAAAGGATCGATCATAGGACAATGTGAAGAGGTAGCTAAAATAATAAAATGCGAGCAGAAAACATCAATAGCTCGGTCAACACAAAACAGCAAAAATCAGAAATGGAACAAATTATGCAGAAATGGACAGAAGGGCTTTCAGAAGAGCAGAAGAAAGCAGTACGTCAATTGTTAGGGCAACAGAAGTCTGTATTCTGCAGTTCACCTGAAGGAAATGGCAAAACCAATATGGTGAAACATCGTATTGACACCGGAACAGAAAAGCCAATTTGTCAAGCACCAAAGAGATTACCATTAGCTAAAAGATAGGAAGCTGATAAAATGGTGAGAGATATGAAAGAAGCTGGTATAACCGAGATTTCAGACAGTCCCTGGAGCTCACCTGTGGTGTTAGTCGGAAAGAAAGATGGGAGTTTAAGATTTTGTGTTGACTACAGGAAATTAAACACCGTTACTAAGAAAAATAGCAACCCATTGTCTAGGATTGATGATACATTGGATACATTGTCGGGATTAAGATTGTTTCCAACATTGGATCTGCAGAGTGGTTATTGACAAGTAGAAGCTGCGGAGGAAGATCGGGACGAAACGGCGTTTAGTTTTGTTATTGCAATTCAATGTCATGCCATTTGGGTTATGCAACGTACCCGCAGATTTCGAGAGATTAATGGAACGGTTAACTAAAAGGCTTGCACTAGAAAACATGCTTTGTATATTTGGATGACATCATTGTCATGGGCAAAGACTTTGATGACCACTTGAGGAACTAGGCGGAGGTACTGGAAGGGTTGCAAGCAGCCGGTTTAAGGTTAAGTCCCAAAAAGTATTCACTTTTCAAGGAAGAAGTAAAGAACTTGGGACATAAGGTTACGGCAAATGGAATTCATACCGATTCTGACAAGATTGCAGCAGTTATGAACTGGCCCAGACCAAAGAACCTACATGAACTACGAAGCTTCTTTGGATTGTGTACATATTACAGACGGTTTGTGCCAGGATTCGCCAACGTAGCTAAAAGTTTGCATGAGTTAACCAGAAAAGATAAGGCATTTGAATGGAATGAACCTCAAGAACAAGGATTTGTAGAGCTCCGAAGGAGATTATGTACGGCTCCTATTCTGTCCTATCATATACCAAATGTTCAGTTTATTTAGGATACTGATGCCAGTAATGAAGGTATAGGAGGAGTCTTGTCGCAGAAAACAGATGGTCAGGCCAAAATGTTCTCCTAAAGTTAAGATGGCCACTCCAGTTCAAAAATCCAAAGGGACAAGTAGGACGTTGGATCGATCGGTTGCAGGAGTACGTTTTGGACATTGAGCATCGAAAGGGTACTGCATATAGGAATGCTGATGCATTATCGAAACGACCTTTTCAAGTTGAATGTAAGCATTGTAGTCGATAAGAAAGCAAGGAGAGCATCATCGATGTACGATTACTACAAGTGCTACCTGATGATGAATGGACTGCTGAAGCCATAAGAAGAGACCAACTTGAAGATCCGGATCTTGCACCGATCATCAACTTCAAGGAAAAGGGTTGCAAACCCGTATGGGAAGAAATTGCTAATAAAACTCCAACTTTGAAGGCGAACTGGGCGCAATGACACAGTCTCCAGATAGATAATGGATGTTTAAAGAGAGTATGGGAAAACTCAGATGGCAAGATAAAGCAATCCCTTACAGTGGTACCAAAAGGGAAAATACTAGCCGTGCTGAAGGAGTATCGCCAAGGAACAACTGGAGGTCATCTTGGAATCAAGAAAACTCTTGCAAAAAAATACGACAATGGTTTTACTGGTCAGGGACTCGGCAATCTATTGTAGAATGGTGTCAAAAAGGCGATAAATGTAGGGCGGTAAAAGGGCCCGCACAAAGAAGTCATGGGAAAATGAAGCAATACAATGTAAGTGCTCCATGTGAAAAGATCTCAATAGATGTAGCGGGACCATTTCCAACAACTGATAACCAGAACAAATATGTTCTTGTGATCATGGACTATTTCAGTAAGTGGCCGGAAGTGTGTGCGATTCCCAACCAGGAAGCAACCGCAATCACTGAAGCTGTGATAAATAACTGGATTAGCCGCTATGGAGTTCCTATGGAGATCCACACCGATCAGGTACGGAACTTCGAGTCAGCCGTATTCCAGGAAATTTTTCAAATGCTGGAGATAAACAAAACCAGGACGACAGCTTCACACCCACAGTCAGATGGGATGGTTGAGAGATTCTATGCTATATTGGAGGAATTTCTAGCAAAAGTGGTCAGTAAGAACCAACGTAACTGGGATCAACACATTCCTTTATTTTTGATGGTATACAGATCAGCAGTTCATAACACCACGACCATGACACCAGCTCAAACTATTTTTGAAAGTGATATAAGACTTCCTGGTGACCTCAAATTTGGAGCAGTACCATCAACATCATTGTCTGCGCAATAATACGTCATCCAAATCAGAGAGAACTTGGAGGATATTCAAAAGCTTGTTAGGCAGAAGATACGACTGACCAGTGATAGAATGAAAGCCTAATAAGATAAACGATCTAATAATAAATGTTTTGAAGAGGGACAATTAGTATGGCTACACAACCCACAGCAAAAACGAGGGTTATCACCGAAATTGCAAGCTGCATGGGAAGGACCTAACATCATTAAAACCAAGTTAAATGACGTGGTTTATACAATTAGGAAAGGCCATCGAGGTGAGGCAAAAGTCGTTCATTTGGAAAGATTGGCCTTAAATAAAGGAACGGTAGATCCTGTTCGGGACGAACAGGCTTAAGTGGAGGGTATTGTTACGATTACAGAAAAATCTAGACGATTGCGGTCACTTCCAGGAAAATTTAATCAACAAAATATTACAACAAATTAATGAAGTAAATAATGTTCTTGTTGTATTTTGTATAACTTGGATCGACAATGAATAAAATTGAATGATTTTATGAATCAAATCAGCATAACGTAAATTAATCGAATATTCTACTATTTTCTCAAGGTTTCTAGAAAGTGACCTCGAATAGTCTAGAATTAAGCGGGTTAAGCACAAATGGTGAATATGGGTCTAACATGTATCTGAAAATCTCGTCTCTTGTACAAAACATGAATTTTCTAAACATCGATGATGCACATGCCATGAACATGTGTCTCAATAAAATAAACGTTGCTGCAAACCTGTCGTTATACAAAGTGTGAACATTTCGGTGCACATGAGTCTGAAATTATGTGCATATATTTACTAAGGCGTTTTAAGACATGTGCACAGTATGGTATTAATATTGATATTAATACATATTTGATGCATTTTTTTCAAAATTGTTGTACTGGTTATTGGTTTCATTTCCCGATATTATCCCCAAAAAGAATCCTAGGAGAGATTCAATCTTCTCGGTCTAGGTAATCTCATCAACTACTCTCATTCAAATTAATCTAATTCCAAAAAGTAAACTATTTTATCAATATAAAATCCGCACAAACAAATGCCTATAAACTTGGATAGAATTATTTAGTTTAAATTATGCTAAGCAAAATTCAAGCGTATTGATTATTCACGAAATTACTCCAGCAACAAATTCCGACAGATATATATTCTCAAAAACATGAAAAATATACATAATTAAAAAGCTGAGATCGCTCTTGAAGAAAACAAGACAACTGAAAACAAGGTTAAGAAAAGTAAGTAAAGAAAAATAATAAGTTATATCAATAGCAGTGATTCATGCAAAAAAGCATGCCTCTAATTTATTTTCTGGACAGATGAATTATTTCAGAGTAACAACTTCGTAGCAATGTGCTTAACCCGTTTTGATGAAATTATCTAACAATATAAGTCTAACAAGCATGCGATGTAATTATCAGACACCAGATTATACACACTAAAACAAAAACCTTGACCAACTTAAGCAACGATCCAAGAAACTTTTGAATAGAGCATAGAGAATATGCTAATTATGTTAGACTCTATCAAGTGAAGCAAGGATAATTTCGAAAAATCTTATTCAAAAATTAAAGACAGCTCTTACAAAAAGGACTGTGAGTTCGTTTGAGACAATCATAGAGGGTGAAGCTTTAATGTGGACCCAGAAAATGATCGTTTAGCGATACACAAAGAACTGTGAGCTCGTTTGAGACAATCATAGAGGGTGAAGCTTTAATGTGGACCCAGAAAAATGAAAAAAGAAACAAACTTCTTTTAAGGAAGAGACATATACAGCACTCCTTCATTTTCTTGATAAAACAGTATTTAAACCTGAAGGGTGACTCATAGCTTTTGGCTATGAGTACTTGCCTAGATAAACATGAGGTCGTCTTTATCTCCAAAAAAGGAAAATTAGCTATTGCGAGCCGAAATACTGCAGCAAAAAAGTTTTTTCTCATACTTTCTAGAGTCTTTAAAGAGGTTTATCGACTGGCATATTAGTAATATCGGTCTGAAAAGAACTGTTTATTGAGCAGGAAAGTCGGCGATCACTATCCTTTTGAAAGTGGTCTCTGACATTAATATTAACAGAAACAATAATGCTAATCAGCTATCAAAGTGTTCTTCAGGAAGACTCATAGAAGGATAAATGGTCAATCTGGTTTGTCTTCAATGCATGCATGGAAGAACACAGAAAGCTGTTAGATATTCACTCTAAAGTTGAGCCTCAAAACCAGAAAGTTTCGATTGAATCAGAGCTAAGTCTGACTGTAGGCTAATGGTGGTCTTAAAGAGGATTAAATAATCTCTCATATTGTTGGAGAGTATTTGGTTCTTACTGCCATTCTAACAGATCAAGCCTGACTAACAATAGAAGATTCCTGCAAAGAAAAAATGAAAAAAGAAGAGAGATAAAACTTTGATGGAACCATCTAACGCAATGACTAATGCCATGAATTTAAGATAGTCTAGGAATCAATTGGATTTCTAAACCAAAACACAGCAGTAATATACTCAAAGTTGAACAAAAACAACCAAAGGACTAACAATTGGAACCACTTGTCTCCCTTCAAATCGTCTAATTTTCCAGTAAGTCTGAATTTACTATAAAACTTGGAATTACATCCTTTAACTTATCCATTAACATAAAAAAATACATGTTATTGCTATTACTCTTCCACCATTTTGTTATAAATTTATCTTTTGTTTTTCTTATACTGTACTTGAACCGAAGTTGAGGGCTTTTTTAAATTTCTAAAAGAAAATTAAACGACACTTTCATAAAAAATCTTCTTTAAGATTCATTTTGTGAGAATTATTTGTTTTCGAGCAGCTATTTCAGTTAGTTTTAGGAAAATATCAAATATATTATTTACTTTCTCTAAACATAAAGCAAAAACTATTGTCAGTCTCAATCGCATGTATATAGTTTTATATATACATTTTTATCTTATCTATTTACAATTTATTTTTTTATTTTCACTTTAGACTCATATTATGTTATCATTATTGTTATGTTTACTATAACAGACATATTTAACATGAATAAAAAACACACTTCATTCCATAAACTTGTCGCATTTGAAATATAAAAAGAAGAAAATGAATAAAAAATTAATAACGAAAGCAAAAAAACAAATGAAATATTTTTTGAATAATTTAGAAAAGAAACTGGAAATTTTTTAAGAAAATTTCTGAAAAGCTCATAAAATTATGTTAAAACAGCATAAAATTCATGTTACTTATAGTATAGTACAACCTTCATGTATTATGATTGTGTTTTGGACAAAAATTTTTACAAAAGATTCAAGGGTGTAGTAAAAGTAATTACGTGTTTTACCACAGCAACTTCCCAAAACACCATAACTCCCAAACTAACATTTTCTAACATTCTAATAAATTTCAAAACTAGTTTCTCTGAATATTAGAAAAAAACTTCCAAACGAACATTTCTCAATATCCAAATAAATTAATGGGAAATCTGAAATCACAAAACCGAAAGTTTGGTGGTATACCAAATTTCATATCATCGAAAGTTCATTACGTGAAAAAGTCATAGCATCGAAAAATCATATCACCGAAAATCATACAATCGAAAATTTGATTCACAAAATCAAAAAATCATACTATCGAAATTCATAAAATCGAATAAAAAATCGTATCATCGAAAAATCATACCATCGAAAAATCATATCATCGAAAATATTCGATCATTACATCGAAAAGTCATGTCATCGAAAAACAGGGTGTACTCTCCTCACAGATAAAAATATTGTAAGCTAAAATGTGTCAGCAGTATATGTTAATTGGGCAATTCATTTGAAAATGTACATTTATTTGTGCTTTTTTTGTTTAAATCAAGATTTTGTATGTCATTGGTGTGAACGAATGAGAAAAAATAAGTTCTGAATTTTTTATTTTAGTGCTCTGAAATGGAGTTATGCCGGCATGAATTTTTAGTCATTTCTTTTGGTTTACATAGATAATATATTATGGACTATCATATTTTGAAGATAAAGTTTTTGGATTCCAGACAGATTTTTCTACATTTTTTAAATATTACTAAAGGGCTATTCTTTGGAAAAAGCACATGTTTTATAGATGTTTTTTGAAAATGCCTAAGGATTTGGTATGTTTGGTATTGACGAGATTTGTATTCTGAATAGTAATGAAATTTTGTTTTTTAGATACTACTCTCGATGAAAACATAATGCGTACAACATTTACTACGGTCTGAAAAACCAACTACTTTTGTTGGCACAAAACCTGTTATAACGATTATAACGCAAAAAATAATGTCCGTCTGTCTGCGGGCCGGACGTCCGATCTAGAAAACGTTGGAGCAATTTCAAAATTTTGTTTTCTTAGAAGAGCCGAAAAGACCATGTATTCGACAGCTGTACCAGAAGTGTGTGTGTCAAAAAATCATGAAGTGTTTCAAAACACGAAAATTAGCATACATTTTGCTTAAAAACGTTCATTCTACGTGATCACGAGTAGTAACATTGCATGTGGAGGAATCTTAATGGTTGGCTTTGGTATGTAAGACCAGGACCTTGATTATTGTATTATAAGTGTGTCAAAAAATACTGTCAAATGTGTCAAAAGAATGATTTTCATTTATTTTTGAAACCTAATTTTTTGGAAAAAATAAAATTAAGTATGTAATTATTTGAATGACATGAAATATAATTGAACAAGAAATTGGACAATGGACATGGAATTTGTTACTATCCAGTTTCAAATCCTCCCAGCTTATGGGAATGGGAAATATTAAGTTGTTGCAGATTAAATGTCGTTTTTAAAAAAAAATTTAATTATGAGGCAGATATGTTTTTGTAATATTTGTTGTGATTCCACGACTTCTGAATAAGAGGAACAGTTGGAAAATTAGTTTCATTTTTTCATTATGTTATAATTTTTGCAATATTATTAAAATTCTGAAAGTTCAATCTTTGATTTTGATTAATTTTTGGAATATTATTAGAATTTTGAAAAAAAGTTTGTTGTTTTTTATTTTGTTATAATTTTTGCAAGATCTTTAGAATTTTGAAAATAGTTTAAATTTTGATTTTGTAATAATTTTCGGAATATTTTTAAATTTTGAAAAAAAATTTACATTTTTGATTTTATTATAATTTTTAAAACTTTTTGGATTTTTGAAAAAAGTTTGAATTGTTCATTTTGTATTATTCTCTTGAATATTTTTGATATTGTGAAGAAAGTTGGAAATTTTGATTTTATTATAATATTTGGAATTTTTTTAAATCAATTCAATTAGGCATCTTTTTTCCGGCAATGTATTTATGTTTCGTGTTAGTTTTGTAACAAACTACTACAGAGAGATAAATAGTAATTTTTACAGAGACTATATAAAACTCCTTAACACAAACCGAAGTCTTAATATCCCAAAGCCTTGAGATTTCAGCCCCTTCATATTTTATTATTTAAATTTGTAATGTCATACAATAAAAGCAGAAAAATCAAATTTGCTTAAAAAAATTTCAAACCACAACTAAAGTGTAATTGTATAAAAGAAGTGGCAAATTCTTTGATTATGTGACACGCTTCCATAAAGTTAAAATTGTTGATTTCTAAATGGAGGGTTTTTGAAAAATTTTCCTGAATTAATCCTCGATGCGCATCATTTCATATATTTCTTAGCACTGATGATCTGTCTGTTATGATCTATATAGTATAGTTTTCCGACAACACAACCATTGCAACACAATGGTTCTGTGTTAGTTTTATAATACATTTCTAAACAGAAAAGAAATATTGAAATAAACCTTAGAGTAAAATCCAAACAGTTACCACGTGTTTAGTAACGTTACGTGGTCGACGTTTTTGCCAAAATAAAAGAAAATTTAAAAGATGAAATCTTGAACATATAAAACAAACAAAACAATAGCATAAAATTCACTCACGAAAGAGAAGTCAACAAAACAATTTCTTTTCTGGTATGGTATTCCTGGTATGGATTTTATATTACTTCAAAATTTAGTTTTTTATTTATGTGCAGTAAAAGCCCGATTATGCGGCATTCAATTAACCGAATATTCAGTTAACCGGAATTTTAAATTTTTGAATTTTTTCCTGTAAGAAAAGTAAGACAAAAACAACATTTTGACAAAACTCGATTTTTTTATTCAACATAGTTGCCTTCGAGGGCGATACAACGAGTATAGCGACTTTTCAACTTTTCTATACCACTTTTATTGTACGATTTCTCTTTCTCGTCAAAATAGGCCTCAGTTTCAGCGATTACTTCATCATTGGACTTAAATTTCTTTCCAGCAAGCATTCTCTTGAGATCTGAAAACAGGAAAAAGTCGCTGGGGGCTAAATCTGGAGAATATGGGGGGTGGGTAAGCAATTCAAAGCCCAATTCATTCAATTTTGCCATCGTTTTCATCGATCTGTGACACGGTGCATTATCTTGGTGAAACAACACTTTTTTCTTTAGCAAATGTGGCCGTTTCTTTGCGATTTCAGCTTTCAATCGATCCAAAAGATCACAGTAATACTCGCTGTTGATGGTGGTTCCTTTTTGGAGATAGTCGATGAATATTATTCCGTTCGTATCCCAAAATACAGACGCCATCACCTTACCGGCCGACTGTTGCGTCTTTGCTCGCTTTGGATTCGGTTCGTCGACTGCTGTCCACTCAGCTGACTGTCTTTTGGATTCTGGTGTGTAATTGTGAAGCCATGTCTCATCCATTGTCACATATCTACGATAGAATTCCCTTTTATTGCGGTTTAACAGTGCCAAAGACTCCTCCGAAGCATCGACTCGTTGTTGTTTTTGGTCGACTGTGAGCTCACGCGGCACCCAATTTGCACAGAGCTTTCGCATACCCAAATGTTCATGTTAAATGGTAAAAACACTACCACCTGCTACCTTTACAATGTCAGCTATTTCGTGCACCTTCAATTTGCGATCGTTCATGACCAATTTGTGGATTTTTTTATGTTTTCTGGAATAACAGCCTCATTTGGCCGTCCACTGTGCTCTGCATCTTTTGTGCTGGTACGACCACATTTAAATTCAGCCATCCATTTCTCTACCATTTGTCTCGATGGAGCAGAGTTTGGATAATGTTTATCAAGCCATTGTTTGGTTTCCACTGTATTTGTTTTCATCAAAAAGCAATGCTTTATTAAAATTCGAAATTCACTTTTTTCCATTTTTTTTCAAAAACAAAAGTTGCTTCACATAAAATGCTATAACTCACGAATAAATAGTCAGATTGCTGTCAAATTTATACACGTATCGTTTGAAGGTTAGTACTAAATAAAAATCATATGGAAAAAATTCTAGTAACGCCATCTATGTGTCATCCTACGGACTTATTGAATGACCTAGTACACAAGAAAAATGTTTTTTATTGTTTAAAAATTCACAAGAAATATATTTTGCTTTGACTGTTATTTATTTAAAATTTTAAAATATTCATTTTATTTATTTCATTTACTTATTTTTGTATTTGTATAAAATAGTATTTGCAATCAACGTTATAAACAACTTAAAACACATGTATACAAAAATAAGTTTTTTAGTGCAAAAAAACCCATATAGTGTAATAGTAGATTCTTGTATGAGCTTAGAATGAAGGCAATTCTTCACGAGGATGAAGTTTCATCCGAGTGAAGAATTGCCTTCATCCTAAGCGAATACAAGATGCTATTTTATCTATGACTTTAAAAATATTTCAAATAATATAAAGTTTTCATTTTAAACTTTATATCGCCATATTGAAATTAATTTATCATAGAAAACAAGAAAAACAAAACGTTTGTTGTTTATTTTAGATATATATATGTATTGTTCTTGTTCAAACTCGTTTATATTACTATACCAACAAATCAAGTTTTTAATTTGCTAAGGGAATTTTTTATAAATAAAGTGGAATGAAATAAATAAAAGAGAATTTTATATATAAATTGAAATGAATACAATTACAATGAAAGACATCCGCATGGAAAGTATAAATTCTTTAGTAGTTAACATTTCGATAATTTGGAGTCTAATGACAGTGAAAAACATCAACTTAAGTAAAATAAATAAGTGATGAAGAAGTTTCAACTTCGAGAATCTCAAAAATTCCCAATGAATTTAAATTCCCTTATTGTAGTCTAATATAAACTCCGGTTTTCTAGATTTCGTAGGTAATAACGGCCGGCCGGCCGGCAGAAAGACATACATTTTTTTTTGCTTTTTTAGAATCAGTAGGTCCTAAAACGTCGAGAAATGCCAAAAAAGTGAGGGTAAGAATTTCACTTTTGCTCTTGAATGTAATAGTTAGATCTTTTAGACAGAAGTAATTGCTGGCTGAATTTAATTTGCCTGCTGAACAAATTATAAAACTATCCCAGTTCGTTTTTTTAAATTAATGCTGAACAGCTTAACGTGATTCGAATCGAAATCATGGTTCTTTTTTCTGCTATCGGCATTAATATGCAAGTAAAGTTGACATCTGGAGAAGAGTAGTAGTTATTTGTTACCCTTGTTGGTTGTGGTTCATTTAAAACCAAAAATTCGATCTGTCAATTTGATCAGAAATGTTTTTGCCTCCTTAGGCGTTCAGGTGTGAGTGCCATAGATCATGGTGTGCATTCACCTCTCCAAGGATCAGACAGTCTTATGTATAAAATTAATGTTTCACCCTTTGTTCTTCTCTCTATTGTCCCTCGTTCGTCAAAACTGTTATGATGGTCCTGGGTTGGAACTTGGTTCCGAATACTTCTGGGACGTAGACCTGTCCATCAAAACGTATACAGGGCAGATATGGCAAAGTTTTTAAATACTGGAGCTTTTCGATTTTTGGCCAGGTTTATGTACTAACCGTCTCTTTTCGACTAATTTTGATAAAATAGATACGGAGCATATTTTACTTCGGTCTGAAAGACCTAAGTATTCCATTCAAGAGCTCAAAGTGAAAATCTTACCCCCACTTTTTTTTGACATTTCTCGACGTTTTAGGACCTACTGATTCTAAAAAAGCAAAAAAAAAATGTATGTTAGTCTGTAGGCCGGCCGTCATTACCTACGCTGCAGGGAAAATGGCTGGAGAGATTTCAAAAAATTTTTTCTTCTAAAAATAGGTGTTCACAAGGGACAGGTCCGAAAGGACGCTGTGCTCGATAACTGTACCGCAACTGTGTCAAAAAAATCATTATGTGTGTCAAAAATTTTCATATTTTTAGCTCAAAAAACGTTCATTTTAAGTGATTACGAGTAGGAACATTAAATTTGGAGACATCTTGATGGTCGGGATTGGTATGTCAGTTCAAAAACTAGATTATTGCATTATAAGTTTGTCAAAAAAATGTTGTCAAGTGTGTCAAAAGAAAGATTTTTATTTATTTTTTTACCTAATTTTTTGGAAAAAAAATAAAATTAATTGTTTGTTTGGAATGAAGTTTTATTATTATTATAGAGAATTATGGCATTATAAGTTTGTCAAAAAAATAATGTCAAGTGTGTCAAAAAATGATTTCATTTATTTTTTTAGCCAATTTTTGGGAAAAAAAATGTTATGACGTAAATGTTAAAAATATGATTATTAATTCATTGGACGAAATAATATAAAATTGTTTTTATTCGTTGTAGTCCAAAAAAATGTTTTAATTTCTTATAAATTATTCATTTTTATTTTATTGTGACGACGCGTTTCTGCTTTACTCCAAACTATCTTCAGGTCCAACAAAATAAAATACTAACATAACAAAAAATAACAAAAAATGGAAAATTATATAATTTAAAAATATTTTGAAAAAAACTTACAAAAATGAAAACACTGTTTCAAAAAAGAAAAACTGAGAATGAAAATTCACATATATTTTTTAAAAAATTCTAAAAAAACCAACAAACAGACTGAAAAAATTATATGGTCTTGAGGCTAAAAAAATAATGAAGGAATTGCTTAACACATCTAACAAATTAGCAGCTCTAAATAACAAGAAAATTTTCCTATTGAATTGTAGAAGTTATCAAATTATACCTTCTTGGTTAAAACACAACTTCAAAAAATTAAATAATCAATTTAATAGTACAGCATTTAACAAAATAGTTAATAATTTTCTATTTAAAGTCTTAAATCTAGAAATTAGTAGTAACTTTACAGAAATTAATTTTAATACTAAAGAAAAAAGATCTTTAATTTCAAAACTTGGTAACATTGTTTCAAATGATGTTTTCAATGATTTTAATGATCATATTAACTTTAGTTATGATAAGCTTTTTAATGAAATTAAACTAAAACAGATTGAAAAATTTAATCTTCTTTTGGAAAATAATTTTGAATTTCTACGAACTGAAATTTTAAATATCACTAGTGAGAAGTGGGTTAAAAATCTTTCAACAGCATCTATTCCTTCTAATGTTCTTTTTATTCTTAGTCTAGGTCCAAAATTCAATTTCCATAATAATAAATTAAATTTTTATGATTTAATCACACATTAAGAATCTGCTATTTTCCATTTAGATGATTCTGATAAAATTATTGCTCGCAATAGTTTATGCAATATTATTAGTAATTATAAAAATTCACATAAAAAGATTGACTTCAAAACCAAAATTTTACAAAAATATCTCACAGAGACAAATTCTTTTTTCAATGATAATCCTCATTTAATTGTAACCCAAGCTGACAAAGGTAACATAACAGTTGTTATGAATTCATCTAATTATGATAGTAAAATGTCTTCATTTTTAAATGACCCTGATACGTATAAAGTAATTCCGAAAGATAAAACTGGATATTTGCAAAGAAAAACAAATACATTTATTAGTAAACTAGAACTTAAAAGTAACATAACAAATGAACGTGAAACTCTTATGCGGAAGTATAATAGTTCTTTTCCACGGATATATGGACTAGTAAAGGTTCATAAGTCTGGTGAACCATTACGTCCTATTGTCTCTTACATTAATTCTCCTTTATATAATCTTTCAAAATTTTTTTCTGATATTTTATCAAGAGTTGTTGCAAAAACCTTTAGTTATGTTAAAAATTCTTATGATTTTATTGATAAATTAAAAGATGTAATTATTCCTACAAATTATTCTTTGATTTCTTTAGATGTTATATCACTTTTCACAAATATTCCAAATGCATTAGTTCTTGAGTGTATAGATAGAAAATGGGATGAAATTGAAATAGTTATTCAAGAGTTTGCTTCTCAAGAATTTATAATTAGTGATATTCGACGACAAAATTTTGATTATATTAGGAAAACTAAAAATAATGTTGAATATAAAACTTTAGAAAAAGACATTTTCATTGAAGGACTCTTATTAGTATTAAACCATTGCTATTTTTCTTATAAAAATATATTTTATCAACAAACTTTTGGTTCACCTATGGGTTCCCCAGCTAGTCCAGTATTAGCTAATTTAGTTATGGAATTTATAGAAATAAAAATTATTGAATCTTTAGATTTTACTCTTCCATTTTATATACGTTATGTTGATGATATTCTTACCTCTGTTCCTAGTATATTAATTGATTCTGTTCTTGCTAAATTTAATGATTTCCATCCTGGTCTTAAATTCACTGTTGAAATTGAAAATGAAAATAAAATTGCATTTCTTGACACTTTAGTTATAAAAAATAGTTTTGGTGTGCTAATTACAGATTGGTATCTAAAACCTACTTGGTCTGGCCGGCATTTGAATTTTAACTCTTCTCTTCCTATTTCTTATAAAAAAAATACTGTATCTATTTTGACAGAAAAAATTTTAAAATTATCAAATCCCATTTTTCATCAAAAAAATTTCAAATTTTTAAAAACTATTCTTTTAGAAAACTACTATCCTGTTAAATTTATTGATTATCACGTTAATCATACCATCAATAAACTTAATAATTTAAATTTTGGCATTTCTACTATTAATAATCAAGATAGCACCTTTAAATTTGTTTCCCTTCCTTATACTAAAGTTTTGTTTGAGAACTTAAATCGCGTTTTGCATGGCTATAATATTAAAGCTGTTGGTAAACCATGCAATACTCTACGAAAGCGTATTTTCACACCTCTTAAAGATCCTGTTCCCAAACAATGTTTCTCTAATTTAGTTTACAAAGTTAATTGTGCTGAACTTAATTGTGGTCTAACATATATTGGTGAAACTAAACAATATCTTGTTTCTAGACTGAAGGATCATAAGTATCATATTGCTAAGGGTAACAAGTCACATAGTGCTTTGTGTGATCATGCTGTTTCCATTAATCATAAAATTGATTGGGATAATCCTGAGATTTTAAATTTTGAGTCAAATACTACCAAGCGCAAAATTTCTGAAGCTATTTATATTAAAAAATTCCAAAATAATATGAATATACAATCGGAACACACCTATTTTGACAACGATTACTTATCTTTCATTTAAATATTTGATACCTACCTAGCTTTGATTTAAATTTCAGTTTGTATCAGTTTTTGTTTAATTTTTTATAATTTAAAAGATAGAAGTTAAAGTTTCAGTCTGTTTGTTGGTTTTTTTAGAATTTTTTAAAAAATATATGTGAATTTTCATTCTCAGTTTTTCTTTTTTGAAACAGTGTTTTCATTTTTGTAAGTTTTTTTCAAAATATTTTTAAATTATATAATTTTCCATTTTTTGTTATTTTTTGTTATGTTAGTATTTTATTTTGTTGGACCTGAAGATAGCTTTGGAGTAAAGCAGAAACGCGTCGTCACAATAAAATAAAAATGAATAATTTATAAGAAATTAAAACATTTTTTTGGACTACAACGAATAAAAACAATTTTATAAATGTTAAATTACATTATGGAGAGACTGAAATCTCACAGCTCTGAGATATCAAGACTTCGGTCTGGGTTAAGGATTTTGATATAGTTTTTGGTAAAAAACTTTTATGGGGACATGGTTTTTAGTTTTGGGCAGCGATGTATATCAAACATAACTCTTTGTTAAAGATCAAGTATTTTCTATCTCTGTTTAAAAATTTATTACAAAACTAACACGAAACATCAATATGTTGCCGGAAGATTATAATCAAAATTCCAAAAATATTGTTAAATCAAATAAAATCAAACTTTTTCAAAATTCCAGAAATATTCCAAAAATTAGAATATAATCAAATATTTATATTTTTCTCTAAATACCAATAATATTTCAAAAATTCTTAAAAATTCAAACTTTTTCCAAAATTCTAAAAATATTGCAAAAATTATTACAAAATCAAAAATTGAAAATTTTTTCAAAATTCCAAAAATTATAATAATATCAAAAATTAAAAATTTTTCAAAATTCTAAAAATATTCCAAAAATTCTTACAAAATCAAATATTAAAACTTTTTCGAAATTCTAAATATATTGTATTGATTACAAAATCAAAAATACAAACTTTTTCAAAATTCCAAAAATATTTCAAAAACTATAACAAATTCAAAAATTTCCATGTCCAATTTCATTTTTAAATACATTTTCGTCATAAAAACAGCTACATTTTTTTTTCCAAAATATTGGCTAAAAAAATAAATGAAATCATTTTTTGACACACTTGACATTAATTTTTTGACAAACTTATAATGTCATAATTCTTAATAATAATAATAAAATTTCATTTCAAACAAACAATTTGGGTAAAAAAATAAATAAAAATCTTTGGGTAAATTGGGTAAATTGCGTAAAAAAATAAAATTGGGTAAAAAAATAAATAAAAATCTTTCTTTTGACACACTTGACAACATTTTTTTGACAAACTTATAGCGCAATAATCTAGTTTTTGATCTCACATACCAATCCCTACCATCAGGATTTCTCCAAATTCAATGTTCCTACTCGTAATCACTTAAAATGAACGTTTTTTAAGCCAAAAATACGAAAATTTGCTATTTTTGACACCAATAATGATTTTTTTGACACACTTTTGGTACAGTTATCGAATACAGCGTCCTTTCGGACCTGTCCCTTGTGTATACCTATTTTTAGAAAAAAACATTTTTGAAATCCCTCCAGCCGTTTTCCCTGCAGCGTAGGTAATGACGGACGGACGGCCGGACGACCGGCCTACAGACAGACACACATTTTTTTTTTGCTTTTTTAGAATCAGTAGGTCCTAAAACGTCAAGAAATGCCAAAAAAAGTGGGGGTAAGAATTTCACTTTGAGCTCATGAATGTAATACTTCGGTCTTTCAGACCGAAGTAAAAATTAGACATGGGCATTTTTGAATTTGTTATAGTTTTTGAAATATTCTTGGAATTTTGAAAAAGTTTGTATTTTTGATTTTGTAATAATTTTTGCAATATTTTTAGAATTCTGGAAAAAGTTTGAATTTCTAAGAATTTTTGAAATATTATTGGAATTTAGAAAAAATTTAAATATTTGATTTTATTCTAATTTTTGGAATATATTTGAAAAAGTTTGATTTTATTTAATTTAACAATATTTTTGGAATTTTGATTATAGTTTTCCGGCAACGTATATATGTTTCGTGTTAGTTTTGTAATAAATTTTTAAACAGAGATAAAAAATACTTGTACTTTAACAAAGAGTTATGTTTGATATACATCGCCGCCCAAAACTAAAAACCATGTCCTCATAAAAGTTTTTTGCCGAAAACTAAATATCTCAAGCTGAAGTCTTGATATCTCAGAGCTGTGAGATTTCAGCCCCTCCTTATTTTTCGAATTTTGTTTGGGATAAATAGGCCTACAAAAACTCTCAAAATAGGCAAAAGATAAACCTTTTCTTTTTTAGAGCCAGAGAAATTACTTGTCACATATCTTGTTAACACATTCAATATATGTTATGAACCGAATTATTGACCACACTGGTATTGTTTTTGATCCTTTACCCTCACCTCATATAAATAAATAAAATAATCCATATATTTATAAATTATTGACGAGCTAAAAAAATATATATAAATAAACAACTGAACCAAAATGTTAACGACGGTTGAAATACAAAAAAATATTATATCTTGTCCATTTCAACATTTTTAAAACCCAAACAAGGATCAAATATCCTTCTTTGCATTACAGAAAATGTTATTCGGCTGCCAGCTATTATGTTATATGACATGTCTGAGAAATAATTCAGTTATTTTATAAAAAATATGTTTATGAATCCTTGAAAGTTATATGATTAAGTTTTTGAAATATATGCAGGTTGACACGAGACATATAAATATGTCAATAACTGAAATTTATATAAACGACCTAATCCTTAAAATGAATCAATCCTAATCATCCATATTCATTGCTACCTACAAAGTTATTTAAAAACTAGAGCTGCAAGTGACAATTAGTTTATTTGCATAAATTGTGCTTTTACATACAAAGTTCGTTTAAGATGTAGTGATTCGCTCTTTAAACAACTTATGGTGTCATTTTCTTTTCATTTAAAACCCACACTAATCAACGAAGTTTTGTTTTTATGTCAAGTGGTACGATATTTGTTCTTCATTTTTTTTTTTGTTCATTTTGTTTTCTTTATTTTGATTTTCTTATTTATATTTTTCTTAAGTGTTATGAAAGGTATCGTGTTCTTTTGTGAGTGTATGATCTTAATCAAGTGTTTTTTTTTGTAAGCAACCAACTATATCAAATCCAATGAGTGTTGTGTTTAGTGAAGACGGATATTCATATAAAGCGGCAACCTTAAGTGAATGGAGACAAATGACCACTAATAACAATAACAATAATTGAACAAACTCAACATAGTTAGTCTTATTTTGGAAGTATGTGAACAATCGAACTCAAATATCTTTGTGAATCCTATATATTTTTTCAATTCGAAATCAATCATTTGGAATATTTAGTCATAGCTGATGGATTTTCACCAAGCTTAAGAATATTACTGCCACGGTCTAATGTTCTAATTTTGTCAATTTCAAATTTTTAAAAACACAAAATATTGTTGTCAGCTCATTCATTTAACAAATTTTAGATTCCAACACTTTCAATGTTTAGCCTGAATAGTGTCAATTTTCTCTGTTTAAATTCCAAGTTGATATTTCTGGAAGTCAAATAATAAAATTACTGTACAGTTCCAACTAATTGAAATAGCAAAAATTGACTTACGCACTGCATTGCTTTATACATATTTTATAATTTATCAATGTAATTACATCTAAGAAAAAAAAATAGTTCGATTCCTGGTGGAAAATATGAAAAGTTTCCAACAAATAGAGTTAATGAAATGCAACTTACGTCATTAGTATTATTCCATAATAACGTCATTATTGCAAATTAAATAAAAAATTTAATTCTGAAGCAATGCCATTTTTTTATACAAATGCAAAACGCCGAGTTCAAGTCAAGCTTACTAGCCACAAGTGACCTGCTAGCCATAACACTTTTGTGGTTCCAACTTTAGTTAATACAAATGGATTACAAAATGGTGCTTGAATAACTACACGCGTTTGAATTGCTGTCAAAGAAATTTTCTCTATATATACTTTTATTGTGCTTATATTGCTGATTTTTTTTTAGTTATTATTGATGTTAATTTTAGTACTCTGTGCTTTTGAACTATAATCTGTGCTTTAAAAATTGTGCTAAACACTTCTAGTTGGAATTTTGAGCATCGCGATATTTGGTTATGTGATGGAGTTGTTCAGCCATCAAACACCATTGCATCTGCATCATTGTTATTGCTTTAGCATACCAGCTAAGAAAATCAACTATATCAGCTGCTCATATTCACTCTGTTCCTGTGTTTTTTCGTTCATTAATCCTTTATTTTTATGCATGTGTATTAGCGGTACAAGTGCTTCAGCTACCAGACACAATTCTTCATCATTATACAGGTGATTGATTACTATTCATCGGTTTAATATCAACGCACTGCAATACTGACTCATATTCTGTGCAATAAACCACTGTGCCGGTACTGGTTTATATTTATGTTGTACTATTTTGTTTGGTTATGTGATAGAATAACACTAGTTTGTTTGAACGCCAAGCAACTTACATTGCTTTAACACTAATCATCATTGCTTAGCAACTACTATTACTGCTTCAACTTATCAGCTTGCCTATTCAGCTGTTATAATCATCTCTTTGTGGATACATCAGATTTTTTTTTTTTTGGAAATGCTGTGTATAATTTGTTCATGTGCTTGAGCTACCGTAAACCATATTATACTTTTGGATACATAATACAGTATACATTTGGATCAATTTTCTACGTGCCATTAACTCGGCTTAATTGTATCCTACTTCCATTACTTACGAGTCATGTATCCTGCTGTGGAATTGAGATCCTCTTTTTATCAATAACTAGTAAAAGTCTTCAACTACACAGTTAATCGCCATCTTTAAAAATAGTAAAGGGACTTCAATCATACATCAACTATCCAGGTTGAGCACCATCACATTCACCAGTTGGTTTTATTCATTTGTTTTTTTTTTTTGTTCTTTTTTTTCCGATATGTATAGTTTTTGATTTCATTAATTTTCTTTTTTTCTAACATATATAGTAGCCGTTATATTTTGTATCTGATAAATAAAAATTTATTTGTTTTCCAAAATTTTTTTTTTATGAAGCAGAAGTTTATGAATTGAGTCGTCATACGGCCGCTTAGCCTAGTTGATTACCGTCTTGCATAATGACGGTATTGCCACTCGTGCTTTTTTTGGTGTACTGTGGGCTTGCTGGTTTCTTCATTCGGTTGCTACCATAACCATGCCAAATTCTACCAAGTGTCCTTCTTGTGCCAAGCCCATGTCCAATAGCTCTAATTCTATTTAGTGCGATGCGTTTGTGTGCTGGTTCCACCAGGCATGCACTGGTCTCTCTAGACACGATTTTTCAAAGGCTAGTAGTGATAAATCTAGCCCCTGGTTCTGCCCCCAGTGTGTTTTCAAGTTTGGTTCTCATGGATTCAAAAATTGGACTTATTCTTAGTATACAATCTTCTCTTGAGTTATTGTCTGCTGATATGAAGAAAGATATAATAGCAAATACCTGTAAACTATCTTTGCTTGAATTATTGTCCGCTGGTATGAAATCAGATATACAAGCATTTCGTAGAGATCTTGGTTCTGTAAAGACCAACTTATCTACCTTACAGTAGGAGCATCTAGCTCTTTCAGGTGAATTCGAGTATTTTAAATCTAATCACGCGACCGCAATGACCACACATGTCGATGCGCAAATGGCACCGTTCCAGAGTTCACTTGCCTCCCTCGAGCATGCTAGTAATAATTTCCAGTTAGATCTTTTCACAGTCCAGCTTGTCAGTCTTAAGCTTCTCAGAGCTCAAACGCGAAGCGATATTTTTGTCTCTGGTATTCCTAGTTCTTATATTGATCTCTCTGATCAATATAAGAACATAGTTTTGAAATGATAATGTTATCATCATATCGCTGGCTAAATAGACAAAAGAGATTACATGATGAAGTCATATCATTCGATAAAAAAAGTTGAACTTCAGATATCTTCCCTGAAATTAATCTAAGGGGCACTGTTCATTTCAACGATAATTTACCATCTCTATTGGCTGATCTTGCTAAGTACTCTTGGGTATTGAAAAGGGACAAACTTATTCTTGGTTACAAGGTTGGTAATGTGCAGCAAACGTGCAGATTGAATTCATTCCTGATAAAATTTCCGACTTTTCTGATTTTTCACCTAATTAATTTGTTAAACTGTAAATTGCTGTTCTTTAATATCTAAAGAGTTGTCAATTTGATGTTTCAGTCTTCCGTCATATGATCTGTTTTTCTGATATTATTTTAATATCATCATATTTTGATCATGTGTTTTGATTCTTGACCTGTTGGGTGATCAGCAGTGGTATCGTCATATAAGCTTAATATTGCACCCTTGCATTTTAATATTTGATTTTCTTTCTTTGCGGCAAACTCTTTTGGCGTAATTTGTGTATGTCTGTTATTTTTCGGTTATTAATGCAGTTCCTATATGTGTTCTTTGTTAATGTTTTGTGTTTTCGTCAGTCCTTTACCTTCAATCCTTTTCCTCTCCTGTCCCTTTCTTCCACTTTCCTTGTTCCTTTTCCTTTGACACGACTTAGATATGAATCCTTCGTCAGCATCGCTGTCACTGTCCACCATGGTTAGTAATACACATTCGTTGGTAGCTAGCAACAACTCTATTTTATCTAGAGCTCTTAGTGAGTATCGTAAGTCCCTTAATGTTGGTCATTTCAACGCTCAGAGTCTTAAACCTAGTCCAAATTCCACCAAACTGGAGGAGGTAAGGTCTATTCTGTCGGGTAACTTCCTTGACCTGGTGGGCGTTTCAGACGCCTGGCTTACGTCTTACGTTTCAAATCTGGCTGTTAGAATTTATGGGTATCGCGTATATCGTCATGATCGTCCACGTAGACGTGGGGGGTGGTGTTGCTCTGTTTGTTAATGAGAAGCTCAAATCCAAATTTATTGGCACATATGATGATTTGGATGCTGAGACTGTCTTGGTTCAGGTCTTAGTGGATGGCTGGAATGGGTTGGTTGTTGTGGCATATCTTTGTAGTGGCAATTTTTCACTCCTTGAGGATTTTTTGTCTCCATACGTATCTCAGTTTTCTTCTATTGTTGTTATAGGAGATTTTAACACAAGCATTTTAATACAAGCAAATATTATAGACGCTCTTGAGACCTGCTCTCGTCTTGCACTGAGCATTGTCCATAACAACGAGCCAATACATTATGCTTATAACTCACCAGTAGAGTCTTGTATAGATTTTTGCTTGGTAATCGATATATCTCTACTTAACATGAGCAGTCAGTTCCGAGTGCCTGGTATCTCAGCTCACTCCTTCATATTCCTGTCTCTTAATCTGCCTAAGGTCCTCCTGGCAACCAAGAATTTTTTCGTGACTACAATAACATCAATTCTGAGCTTCTCTCCAACGAGCTCTCGCTTGTTAATCTGTCTTCTTTCTACAGCTGTATGAACTCTGGCACAATGCTTTCCGTTATTAATACCTATCTGCGTAATGTCTTTGAAAACTACGTGCCTGTTCGTTCCTATACGAGTAATGCGCCTCTGTCTATCAGTATTTCCCCTGATATGGCTCACGTTCGGTATCGCGTGACTTTTCATATAAGGCGTATCAGAGAGATCCTTCTGAGACTGGCTGGAAGATTTTTTGTACCTACAGAAACAAGTTTAGGTCTATGGTCAGAAAGGCTAAGCTGGAGCTTGGCTCTCGTATTTTCTCTAATGTTTCTTCTGCCAAGGATATTTGGTCAAATTTGGTCCAACTTGTCCAACCGAACCTGACCTTTCTCTCCTGAGTGTGCAGGACCTGAATCGGTTAAACCGGACCTTTTCGTCAATAAATTCATATCCTCCCCTGCCGCGCTTCGATATGCTCCTTTTGGAAAGTCCTAATGCCTTTTCCTTCCACTCGGTCACAAATTCTGAGGTTGAGATGCCGTTTTACGCTATTTCATCGAATGCTGTGGGGTCGGATGGTATTCCTTTGAAGTTTCTAAACTTCATTCTTATGTCATCATCCTTCCCTTGTGGTTGGAAGTTCTCTAATATTACGCCACTCACCAAAGCAGTTACGAATGAGTTTCGACCAATTAGTGTCCTTCCTACATTGTCTAAGGTTCTTGAGAGGCTCATCAATGATCAAATACTCGAACATGTTACTTCTAACAAGATGTAACCCGACCATCAATCTGGATTTAGGAAGCATTATAGTACTACTCACATGTTGGTTGATATATCTGACCGTTTACGCCGCAATAAGGGTGGTAAGCTGATTAGATTAGTCTTCTTCTCTTCCTGGACTTTAGTAAGGCCTTCGACTCCATTGATCATGCATTGCTGGTCTCCAAACTTAAATCCGCGTTTTTTTTTTCATCCGCAATAGGTTCCAATGTGTTACTTCAGGCATGTCTGCATCTACTTCTTCTCCTATTCTCAAAGGTGTTCCTCAGTGTTCCATTTTGGGTCCTCATCTTTTTTTGCTATTTATCAACGATATTACGTCCCTTTCCTGTCATTCGATGCTTCACTTCTTTGCCGATGACGTTCAGTTGCTGCAAGCTTGTTCACGATTTGACAGCCATCGCTGTTTTATTGAAGCTAATGCCGATCTCAAACTAATATCGGACTGGGCTGTCTCAAATAGGTTGGTTTTTAACCCGCTGAAGTTGCAAGCCATGCTGTCTAATTGCCTTTCATTGCTCTATAATCATGGGCTGACTATCAAGACCGATGATACTGATATTTCTCTCTGGGCAATACATTGGGCCTTGGCCTGTTTGCTGTCATGTACAAATAAATAAATAAATAAATAAATAAATAATACAAATATATAATAAATAAATTTGCTTGAACTTGGTTAGATATATATGCTGATTGTATAGTTGTGTAGAATTTGATTAATGGCTTGATATTGCTGTTCCTATAATTTTGGTATTACTTAATTGTGAGTACGCAAAATTGAAAATTTACAAAGTATGTCTAAATACCAAACATGTACTCTTTTATCCACTCGTAAAATATGAGTGCCATTTCTAGATTAGGGCAGTTTCGTATGTCACTATGTTAATTGGAGCAATATCATCGCAGATCGGTAGGGTTTGTTTTTAACAATTGAATTTTCTTGCTTTTAAACTTTGCTTTATCACGAAAATAATAAAATTAACAGTTACAAACGCATTTTACACAACCACTAATTAGCTTACCTAGATCAGCTATCGTTCATGAAAACCAATAAACTTATTTAATGTTAAAAAATTTTTAATTGGTTTGAAAATAAACAAAATATGCACCAAATTTATTATTTTTGGTAGTGACACACGACAGTGCCGAATGGAAAAATAAATGCCGATAGTAAGTAAGACGTTGCATACACATCTATTTTATCACCCTATTCTGGGAACCCTAGGCATGCAGGGGGATATGGGTGGATTCTGCTGGGATTTTTACAATCACCAACAAACAAATTCCAAAATTTTCAGGAAATTCGCGAAATACTCTGTTGTTTTTGCAAGGTTTAAGAGACAATTTTCTTCGAATGGTTCACAAATCTATTCATCCTGTATTTTACAGGACTGTCCTATTTTTCACCATGCTGTCTGTTGCGATTTTTTTGCAGAAACAAGGCATTTCAAAGTCCCTTTGCATAAACTTTGCTCGAGTAAGAATTTAAAATAATAATTTCTCTAAATTCCCATAAAATATATTAAATAAATTTCCTAATATTACAATCTCGATCCCAATGTCAAAATGGAACCCCAACCCACTTTTAGTCATTTTTCAACGTTTTAGGTCCTCACAAGTCTATAAAAAAAACTCGTCTGCCTTATGACCGGCCATCACAACCGATGAACATTAGAAAGCGATTTCAAAAATGTTTGTTTCTAAAAATAGATTTTGTTAATGGTAAAAGCCAAAAGGATGATGTGTTCGATAACAGTACCAGAAATTCTTTCAACTTAATTGGATCTTAAGTGACAACAACCACTCCCTGATGAACCTCATAAACCATCTAGTACGTACTACACTCAATCTTCATCTCAATGAGTCGTTCAACTACAAGCGTGGAATCAAATTGAAAGGGACAAGTCCGGAAGGACGTTGTGCTCGATAACTGTACCGAAAGTGTGTCAAAAAATCTTTATGTGTGTCAAAACTAGCAAATTTTCATATTTTTGGCTTAAAAAACGTTCATTTTAAGTGATAACGAGTAGAAACATTGAATTTGGAGAAATTTTGATGGTAGGGATTGGTATGTGAGACCAAAAACTAGATTATTGCATCATAAGTTTGTCAAAAAAATGTTGTCAAGTGTGTCAAAAGAAAGATTTTTATTTATTTTTTTACCCAATTTTTTGAATAAAAATTAAATTAATTGTTTGTTCGAAATGAAATTTTATTATTATTATAGAGAATTATGGCATTATAAGTTTGTTAAAAAAATGGTGTCAAGTGTGTCAAAAAATGATTTCATTTATTTATTTAGCCAATTTTTTGGAAAAAAATGTAGCTGTTTTTATGACGTATATGTAATTGAAAATGAAATTGGACATGGAAACTTTTGAATTTGTTATAGTTTTTGAAATATTTTTGGAATTTTGAAAAAAGTTTGCATTTTCGATTTTATTATAATTTTCGGAATTTTGAAAAAAAATTCAATTTTTGATTTTGTAATAATTTTAGAATATTTTTGGAATTTTGGAAAAAGTTTGAATTTTTGGAGAATTTTTAGAATATTTTTGGAATTTAGAAAAAGTTTAAATATTTGATTTTATTCTAATTTTTGGAATATTTTTGGAATTTTGAAAAAAGTTTGATTTTATTTAATTTAACAATATTTTTGGAATTTTGAAAGAAATATGAATTTGTGATTTTGTAATATTTTCTCGAAACGCTAAATGGAGAGGTTTTTGAGTAGTTTGCTGAGTGTATCATCTTTTCACTATATTATGTTAATTTATGATCTGTTATAATTTTCCGTCAAAGTATTAATGTTTCGTGTTAGTTTTGTAATAAATTTCTAAGCAGGAATAAAAAACACTTGTACTTTAACAAAGAGCTATGTTTGATATACATCGCTGCCCAAAACTTAAAACCATGTCCTCATAAAAGTTTTTTGCCGAAAATTATACCAAAATCCTTAACCCAGACCAAAGTCATGATATCTCAGAGCTGTGAGATTTCAGCCCTTCCATATTTTTTAATTAAAATTATTCAAATCATCAACAAAAAAAATATTTAAATGTATAGTGGTACAAATTAATGTCAACGTTTATTACAATTGAAGAAAATAAAATTATTGGTCATTAATTTCATTGAATTTGAAAACTATTATTTTAAAATAAAAATTGAAAATAGTCCGTCGTTACAAAGGATGGTTTGAAAAATAGTTCAATACACTTTTTTGTTTCATGTATGGTAATTGAGTTCTAGGAAAATTGGTAAGAAGTTCAGTACAGTCTTCAGAGATCTTATAACTTGTTTTTCAGTTTTATGTTACAGCAAAAATGTGGAGAGTAAATTTGACACATTCATTCATTCGTAACCTTCACCTATTAAATCGTCTATTTACTGTCCCAACGTCTATCAATAATGTTCGATTTATGTAACCAAGTACTGTGCTAAGCACGCAACATTTTTTTATTTTATATTCAAAATAACATAGCGAATTTCCTTGTTAAGTATGTTTGTAAAAGACACAAACCAAATCAAACGAAAATAGTTTAAATATTTCCTTAGAGAAAAATTAACATTAATGGTTTTGTATAGATTAACTGAAAAACATTTTATTATAAAAGAAATAAATGAGCAACAATCAGGCGAATTGTTCGAAGCGTGTGGTTTTAGTTGGATAATTATTTAACTGATTTTCAATTTACATTCATGACTTTATCAATAAAACAAAACTGCCCGAATTTCAGTCTCACCTAGCTTAGATATTTTTATACTTATGTTGTTCAAGGTAATATAGCATATTACGACCGAAATAGAAACTCTTTTGTTGCCATGGAGGGATTAGATAGATCCTAGAGGGCAGCTAAATCATGATACGCGTGGATGATGTTTTGTATACTATTTTATACACAATCAGTCAATAAAAAATAAAAAAAGAAAACTTTCAGATTTAAAAAAAATTAGTTTTTTGCAATAATTACAACTTTGTGAAGAAACGAAAAATAATCCGATACGACCTGATATATTCCAACACAACTCTGTTCCTATTAGTCCAAAAAACTTCTTCACATGATTCAACTTTTTTTGAAAAAAAAAACAAATTTATGGGCTAATGTATATAGTAATATTCCAAATTTTACTAATATTGATTACATGAACATCCAGAATCTCCATTCAGCAGTTTTTCCATTTTACTTGGACCTGCAGTCATATCCCATATGAGTATATTAAGATGGTCTCCACAAATGGAATATATAACATCATGCAATGTGTAAGAAACCTGTTGTTTTATTTTTTGGAATCATATTTTATTGCGAAACTGGAGTTATCGCTACAAATGCTCCCCCCTAGTATGAGACGATATAGAGAATTATTTTTCTGTAGAACGATGAAAGCGAGCGCAGGTATGAGTGGATCTGCCTCCTTGCGTAGTTGTGGATACACGATGGAATGCTTGTTGCTGAGGAATGGTATTAAATCTTATCCTTTTAGATGATACAGTGGCCTTAGTGTTGCGTTGTTTCGTTTCTGCGGAGGTACAAATAGAAGAATGTAATGTGTTCAAAGGAGTAGAATGGACATTATCAATAACAGTGGCGTAGTGACATACGTGTTTAATCGGGTTTAAACCCCTCCCCCCATTGAAATTTTAAAGTTTCTGTAATCTAAAAGAATTGCTCTAATATTCTAATATTAAAATTTTTTTTTCCTGGTATCTTACGAATGAATTGAGCAGTTGCTTTCTTTTCATTCCACAAAACCCCAACCCCAACTATGTTGTCATAGTGATAGCACACATACTCACTAGCACACATGCTCAAAAACTTGACTGCCAGCTGCATGCCACGATGAGTACTATAAATGGTACTATCAGATCCACCCCTTTACCTTGGCTCCCTGTGTTAAGCAATATCGCTCCACCTGCACTCAGACGCTTGCCTGCTCTCATGCGTGAACATAAAACGGTCACCAACCACATCACGTTACCCTTGCACGAATATTACGGTGACCACACTCGTTGTCGATTGAAGTCAAGAAAGCCTCTACATAAAACAGACAGCAACTAATTTTAATATCTTGGATAACTGGGACACCTCCTGGCATCATTACAACACAACTGGCCTTTCTATTACTAGCCCGACTTCTACCCAACCTGGTTTCGATCTGCTACGTCATACCTGGACTACACTAAACCGAATAAGAACGAATCATGGAGGTAGTGCTGATTCTTTCTACGATTGGGCATTTCAGAGTCCTCTGAGTGTAACTGCGACACTTCACAACAAACCATAAAACACATTGCAACTGTGTGTCCAATTCAACGGTACAATGGTGACATCTCAGACATTAATTTGGCAACTACCGATGCAGTAGCATTAGAGCATTCAAATCCGAATTCTTCAAAGATCTCGGAAGTGTCAAGAGGGTAAAAAAAAAACTGAATCCATTTAGCTGATGCAAAAATCCTGAGTGTGAGGAATAGGATATATATCAGAAATTGTGATGTTATTTAGAGAACGGTAGTCACCGCAATATCTTAACCCACCATTCTTCTTTTTAACAAGATGAAGAATCGAAGACTAAGGACTGTTAGATGGTCGGCATATGACTTGATATTGCCAGTTTGTTAGCAGCTGGTCGATGATATTTATATGAAACGGAAAGATCATGTGTTTCAATAATGTGAGTCACATTTTGTTTTACAGGTTTATCGAGATCATTTTTGGACGTTAAGTTCTTAAACATTTTTGGTTTATCAGGCATTTTGATATTAAGTGAATCAATGATCAAAGTTATAGTGCTAGAGAAGTGTAAAGTTTAGTCAAAGTGCATAAAGAATTAAGTGGATCGACAAGATGTCGGTTATAATTGTCCACTAAAAGGCCTAGAAAATCAGCTTCAATAATGATAACATAACAAAGGTAAGACAGAACGCTCATCTAACACCAATGTTCAACTTTTGAGACCGTGTACCGTAAGTGCATAGTTTAGCCACTTTAGCTGTGTAGAAAAAGAAGTATGATGTCCGTGAGAGTTTTTTTTCCAAACTTGCGAGAAAAAATTGACACTTAAGCACCTGTATCAACTAGGAAAGTCCTTCGAGAAGAAATTTCGAGGACCAGAAGACGAAGTTAGTCACATATAAAGAGCCCAAACGTTTTTTGAAGAAAGGGAAGCAGAGGTATCAGAATGCTTGGAGAAATGTTTGCACTTGGACTCGCATTTTTTTGGCTTCTCCCTGGAATTTAGTGATGGTTGTAGCAAACACCATCAAAAATTTAAATTCGTGATCTAGACTATGGTCACAACGGCGAGCAATAATATGAATTAAAGTTTCGATTGCAAGAACGGTTGGATCTACTCCGATTATAATGAAAAGGTTTGGAGAATTTTTGTTGCTGTACGACGTTCAAAACTCCCCATTTTTAGCCTTCGATTCCTTAAAATGTTCAAGGGCCATAACCTCAAGAAGAAGACAAAGCGGTAGGATAAGAAACCACTTAGAGTTAAGATCCACTTATGGCGACGAAGACATTGTCTGCTATCACGGATGTTTCCTGTAAGAGCCGCGATAGCAGTGCAAACAGCAGGTAGGAGTTTTTTTCTTCAAAATGACTTTTAGAGTTTCCTCTTGAAATGTATTGTGGGATTCAGTAGATTCAGTCGTCATATACCGTTAAAAGAGCCATTTTATCATAAGGGTGATGTTGGTCAGGTTTTATCAAGATACTGCTGAATAATAACGCCAGTGTGATCATACTAAGTAAATGACCTTACTTGGTTTTTTGGATTTTATGTTCGTCAAACAAGAATTGTCCCTCAATAGAAATTTACCCGAGGGCATGTGTTTCAGACCAGAAAGGAGGAATTTAAATACCACTGTGGAATTTTCAACTATATAAGTGTCTATCAGAATTATTGTTACTTTCTTGTTGTACGGTAAGGCATTTGATAAAAATAAAAGATAACTAATTACACAATGTTGATAATTGTAGCAGGGTACGGTTATTGACGTACAACTCATATAATAAAGTGTAACGTTTACCTTAACAATGACTATTATAACAATAACAAATAAATAAATAATAATAAATTAGAACAATGGCTGATTTTCCCCAGAGGAAATCCGATTAATTCCACCTAACTTATATTTCCAGAAATTGAAAATCGATTGTGCTAAACGAAAATCCCAAACATATATACTATAAATGATCATTGATTACATAAGTACTCCACCATGATTTTCTACGGGCATACGATCGCATTTCATCGAATCGGGGTGTGTGTGTGTGTAGGTGCGTGTGTGTGTGCGTGTGAGAGTGTGTGGGATGTGGGAGCGTGTGAGGGTGTTTTGTGAATTTTGGGGGTCGGACGTGGTGATCGTGGTTCTTTCGCATACGGGGGTCGCCAGAGTCTGTCTAGTTTACTTGTATTTCTCTCTTACATCTGTTATTATCTCATGTTACGCGTACATTACAGTTATTTGTGCTGGAGTAGCAGGTATTCATCTCTCGATCCTATAGGCTGCTAGTCAGGAGCAAAAAAATAATCTCGCTAGGTACGCGACCTGCTATGCGACTTCATTGATTTCCAACGAAGCAGCGCTTCATTACAAATTGGCGTAAATCATCATTTTGAAATCAAATCGTCGTAAATTCATCATTTTGAAATAAAATCCAGATGAAATTTGTATTCTGGACATAAAAAAAAGCGGCAGGATGTCCGCAAGTAGAATCTGATGTATCAGATAAGTTTAAACAAAACAAGCTAATTACAAACAGATATCGAACAAATTTTTTAAAAAAATTAGCTACATATAAGCAAAAAAACATCAATGCAATTTTGGAACGTTGCTACGAACGAAAAAACAAATATCAAATCTACCACAGGACATATGTGTGACAATGTATGACACAATATGAAAAACACACCGCAAACCTACTCTATATCATATGTCATGCAATTACTGCGAAATATCATAATATATAGTTTGTTTCTAAGAAAAAAAAGTTATTTCTACTACTCAAATCGTTCTAGTTTTATTTTTCATCGATTGTTATAAGGTTTTTGCAAATTGTTGTTGTTGGGGATTGTTGCAAACTTTTTTGTTGAAGGCATCAAGTCAAAAACCTCTAACTGCAAAGGTTTATATTTAAAAGCAGCACCCCAAACTTGACAACGAATATAGGACAGTTTCGGACAAACATAGGACGAATTAGGATAATAGTGGACAAATAGGACAATATAGGACATATAGGACAGTTGTGGACAGATATAGGACAAATATAGGACAATTTCGAATATAGCCCACTCTTTAAATTTTATTTTCCAGAAATTTTTCGGGCCACCCTCTCATTGATCTATTTGGACTAAAATGCTTGTTGGTCAAGTATAAAATCAGTCAAAAATGGTTGTTTTCAGCACCATTCGTCCAGATTACGAATTTCATCTAAAACTAGAATTTGTGACCTTAAATGCACATTTTTAAAAGTTAATATATTTAGAACAAAATCAAACGCTCTCTTTAAATTTTGGTATGTTTTAGGGACAGTCTGAACTTATATGACAAGTCGATCAAAAATGGTCTGGTTCAAATTTCGACGTTTTTAGGTCGTCTAAAACACGAATTTCCTCAGGAGGTTCGACTGATCCGCTACTCTACTTCAGCAAATTCATGAATTCTCTTTAGAAAGTCCTAAACTTGACTGGTTCTCCCCACCGATTTGACTAATTTCTCTAAAAATCAAGATGAATTAAATTTGAATGTTAAAATAATTGTGTTACTTCTACAAAAAAAAACGGCAATTTACCGTCCACCTTATCTGTATACACACAGTTTTGAGATGAAACTGATCAACAAAAGATAGGAAAAGAAAAGGAAAAAGGGACGAACGAATTTCTGTTAGAATTTTAATTTTTAATTATATCTAATATTTGCACTTTTATGTTTTGAGTGATGAAAATTAATGAATCGAGACTATAGTATACAAATTGTTATGTGCGAGTGGATTTTGTGTCAGGTGTTAATTTTGTATGGAAAAACTTTTGTTTTAAGGAGCTTTTGAATTATTTATTTTTATTAGATAATGTTTTATAAAATCTCTCTTGAGTGTAAAATTCTTTTTATTTATTTAAAAAAAAATGGGAAATTGGTATATATTGATTTGTGTTTGAAATATACGTAATTTATTTTAAATTATAACACTTTGTGAGCATTAGTTGCAATTGTTGGAAAACCGTTGCGGTTAGCGATGTGACTGTTCTTCTACATGTAACACATTTTATATTTAGTGACCTCATTTTTATGTCATGAAAATGTTTACCAGTAGTTGTCCAAATCACCGTAAATTGTTTGAAATTATTTTGATTTTGTTTGAATAATAACCAGCTAATTTCGAGATGAGGTTAGTTGACATTACTTTAATTACGGTAGGTAAAATTGTTGGTAAAATTAAAATTATTTCTGAGATAGATTATTTTTTTCATTTTGGTGTGGGGCGTTAAACCTTAAATTGCAAAGTCAATGAATTGATTATAACACGTATTATCAAAGGTGATACACTACAAAAGATTAAAAGGGAATAGATTATCACGACGGTTGTCGACATATCTCTCGTGTTAGAACATTTTACCAAAGCATAAACTGCAGTCTTAATGAGGCGGGAGGAGTTTAATTAAACAAGATCGAGTTTGAGTTTTGTTACTTTATAAAATACTCCAAAATTTAACTAACTTTTTAAGACCTTTCTCATCATCATATAACACCTAAAAGTATTTTTAAAGAATAAATGTATAAAAGGAGTTAACGTAAATTAAACCAATTGTTAACTATAACCTAAACTTTGAAGTCATATCCGGTAAGATCACCTTTTCCACACTAATGTCCCTTTTCCTCAGGATTGGCTGAATGAATTTTGTAAGATTCGTAAAAATTACAAATAATTATCTAACAGCCTAGCTTTATTATGTAAAAGTAAAAAAATATGCTGTAAGAGCAGAAAAATAGGACAGAACAGTTTGATCTGAAAGACCAAAATATTACAATATTGAGCCAAATTTGAAAACCCTACCTCCCTTTTTTCGCATTTCCCAACCTACGATTCTAAAAAATTAAAAAAAAAAGGCCATATGTCTGCCAGCCGGCCGTCACAGCCTACGAAAACTAGAAAACCTCGCTCGAGCGATTTAAAAAAAACAGGTTTCGTTAATGTCAAGAACTGAGAGAACGGGCGGCTCAATATCTGTATCAAAAAATCATTAAATTTGTCAAAAAAAGCAAATTTGAATATTTTTTGCTTAAAAATTGTTCATTTTACCTGATGATAAGCATTAACATTGAATGTGGAGAAATCTTGACGGTCAGCATCTGTATGTGTGACCAAGAGCAGAAAAAAAATCTTCTAGTGTTTCAAAAGAATGATTTGTATACATTTTGTTTCCCAATATTTAAAGAAACATAAACTGGGAAACATTTTGGATTAGAAACATTTGACATATAAAATTTATTTTTTGAATGACATTCACTGTAAGTGAAGTTAAGTGAATTAAGTTTTTGTCACTAATCACTAATAGACATTAACAGTTGTCAAATGTCAGAATGTTGCTGAAAAAAGAGGCATTTACACTAAATGGAGAAATTTTCTGGGAAATTTTCTGGAGTTACAGAAATAGTTGGGTTGGAAAATATCAGGTTGTATTCAAATTAATTAGATTGTTCGGATGAGGAAATTTATTTTTTTTGATCAAGATTGATCTTGTCTAAAAACTTGTTGCAACTCTTTAATTGTGACTGCGAGGCTATCAAGTGTTACGGTATCAGAAGAAGATTCACTTACTTGTTTGGTGACACTCTAAATTGTTCCAAAAAATCGTTGGTAATGTGAAATACCCAAATCTCTTCCCAAAATGATTTGTTTCTCAATCGGTTTTAGTTCCTGAGCAAGAAAGATTCCACGTTTACGTTTTAGTTATAGAGTTTTCAATTGGCTGTCTGTGGGAAACATGGAGAAATGCACCAGTCAATTGTTTAAGCTTGTGGTGTTTTTCCTCTCACAGCTGTAGTTCCTCCCAGTTTCTCAATCCTACGCGTTTTTGAAAGGCTCATTCAATTAACTACTGGAGTTTTAAGTTTTTTGAACTCGGACGGTTGCGTGTTCATAAAACGTCGGGGTCACCAATTTAGTTACCCTGGATATACTATTTGGTGCCCCAGCATTCACTCAATATGAATGGATATTAACGTAGTATACCAAATACAATAATAGTATATAATCTTTTGTATAATTAGTATAATTTAATTTGGTTTAACAAAATGTAGTAAGAGGTCTGGTAGACCGTTCAGGTCGTGCACGCAAACCACATTCAACCGCTGCTAACTCAATCTGGCGTGAATTCTGGTGACCAACCTTACTAACAAGAAATTGATTTAATTATTTAATTTAAAAAACTACGCGTGCCTACATCACCACCAAGGATCTCCATAAGGGAGATCTGCCATGTCACCACTTTCCCCTAAATATTTACAATAACAATTCATTTTCATTTTAATTTAGCTGTAGTAAAATTAACATTACCTTGCTCCTTTCGCAGCTTTTGTGGTTGAATCGCTTTCCCTTGAATCCTTTCTTTGTGGTTATTAATCCAAACAAGTTAAAAGTTTAATTAAAAAAATTCCTTTATTATCAACCTTTTGAATAGCGGTGGGTGCTTTTTCTTGTTGCCTTGATGGTCATTTTTATTATTCTTAACGGGGTATGTTTTCTGTTCTTTTAAACTTATTATTATTATAATTTTTTATTTTTTTTTTTGAAAACTTAAATCAGATTAAAACACTTATTTGATGTGATTTTCGTCCATCTAATTTTTATTTTTATTTAAAGCCAAAATTTCTTGATATTAAAAATTTTGGGAAGTTTCGCTTCTCAACCAAAAAAAACTCACGGATCTGCGCAACTAGCCAACTCCATATTTAAAAATAAAAATAAACTAAACCAAAAAAAAAAATAAACCAATTCAATAACTGCTCAATAACTAATTAACTCACTAAAAAAACCAATTCAGTAAAATTATCATAGCACGAGCCAAGAGAAAATTCGTCAGCCTAAATTTTCTTATACAATACCAATAAATAAACAATTTTTTTTCATTATTAGTTGAAAAAGTATAACAAGAATTTAATACTGGATTCCCGTGTCAAATGTACTTATGAGAAATAAAAAGTGTGTTGTACACAAAATAAGCTAAAAGATCGGAATATGTATAATTACAATTTCAAAGTACGCTATAGTATATTACTATAGGTGAAGAAGACGGATAAAGGAAATACATCTGATTAAGTAAATATTGCCCATTACAGGACAGGACGAAAGGAGGAAGTCCGTCTGACTTCAGTTGTCCTGTGAATCCCCCAAATCCCAAGAAAGACTCTCATGCTCTACCGACTGAACTATCCGGGCCAGACAAAAATTTAGGGCCGAGGACTAAATGAAGATAAGAAAACCAATATATACAAAAAGGGATTTTTCAGATAATAGTAAGCAGAGGCGTAGCTAGGGGGGAGCGGGGGGTAGGGGGGGCGGTCCGCCCACCCCAAAACGAGTGACACCCGAACGTAAAAAACTTAAACAAACCATCACAATGTTTTCAACGATAAATCACTTCGAAACGGTTTTGGGGTGACACCCAAATGTAAAAACTTAAACAAACCATCACATGTTTTCAACGACAAATCACTTCGAAACCGTTTTGGGGTGACACCCGAACGTAAACAACTTAAACAAACCATCACAATGTTTTCAACGATAAATCACTTCGAAGCCGTTTTGGGGTGACACCCGAACGTAAAAAACTTAAACAAACCATCACATGTTTTCAACGATAAATCACTTCGAAACCATTTCAACCAGGTTATCCATATAATTTTAATTTATAAATTGGGATAGCTTATAAATGTGTCATATTGGTTCAAAAAGGATCTATTCTACTTTTTAAAATTCTTGGGTTATTACGTAAAATAACATTTTAACAATATGTGCGTATTTCTTTTTTTTTAATCGAATCAACATGCTAGCGCATTGAATACAATCGCCACAATTACTCAATAGATTTGAATATTCCTATAGATACCATATTGACCGTTTCCTTTTACGGTACATTATTTAGTATACAAGAATGATTCTTTAACGACCAGGTCTGAAAACACATATGCTGAATAATGTATAGGAAAAGTGGTCTCCGTCGATAATGTGGCACCCTGTGTCGATAGGGTGTCACCCTTGAGTTACAATGTCTTTATTCCAAAATTATTTCTAAAATATCAGTTTAACTTTACTACCTAATATGTTTTGCATTTCAAACAAATTAATTGCAAACAATTAAGGAAACTAATAAACAATCAAATCACCGTGTTTGTAAATAATCTCAAAATAAATTTTTTTTCCTTAATAAGATAAAAATATTTAATAACATTGCATATTTCAATAAAGAAATGGTATTGCTTCGTATTACTTTGACAAAATAAAAAAATTTGAATTTATGTTAAACAAATCCATTTTTTAATTGTGATACAGAGAAGAAGATATGGGACTAAATGGACAAAATCTGGGATTAATTTTTATTTAGTCAATTGTGTGGATACGATTTCGGATCTTGGACATCTGTCCAATATGACGAACATAAGCATGAATTGTACCCATTGTACAAAACCTGAGCATCATTGGATTGTTGTCTGGATTTAATTAAAACGAACGTACAATAATTTGGAATTGTAATTTTATTTGATCTGAGTTATTCGTTTCACTGTTTGTAAATGGTAACATTTTGAACATTAATTTACATCATGTAAAAGTTTAGTTTAATACCAAGTATATATCATGCTATATTTTAATAGGATAATACCAAATATATAAACAAATATTCTATTCCTATTGTTTTATAAATAGAAGTATTCTGCAATTTTATGTCACAAATACTTTCCGGTCCATCCTTTAACCATTTTTTAAAATGAAAATATTTAAATTTTATTTATTACAATTTAATTGACATGAATATAAAAACGGAAAAACAATTTCAAATACAACAGAATTTACATACCAAAATAGTATGTATTGCATGGAACTTTTTGTTCAAAGGTCTCTATCTTCGACATTTACGGTTGATATGACGAAATGTGGATCGCTTTAAGTTTAGTCTATTATAAAGCTAAAAAAAGCATATATCTTTACGCTGGTATTTAATTCATCGTGCCGTATACATCTTTATATATATAATCTTATAGGTGATTACCAAAACAAAAAACTAAAACTATTACATATTATTATACTAAATTAGTGTTTTTTTTAAATCGTAAGAAATAATTAAATGTAAGTACCACTTGTTAACTAAAACAAAAGCAATGCAATTAACTTATTTAATATCATTTGTTTTAATGCTTTATATGAGGTAGTTTGTTGAACGTCTTTTTATGTTAGTACAAATCCAAAGACATGCTAAAAATTTCAGTTTACTTTTTAAACTAAGAAGGATTAATTAAACATCTAAACTAAAGCAAAATTAGATTACATTTTAGTGTTCCTAGGTCTTGATGGTTTTACAAGATATATTTCGTTTACGTTCTTGGCTATATTAGTAGAAGAGAATAGGTACGTTCGATTTGACTGAAACAACTTAAAAAACAACAACAATTGCATTCAATTTATCAGTTCAGTTGCTTCAGTCAAATCGAACATGGCTTATTTTAGTAGAAAAAACGAAATTTCAGGATACAAAGTATAGGTTTTTGGGCATATTATTATTATTGAGGATAAAGCTGACTTTAGTTTTTTCAATTCATTTTAATTGTAAGTTAGAATTTTATGATGCCAATTTTTGCAAACTTTTCATTTATTTTAATTTTATTGAAAAACGGTTTCGCGATTTTTAAAACAACCCAAAATGCAATAAAAAGTATAACCCTTTGCGTTAAAAAGCAATTGTTATAGAATTGCTTTGCATTAAGCAATTGATAGTACATATATCAAAACTAAAATTTTACTCAGCGTTCTTTGGATTACATAACTATCATATATTGAACATTTTAAAAAATTATCAGTAGTAATCATCCAAGGGCGGTGATAATTCGAAATAATGTTTTAAAAATTTCGAAAGCAAATACATATATTGATAATAGCACGAAGCCGTAGGCCGAGGGCCGATTAATACCACTTGCTGTAGGAATTTTCCAAAAAATTATGAGAATTTATCAACGAACGAGGGGAATTCGTTTAGAAATTTTTTTGCCATTTTTCATTTCTTTATATATTTTTTATGAATTATACGTTGGCCTACTGCCAACCATATCAGTTAATTATTTCAAAAATTATTTGGTAATTTTTAATATCCCAGTAGGCCAGAAGTATAATTATTTGTTATTAATATAATTCAAATGCTATTGGTGAAATTGAATGATGTCATTACATTGTAGAGAATTTAATTGGGTTAAATTAAAATAAAACTAAAGCAAAAAATTTTGTATTTTATTTATTAAAAAAAAAAATTAAAATATAAAAATATTTTGGTGTCCAAGTTGTTTTTATTTACTAATATAATAATTTATTTGAACTAAATTTATATAAAAAATCCTTGTAACATAAATGTAAAGCCTTCAAATTTTGTTTAAAAGTGGTGTAGTTATGATTGTTATTAACTAAATGGTTTGACTTTAAATTTAAAAATAGACTTTAAATTTTGATTATTTTTCTTCTTAGATTTTTAGACGATATTCCTTAAATCAGTCTTTAAAACATTTTCCGGTTTTCCAGATGTAAAATTTTTCAAAAGAATCACAATTAAATTTGTAAATTATTGAGCATGATTCTAATTGGATATTTAATTTTGGTTTCAATACTTTATATAAAATTCTAAAAGATGGATTTTATATTTATATATTTTTAAATGGTTCCTAATAATATTAAGCATATGATTTGTATATTCCATTTTATCAAATATTGTTTAATATAAGTTGTTGCAAGGAATTTTAAATAAATTAATTCTGGTAGTGTATTTAATCGTTAACACAGTGTACTTATTATGAAATAGTATCCTACAAATATATTTAGAATTATAGGTTTGCTGATACCTTCTATAATTAAAAGTATTTTCTTACGTCTAGCAAATATCCCAAAAAATAAATATGCCACGAGGAGTTCATACTTCTAAAAGAAAAAGCGGGTTCCAGCAGAGAAAGGCCAAACAGACTAAAATAGATGATGTTCGGAGCATATCTGGATCGATTTATAAATATGTTACAAAACCTGATGATAGCCAAAGCTCATCAAAAGAAACTGACTCTCACGTTAATGCAACGAAGGTTTCAGAGAATATTGGCTCATCTTCAGAAAGTAACAGCGACAACACAGAATGAATAATGACAACCCATGATGAAGACGAATCAGAAAAAAATACTGAAAATGATAGTGATAATGCTGCTAATGCTTCTAATATCGAAGACAGTATTTGTATGAGTGAATCACTTCAGGACTTAAGAGATGTATCACATTGGAATATACCCGTCTTTGATAATGTTCGCATTGAAATCATAAAAAAAGGAAGTGAACATTTTCAAAATAGAGAAGGGCCGTTTGCTACTGTATCTAGACCCGGGTTAGATACAAGAGGTAATGTTCGCCATCTTTCTAAAGAATGGTTTTATAAAGTGATGCCTAATGGAGAAAAAATTCTGCGGTCATGGATGGTTTATTCTCTTATAAATAATAGCCTGTACTGCTTCTGCTGTCGTATATTTGCTGTCACCAATAGTTGTAATATAAATTCAGCATTTACGACTGGATTTCAGAAGTGGTGGAAACTAAATCCCAAAGTAGCCGACAATGAAACTTCAAATGAACATCTGGAGAATTTTGAAAAGTGGAAAACTTTGGATATGAGGTTGAAATGTCATAAAACGATAGGAGACGCAGCCTTACAATTAATAGATAATGAAAAACAGAAGTGAAAACATCTTTTATCCAGATTATTGGATATGACTTTCTTTTTCTCAAACAAAACCTAGCATTTCGGGGACATGATGAAGGACAAAGTTCTTAAAATAAAGGAAATTTTTTAGAACTAGTCAATCTATTGTCAAAGTATGATGTAGTGTTAACAGAACACATTTTGAATTTGGAGCATGGCAAATCACCAAAAGTATCATATTTGTCACCAGATATACAAAATGAGTTCATAAATGTTTTAGCGAACCACGTAAAGTTTAAGCTTGTCAACGAAGCTAAAATTTTGGTTTTTAAATCAGCTAAATATTTTGGGATTATGTTTGATAGCACACCTGACATTTCACATATTGATCAAATGTCTGAAGTGATTCGTTATGTGAAAATTGATGGTAGAAAAGTGGAAGTCAAAGAAGTATTCCTTGGATTTTTTTCTTTATATGGAAAAAAAACGGCTGATTTAAGCGATGAAATTCTTAAAAACCTTAAAAATGATGCTTTAGAGGTTATGAATTGTCGTTCCCATCCCAACAAACAATTTCCAACCGTTGAGCCTAGCGGTTGCAAAAAACCGTCACAAGACTAGCATTTCACCGATCATTTTCAACTTTATTAGAAATTTTTGGGAATTTATCTATTACTTCTAAACGGTTGCTATTTTAGGGTTATGAAACCGTAAAAAAACTGAAATATCATATCGGTTGAAATGTGTTTGTGAAATAACGGTGGGTTAACCACCCATATAAACTATCAACATTTTGCGGTTAACTAACCGTTATTCGTTTAGAGTTTATAAGTCGTGGAATTTCGGTTAATAATAATATTGATTTTAACAGTTTTTTAATTACATAAATTTAACCTTTTTATTTTAGTTGTTTGTTATGGACTAACTAACGGTTTTTGGTTGGTAAAATTTAACTAAAATAATAAGTTTTTAAACATCAGTCAAGAAACTGCTAGCAAACTATCGCAATATAACTCTGTTAAATTCTTGGTTTGGAAACGGTTATTAATTCAATAGTTTAAAACCGCTCAAATGTCAAAATTTAATGATATACATAAAATAAAACAAATAATTTTTAATGTTAGCAGAATTCATAAAAAATTGCTATTTTACGCAGCGATTTGCGATTTTTTTTTTCTAGTGGAGAATTGAATGTTGTTTTCCATCATGCCTAAAAACAAAGAAAATAAGCATGGGTCATCTAATTTTCGGTGATCAACCAAACCATTTACGCGGGCTACAACATATTATCGAAAAGTGAAAGTGATTAAAAATGCTATCTTAAATAAAATTAAATTAACAACGAATCAAACTTTAATAGAAGAACCATATTGTGTTGTGAATGAAAATGAAAACTTGGCAGTAAATGCAAATCAAGCGCCAAATAATACAAATAGATCTTTAGATGATAATTCAGTACCATCATCTTCAACAACCAATTGCTGAAATGATATCTCTTCAACGTCAAATTAAAATTATGTCCAGGAGCAAACAAACTTTATGTGTCCAATAAAACAAATCAATCAAAAGCATAATTTCCCAGCAAGCTGTAAATGAGCTGTTAACAGTTTTAACGAATTTCGTTGTTGATGAATTGCCAAAGGATGCGAGAATGTTTTTATCTACACCGTCGATATCAGTCGTCAATATAACAAAAATGGGCTATGGAATGTATTAGCATTATGGGTTAAAAAGATGTTTAAAAACCATATTTAGTGATATTCAACAGCCATATGAGCTTTTGGTTTCATTTAACATCGATGGACTTCCACTTTACAAGAGTTCTTTAACAGAATTTTGGCCAATATTATTCAAATTTGTCAATATGCCAAATAGCAACCCCATGATAATTGGCATATATAGTGGTGTAAAAAAACCAGATCCACAAGAGTATTTGGGAGAATTTGTCAAAGAACTTGTTGACTGTCTGCAAAATGGCGTTGTTGTTTATCAGCCAAAAATTTCAATCAAAGTGAGATGCTTCATTTGTGATACACCGGCAAGAGCATTTGTTAAAGGTACTGTTTATTTTAATTCCCAAAATGGCTGCATGAAGTGTACTACAATCGGCGAATATTATAACCAAAGGCATCACATGAGTTTTCTCCGAATCGATTGCCCATTGAGAACTGATAAGAGCTTTCGTAATAGAGAAGATCCGGATCACCATAAATGTGGATCAATGCTTGAGGCACTGCCCATTGACATGGTTGAAGATTTTATAATTGCAGACTCGTTACATTTGCTAGATCTTGGTAAAAATATGTTTAATTTTTGATATTTATTTAACTAAAAGAGGTAAATTTTTTCAGGTGTAATGAAGATATGATTGGTAGGATGGACCCGCGGTAGTTTCAATTTTCGAACAAAATGGTCTGCAGTGCAGATTGTAGAAAACTCCAGGTTGCTTGTGAGCTATAATAAATATAGACCTACTGATATACATCGCGCAATAAGAGGTCTAGATTGCTTAAAGTTCTCGAAAGGGCTCGAGTTCAGTACATTATCTATCCGTACCGTACTATCTGCTTCTGAATCATCTTCATGAATGATTACAAGTGTAAATGACATTCTAAAAGCAACAAATTTGTTGTTAATTAAATATAAATATATAATATAAATTTAAAGACAATATCAAACCACCTTTATTTTTAAATTTGAGGATTTTGAAAAACTACAAACTGCACACTATTTGAATATTCTCACTTAAATTATGATATTTTACGTTTAACTTAGTTCAAACAAAACCTACGTTGTCAAAACGCATGACCTGATAACCGGTATTTTAAACCAAAAAAAATAAACAACAAAACAATAGTTAAAATCCATCATAGACCAAGAGCCCGCGACAGTTAGACCTTCGTTATTTTATAAAAGCTGAAAGTTTTTCTGCGCATACCCCCTACTCAGGTAGGAACGATTAGCAACATATGAAGTTTGGATAATGGTGGCTTTGGCAGAGAGCAGGTATCAAAGGGGCCTCCAAAGTTTCGTGAAAGTATAAAAGCTAATTTTTTTTATATATTCTTCGGGATAGTAGTAGAAGTCACGTCACCCATTGCCAGACACTTACTATCGTGGTAACCCCCTGCCAGACACCCTTAAACTTTAACAAATTGATAGTGTTTAAGGGTGTCTGGCAGGTGGTTACTACGATAGTAAGTGACTGGCAATGGGTGACGTTACTTCTAATACTACCCCGAAGAATATATAGAAAAATTACCTTTTATACTTTCACGAAACTTTGGATGGCCCTTTGTTACCTGCTCCCTGCCATGATTCAAACTTCATTTGTCGCTAATCGTTCCTACCTCAGTAGGAGGTATGCGCACAGAAACTTTCAGCTTTTATAAAATAACGTATATCTGGCTGTCGCTGGCTCTTAGTCTATGAGTTTATGAACGGTTTTTGGATGCCTTAAAATTGACTGTTCAAATGTTATGATTTATAAACCATATTCTTTTGTTAAAAAGAAAACAGTGAATAGCCGTAGTTAGTAGACGGTTTGTTTTGAGCTTAAGCAAACCAAGCGATAATTTTAGTTGAGCAACGGTTTTTCGTAGATTATAAACGAACCGATCGAAAACGAAAACTGGCATGACTGTGGCCATTTGTAAAATATGCAATGCTATTCACACGGTTCCAAAACCGCTCTAAAACGTAAAATCAAAACTGTATAATGAAAAAGTATTAATTTTTTTTTGGAATTGGCTTTTATATGTAGCGCACTATAATTTTTCGAGACATAAAGATAACTTTTACAATAAAATTTCATTCGCACATTATTTTTATACGTACAAATCCGCAACATGACGAAAATAATACTTCATAGATTCCTCATTAAAATTTTCTATTATTTAAATATTGGACTTAGATTTTAATTATACCTTAAAAATATATCACATCGAAAACAAAACGTTTACGAAAACATCGTTGCCAAACTGATAACAATTTGGACAAATCAAATGTCAAAGGAGTTAGTTAATAGATTACAAACCGCTTTTTAACTGTGGATCCACCGTTACAGAACCGTTTTAAGTTGACTTAAAACGGTTTTAATTATACAATAAATAAAATTTAAAGTAAATTTTGTCAAATGCAGAAACCGTCAGCAAACCATTTTAATCACCGTTTAAAGATTGACAATAAATTGTATTATAGTTTTTAGTGATACGCACAAGACGGTTCAATAACTGACGCACAAGGGTTTTTAGTACTGTTGGTTAACCATTATTTAACGTTCATACAATTGCTAATCCATACCCATTTATCGTTGTGGGATGGTTATAAACCCAATTTAGCGGTTTGTTATTTACCGTATAGTTGAAATCGGTCGATCAGATAACGGTTGCAGGACGGTTAATTGTTTGTTGGGATGGTTATGATAATGCAGCTGTTATGAGTGATATACATGGAGGAGTGCAAGCTATTATTAAAACAAAAAATAACAAAGCAGTTTTTGTGGGCTGCATAGATCATTCAATTAATTTATGTGGTCAACACTCATTTGCACAAAATGTAGCTTGTGTAACGTTTTTTGGAACAGTGAAGGCCATTTTTACATTTTTTTCTGCTTCGACTAGCCGCTGGGAAGTGCTTGTTAAACACAGCAAAACAACTGTTAAAAGACTCTCAACAACTCGTTGGAGTGCTCATTATGCTGCAGTAAAAGTATTGGCCGAAAATTTTGATGGGATTGTGGCTGCAATTGAGAAGCTAAGTGATCAACAAAAAAATGTAGACACTAGAGGCGCTGCACACAACCTTATGGATGCAGTGTGTGATTTTACGTTTCTTTGCTATCTTTTGTTTTGGAATGATGTTCTTAGGGAAATAAATTGTGCTCAGATTGGATAGCAAACCAAAGGCTTAAATATTGATCAATTAATTACAAAAATAGAGTCACTTCGTCTTTATATTGAAGAAAAACGAAATGACATTATAGAACAGGCAATAGATCTTGCTACGACGAAATCAGAGAGCTAAGACATTCCAATGAAAAGACGAATTCGTCGTAAAAACCGGTGAGATACTTTCCTAAAAGATTCATTTTCATACATCAATATGAAAGAATGTATAATAAAACAGTACTTTAATTATATATAACTTATTAATAATAATGCTCATTTGCATTAATTAAATAATTTGTATTAATTAAATAAAATTATAAATTACGTATATCGGCTTTTTATTAATATTGACAGTTTTCATTCTTGGGGTGACACCACAATATCCGCCCCGGGTGTCACCCATGCTAGCTACGCCACTGATAGTAAGCCAATGAGAACTAAAGGAAAGATGATTTCTATTGACGCACGTCTTTGGGATGGTAAGTTTTACGTCGTTGGGAAATAAGGTCCTCCAGTTCGTATAAGGCGTTATCAGCCAACTGGATAATTTTAGCTTTAACAAATTTGGGGGATAATTTAGCGCTAAGCTTCTTTCCGGCGTCACTTAAAACGAAGTTTCGATGAAAGACAATGTCACCAGGGACAAAAGCACGCTACCAGGCAAAGGCTTTAGCGGTCAGCTCTTGAATTTGGGTGCTAATCTTTGATAAATGATCTGAATGATCAAGGGTTTCTCCACTCTCGTTTAGACAATTCAAGCGTCGGAGTAAAGAAAAGGACGTAACATGAGTGATCATGTGTTTCCCAAAGGAGGCATAATAGGGAAAACAACCTAATGTTTGATATACAGAACATCGAAGAGCACAAGCAATCTCACTAAGATGCACGTCCCACCGAGTATGGTCTTCGGCCAGGTACGCACGTAGTCCAGCAATGAAACTTTTGTTGACTCGCTTGGATGCTTTTTCTTGTGAAGAAAATAAAGCTATAAAGGTATGGTGAACCATAAACCTTGAAAGGAAGGTTTCAAACAATTAAAATTTAAACTTCGACCCATTATAAGAGACGATTGTTGCGGAACACATTGGTTTGTAGCAGCTTACCGATAGGATCGGCGGTAAGTTTCCGTAAAAGAAAAAGAAACGGGAACACTGTGAGATGGACTAAGACAATCAAAATTGCTAAATGACCGGACTTAATTCGGGAGTGAGGACCGATAATATCAATATATAACCATTGGCCGAGTCTTTAAGATTTAAGTGACGTCACCATAGAAGCGCGATGCACTATGTTAGGTGCTTTGACAGTTTTATAGACGTCACATTTAGAGACATGGGGTTAAATTTGTGTGGCCATCCGAGGCCAAAAATAGAATCGACGTAGATGATATAGCGTTTTCGCAACACCACCACGTGCAAAAGTAGGAGGATCATGGACCTAGGAAATCAACTTGGTCGTTAGCTCCTCGGGAATTCACAACTTCCAAGTTTCACTTTACGGTGCCACATCGTTCGGGGAGAAATTAAGTTTTTATAAATAAGTCCCTCGGTAAATCGGGAAGAGAACCATTGCAGTCGGTGACTGTCTCTATCAATTTAAGGTTATTGTCACTGTTGAAAGCAGTGGATTTTAAATCAAGATTAATATTATCAATTTTGTCTTTGGTAACCGCATTGATGGAGAACATTCTCGAAAGAGAATCTGGAATCACGTTTAGCTTACCACGACGATGCTCAATCTCAGAGATGAATCTTTTCAGCTTCAAACTCCATCATGCCAGATGACCTGACAGATCTTTCTGCTGCATTAACAACTTTAGAGAAGTGTGATCAATAATAATCTTAAAAGAGTGATTCCCGACGTACGCAGAACTTGTTGATATCTAGGATAGCAGTAAGGCACTCCTTTTCGCTGACGGAGCAATCTTGTTGAGCTGAGCTCAGTTTCTTGGACATATATTGTAAAAGATGATTATTACCCTCTTTGTCCAACTTTATCAGTACACAGCCCACACCATCATTACTCGCGTCCCATTGTAGGATAAACGGCTCAGAATGCTTTGCATTCACCAGACCTGGTACCGAATTCAATGCTTTCTTTAACGATTCTCTTAACAAATCCAAAATTGATGCCGTTCGGCGAACACAGAAAAATACCGACGGTAGTAATCAGAAATATATAAAAATCTTCTAATCTGTTTCATCAAGGTTGGCACGGGAAACTAGCCTATTTTTTTTTTTTTTTTTTTTTAATAAAATGTGTTGTGTAATAGGGTTTAGAATATGTGTCACAACAACACATAAATACCTTTTAAGACCTAGGTCTAGACCTGGGTCCCACAACAACTGGCGTTCTGAGGTGTAGATTAACGCTTTTTTTAAACATCTGTGGGTTGAAGCCACCTGAGACTAAGTGTTCCGGCAAACTATTCCATTTGTACGCAGTTCGGACAAAGAAGTCTCTCTGCGATCTGCCAGTATGACAGCGAGGGATCTTTACCGTTTCACTGGTTGCGGCAGCCGATTGCCGAGTGGAACGAGGGTAAGAATAAGTCTGAGGCATGATGTCGCTGATTTCATCTGAGCACTGCTGATGACGATATTTGTAAAAAACAACGAGGTCAGCAACAGTGCGACGATGTTGTAGGGAATCAAGTTTTGATGTCAAAGTTCGATCACCTACAATTCGTATAGCTCGCTTTTGAACAGAGTCCAAGAGGGCCAAGATGGAAACAGAGGCAGCACCCCAAACTTGACAGCAGTACTCCATACAGGGACGAATATAGGACTTATAAACATGGAGCAATTGGTATGGAGTTTGGCGGCGGTTTTATCTTCATCGATTTTTAATACACCTCCACCTACTACGTATCCCAAGTATTTCATCTCCGGGATTAAGAAATTACTCTTCTCAACATTGATCGTCAAACAAGTATGTCTTAGACTTGTTGGGACTTCCTTCAATGCATCTAAATATACAAAGACACAGGACCGAAAGATACAAATGACTGACCAGATACGGTAAACGCAGTTTTCTCTCTAGACAATTTTTCTAGAGATATCTGCCTGAAGGCAGATCTTTTCTAAGGACTTTCAAATCTAAGCAGGATATAAAGTAGCCTTGAGGTAAACGACTTAGAGTTCCATCTATTTGTGGAAGGGGATATGCATCTTTCTTGGTGACAGTATTAACCTTACAGAAATCCAAACATAAACGGATTTTACCAGGTTTGGGTACCAGGACCACTGGAGAGCTCCAAGGACTGGAACTGTCTTCGATGACATTTTAACTTTTAAATAATTTATTTTTGGATTTACACTTTTAATTTTATTGTGATTACATAATAATGAATAAAATCTTCTTTTAACTTAACTTGTTCGATACAATAATTGTTTTTATTTGTTTGGAATACAAGAATTGTTGAGGTAAAACTTAACAAAAATCCTTGACAAAGCATTACTAAAAGGGACGGTCGATGAAATCATAACAATGAGAACATTGTGAAGTGATTTCTTCAATGTAATAGCAAGAAACGTTTTAAAAAATTAAATAGTGTTCGGTAAAGTAAGAAATTGATAGACTTTTTATCATCAACCAGTAACAATAAGTCATACAAAAATTTGTTTTCATGAATCTCTTTAGTAGGTCAAACAGATAAAAAAATATAACACTTTCACCAGTTGCCTTACTCTAGATACCATCGTATTTGTAACTGGCCACTTCTTTCTAAATTTTTAAATCAATATTTTTGAAACTTTAAAATCTTTATAAAAAAACTATTGTCCACAACACAACATTTATTTTGCAATTTCACATATATCAATTACAAAATAAATGAATTATAAGTCTGTTTTACATTACATACAATTGCTAGTAGTTTATTTTACTATAATGGTAGCAAAACCAGCAACTTTTGCCTCTATTTCCTAGAAAGAATAAACCAAAAAAAATCTATCTTTTTCGCTCAGCGCAATCAGCCAAATATCATAAGTTCATTTCCAAAAAAAAAACACAAAAATTCATTCTCATTTTTTTATTATTTGTTTAGTTCAAGAGAAGAAATAAATAGGGCAATGAATTTTCTATTAAAACGAAATGAAAATTTTAGAGATTTTCTTTCAATTGCGAGAGTTTGCGCTGTTATCAAATTTTCCTTTTTCAACTCAATCAGAACACTTCAAACAACAATAAAACCGCTCAGAAACATTATATTTCCCCTTCTAAGAGAGATTTGTAATTTTTCTTACAACTTTACAACACCAAAAAAAAATAATAGTACGAGATTTGAACTTTTTTTTTTAATTGTAACTTTTAAAAGCGCCATATTTGTCCTTGTTGGTTGTACTTTTAAATGAATCAGAAATAAAAGGATATAAGTTAAGGAGACAAACTAAAGAACTGAAATCTGAAGTTTTATTATGAAATTAAATAAAAAGTTCAATTGCTTTCGGTTAAGTTCTTAAGATAATAGCTAAAGAATTCGTACCAATAGTTATAAGAAAATCAAGTGAAATTGTGATATTATGATAAAAGTTATATGTGGATATAAAATTATTTTTATTTATTATCGATTTTTTTTTACCTTTTTATACGTGAACTCATATAACGGATAAAATAATATTTTTAAAATTAGTAATTAATTGATATATAATATAAAAAAGTTTTAGTAATGGTGTAAAATTAACTAATTTATTTAATTAATGTGTGACGGTTCGACAACTGGTTGCTTTTTCTCAAGTAGCAAAAAGGTAAAAACTAAAATAATTTTCTAGCAACAAATGATTTTCATAAAAATTTGAAAAATGGAAAATGACATTATTTTCCTTTTTTGTTGTAAAAATGTCAAATAAAAAAAAAAATACTCCTTTTCAATGAATGAAAATGATTATTCGGTCATTTGATATTACAGTTCAGTGAAATCACCCATCATTCTCGTATTATTAAGTTGGTTGTACAAAAATATATGTACACATTTTTCGTTCAAATTTTATAACGAATATTACTCAGACAAGGATTTTTCCATTTTAGGGGAAATAATATTTTTTTTTGTTTATTTTGTTATTAATTACCTTTGTGTGTGGAGGTGGATTTGTTTGTTTTTTCTTATATTATTGTATAGGATTGGAATCAATTTAGGTATAATTTAGGGTTAATTATTTTGATAATTAAACCTTAGAAATTTTAATTTATCTTTTTAATTATTACTTTTAACATATGTAATAGAATTTATAGTTAACAAAATTTATTGTTTTATATGTGGCTGGTGAACTTTACAGATAAAAAATGAGATATGACTGTTTCATATATGCTATTATCTGTTGAGATAATTATAAATATTGCAGATTTAATTACGAAATGGGGACAGATGAATATTAGTTTAATAACACTAGTATACAAATTTAATTTTAAATTGTTTTTGTCTTCCTGAATAAAACCCAAGTTTTTTTGTTAATTTTGAGCTGCTGAACATGAATATCATATTCATTTTGCTTAGATTAGCTCTTGTAATAGTTAGCTATTTTATAGTAATGAAACAAGTGCATATAGTAAACATAATATGCTAACATACATTTTGAGCTATATTTTGTAAAAATCAATCAAAGATACTGGAACTTACACTCGAAAAAGTTGGAAAACCACTAAAACTTCACATTTTTTTTATTTTTTCATATCCAAAGCCATAAATTTTAGTTTCCTGGAGCCTATAGTAAATTCAATTTCCTTTGTTTTAAGCTAAAAACACGAATATTGGTGCAGTTTGCACCAAGTTATTCAAATTTTCCCAAAAAAAAATCAAAACTCAAAATTGGATTCATATTTAGGGCTCCACACACGGTCAGTTTTGAATGACAACCAACGTGATTGACATTCATGACTGACTGTGTATCTGACTGATAATCAGTGACAGCCAAATTTTAAGACTGATGAAATTTTAAACCTGTTTGAGTTTTTATCATCAGTCAAGATTGATATTTATGATTAATCTTGTATGAGTCCCTTATGAGTTGTTATATAGTTTCTCAAATTAAAACTTTGAGCTATTTTGAGTTTTTTCTTATTCCATCCGAACTTACGTATTTTTCTTTTATAGTTGTGCCGTATCTTAAATTAGTGCATTTTGCTCCAAAAGATGAAAACACAATTTTATCGTTAGTGATTACTTGCTCACGATACGTGTAATGGAGACTGATTCGGTTGGTAAAAATACCAACAGAAAGCAACCGGAGGACTGTGCGCCTTGAGATTTTATATTTCAACTAGCGACAGTCATGTGGATACGAGAATTAACGTCCCCCAATCCAGCACAAATGAACTAGTATTAAAATTAAAATTAACGGACAAATTAAATATCTGATGACCCCAAAATCAAAGCAGGCAAGACCATCTCATTCACATAAAACATATTCCTTATTTATAAAAAAAAATATTAACAATTATATGAGTAACTCACCCCATGATTGTCACGGATCCCACTCCTTAGTTCAGCAGAATGTGTCATCTTGACTACCTTACTCAAAATGATAGACCGAGAGTTCTTGTTTCCACTTAAACAACAAACTGGCAAAAGACGAACTATAAGTGTTATTTAACGACACTGTCTTGGGCATAACTCTTGATAGTACTCCTTCTTTTAAACTCCACCCAGAGAATAAGTCAAAAAAACTTAAAACGAGAAACAATATACTTTACAAGCTGGCGAGATACTACTCCAGCTACCCTCCGCACAACTGCTTTAAGTCTGGTATACTCAGTGGCAGAGTTCAGAGCACTAGTCTGGTTTAATAGCACACTCATTAAAAAAGTTTACTCCCATCTGCATGCCACGATGCGTACTATAAGTGGTACCATCATGCCCACTCCATTACCTTGGCTCCCTCTGTTAAGCAATATCCCTCCACCTGCACTCAGGCGCTCGCGCTCATGCGTGACCATAAAAAGATAATCAACAACATCACGTTACCATCGCATGAACATTACGGTGACCATAATCTTTGCCGACTGAAGTCAAGAAAGCCTCCCTACAAAACTGCCAGCATCTTGCCTGGACTACATTAAACCGAATAACAACAAATCATGAACGTTGTGCTGACGTTTTCTACAAGTAGGGTATTTGAGATTCTCTTCAATGTGATTGTGGAGCTCCACAACAAACCATAAAATACATTGCAACTGTCCATTTGTCCAACTCTCCATCCATTTGGCAACTCCTGATACTCACTCGATATAAACATCTTTTGGTCAAATGTACTGCCCAATGTTCAAATATTTTACTTTTTACCTTTTAACTAAAATCTGCTCTTTTAATGTGCATTCGTGTTTTGTTTTAGCTAGATTTCATAGAAAATTCTACCTATTTTAAGTTTTACTGGTTTTATTTTGTTGTGTTTGTGTGTCACGATAAAAAACTATACGCTATATATAAAAAGAAGCGATAGCCCATGTCAATTAGTAATACGGGTTCCATTGTAAATACCAAGAAATGTTGGGTATGAATAACTAACAATTTATCTCTAGACTATAAAAATTTCCTGTTGATTTATTAAAAACCTTTGTTCATAGATGCTATGTTGATTGGAGTTAATGGTGTTACGATCCAAAATCAGTAATTGGCACAACTTGCTACCCCTCTCTAAGTGGTAATTTGGATTATAAATGGTTGGTTAATTTAATTACCTTCCAAGACCAGGATGTATAAGGTAGCTGAAATTGATACCACAGTGTTGTTCATAATATTCCTTTAAATAATAACTAATCTTCTTTTTATTCTAGTCGGCAAGATTAACGCTAGCAAAAAAAAGAAATACAAACAGCCGATATAATCTAGCTGTCATAATTTCCAGTTGTTTTAATTTTTATTAGTGGGGACATCCACACCTTCACACGTAGGTATACTGTAGGTAAATATATAAACCTATCCACTGTGAAAATGATTATGAAGCTGTTATAAAATATGACTATTATTATTTTTCATGGAGCCACGATGAAAGATCATTTTATCACGACACATAAATTTATGATAGTCAATTCCACGCAACTTGTCTTCCAAATCTCACGCAATTAAATCTGCACCAACAACATGTGTAGATAGGTCAAACTTAATGATGATTGCACAATTAACATTCAGCAAAATACGAGGCGCAAGTTGAAATTACTTCTAACAGCCATTGACATTGACTATCTGAAGGGTAATGTTTTGTGATACACTTACAAATTTCTTTAAGATAAAACCAAACATAAATGATTTCTAATTAGTAAACCTAATATTATAACGGCACAACAAAGATCCACTAGACTTGAAATTTAACTAAAACTTAAAGTATACTAAATAAACTTAACTAGTAGAAAATTTTTCTCTATTTTATTCCCTGTAACTAAACTAAAATTGAAAAAAAAAATATTATATTTGGTTTCAATCAAAAAAAAAAAACAAATGCAAAACCAACGTTCAAATCTCTCGTCAAATCATTGAACTGACTTATGTACAAAAATGTACATCCCACATATATCTTTCTCCGTTTTTTCCCCTTAAAAACTTCAAATCGTTGTATTGCCTTATGTATCCGATAGATCACATACATCAACGACAACCAGGGATCAGCAATCATGTATTAAAGTTTTCCTAAAAAAATATACCAACAATAATACAACTTTATCAAGAATCAGTCAAAGATTACTTGAAACAACCCTGATTTGCAAGAAACAATAATTATTCAAAACTTTTCGAAATACAAATCAGCTGATCACCAATGTAAAGTTTTATTGTCTTGTGAAAAGAGCTATACCATGTTGAAAACGAAATTGAATAGGAGGCGTGGCTTGTATAATTTGTCTACCTAAACCGTCTTCAGAGCGTTGGAGGGGCAATTTCACGAACGCTAAACGTTTTGATCTTTTTACAAATTTTATAAATGGAAAAGAAATTTAAACGTCAATAAAATTCAAACAAAACAATTAAAAAGGCAAACGAATAGTATATATTTGGCAAGCATACGATAAAATTCGATTATGTGGACTGTGTGTTGTGTGTGTCATTCATTTGTTATTGTTATTATATTTTTTTTATTCAGTCTCGTACTAAATACTATATGAGTTGGATGTGTCGATTTTAGATACTTAATTATTGAGTTTCTTAATTTTTTAAATCTATATTTTGAATTGTTTTAGCTATTTAACCGACTTAGAAAAAGATTAGGTTCTATGTTTCATTGTGGGCTTTTATGTATTTTAATTGTTAACCGATTTCTCAAAACCAGCTAGTTCGATTTGAATGATTTAAATTGTATTCTATTTGAGTTGATTTTGGGATGGTCCGATAATTTTCTATGACGTGAAAAATACAGTTTTACAGTATATTGGAAAAACTCTTATTTTTATGTATTTTAGCCGATTTCATCAAAACATTTTAATCTGTTTGGATAGTTTGAGTTGTATTATATTGCTATAGATTTTGAGGTGGTCGTATATAATTTTCTATGACAAAAAATATGCCGTTTTTTTAAAAGTTTATTTTTAAATAAAAATATTTGTGTTGATTAAATTTGTTTTGCCGTAAAGAGATTTGGTGTTGAGTTTAAAAAAAATTTTTGTCAACCATATCATCTATATAAATTTTTATAGATTTTAACATATAATTTGGTTAGTTATATAATAGAGCTAGCAAATGTTTTCCGTTGCTCCAAATTTCGATTTCAGGACCATAACGACAATTACCTCCATTTTATAGAAAAGTTTGTTGAAATAATCAAAACTCATAGCTTTAATTAGAAAATCTGAAAAACAACTCATATATAAATTAATTATGTGGCAGAATTTAAATTATTCTTGGTAAAAAATTTTGCTTTCCAAAATTTGAGCTATTGTTCGTTTTGAGAAAACTTGAAAAACTTGGTGCAAACTGCACCAATATCTATATTTTTTCAGCTCTAACAAATTAATGTTTTTTTTCAGTAATATATTGAATTTGTTTGTTTTGTAAAATATGAGATCCAAAAACCGGAAGAACATTTTTTTCACCGATAAAGTTGGTTCAAAAAATCAAGAGCTAACCTAAAAAACTCGTTGTGGCATTCGAGTAAATAATGACGATTTCTCAAGTTAGTAGTTATAAAAAACTTTTGTAGGCATACTTTAAATTTATCGAAATATTTTACATTCGTGGATAAAATAGAATTTTGTACTTTCATAGGATGTTGGAAATTCTTCACTCAGATAATGTCCTCCACTCACTACGCTCGTTCCGGGAAATTTCATCCTCGTGAAGAATTGCCTTCATTCTAAACTCAAACAAGAATCTACTATTACTTTTGACCTACGGGAGTGTAAGGACGGCGTACTCCAGTCCCTGCTATTGACATACGAATTAACGTGAGATATCATATATCACTGGCAATGGCAGCAAGATATCACTAGCAATGGTGATCTCTTAGGAATGCTGACGAATGAACTATATTCAGTCAACGGTAGTATCCTCGATCTTGGCTATCGAATATAACTGGATGATGGCAGGTTATTGCTTGATCATAGAGTCGAGCCTTAGCCTAAATCTGTATCTGGGGTTAATCATTAAGAAAGACATACCGTCACATGATCAAGAAATATTTCACTAGCTGGATTATTAACAATTTCGTTTAAATTTAGGATCGGTAAGAGAACGGGCAGGTAGCCATGTAACTGTTAAGCCAGTATATGAGTTTTATATTATTTTTGTTAATTTTTTAATGTAAAAAAATTTATTAATAACAAATAATTGTTGAAAACTGATTCTCGAGAACTCTTAAGAACTTATCAAGGTGCAATAGTTCGTGCAGATGCCATGAAGCACTTCAAAAAGTTCTATAGTAACTGCATAGATTATTTAGAAGATTGAACGATACATAACAATGATATAGAACATTTTATTTGGGTTACATTAAAACAAGAAATTAATTCGAATGATGTGCAAAAATTAGGCCTACCAACACGCAAATTTTACTTCGAAGACTTTGAAGGTACATCTTCGCAGCATCAGACGTAGGACTCTTTCTCCGGATTTCTATGAACATTTTTAATAACAAAGCGTAACCAAATAAAACGTTGTATTTTACAAATCTTTTTAAAAACGCTATTAACATAAACATTATTGAGGAAATAAAATGTATTTAATAATAATTAGTGTCACGGATATATTCCTACAACTATTTCTCAACAAGTGTGCAAGCATTTCTCGAAGTTTTAGATCATAACTGGTCAATAAACAATCAAAAATGTCCATCTGTTTGCCGGCTGTTTTTTTAAATATTTGCGGGGAAACTAAAAACAAATTAGCTATTTCAGTCTTCATCTTCATCATTCCAGTAAATATGCTGGCATATATTGTATTATCTGGAAAAGTGTAGAACAGCACTGATTTTAAAAATTCTTCTTATCAAGGATTTTTTGGACCTTCAGGAACATTCAACAGCACTAGCTCGTGCAATAACTCGAAAAATGAGAAAATTAGGGTCAAATTCCCACCCCAAAGCAGCCCAAAAAATAACAGTGATAAATATTTTTGCAAATTCAAAATTTCATCTGGGAGGCGACATCCCTTGGGGTCGCTCATTCGAAGCAGTGGTCCAAAAGCAAGTAAGGGTGGTTCTTCCCTAGAAGTGGAAGTGATTCAAAAAATTAATATTTCGCATAGGAAATCGTCTTTCAGTGATTTTCGGGGTAGGTGATAACAAATCCGAGGTCCAAAAGCAATTTAGGGTGTAGATTCCAAGCCCTCAAAACTACTCCTGTAAAACTAGGGGTTGTTTTGTGGGCTTTAAACCATCTTCACTAACTTTTAGACCTCAGATTCGTATGCAGCGAGATGAAATTTTACATTTTCAAAAAATGTTTATCACTACAATACAGTCACATGTACTGTTACTATTTTAGACTCCTCGAATTTTCTTATTTTGCTAGGTAATGCAGGCGTCAGTGCCGATGTTTGAAGTCTAATTAATTCAAGAAAAAAAGAATTTTTTAAAATTGTTGGTGTGCCACCACTTTTATAGGTTTTCCGGCTTATTAAGTGAGCTAACTATACTAAACCTTTCTCACAGACCCAAGTTTTGACAGATCGGAGTGAGACGTTTTAAACCCTTCACATTTTATAATCATTTTGAGGTGGTTTTTTTAATTAATGAAAAATTATGAATTCGGGTTCTAAAAAGTCATTCGGGATGAAGTATTATTATTAAAAAAATAAATTGATACGGAGACAGTTAAGGTTTGGGGATCAGTAAAAATAACAATAAATAACAAATAGTGAGAAATATTTCATCATTTTGAAACAAACCGTATTCCATACAATAATGTAATAAAAAATATGAAATACGCGTTGTCAATACATTATACTAATGCTGCGACTGAACGCGTTTTTTTCTACGGTTAAAAAAGTGTGGACATCAGAAAAATCGTAATTAAGACTAGAGTTGAGACTAGAGTATCTGATTTCTTGACTTTTTATGAATTTTCGAGAATCTCGATTTTGTCAACGATTGTGTTTCTCGAAAAAATTGCGAATAATTATTTGAATTTATCGAGATTCTCAAGAATTATTAAAAATCAATTTTAACAAGAAATGGATCCTTAAAAAATAATAAATCAACTAATTACACATGAATTTTTGAAATGAAAACTTCTTTAGCCACGTTATGCAATTTTGTATGAGGCAAAATTTATATATTCGTGTTACCATTTTTTATATGCATTTTTGAAGAACAAGAAAATATTTTTTTAAAATATGGAATACATCTATCATTTATTCACGTTTCAATTTGCTATGTGGATATCGCGTTCGACTGATGTTCTGTAGGTCGTGTGTTCAATTCCTGGTGTGGTACATATTTTGTTATTGTTTTTTGTTTTAATTTTAATTAAATACCATTAAAATTATTTTTTTTTATTCATGAATTCATAAAAATAATAAAAATTTATTTTTACGAATCTTAAAAAATTGATCTGTTACGCAGTTTTTTAAAGTTATATTGCTACTGTCTTTTGGAATTTGCATTTGAGTCATCATGTTAAATAAATATTGAATATATATAAAATTGAAAGTATGTCTGTTTGTCCTTTATGCATTAATACATTAATCATCATGAAAATTTGGGAAGTTGTTGCTTCTTATTTAACTATCGCTTTAAACGGTAGTTTGCTTTGATCAATGTTTTTTTTGTTGAACATAATTTTATTGAAATTAAAAATAACGTAAGATAGTATGACCTGAAACAATTTCATTTGTAAATCAAAATTATATGTATTGGAATTCAACACATGTTACAAATTTTATCATCTTCACCAAATATGTTGTTGGTTTGGAATTGTATGTAATACATGTTTTTAAAATTAAGTGAAGACTTAATACTTGTAACTTGAAACTTGATAACATCGGTTATATCGATTTAACGCTCACAATTACGTGACGCAAATCGCATAAATTCTATACAAAGGAGCATAGCTTATGCATGATTAAACATGAATGGCAATCATGATAAATAAAATAATTAAAAATGGTGGCACTAAGCCGATAGTGATTTGCAAACGGAAACAATGCAGATTAATACTAATGAATCTACTTAGCTTTCCGTAGGAAGATTTGTAAAATTTAAAATTGTTGATCTATGGGTGTGACAACCACGAGTACTTTAGTCCCTGCTATTGGCATATGAGTTATCTTGAGATATTGTATACCACTGGCAATAGCAGTGCAATCTCATTAGCCAAAGCTATATCTTAGGGGTGCTGGCGGCTGAAGTATTTTCCATCAACTATACCATCCCTTACTCTAAGTAATGGAATATTCTTAATTAATAATTTCCAGATAAATAAACATTTCTTTTATATTCATTGCATATAAGTTTTATCAAAATTAGAGGGTTTCTTAGAAGTTTCAAATTGATAGTGATCTTAAAAGTAGCTTAAAATATATTAATTTCCACGGCTAGTGAGAGGTAGAGTATTTCAAATAAAAATTTAAAGGCTTCATATTTCTGAATTAATTTTCCGAAGAGATTCGAATCGAAATTTTAGGATTCCCTCAGCAGATAATAATGAGGCATCCTGATGGTTGAGAGCGTTTATTGATTTTGTGTCTATTTGGATGGCACTCAAAATATTTAAAACAACTGCATCAACTTTATTCTTATTCCATATATAATTCAAGTTGGGATAATTTAATGTTTTTACAACTGCTACTTTGACTCGCAAAAACTGGTCAGTCACGGTTTTAATAGAATTCTATCTGCAGTCCTGGAGTTATTGCAAATTGTTTCTGTCCTCAAGTTGTTTTGCAGTGTACCAGGGTGGTTCGTGGTCTACAACAGTCATCTAGAAGTTCATTTTGTTGTATAATTGAATAGAATTTATGTTGGTTTGTTAAATTTTGAGATTCTGGACCATATTTCTCGAGAAATGAGAATCTCGAAAATGTGTAAATAGTTCCTCGAGATTTGATAGTTCAAGATAACAAATCTTTCTTGAGCGTCTCGATACCGGATTGTTTGATCAGAAACTCTTCTTGAGAATTTAAAAGACCATTTTATGTCTGAAATATAATTTAACAAATTTTTGTGGAATATTTCATGACCTTTTCAACAACAATAATAGCCCCTAAAAAATTTTTTTTAAAAATTTACGCAAAGAAGAAATATTCCGAAGAATTAAATAATACTATACACATTTTTTTTTATTTTTTATATTTGTAAGTTGCATTTCTCTTGAAATTAAAAAAATATATTACAATATAATTTTTTCGTCCTATGAAAATGTTTGTTGCTTCATATAGACATACCCCACCCAATGTTGCAATATTGCTACGATTCTACAGAATCGATAAACGTGAACAAACGTGAATCTTCGAGTTTTAACACTTTGTATTTTATGTCCGTTCGACCTTACAGCCTTAGTAAATTATTTTGATGAAGCTTTGGTAAAATGTATGGATTTGTAACCAAGAAGCTGAATAGTTTCTTGGTTACATTACCCAAAGTAATGTTGATCAATTCTTTATCACTAGTCAGAGTGTTTTCATAGCAGGACTGACGTCGAAATGTATTCAGTCAATGATAGCACATCAATTCTAGCTGTGGAATATTCATTGAGGATGGCACGCTATTGCTTACTCAAAGAAACGAGTCTTCATATAAATCAATATCTGAGTTTTATTCGAGGGCTTTAAAGGACTATATAAGAATTCAACATCTAGAATTTAATTGAAGAAAACATTCCGTCACGTGATCAAGAATTATGCTACTAGCTGGATTATTGACAACCCGATATTAGTTTTGTTGCTGCAAATTTTTAAATTAAATTTGCTCTTTTACCTCTTATTTTGTTTTTATTTTCTCTATCATATTGGTCTATGTCATATTTTATATGTGATAGGATATATTCTTCAGTTATCCATCAGTTAACATAAAATATATGTGTACCTTAGAACTCATGTTTTTCTAGGTCCTTCGCTTTAAAAGGTTATGATGTGTTGTTGTGATTGTTATTCCAACTACATAACAGATTTAATTTTAAAAAAATTGGGTTGGAAAATATCAGGTTGGATCATATTCTATGTCGTTTTTTTTTAAAGTTGTAATTATCAAAAGGAGCAATTACGCTAATGGAACAGGTTTTCTGAACCAGTAGGAGGTGGAAAAATAAAAACTCGTGTCAGTTGTAATTATTGAATAAAAATCATTTAACCCTTTGAAGAAGTTTTCTGGAATAATAGAAAATATTAGGAATTGATAGATAATAGATCGTTTGATTTTGAAACGTTGAAATTGTTATACGCTATAATCTATATGAAGATGTTTTTCTATATGAAGAGGTAAATTTCTATCCCAAGATAAAATACTTCTACTTTTACAAAGAGCTTTATGTTGAGTGTACATTACTGACTAAAACTAAAAACAATGTTCTTATAAAAGTAGTCTGTCGAAAGTTCTATAAGACCCCTTAACACAAACCGAAGTCTTGATATCTCAGAGCCCTGAGATTTCAGTCCCTTCATATTTTTAACTTATGGAGACAAAAATTGATCTACAATATTCATCAATTAAATCAACTTTTGAAACACAAAAAGAACTTAAGATTTAATTAACCTAATTGCATATCATTAATATTAAGTAATCAGATAACATAATTTTTTTAGAGTTTAAAATTGATCGTAATTGCTTCATCTTACCGTTTCTATAACCCTTTTATTTGTTTTATTAATCATAATTCAAAGGGTTATAAACTCATTTTTATCAATAAAATGAAAATTTTATAAAATCAGAACCAAAATCAGCATATATTGATTTTTTACCTTTTCGCTTAGGTAACCTTTATAATACTTAAATAATAAGCTAAGAAAATATCTGTAAAGTGAAGAAATAAAATATTATCTATAAAAGAGTTAAATATATATTTAATAATAATAAGAGTTGGAACTCTATTCATTCAATATAATAATAATAAAACAATTAATTTAATAGAGTGAAATAAACGAAAGAATGCTTATGGGTATAGACATTTAGACATAACTCAGTGTATATGAATGTATCAAACACAAACAATAAAATAAAAAATTCTTGTTCATTGTTATCAAGAATAAAAATCACAATTTTTCATGGCAATCGTACATACAAAATAATTTATACAGGTAGACTGAACATTAATAATACAGATTTAGGTGAAAAAAAATATTCATAATGAGTTTGTGTTGTATTTATATATTTTTATAGATATGTATATTAAATGGTTTGAGCCAAACAAAGTCGTTTAATACATTAAAATTTATTCATTTATTATATTTTCAACAAATTCGTAGAAACATAATAATAAATTATTGAAAAATCTCAACTAATATAATAAGTTCTTATCAACCCTGTTCGATACATCTTTTGTACCGGAAAGTTGTATTATCATGATGAAATTGCTACCTGTAATTCCAAGTCAAAATATTTCTCATCTTTCAAAAGTTTTTAACTGTTTTTCAATTTCACTAATTTTGCATTTGATTTCCCTACCATAAATCTGATTACATAATTAAAAAAAAAAATAAAACAAACTTTGTATATTTAAGTGAGCAAATTCACTCATTTTTTACAACTAAATTAAATTGATTAATCAAATTTACCTTAATTGTTTTTTTCATCAAGTAATAATAATTAGTTTAATCAAGAAACTCACAGTTGGATTAGTTGTTGCAAACATTTCCAAATAAAAAAAATTTTACCGCTTGTGATGAAGAGATTATACTCAGTGGGATATAAAGTGAAATTTTAATGTTTGTTGTAAACACAAATCTAATGAAACATAAATTTTGACATTATTTGAATAATTTATATACGTATTTTAGTTCAGAGAATAAAGACACAAAAATTGATCGACCTCGGCAAAATGACCTTTTGTTACGAACTCTTGTTAACGATATCCAAAAAAAGGTGATAATAAAATCTGCAGCTTAGAAAATTTCCTACAAAAATTAAACTCATTCCTCTCATCATCTGATAAAGCCATTTCCAACAAAGAAAGGTATAAACTGATTATTTTCCCTTTGATAACAATTCGATCGTAGCCTCATTCTTACGACTTCCTACAACTTATAGCATTTGCATACAACTCACAAAACGTTTTGTTAATTCCAAAAAATTTTATAAAAATAATGTAAAATTTTTTTTTCTATAGCTTAACATCAATCTATTTCTAGTGGATTTCATTAATATCCGAAATAATATTAAAACAAAGTTTGTATTATTTATCTTCATTATTTTTATGTTATATAATTATCGGTATTTCCTTTGATCCTTTTTATCCTCTAATATTTAAATTTTAATAACGGTTCCTATAATCCTGTCTGTTATTTATTTCTTTTCCTTTTTTTTTATTGTCAATTACCTTAGTTCCTAATCAGTAAATTTATAACAATAGTTTTGTTAAACTAAAAACAATAGAATAATAAAAAACATAAAAACAATAACATAATAAAAAATAAGAAATTAACACTGAATTGTTTATGATTAAGGATTGAAAGTATATAATCACATATCAATGGTTGTTCCGTGGAACACTAGACATCATCTACCCGCAAACACACGCATCACTTTTCTGCGTTTCATCCTGATCAACTTCGTCTTGATAAAGGCAACAAAAAACTGCCGAAACGTCGACCAATACAATCAAATAAATTGGATTTTTTTTAAATTATACAACATTTTTAATGAAGCCTAAGCTATCTAAACCTAACATCAACAAATTCTGCTATGGTTTTGTGCACTCTTTGGTAATGATTTAAAATCAATTCAACATCGGAAGGCGCCTTCGAAAAATAAATTCTAAACCACATCACATATATATATATATATATATATATATATATATATATATATATATATATATATATATATATATATATATATATATATATATATATATATATATATATATATATATATATATATATATATATATATATATATATATATATATATATATATATATATATATATATATATATATATATATATATATATATATATATATATATATATATATATATATATATATATATATATATATATATATATATATATATTCTCATTCTTCTCTTGTGTGTTGTGGGGGCAACATACAAATTGAAGTTATTCAGCCAAAATTAAAATAAATCAAAATCAAAAAATTAAATAAAATCAAAAAGAAAAATAAATATAAATCATAAAAAAAAAAATCTGTGAGTGAATAAAATCAAAACAATAAAAATTGTTTGTGTTAATTTTTAATTAATAAATATTAAAATAAAGGAAAACTGTTATATTTTGTGATGTTATAGTTGCATATAAATTGTCAGTAAAAGTGATTATTAAATTTTAGTTTATTATAAAATATCAAAAAAACTAAAAAACTAACTAAACAATGTCGTCTATGTGCTCTGTACCAAAAAAGTTGATAGAGAAAAAGGAAAATCTCTTTTTTGCTCTAAATGTAGTCACATGATACATGCAATATGTTCCAATAAAACTGATATTGAGATTGATCAGATTATAAAATCAAAATCTGCTTTTACTTGCACAGCCTGTGATGTTCCGTTTATTCAATTGCAACAACCAAGGATTGACCAAAGCTTTGAGGATTTAAAAAAGTTTATAAAAAAACAAAATGATGACGTCATAAATCGCATTGAAGAAATGAACAACGAATTAATGCACAAAATAAATATTCTATCTGACGAGAATAAAAAATTAAAATCAGAAAATAACTTTTTACTTGATCGTGTAAATTTTATGGAACAAAATAAATTGTATTCCTCTATCGAAATTAGCGGTTTACCTATAGAAAAAAATGATGATATGTATGAAATTGTAAAGCGGATAATGTCTACAGCATTCAATATAACAGCTGATAAAACTTCGATCGATTTATGTTTTAAAAAAATTATTACTGTCAGGGACGAAGGTAAACATGAAAAACATATGGCGATTCTTTACGTAAAATTTGTCACAAAGAATAAGAAGGATGAAATCATGAAGAGTTATTATGAAAAAAAACACATAACAGCTAACGATTGTGGATTCTCGGGCTCCAAGGAAAAAATATTTATCAATGATAGCCTAAGCTACCATCAACGCAAACTTTTAAAAGCAGCCAAACAAGCCAAAATCAAATGTGGATACAAATTCATCTGGGTCCGTGATGCCAAAATAATGATGAGGAAGTCCGAAGACAAAAACTGTAAAAAATAATACATAAAATCATTTCATGACCTTGAAAATTTATAAAATATTCTTTCTATTAAAGAAAAAATCTAATTAAATTAATGTTCAATATAAATGATATAAATTTTCAAGATTCAAATAAAAGTAATTTGTCTTTTGATTTTTCAGATTTTGGATTTGTTGCAAATGCAAATGATGATTCGTCCGATTTCTCAAAATTTTTTATTATACATCAAAATATTCAGAGTCTCAGATCAAATTGCGATGTTTTTATGGCTCAGTTTTCAACATTCAATAAACTTCCTCATATGATTTTTCTTAGTGAAGTATGGATAAATAGCGAAGAATTAAATCGGTATGAAATTCCTTATTATAAATTATTTGATGGCTGTAATAATAGTTATCGAGCTGGTGGTGTAATTGCTTATGTTAAGAACAATCTTAAATGTTGTGTGGAAAACCTTAATTTGGCTAGTTGTAATGTTATTAAAGTGGTGTTTAGAATCGGCGTTGATGAGTGGTGTATCTTTTGTATTCACAGACTACAATTTATTAATATAGATATTTTTGTAAATGAGTTAAATGCGTTGCTGGATAGTCATAAAACCTTAAATACTATTTTGATTGGTGATATGAACATAAACATTTTGAATCTGAATAACAATACTAGCAATAACTTATTCACTTTGTCTGCCCTTGGATATCAGTCCATTTTAACTAAACCTACAAGAATAGCTGGAACACATAGCTCGTGTATTGATCATATTTTTCTAAAAACAAACCCTAAATTTGAAAATTTAAACTTTTCATCGGATGCAATTGATCTGAATATCACGGATCACCATTTAACATCACTAAAACTCGATTTGAATATTCGAAATGATGACATCATTTTGTCTGTACCAAAGCCTATAATTGATTACCCTAAGCTAAACAGTTTGTTAATAAATGAAAACTGGGATTCGGTCTTTAATGAAAATAATATTAATGCTGCTTTCAATAACTTTATGGACATCCTAAGATCTAATATTGATCAAAGTACCACCATTAGTAGTAGTTCATGTCAAAAAAAGTATTTAATTAAACCCTGGATTGACCAAAAAAAGAAGATTAATCTAAAAAACAAACTAAGCATTTTAATTAAGAAGCATCCTAATAATTTGAATCTTAAGCGAAGGTTGAATAATTTAAAAAATTTAAAAAAGGAATGCGAACATAGCAAAACTATATATTACAAACATAAATTTCAAGCAAGAAAAGGGGATGGTAAATCTCAATGGGAACTAGTCAATGAAATAATCGGGGCTAAATCAAAATCGCATAAAAGTAATAAAATTTGTTCATATAGTTCTTCTCAAGTGTTGGATTCTCCGCAAGACATAGCTAACGAATTCAGTACATATTTTAATTCAATTGCAAATGACTTGAGAAAAAAAATTATACCTAATCTAAGCCCTCCTACTCACGTTATAAAAGATCAGCAAACAGAACAAAGTCTTTTCTTTTTCCCAATTACTAATGATGAAATATGTTACGCTGTGCGCTCGATGAAAAATAAACTTTCATGTGGTTATGATGGGCTTAATATAGTTATGGTAAAAAATATTATACATAGCATTTCAGAAATTCTTGTGTTCCTATTTAATAAAAGCCTTGCTGATGGTATTTTTCCCGAATGTCTGAAGATTGCCATTATACTTGCTCTTCATAAAAAGGATGATCCAAAATGTGTAAACAATTATCGACCAATTAGTTTGCTTTCAGTTTTTTCAAAAATATTGGAAAAATGCGTTAAAACTCGTTTACTTGCTTTTCTAGAGAAAATAAATTTTTTTTCAAGTTCGCAGTACGGATTTAGGCAGCATAAAAATACTGAAGATGCTTTGTTGCAATTTCTCAATTTAATTTTCGAAGGTTTAAATAACGGTAGATGTGTTGCAGGTTTATTTATAGATATTATGAAGGCATTTGATATGGTTGATATAGAGTTATTGCTAGAGAAAATGGATAGTATTGGCATTCGCGGTGTATGCAACAATTGGTTTCGAGCTTTCTTATATGAACGTGCAACGATTATTCAGTGGGATAAGACCTACAGTGACAAGAAATTTTTAAGTATTGGGGTTCCTCAAGGCTCTGTTTTGGGCCCTATCCTGTTTTTAGTTTATGTAAATTCTCTTTTTTCCCTGAATCTACATGGATTCCCTGTTGCATTCGCAGATGATACTGCTTTGGTGTATACTTCGTCGACAATTGATAGTCTATATGATCATGCAAATCAGGACTTAAAGGCATTAAGTATTTGGTTCAATGCGCACGGACTTATCCTTAGTGATAAATCAAGATTTATGTTTTTTAAGACATCTGGTTCTTACACTACTAGCTCGGATCTCATATACCATAGTAACTATCATTCTAGTGGGCATCTTTGCACTGAAGATTGCATAAAAATAACTGAAACTAAATTATTCAAGTATCTGGGGTTACAATTAGATAGTCAATTAAATTGGAAGTCGCATATTTCGAATATTCAAAAATACATGATATGTGCCGTTAGAAAAATGTATTTACTAAGAAAACTGTGCCCGAAACAGATAGTAAGGAATGTTTATTTTGCACTAGTGCAGTCGAAAATTGAATATGGCTTGAGTTGCTAGGGTGGTTGCTATTTCTCCAATTTAAGGTCAGTTTTTGTTGCTCAAAAATTTATAATCAGAGTTATGAATTTTAAGAATAGACTAGATCCTTCTGAGCCAATTTTCAAGTGTCTACGTATCCTACCTATTCGTAATCTGTATGTTTTCAAGGTGTTAAAGCTGTTCTTTCTTCGAAGTGGCAGTGAAAATATTAAATGTTCAAAGTATGAGCTGTGATTCAAAAAATGCATACAGCCTTTTTCAAACAAAGAACACTTCAGGAGATATTATTTGTCAACTGCACCAATGTTGTTTAACAAACTGCCTATGACAGTCAAATCTCAAGATTCCCTATCTAAAATTTATGTAAGCTAAAATCGTACCTCTTTGAAATATATAATGTTGAGCCACTCTTCAAAACAATTGTTTAAAAGTTTTTGTGAAGTTTGATGTATAATAATATCGGAAAGCTCATTTTCATTTCTGTATTTTCCCTTTCGTTTTTAATTTTTGCAATTTAACAATCGCGCGCATAATATTTTGCTTCGTCTCTTGATCCTTTTGCTTATTCCCTTTCAGAAAAATTTTATTATGTTTTAAATTTTGATTCTAGTTACATAGAGTTTTATTTACCTCAAAAAAGCCCCCCTATCATGCAAGTATTTAATCATATTCTTATTATCAACATTAATGGGATGATCAAAATTGTTTCAAATGAAACAGAGATCATCTCTCTTTTTTATTTTTTCATAAGTAAAAAATTAATTATTTCTAATAAATTTTCTTTGTTTCCATTTTTAGACAAACAAAGTCTTTTTACAAATTACTTTTATTCAAAATTTTTTATTTGCTATGATTATTGATATTGTTTGAAATTAGTTGTAGTTTTAAAATTAACTAAGCAGCTTTTCAAAGAAAAATGTATATATATATATAATGTAATTAACTATAAAAAAACAAATATTGATTTATTAATTTGAGTATGTTTCAAACACAAAACTGTAAATGTATGAGAAAATAAAATGAATTAAAATAAAAAAAAAAAATATATATATATATATATAAACGATATGAGATATAACCAAAACGAGCGGCACTCTCACGGTCGCATTTGTTGAGGTAGATCAAAAAAAAATGTTTGTACTTGTGTGTTCTAATAATACTTGTCCAAGATAGGTTTGTGAATCAGCAAAATCCGACAAGTGGTTAAGAAACTAGAGGCTTTTTTCTGAAAGAAATTGATTTTTTAAAACCGTTATAGCGGCCGTTTGGATACTAGAATTTCAAAAAAGTTAACAAATTTGGAATTTTTGAAATCTTTTTTATCAACTTGTTATAAAAATAGACCTCCGCAGCTAAAAGTTCCTGAGTGAACAGCTCCAACAAAAAAGTTTGCAAAAAAAAATTTTTTTTGTAAAAACCAGCACTCTCACGGTCGCATTTGTAGAGCCAGATCAAAACACCTTTTCTAAAAATGTGCGTTTTATTAATATCTTGGACAAGTTCGTTAATCAGCCCAATCCAACATATGGTTAAGAAACTAGAGTCTTTATACTAGAAAAAACTCTGTTTTTTAGATCCGTTATAACGGCCGTTTGGATTTCAGCATTTTTAAAAACTTCATAAATTTAGAATTTTTGAAATCTTTATTTCAGTTTATTTTAAAAAAAAGACCTCTGCAGTTGGAGGTTTCTGAGTGAGCGGCTCCAACAAAAAAGCTTGCAAAACACATAATGCGTTTGAATCAACCGGCACTCTCACGGCCGCATTTGTAGAGCCAGATCAAAAAACCTTCCGTAAACATGTGTGTTTTATTAATATCTTGGACAATTTCGTAAATCAGAAAAATCTGACACATGGTTAAATAACTACAGGCTTTATACTAGAAAAAAAATTGTTTTGTTAATCCGTTATAACGGCCGTTTGGATATTAATATTTTTAAAAACTTCATAAATTTAGAATCTGTGGAAACATTTTAATCCGTTTCTTATAAATATAAACCTATGCAGTTGGAGATTTTTGATTTGTTGGCTTCAACAAAAAAGTTTGCAACAATCCATAACTACAATTTCCAAAAACCTTATAACAGTCAATTGCAACCGTATAACAGTCAAAAAAATAAAAGATTTGAATAGAAGAAATAATTTTTTTTTTCTTAGAAATAAAACTATTTTGATATTTTGCAGCAATTGCACGACATATGATATAGAGTAGGTTTGTGTCATAAATTGTCATACACATGTTCTGTGGTAGATTTGATATTTGTTTGTTGCAAAATTGGATAGATATAATTTTGCTTGAAATTAGTTTGTTTTGTTTAAACCAGGGTTGTTAATATACATGTATAAAACGTTTTATACGTTACACGTATAATACGTAACGTATAAAACGTATAAAACGTATATAACGTATAAAACGTATAATATGATTTTGTTTTTGAAATTCATTCATAAAAAATTAAAAATACTTCTTACTTCAGATATTAATTATATTTTTAGTAAAAATATATATATTTTAGTAAAAATATAATTACGTAGTTATAAATTATTTATATATTTTATAATTTATAACAAAAACTATTTAAATTCTAGATGTTATTTGAATGTATATTTTTATACTTTATACGAAAGACTATGTTACTGTACATTAAACTGGTTAATAATTTTTAACTCACTAGATTTGACTAGGTTTTTTTGAGCACTTAAACTCAAGCAATCAAATTATTTTTGAATTTTTCAACACGTATACTATATGATTTTCTTTCATTTTGATTCCAACATTTACTTAATGGGAAACATTTTGGATTAGAAACATTTGGCTCATGAACTTAATTATTTGGCATCATGAAATGTTATTGAATATATAAAATATGGTTCAATCCAACTTCAGCTCCTCCCATCTAATAAGAACAGCTGGAAATATAATGTTGTTTCAGAATAAATGTCGTTTTTTCATAGCAGTTAAGGAAATTATTAGAGATTATTAGAGAGATGTTTTTAAAAAAATTTTGTTGTGTGAATCCAGGTTGCACCACTTCCAATTAATAGACACAGTTTGAAAATAACAGGTTCTTGCAGATCAAATCTTCTTTTTATACAAAAGTTGTAATAGTTAAAATAATATGTATTTACGTCAAACGAAAAAGTTTAGTGAGAAGATTATTGAGTAAATTCATTTTTGGTCATTGATGAATAATAGGTATGGTTGGAAATGTCAAATTATTGCAGACTTATACTAAGTTTACACCAGGATCTAATAGGTACATACTATACTTATTAGGTCGACTATGGTCGATGTAAACAGTTATCAAAAAAGTACGTACCAAATATTTGGTAGGATGATTTGCTACGTATCAAATTAGGTACGTAGCAAATAGGTATTATTTTTACGGTGTGAACTCTAAAATTAGGTATGACATTTAAAATAAAAATAAATCAGTTTATTTTGTAAATATATATTTATGTTTGATGTGATTTTTTTGCTAAAATTAAAAGTAAAATAAATTTTAGCATTAATATAATAAATGTTTTCAGTTTTTTATAAAAAATAAATATGGAAATTATTTTTTCCTAACCAAAAAATTAACAATGAAAAGGACGCGCTAAAAATTAAAATGGTATGACATTTAAATATTAATTAATTATTATTAACAATCACCGTTCACCTGTTTACATCACCGTATCAAATTTAAAAAGTATGATGGTGAAAATGGCTAACAAATTTGATACGTAGCAAATTAGATACTGGTGTAAACTTAGTATAAATTTGTTTTGAAAATAAATAATTATATTTTGAAAAGAAGCATTTACGTTAAATGTGGAAGTTTTCTGAACTAATAGGAATAGTTGGGTAAGAAATTATCATGCCGACGCTATATTTTCTAAAGCAACTGTTCCTATTAGTCCCGAAGTCTAGGCTTTATATATATTAAATATCACGAGTACGATACGAGATAACGCCCGCGTTAATGTTATATAAATGCATTTTTATTTATTAATGATTTTACTTTTATACGGTATAAAACGTAAATAATTGTGTGTTTTATACTGTACGTTTTATACGTTTTATACGTACGTATAATACGTGTTTCATACGTTACCGTATTATACGTTACAACCCTGGTTTAAACTAATCTGATACATCAGATCTGCTGGCACACAAAACTGTCTGATCTCGAAATCTCCCTATTTCTAGCGGATATACGTGCCGCTTGGACTTTTTTAATATGAATTTTATACAAATCTTCGTCGCCATAATGGAAAATAAGAATAAAATCTCAATCATTGAAGCAGCTAAAATAATTTGTATGTAATGCAAGTTCAAGTTTTCGAAAATCGAAATTCAACTTAGTTATGTTTTATTTATTTTTAGTTTCAATATACTTTAAACTTTTAACTTTAATTTTTCTTTTTTTTTCTTTTAGGTAAGGAAAATTTAAAATAATTGAAACAACAAAAGGAGGAAAAGGATTAAAACTATTTATGCAACAAAATTAAGGAAATTTTGTTTGAAAACGTTAGGAAACGCAAAATTAAGATAAGTCTAAGTTGATGTTGCACTTTATTTTGACTTTAGGTATTTTATTGTTAAAAATATTATTATAATTATTAGAATTTGATGTAATTATAAGAACAAAAAATATGTGGAATATTTAAGATTAAACTTTTGATTTAATTTATTCTATTTAGTAATCTACACCACCAAACAAATGACACTATTTGTCCATTTTATACTCCAGCTTTCTCAATAAGTCACTATATTATAATTATTCGAACCGGCTCGATAATTTCTTAAAAACTTACCTAGAACCTAACCTAATTAGTTTGTTTAAATTTATATTTCTTTTATTACATTAACAAATTTTAGATTTCATAGGAAATGATTTCCTCAGTTAATTCAGTTTTTAAAAAATGCTTACAAAAAATCCTTAATGAGCAAAATTAAATTGTAATAGGATACTAATTACTTACATATTAACTGATAATGTCTCGATCGTTACGGGACAATACGAAAGCAAAGTACCCATTATAAAAATAGCATCTAACCCAAACTCAGAGAGAAAGGGTTTCAAAATTCAATATCAACCAAAAACTACGAGAAGAAGTTTCAAGTTAAAATTAAAGAGTATGGGTTTGTAAAGTGTTGGTATTAGGTGTGGCTCTCATGGAACACCTCAAAATAATGTAAGATGATCGTTGAATCTTAATATTTCAATTAAAGCTTAAACTTAATAATTTTCATTAGAGTTAAATTATTTCCTTTTAAAAAGACAAAGTAATGAAAATTTTTCATACGTTTTCAAGAGCAAATAAGCAGAGCAATGTTTAAACTTCAGAATGTAGATGCTAACATTTTGCGTTAGTACATATGTAAACAGTGTAGCAGTTATACTTTATTATAAAAATAAATAGAAACATACGATATCTATTTATCCAAGGGAATCAATTAATTTTAAACTATACATGGATGAACAGATTATGCGTGAGCTCTACTAAAGAAAAATCTCTAATAAAACAAGAAACGTTTAATTTACAAGACCATGATGGTCTAAAACAATTCAAAATAAACTAAAAAATTTAAAAATAGAATATAAAAATAAACATGTCTTAATTTGTTGATAGGTGTTTTGATGCTCCAGTAATAAGCCAAAAAGGTCCATTTATTCTTCACGTCTCGCATTACTTCTATACAGTATAAACATTTACAGCGACTTCTTGCAGTGCTTTACTTTTCACAAAAGCACTAATATTACTTCGTTCGATCATCCGTAATCGTGCTGATCTTTTCCTTTTTAACAAAATATGCGTCTTTTTATTATTTATCCACGAGCACGGTTGACAAGAAAACTATTAAATATGTCATGACGTAATTGAAAAACACAAATTTATTTTTTTTTACTTTTCTTATATTTAAATTTTTTTTTATTTTAATTCCTTCATTTTTTTTTTATTCTTTAGGCATTCTAACCAAACATAAAGGACACGAAACCTTATTAAAATTACTTTCATTTATAAACTTTTTTTTCTTTTAACTTGTAACATAGAGACAAGATTATATATTAAATTTTTAATAACTTAAGCACAACATTTATCTATATTTTTTCGATAAACTTGATGTTTTAATAAACTTGATGTAATTTAACCTGCGCAATAAAACTTTCCTTTACTTTACAATTCACATGCACAATAAAAAAAACATATAAGTTTTCTTTTTTCAAAATTTTTCTTTCTTTAATTTTTAAATTAAAAAACAACATTTTATTTACATAATATCAATTTTATTTTTACTTTTAATTATAACAACCACGACTTCTCATTTTTAAGTTCTAATCACTAACCACTCTACTCACAAACTGAAAAAAGTTTTCTATTTTTATTTTTAATTACTCTAAACAGGAGAGAAGAAGAGTTGATTGCATATATTCTAAACTCGTCGTGCATATTATTGTAAGAAATACATTTATAACGAAATCAGTTAACAGATTCTTTCATTTTTTCAAAAACATCCTTACTTGTATTCTGTTAATTGTAAAACAGGAACAAAAAATAGGGTCCACCATTTTATTAACAAATAATCATATCATATTATTAACAGGTTTATTGCACACATCAGTTGGCAAAAAAAAACAACTCACACATCGAAATGCTTCAGAAATTTAAAATGAGCATATATACTTTGAGTTTTCCTTCTTTTATGGTTTAATACAACAAAATTGCACGAAAAGAGAGTTCATATTATCATCTCTTTTGGCTTTGTTTTAATGAAGCAAAGAGATAATGACAGAAAACCAAAAAAATTTCGAAACGTTTGTAAAGAGAATGCAAGTATATAACAAAAACTATTATAACCTTGATGTTTCGACAGTGAGTCAAAAATTTATGTATACCGACTGATTGCTAAGAAAAATATTAATAAAAAAATGCAATGATGTATCATCATAGATAAAAAAATAAGAAAGTATGTGTTGCTCCGGAATTAGTCTTTATTGTTAGGTTTTAACTACAAAGAACTAATTCCTTTACTTAGAACTCAATTGGTTCTGTATCAGATTGTATATTGTTAAAAACGATACATGTTAGACATTACATAATTTGTGGGCATAACAACAGCAAATAATACAGTTCTTAGCTATTTGATGAAACTCGTGATCTAGACAACCGATGCGAAGAGGAGGGTTGGTAGAGTGCAGACTAGCTTATGGTAACAGGGAAAAGATATCACCTGTTCTTAGGTTTGTTGAGACTGGTGTTTACTCTACACCTTCAACAAGGTCTTATTGCAGATAGTATTTTACATTCTAAAAGATAAAAAGTTACAGTACATTTGTCATAATGTTTGTTGTCCATTACAGGATAAGACGAAAGGAGGAAGTCCGGCTCAATACAATCGCCCTAAGAGTTAAAAAAAATTAAAAAGTGTAATCGGAGTCGGAAAGGAGAGAAGCCAAAAATATATACCCAGAAATAAAAATCAAAGCAAAACTTGAGAAGGAAATATGAAAACAATTAGGATAATTGGTAATAGAATTATCGAACTGAATCTTAAACACAAAATTGAAAGAGCAACAAACAAATTTAACTAAAACATAATAAACATAAAAATTAAATTTTGGAAGAGTGATTCGGTTTTCGGTTAGCATTTTCCTTCTCACTGTTCCCTTTTCGCAGACCTTGGAAGTTAGACTACTTGAGCGTAACACTTGGTTGTCATGACTTCATTTTGAGCCCGTTAGCGTGGGAAAATAACCGTGGTGGGAAAACCTAGATGATAAACCCTCAGGGGTCAACAAGATCCAAGCCAGGTCACCTCAAAAAATTTTCTGAGCGTCAGAACCCACAAGGATCTTGCGTTTTGTCCACAGAACAAAATTCAATAAAAAAACCTCTAAACACAAATGTTGCCTGCGCGTCTGGATTTACAGGATATCTTGACCTCCGCCCACAGAACAACACGCAGACAAAACCAAACTCACACAAAACGAAAATGTTGTCTGCGTATCAGGACTTACAAGACATCTTGCCTTCCTCCCACATCACAACGTACAAATAACAAAAATTAACACAAATTAATTTATACAAAAATTAAAAACAAAGATTTTCAAATTCAAAAATTCAAACCAAATATCAAAGTTTCAAATAAACAAAACTAGATTTCAAAATATAGGACATGACCATAGGACCCAAGCTGGGTCATGCTAAGGCCGTTTATTTGTTGAGTGCACCAATTGCATAATACGCTGCAGAAGGCAGGAACTAAATATTAAGAAATATATAAAAATAATCTTTTTCAAATAAGCCAATTCGGAGGGAGAAAAAGAAAAACAAATTCCAAAATAATATATAAAAACCAATTTCGTTCAAGGTTAGCAGACATAAAACGACAAGAAAAAATGGTCCGAGAACGAACTAAGAACCAAAAAAAAACAAAACATGTCTAAAATAAGTTGATTTGATGTATAAACAAATTAAAAAACATTACCAAACTACTAAAAAATTAGACCCGAAAACCACCTTTTCTTATTAAAATTACGTTCACTTGACTCACAGACTTTTTTTTAGTGTTTTTGTTAATTCTTTTAATTAGGTTTTTTTCGTACTTTAGCAGTTCAACTGCAGTTCAAAAAAACTATTTTAAATTTACTAAAACTAAACTTCGAAATTCTAGAAAAAAAAATCCAACTTTTAAAAGAAATCTTTACCAAAATAAAAAAATTATAACAAACTTGAGTTGGAGCTTGGTAGTTGGACGCGGTAGCTGAAGTTTGGCAGTGGTAGAGCTGATACTAAACTCAAAATGTTAAAAAAAATGTAAAAAAATCTATAAAAAACTCAAAAACAATTAATATTTCATAATTAGAAAATTTATAAAATTTTTAAAATAACGCCAAATTCTCAAAATAAAATTTAAAAGTTGACAAAATGCAAAAAGTGTTTTAAAAGATAATCAAAAATTTTTAATACAAAGTATAGTACAGTACAGTACAGTATAGTACAGTACAAATTTCAAAATTTAAAAAATTTTCAAAAATAAAATTCAACTTAACCTAATTTCATAACAAAAATTCAAAAACATGCTGCTAATATATTATGTAAAATTATGGAGCCTTAGAATTACAAAAAAAAAATCTAAAAAATTTAAAAAGAAATTTCAAAATTTAAAAATAAATAGTTAAAAATTTTAAAATTTACAAAAAAATTTCAAAATATTTCAATTATTACAAATAATATTTAAAAATTATAAATTTACACAAAAATTTAAAATTTTACAAAAAAATAAATTCAAATTTTAAAAGTTTTTAAATTCTAAAAACAAAACATTAACAAAATTCAAAAAATATCAAAATTATCAAAATTACAAAAAAAAACTTAAAATTACCTAACCCTAATTACTAAAATTTCAAAAAATACAACAAAAATTTAAAATTACAGAAATTCAACAAAATTTAAAATTCTAAAAATTCAAAATATGCAACAAAGTTCTGAAAAGACAACAAGATAGAGTTGTGGCTGACAACTCAACGACTTCCAGAAAACCTACGTGGTTATCAAACAAAAATTTTTCTGACGGTCATTTAAGAGGTTGCTTCAGTGATGAAAACAGTCTGACAAGCTATTACATTTGGTCTAGCTAGGGCTCAGAGAATAGATAGTATATTAGTATCTACGAGAAAGAAGGCTACAGTACATTTTTCATAATGTTTGATGGCCATTATAGTATTTATTCTCAACACTGGGTATTCCAATGGAATCTTTAACTTGCCAGAGAAGGTGAGCAGGAAAATGATAGCCCTTGGCTTTCTGAGTCAGAGTTAGACCGCCTCTATCCTCTGATTATCCGTCGAGTTCACCGAAGCACTCTCCCAAAACCCCCTTTGCTTATTAAAATTACGTTCATTTGAATGTCACGGTTTAGTTTTATTGATTGTTAGGTGAGTGGATGCCAGAATGTGTAAGACATGACTCACAGACATTTTTCAGTGTTTAGTTAATTTTTTTTTTAGAATTTTTTTCGTACTAAAGCAGTTCTACTATTCCACGGCACCTATTTAAATGATTTTTTCGATTCGTTCCCCAATTTGTGGGATTATTTTTTTGTATATTGAACTTATAATTCATGTCTATCTAAATAGCTTTAATCTTAATAGAGCATGAGACTTTTTCTCCAGGTTTATGTTCGATACTCTATTCTCCAACACGTTGAGGTAAAAAAAGAAATATTAAACAAGAATGTGTTAGAATAATACGGATCTGAATTACTGTATATTACTGATCAGATTTACTGAATTGGTGGTTCATTACACATTTATTTCTGTATTTTGCAGGACGAATGTAGTCAACCGGCCTCCTCCATCCGTCCTGCCCTGTCAGTGAATGCGTAATATTTTCTCGTTGATTTCTTCCATTTTCAACCGAATCACGTAGAAATTACTTATGCATTCTGCAAAACACCATACTGATATTGACAACAGAGAGACTCGTTTTCGTTAGATTTAATTTCTTATGAATTCTAAAATTTTTTCTCACACATTTTACTTTGTATAAAACACATTTTATTTGTCTTAAAGTCTATTGTCCAATTTTACTTTTTTGAAAATTTTTCTATAAAAATGTCTAAGCCAACTAAAGTCATGATATTTTCCAAATAATTTTCATAGCTGCAATAATTTTAAAATGTATAAAAAAGTATTTCTTAAATCATGTACAACAAATTTATCATTACCAACCATTTAGATCAGATTAAAATGAAAACATATAACAAAACTGTTGAGAACTCTTGTAACAAATATCGTTACATGTTCTTTTTTACTGATTTTAAAGTGAAAGCTTCTTTATTCATTTCATATAAATTTTCGTTTGCTAAGTTTTTTTTCTATATGTTAAAAATACATTTTTTGAATTAAATTTCAAAAGTTATTTTTCAAAAATCAAAAAAGAAAGCTTTCAACTAATAAAATATATTTCATCCATTAAAATAAATTTATCTCGATATCTACGAGGATGGGTTGATAAGTTTCATAAAAAAAACCTTCACAGTAAAAAGGACAACCAAATTATCATTTACTACTGTGCAAAATAGTTCGTTAGCGTTAAGGAAAAAACAAATTAATGTTTGATTCTAGGTATAGATTTGAGAACTAATGTCAATTTCATTGCAACTTTTCTTCAAATTGTTATTTAGTCAATTCAAAATGAGTCAGCCAGTCTCACATATCATCTTCTTAGAAATCGACATAAAACATTTATTTAATTTGATTTTAAAAAGAAATAATTTTTTTTAAGTATAGAAAGTTGTAGAAGAAAAGAGGAAATTGAATAGAAAATGTTATGTCAATTGCACGTGCTCATTCACATATAAAAGTTATTGGTCGATTAAGGAAAATTTTTTTTTGTATCGAAGTTTCGTGTTTGATTTTTTTCAATTATTTTATTGTTATATAACTTGCTAGATTATAAGTTTCGTGTGCTGGAAAAATAATAAGAAAAATTAAGATGAGTTTTAAAAACTAAAATAGTAGTTCTAGGTTGTATTGCACTATGTGGGTCTATTGTTGGGGATAGTTTTGTTATTTGTTTAATTTGGTAAGTTTATTTGAGCTCCTTCTAGAAAAAGTTTAAAGAAATTTTCAAGTTCCATACTTTAAAAAAACAAAAATGGAACCCTTATGGTGTGACCTTGGCGTCCGTCTGAGTTTCTACATTATCAATTTTTTCACACGTCTTAAGTATGGACATAGATAAGTAGATAGTAATACAAAAGTTGTTTTTAAGCAATCGAGTTTGGCTTAGAAAAATTGAAAAAGTCTAAATATTTTAAAAATAAAATTTCCATGAAATTATGGACAGCTAGGTTTTTGAATTATTTGAGTTTCGATAACTACTGCAAAAATGAACTGATTCGAATTGGTCTTACTCTCAATTCAATAAATATTCCGGGTAAGTCCATTATTTATGGAAAAAGTTCCAGAAATTCTGATGAAATTTATTTCTTTTTTTTTAGTTTTTTTCTATTTAATTTTCTGCTTTGTCCCTTTTTCTTGTGACCTTTATTTTCGATTTGAAATGTTGAATAGGGGAAACTGTGGTCGAATGCAATTTTCGGAGTCAGGAAAGAGTTGTGGACGACAGTTCAATCACTTACAGAACCTAGGTGGTTATAAAAATTTAATTAAAAGGCTTTTGATAGGCTGAACAAACACAGAAGGTCTAGCTATGACTCTGAATGCCAAGGGCTAGCATCTTCTAACATGTGCACGAAAGACAATGAATCTATGTTATCGTCCACGGATATTCCCTTCAACAACATCCTAACGTTTCCGAGTTTCTGTTCCGCCAAGGACCAAAACCTAACCAAATATTCGAGGTGTGAGGTAGTATTGGTCGCCACAAATTTTTTTCAGAAAACACTAAAAACACTGAATAAAAATTGTTTTCCATAGAACAACCCTGTGTGTGTCCTGTGGTCATGTGGAAGATAACGGGGAAATGGATCGCCTGTCAGCCAGGCCGCTATGAATGACGTTCTTTCTACCCCTGCACCAACTTCTTTATTGTCAACACAAAGTGTTCCGGTGGTGTCATTGGCTTGCCAGGGAACAGTGAAAAGGAAAATACTAGTCCTTGGCTTTCTGAGTCAAAGCTAGACCACCTTTGTACTCTGGTCATCCATCGATTTCACCAGAGTACTCTTTCAAAACTTCTTTTTTTATTATTTTGGAGTTAACTTGATTTTTTTCTTTCGATTTTGTTATTTTTTTGGAATTAGCTCGATTATTCTACTGCCACATATACCAATGGTTTTCTGGTTTCCTTCTCAAGTGTTCTTAGATTTGTTTTTAGGTTTATTTTTTGGGCTTTTTTATTGTTCTTTTTATCTCTTTTTGTTTTTGCTTTGGCAATTTTTTTGTCTGGCCAGGCTAGTTCAGTCGCTAGAGCATGAAAGTCTTTCTCGGGGTTTGGGCTCGTACCTGACTCCGATTTCCTTTCTTAATTTTTTTTTTATTTTTAAGACTATTGTTTTCAGACGGGTATCCTCCTTTCGCCCTCTCATGTAATAGTCAAGATTTCTGTGTCAACAGTACTTCAATTTCCCATCTTCAAAAACAATTTAAGTTCTAAAATTCCAATAAAAGACTAAGTTCACAAATTTTCTGAATTCCAAAATAATTAAATTTCAAAATAATTAAAAAATTTAAGCAATACAAAATTAAAATAAACTGATATTCTAAAAACTTCAACAAAATTATTTAAATTTTCCAAAAAAAAATAAGGTAAAGTTGTGGCTGATCAAGAACCAAGGTGGTTATAAAAAAACTAAAGGGCTTTTAAGAAGTTGTTTAAGGATGACAATGGTCTGACAAGCCTGTACATGTGTTTTAACTATGACTTAGAGCGCTAAATGCTAGCATTTTCCATTCACGTGTCCCTTTACCAGCCCAATGTCAACACTATTCTTCGTGCTGCCTTGGATCATGGCTATTACACACAACGGCAGCCTAACAGGCTATGCTCTGAAAACTGGAAAAAAAGATAATGGAAAACATAAGACTGTAGAGTTTCCGTTCCGACGAAGACCCAGGGTCTAACGAAGCATTTGCTGGGTGGGATTGTATTGTAGGAAAAAACCAACAACCAACAAGATAGATCATCACTTGCTTGTTCCGTTCCTTCACCTGTCCCGACGGCCTCGACGAAATAAAAACCTTACTCCAACTCGAAGTTCGTGGGATCGTAAAGTCTCGATAAGCATTAGCTCGAAGGGCTAATACTCACACCTGCGGTAACCATAACTAAAAAAAATTAAAAAAAATGCTAAAAACCTTAATAAAAAATGTGGTTTTCAGAAGAATCAGGTTTGAATCTTAAGACCCAAACATGTTCGCTCTAGAGGTTTTGTTGGATGCCATTTTTAGCGGAAATGTGTATGAACAAAATCATTATATGTGTCGAACACAGCAAACTTGCAAATTTTTGCTTTGAAAGCAAAAGCCAAAAGGAAATCAATGCAAGACGATTAAAAAATTTTATTTCGTCCAAAATTTCGTTTTCAATAGAAAGAATTAATAAATCGTTTAAACGATCATTACTCTCATAGTATGCGACGATGAGTATATTTGACTATTGGTTACGGTTTGATAATTAGATGAAACAGAATTGAAAAAAGCTGAGCTGTTTCATCAAAAACTTTGTTGTAGTCTTTATTTTCAAAATATGTAACTAATGAATCAAACAGTTTTTTGTCACCGGGAGAGTTAAGAGGGACCGCTGTAACGGTAGAAAAAATAAGTGATGGCGTTTTTCTTATATTATACATTATATACTCAATATAGTTTTGACAAATTTTTATTGAAAAATATGAAATAGGAGTAAATTTATCAGGTTTGCAGAAAACTCCTAAACATAATTCTCCCTCCACGGTCCCATGAATTTCTCGAGAACGGGTTTTCAAAAAAAAAAAACAAAATCCAAGTTCATTATAATTTGTATTAATATAGTTTTCGCGTACGTGGCTGTTTTTTACTTTGATGTTTTACAAAATGGTGACCGATTCAAATCTTTTTTAATTTTAACGTTCATATTTTTTGTACACAAGCTATTGCTATTAGTAACGCGATTACATAGCTATTGTAATGAAGCGCTTCTTCGTGGCATAGCAACGAAGTGTCATAGCAGGTTGCGTACCTAGCGATATTTATTTATAGCCCCATACTAGCATCAACCCATGGGAACGAGTAAGAAATGCTGCTACTTCAACACAAACAACCAAAAGTACGCGAGAAACGTGATAAAAACGGCAAATAGAAAAGAAACAAGTGAATTAACTAGACTCTGGCGACCCCCGTACCCGAAAGAACCGCGATCACCACGTCCAACCCCTCCAATTCACACCCAACTCATGCGCTCCCACTCCACAAGCACTCACGCATCCTCACTCACAAACATACACTCACCCCATGCACGCATACAACCATGCATACGTCCATGCCCATTTAGCTAACACTAATATTAGGGACCACACCAAAGGCTATATTGAAGAAGTGTCTTAAAGTTAAAATTAGCCCTCAACGCAAATACGACAAATTAATGTAAATCCATAAAAATCGAATGAACCCACAGTATAACAAGACTTGAATTACAGCCAACCTCCAATATCATTGAATTTTCTTTTTAGTACTTTATTTCGCTGGCATTTACCAACCAAAATTTGGACAAATATATTTCTTCCTTAATACCAGGTGTGATTGGTAGTATTCTACTAGTGAGGTAATTATAATAAATACTATCCCAGGATACGGTGGTATCAACTCCTAGTGGATCGTAGTTACTAGGTACGTTGGCAAGTTGGCATTCATTATCCATGACCAATCAGGTGTGTTTAGTTAGATATGTGTATAACATCAATACTGTCGTTTGTGATATTACATCCACTGACGACTCTTCCTATATTTAATATGAAATTCAATATTCCATCCGAACTTTACTGAACGGTCTTGAATTCATACCCACTGTCCAGTTCAATGCTGGTGATACATTTTTTTGTTGAAATGTTATTTGAAATTGGTTTAAGAGTTTTTGTGAAGATTGACTCATTGATGAGATATTAGTTAGCTCAGTAATATAATTTAAGTAATATATCATTATCTACGTTAAAATCATTTATTATTAATAATCAATAAAAGAAAATAAATACGATAAAATTTCGTTTATGAACACTCACATGCACAACAAGTTAATAAATTAGGACGAGTACTAGAAATACCGTGACTGGCTTTTTTATTTCGGCTGTATCCAGAATAAAATTCCAGTTATATACACATATGCCCTTCAAGCCTGCAAGCGCACCAAAACACACTCACATACGCCTTCACACATCCATAAATAACTATATGAGCAATGCGTTACTCACCCCAAGGTTAGTCCAGTTCCATTAATAATTTATCATCAACACATTCCTCGTTATACAAGCTCAGCAACCAGGCAGGCGCCAAGGTTGGATAATAGTTGTAATAAAAGTTTTTGGAAGATGGCGGCAATGATGGATATTCCGGAAATAGTTCCAAATCGGTGACACTTCGGATTATCACAATGTATAAAAAAATTGCTATGCGCAAAGCTGGTTGGTGATAATAGTATATTTTTTGTACTACCGGAAATGTGTCGTAATATCCCGTAGTAGAAGGGCGACAACATATCACAAAAAAATGGTTGTACCGGAACTGCATCAAAATGATCGGCCCACCGGATGTAACCGTAGTATGCGTTCAGGGAATCAAGTTAGACCATACTCCAAAATGAATTTATTATCTGGATATAATCAATGGATCTTTTCACTATTAAAATTTCTGGCTATCACAAATGCAATCATGATTTTTTAGTATCCCGGTTTTTTGTGTATCCCTCATGGAAACGTTTGTAATCAATATATCAATTTTAAATATTTATTATAACCATCGGTATATAGTTCATTCAGCTAAATTTTACAATCAAAAACTAACAGCTAATAACAACTCGGCAAAATCTTTTCATTACTTATTTTGTTTATATTAACATGAATTTGAATCATTAAATTTTTCATTTGGTTAGCATTACACTAGTCAAGATACATCTACGTTAATATTATATCCACAATTTTATTTTTCACTAGCTTTAGACTAAATTCACTTTCCTTTAGAATAATTTAAATTATTTTTTTTTTGACTTACATTATTATTAGTTTTAATTTATATTAAATTAACAGAAAAAATCACGACAAAAATGCATAAAAAACATTTACCACACGGAGCTGTCAAAACAAACAACAGCTGATTTCTAAAAGTCACAATCGAATAAGAGAGTGACCGACAAGGTTATTAATTTCTTTTTCTTTTTACGACACAAAACATATAAATACTTATTTTTTTTTTTAATTTAGTAATTTAACTAATTTTTTTTTTAATTTACTAATAGAGACCGGCACAAACATATAATTTTTTTTCTAAATTGCACTAACAAATTGTACTAATAAAAAAATTGAACTAATTGAACTAAAAATTTTGCTACTTAGATTTTAATGAAAAAAAAACGTGAAATCAAAAATAGATTCCGTAATTTCTGATTTTCATGAGAATGATGATCAAAAAGCAACAAGAGCAATAAGAGAGCCTATATACGTCGATAGACATATTTATGGGAAAAAAAAAACGATTTTACATCTCAAATTAATAGACGCAATAAGCCTGTTTATAGAACTTTTACCTTCTATAAATAGGTGTACCAAAAGTGTCTTCACAAAAAAAAAAACAGAGACATCTATTATGAAATGAATTTAGGAAATTACATTTAGTAGTGTATCCACTAAGGAAATATTATCACCAACAGGGGTGGTTCGCTGCTTCATTGATGTTGCTGATCAACTACAAACAAGTGTCGATGTTAGTTTAATCAACAGGCATTAAAATTGAAAACTACAAACAATTTATAGTAGCATATTGATTGTAGTATTTATATGATATAGCGTAACTTATTTTAAGATAATCTTCCAGCAATTAAAGAATACAAATTGAATACAGGAACTACATTGGAAAATATTATTAATTGATAGACGATTGTGGGAAATCTATATGAAAATAGCGGAAGTACGAATACAAATTGAATAAAGGAAATTACATTGGAGAAATATTACACAACTATTTCAGGACAATAATTTTTTTTTTAATGGCAACCAAAGCAGATGATGATTTTGGATTGAGTATGCGAAACTATGTGTACAGGACAAAATGAAAACGACTAGGAAAATCTCTGTCAAGGCAAATCCGGTGTATGCTGGGCAGTGGTTCGAATTACAATTATGGAGCTTGAATTACCCGTCATAACATTATTGCAACGAAGAATAAATAAAAAAAATCTCGTGTTATCGATGCCAGTTTGAAAAAAGTCGTTTTGAGAAAATTTCATTTAAAAGAAAAAGCCACTGTGACGACAGAAAAAACAAGTGATTTTCAGGAATTTTTGATGAGGATAATTAAGGAATATGGGGATTGGGTTTTTATTTTATTCAGTATATGTTTAATAAGGTTTTCATAAATGTTGCTGAAAAATATTAAATAGGAACAAAGTTATCTCCTGCGATAGAAAGAGTAAGATAAAATTGAAAACCAGCTATATTCAATAAAATGACTTGTTGTCATTGCTTTGTTATCGTTACTGAAGGTTTCCTCAGCAAGGAATGATTTTGAAACATGAAAGTTTTAAATAACAAAAAGTTAAGCGTGAACTGATTGGTATCTAAGCGACCATGTCGTTCCATTTGTTCTATTGACGCTTCATGCAGTGAAATGCCTTACGATGAAAACTGCTTCAGCTGACGGTGTATATATTAGCCAATATCGTTTAATTTTTTTTATTATTTGGCGATTTTCTATTAAAATGAAACTCAATGAATTTTCGATCATATTTTCCTAAATTTTTTGTTGCATCTATGTTTCGACACGCAGGATGCCGATAAAAGACGACAATTTGAAATTACTTCGATATGATATTAAATGTTTTGACGATATATCTAATTCAGTTACCCTTTTGACGATATATTTAATACAGTTACTTTTCCTAATCCAAATATTTTGTAAAATTGTTTGATTGAATGCTATTGGCAAATACCTAGATCATTTGAATAAAAAAAAGGAGTCGTGTCCTTGAGTATTTGAAAAACTCACAACATTCATCAATATAACTTTCTGATTCACATCCAGTTTCGGAAACAAAGGTTTTTAATGGTAATGGCACCACAAGAGTGTAACTTCAGGAAAATCCGTTTTATTGTGATGTTTATCTTTTTCTATTGTCAAACGGGCAATAGATGATTTGCTATAGTTTTCATTTTACGTTCTCTGCTTGAAAAATGCTTGTTAATTTTAATTGTTTTGTTCTTTTTCTGCTTTTAATTTTCGCATTTCAGCACCACTTTCATATGTTCTATCCATACTTTTTTAAATAAGACTTTTATTTTCACTTCGAAAAAATCATTACTGATTAAATCAAAGCCCGTTTTACACATTAGTTATTATATGTCATAAATTTACATTACAGGTCAACAGAGGAATGGAAGGTGTATTTAAAGATATAACATTTCAAATTGATCGTTCGTTAAAATTTAAAAAATTAAAATATTTTATTTGAAAGTCTTAAAAAATAATTTGCACCAGGGCCTCTCAAATCGTTAATCCGCCACTGATGTAAGACAAGGAGCTTGATTATTGTATTATAAGTGTGTCAAAAAAAATTGTTATCTGTGTCGAAAGAAGTATTTTCATACATTTTATTACCCAATTTTTGGAGGAAATATTTTCAGAAACATTTTCGACTAGGAACATGTGTGTCAAAAATATAATTGTATCGATGACATGACAAATAAAAGGAAATGAAATATGGTTCGATCCAACTTCTGCTACTTTTAAATAATAGGAGTAGTTCTATTGTTCAAATAAAATGTCGTTTTTTAACAAAAGCTGTAATTATCAAGGAGAGGGTTTTGAAAAATTTTCTGAGTGAATTCAGTTTGTATTACTTCTAAATAATAGGAACAGTTGGAAAATATCTGCTAGTTACGTATAAAATAATATTTGTTTTTATTAAAGTTATAATTAATGAACAGAAGTATTTACGCGTAACGGAAGCTTGTTGCAAACAAAATATAAATTTTCCAAAACAAATAAATAACGTTCAAAAAGAGAATTTACGTAACTTCAATTCAGCGATCAACCTCGGAATGAAAGATAATAAGCTGAATTTTCGTATAAACCTTCATTTTTGCGTTCTAAAACTTGCCTGAAAAGTCTCATAAAATCTCGTGTCTGCGTCGTAAGTTATTCAAGGTAAAAAGTAACAAAAAACTGTTTTTTGCGATTATCTCGGTTTTTATTGCTCCAATGACGTTAACATGTGTGATAAAAATTGTCGGGCATAAAATTTGCAATATATTTTATTAGATACAATTTTTCATGTGCTCAGCCGTTTTTGCGATAGAAGGCGCTGAAGTAATTTTCTTTATTTCTTGACTCTGCTGCTATATCAGCTGTTTGGCCACAAAATAAACACAGTTTTTTTAAATCAAACACAACATTCCTTTTTACCGCTTTCTATCGCAAAAAGGTTGAGCTCATGAAATAATGTTTCTAATAAAATTGGTCGCAAATTTTATGCCCTACATTTTCTATAATAGATGTTAACATAATTGGAGCAACAGAAACCGAGATAATCGTGAAAAACCGTTTTTTTTACATTTGACCTTGAATAACTTACGATACAAACACGAGATTTTATGAGACTGTAGCGATTAATATATTTAAATCTAAATAATTAATCACTACAAACTTATATGATCAATTAATGTAAACGATCAATTAACGTAAACGATCACTTTACATTAATTCAATATACTTGAGACACGAACCGATTGAGTTTTGATAAAAGCTTAATCTCGTTCCACTAGTCGACGCTGTGCGGCTGATGCTATAAATTATTTAATTAATTTACTCGAAATTTAAAATCGTCAATTGAACGTCCTAAATAAAATTACATGTTTTTGTTGAAGTCAAATTATAAATCTAAAAATTAGCTTTTTCACTTTCTCGTGATATTCTAAAACGTGAACATCGCTCTCTTAAGTATTAATAATACATTTGTGTTATCGCATTGCATTTATTTAAAGGTTTTGTTAGTTAATCATACTGTGCATTTAATTGAAGTTAATTTTATTAATAGTGAATTATCATTTAATAAACTGTATAATTAAAAAGAAAAATATAAGCGAGTTTTAGTGTATGAACCAAGGAGTTCATCATTGGTGACGCCGATTACGGTTTTTACCGTTTACATTTTTTTACAAGCCTTGTAACTGGACAGCCTGATACATTATTGTATCAGGTTATTAGGTACGTATTTAAACTCTTCATAATACCTCAATATAGTTGTACTAAAACGTTTTTATTTTTGGGTGGTATAACAAACGTATGAAACTCTGGAAGTATTGCGTGTATGCGAGCGTCAATCACCATATTTAACGAAAACATAAAAAAATAGTACATCATAAAAACAGTATAACTAACAGCAATATCATCATATCATCATTGTTACAAATATATAAATATAACAGCAAAATATTACAGCGTAATATAACAACATAATCTAACAGTATGATACAACAGCATAATCATCAATCATCATAATCATATCAGCATATATTCATAAAGCCATTGATCAACATCAAAAACATTATAACTTTATATATATATATACCCAAATACCATATATGTATATGTGAAATATCAACTTTATATTAACAAATAACAACAATCATTAATACGGTTACTTCTAACAATCAAAACCAGTATCAAGAAATTAAAATTAAACAAGAAGCTAACATCACTGGAATCACATCACAGGATTTACAAGATAAATATTTCAAATTATTATTTAAAAAAAATTTTTCTATTTAAAGTAGCATTTACGTAACGTAACGTTTATCAATTATTTCTTTAAATTATTTTTGAAATCTAATCATTATTCTATATTTTTGGTTTTCATTTTTATTATTTTTTTCTTTTAATTTAAAATATAAATCGTTATATACTATACTATTACTATATTATCGATATTATTATACTATCGAATTATTTATATTTTTATATCTAACTGCAATCCGATAAACAAATCTATTCGCGAAGCAAATCTTAAACGAAAAATATCGCTTTTACATTATTCTAGGTTTTTTATTTTTTTTTCTTTAAAAAAAAAGAGAAAATTTTATTTTGCTTTATTTCGAAAGCTATTACTCGCGTTAACTCTCATATTTTTTATTCTTATATCTTTCTTAAATTTACTTTGACATCGACAAAAAATGTTGGACGACGAACAGATGGGCGCAGCTCAAAGTGTAAGGGACAACAAACCTTTAGAGCTCGGTGCCTCGTCCAGCATAAAGCTGCAACCTTTCTGGACACAACAGCCGGCCACTTGGTTTCGAGTGGCCGAGCAGACTTTTGAGTTTCAGAATATAAAGGTAGACAAGCAAAAGTATTTGCACTTGCTGCATTCTCTAACCCCCCAATTGTGTGACATGGTTTCGGACATTATGGATGTATTGCCTGAAACCAATAAATATGAAGCACTCAAACAAGCGCTGTTGGAACGGCTGGCACCATCAGACGAGCGGCGTCTAGAAGCGCTCCTGACAGGACAAGATCTCGGAGATCGAATACCATCCGAGGCTCTACGCCATATTAAAAAACTTGCGTGCAACAATTTCAGTGAAAAGCTGATACTATCACTTTGGGTACGTAGGATGCCAGAATTGATTAGAATAGCGTTGGCTGGTCAATCAGAATCAACCCCAGTTGAAACGATGGCGAAGATGGCCGACAAAATGTTCGAGACAATGTCTCTCAACACTGGAACAAATCAAATAACTGAGATTCGCCAATCTCGTTCATCAACACGTTCCACTCATGCTAGTCAACGACGGGGAACACCTGTAGCAAGCGCAACAATGGAAGAACGCCTATCAAGAGTTGAAAGACAACTCGAGCAGCTGACTCGATTTCGTCGATCGAACTCGAGGAGTAGGTTCAACTCAATGAACTCGAATTATCGCGGCAGCTCACCATCTCCATACCGACAACGGTCAAAATCTCGATCTGGCTCGAAAAACAAACTCGGTTCGTGTTACTACCACCGAACATTTGGAGCTGCAGCACGCAAGTGTAGATCTCCATGTTCACTTAGCCAGTCCACATCCACAGCTACCATGGATGTAGACCCAGCATTAAATCCAAAAAATGGTTAAAACCCGAAGTCGAGACGACCGTAACAGAGAGCAGTTACTCCAGTCGTCTGTTCGTTCACGACAAAGTGAACAACCAAACTTTTCTTATAGACACCGGAGCAGACCTCTCGGTGCTCCCCATAAAATATAATCGATCCATAACAAATATTCCAACATCAAACGATCTAGCCTTATCAGCTGCCAACGGCACGATAATCAATACCTACGGAACAAGGCTCCTACAGGTAGATATCGGCCTAAAACGAACATTCACACACGCTTTCGTACTAGCGCAAGTGAATCGTCCGATCATTGGTGCTGATTTTCTAAGTAAATTTGGTCTGCTTGTCGATCTTAAACGAAAACGGCTGATTGATTCAGCTACACAGCTGTCAATCAATGCCACAATGGCTAGTGTTGATACGCCAACACCCATCCATTATACGATCGACAACGATTACGGCCTGCTACTAAAGAAGTTTCCTTCCCTAACAGCAGAGCCGAACTACAATTTACCGGTCAAGCATAACGTGGTACATCACATTGTTACCACCGGGCATTTGCCTGTATCAAGACCACGCAGACTAGATCCAATTCGTCAAAAAGCTGCGTTTATGGAATTTCAACATATGGTTGAACTTGGAATTTGTCGCATTTCATCTTCCTCTGTATCTTGTCCGCTTCACATGGTTCGAAAGAAAGATCTCGACTGGAGACCATGTGGAGATTATCGCAGGTTAAACGCTGTCACTATTCCTGATCGCTATCCGATACCGCACATACAAAATTTTTCGATGAATTTGTATGGTTGCAAAATTTTTTCCAAAATTGACCTTGTTAGAGCCTATCATCTCATTCCTGTCGCGAATGAAGATATACACAAAACGGCTATCACAACTCCATTTGGCCTCTTCGAATTCACTCGAATGCCATTCGGTTTACGCAATGCCGCACAAACGTTTCAGCGTTTCATAAACGAAATCGTTCGAGATTTAGACTTCGTATTCGTCTACATCGACGATATATTAGTGGCATCAATAAATGAGGAACAACACAAACTCCATTTGGAACAACTCTTCCAGAAACTTAGCGAGTTTGGCGTTCACATAAAGAGTTCGAAATGCGTTTTTGGCGTAAACACTCTCGAATTCCTCAGCCACACGATAACACCTAATGGTATTCTGCCTTCTCAAGAACGAATTAATGCCATTACGGAATTTCCAGCACCAACATCAATCAAACGTATTCAGCAATTCGTCGGTATGATAAATTATTATCATAGATTCATACCGAAACTAGCTGAAACACTTGCCCCAATTCATACACACTTGGCCGCTTTACTAAAGAAGCCCAAGACTCCGAAAAATTTTACTTGGCCAAACGAATGTCAACTAGCATTCACCAAGTTAAAAACCGAATTGGGTAATATCACGTTATTAGTTCATCCACGTAACGATTCTGCATACAGTATCACTACGGATGCATCGAACATTGCTGTCGGAGCAGTGTTACAGCAACGTAATAATGATTGTTGGGAACCACTGGGATTTTTCTCAAAGAAACTTTCAGACGCTGAAACTAAATACTCTGCATTCGATCGAGAGCTACTCGCAATTTACCTAGCTATAAAACACTTCAGGTATTTTGTCGAAGGTCGTGAATTTACAATTTACACCGACCACAAGCCTCTCACACGCGCAATACAATCTAAAACGGAACGAAATCCACGGCAATCTCGCCATTTAGATTTTATTAGTCAATTTACTACCGATATCCAGCATGTGCAAGGTAAAGACAACACAGTCGCGGATGCATTATCTCGTGCATCCGACAACGAAACTGCATCAGTTGAGACTCACTTCAACTACGATGCTATCATCGCTGCACAAAAAGCAGACTTAGAACTTCAGAATTTATTTTCTGGTTCCGTATGTCACGCTAGTTCATCAATGAAACTAGAGCTTTTTAAACTGCCAGGATTCGAAATCGTCTGCGAAACATCAACGGGCAACAATCGCCCATACATCGCAGAACCATTACGCAAAACTGTCTTTAACACTTTACACAACTTGTCACATCCTGGTGTCAACGGTACACGTAAATTGATTACATCTAGATATTTTTGGCCCAGTATAAATAAAGATATTAATCACTGGACAAAATCTTGTTTATCTTGCCAACGCTCTAAGGTCCAACGGCACACAAAAAGTCCAACTGGACAATTCGAAATTCCACAGTCTCGTTTCGAACATATCCATATAGATATCGTAGGTCCGCTTCCTCCTTCTAATGGATATTCATATATTTTAACTTGCGTTGATCGATTCACTCGATGGCCAGAAGCTTTTACTATGTCTGATATGTCTGCGGCTACCATAGCCACGACATTTGTCAATAATTACGTATCACGATTCGGTGTTCCACTGCACATCACAACTGATCAGGGAACACAATTCGAGTCTAAACTTTTTTCTGAATTAACGAAACTTTTGGGCTCACATCGGATACGTACAACGGCCTACCATCCACAAGCGAACGGAATGGTAGAACGTTTTCATCGACAACTAAAAGCTGCACTTATGGCCAGAGGCAACACTACTCAGTGGAGCTCCGAAATACCAATCATTCTTCTTGGTATTCGAGCTACAGTGAAAGAAGATCTGAAGTGCTCACCCGCAGAACTTGTCTACGGACAAACACTGAAACTGCCCGGTGAGTTCTTCGTAGAAAATCCTCTTTCACAGCTGCCTACTCATGAAACAGTTATTGATCAACTTCGAAATACAATGCACAATCTGATTCCAACACCTACACGACAAAGTAAACAAAACGACATTTTTGTCCCAAAGTCGCTTGAAAACTGCGACTACGTTTTTGTTAGGGTCGATAGAACACGCACAGGCTTACAAACCCCATATGAAGGTCCTTACAAAATCATACGACGTCTCCGTAAACAATTCGTAATCGAGATCAAAGGCAAACAACAATCTGTCTCGATCGACAGATTGAAGCCAGCGTATGGTATTTTGTGTTCAGCTGATCGTTCACCAGCTTCTCGAACACACAAAGCTGTTCATTTCGAACAGACACATTAAACGGGGGGCTTTCATCTACGAGCGGGGTACTGTAGCGATTAATATATTTAAATCTAAATAATTAATCACTACAAACTTATATGATCAATTAATGTAAACGATCAATTAACGTAAACGATCACTTTACATTAATTCAATATACTTGAGACACGAACCGATTGAGTTTTGATAAAAGCTTAATCTCGTTCCACTAGTCGACGCTGTGCGGCTGATGCTATAAATTATTTAATTAATTTACTCGAAATTTAAAATCGTCAATTGAACGTCCTAAATAAAATTACATGTTTTTGTTGAAGTCAAATTATAAATCTAAAAATTAGCTTTTTCACTTTCTCGTGATATTCTAAAACGTGAACATCGCTCTCTTAAGTATTAATAATACATTTGTGTTATCGCATTGCATTTATTTAAAGGTTTTGTTAGTTAATCATACTGTGCATTTAATTGAAGTTAATTTTATTAATAGTGAATTATCATTTAATAAACTGTATAATTAAAAAGAAAAATATAAGCGAGTTTTAGTGTATGAACCAAGGAGTTCATCAAGACTTTTGAGGCAATTTTTAGAACGCCAAAATGAAAGTATATAAGAAAGTTCAGCTTATTATCTCTCATTCCGAGGTTGACCCCTTATTTATGCTAAAATGACTGGACTTTAAATGGATAGGTTTTCAAAGAAGTTTTCTTGATTCCTTCTTCATCGTTTTTTGTTGTTTTTTTTCACAAAAGTTGTAATTGTTGAAACGAAGTATTGGCACTAAAGAGTAAAGTTTTTTTGATTAATGTGAACAGTTGGGTTAGAAAATATCAGGTCTTGCCAGATTAAATTATTGAATAGAAGCATTTAAAGTAAATGAAAATGTATTCTAAAACGTTTTGTAGACTAATGTTCCTATGGGTTGGAAAAATATTAGGTCAGTTCATATCACAAATATTTTAATTATCGAAAAAAAGCAATTTAATGTTTTTTAAATATATTCAATTTAACTCATGTGATGGATATATTCTTGGGCAATATACTGATCAACCTATCTCTATTCTACAATCTAATTAGCAGATTAAATTTAAAACTGAGTTGAACGAAATAATTCTGTTTGATCAATAATAATTCAATACTTCAATATATTTGCTTATAGACCTAAGCGCAACTCTTCATTTCATTTTGTTTATACTTACAATATTAATTTAATTCTATTGAAAAGATCAAATTCGTAAATAATCCGCTTACAAGAAACTTAACATTGTCACTGACAATAGAAATCAATAAAATTTTATTATATTTTTCGTTAAGTTTTTATTGAGCTACGTTCTGTTCTCATAAAAAACACAATAACAACCATTAGCACCATTTATTATTATTTCTTTTAGGGCGGAGGGGGTGGGGGGGTTAATTGATTTTTTATTTATCTATAACTTTTGTTTTTTTTTAAATAAACTTTACCATTATTTTGACGGATAATTACTTATTGAATATAAATTTAAATTTCATATTTGAGCGTATATTGGAAGTTGAGCAAAATGCTTTTTTCTTAAGCTTTTGGGAACAAAACAACTGAAATAAAAGTTTAGAATTAATTTAAATTAATTAATATTACGAAACAAAAATAATCCTATTATTCAAAACAAATAATTGTGTTTTCTACTTAGTTTTTTTTTGTACGATAATTTTAATGAACACAAAAAGTTTTGTTTTAAGCTTTTGAAAATAATTTTGTTCTCAAACTTTTTCGTCACTGACGTCATAAACGGAAAGTTTAAAGTAATTATATGGTTTAGAGGTTTTTAAGGGTAGCTACAATTTAATAAAGTTGCGTAGTAATTATTTTTTTAACATTGTTACTTATTAAAAATTTAGGTTATCATTGACCTATGACAAAGGATTTAAATTTCAATCGATAGAATTTGGTGTGTTGGTTGAATTTATTCATTAAATAATTTTGTTATAAAAATCCAATATCCACCCATCGGCAGTATATTTTCTTATATATTCCAAAATAATATTCAATTTTTAAGCCAAGGCGTTTAATAAAACTGGAAAAACAATCTATGAAGATATCAATGCATTCTAGCACAAACATATCGATAGAGCATTACAAATCTTTCATTCAAACTCAACTAATTCCAGCGAAAATCAATGAATTAATTATTTGTTATGGAAATCAAAATAAACATTTATTTAACTTGAAAACACTTCATTATTTAAATTAAATCCGAAAATTGCTGTCATTAACTAAAAAAAAAGTTTGGTTGGTTTTTCTATTACACTTTTTTTATTGTAAGGAAATATAAAACAAATGACGTAAAAAAGGCATACTTTCATCAACCCTCGTTTACTTTTCTTTTTTCTTTTTAATTATACTCTTTCTTTAGCCTTGTAAGAAACGTTGTACAGTAAAGTTTAGAAAGTTGAACCAAAGAAAATACAAACCACAATATATACTACTACTACTACTGCAATTATTACTACCACCTCGTTGGATAGGAAATTAACTTTTACTCTTAGAATTCTATCGATTTTTTATTGTTATTGTAAATTACAAGTTATTTTGAGTAACATTATTTAAAAATTGTTATTTGTGGTGTTTAAGGGATGGATATTTTTAATTAAAGGTTGTAAAATTTGATTATAAATATTTATAGTTAATAGATTGGTAATATTTAAAGGAACGAAAATTTTAAAATTGGATAAATAATATCATGTTGCCAATTATAAAACTTCACAACAGATTATGTGGTTATTTGATGTCGAACTAATTAAAAAAAGAAATTGTCTTGCAAAAATTGTAGGATATTGATTCCATTAACATTGTCATTGTACATGCGAGAAAAGAGATATGACTGCTGGCTTGATGTGGATTCTCAAACTCTCCAGACAAATTATTCAGAAATAGAATTTGTTAAGTTTCGGTTTCATGATTAATTAATGAGCAAATTAATGATTTGGAAAAAGAATTAACTTTCGATGATTAAAATTCGGTTACAAAAATTCGGCTTTTTACATTACTCGAGAACGACTTTTCCGATTTTACTGAAACAAGTTTAGAAAAATTAAAAATTACAATTCCTTTAATCTACTGTTATACTATTTCTTTACACAATCAACAGTTTCGCAGTTATAAATAAATTTATGAAGAAAAAAAATAAATTTTTGCGTAAAAAATAAAAAAATTGTATTTGTATCATGAAAAATTCAAAACGGGAAAAAGTGTAAAGTCTTATTACTTTGACGTAAAATCACATAATCTTTGCACACAATGAGAGATGGATCATGAAAAGCTATGGACGCGTTTCGCCTCTATTCACAATTAAGTAAAGGTATCTCATTTTGACAAGAATTGATTGAATAGAACATTCAACTGATTTTTCATAGAAATTTTTTTTTAATATTTTTACTGGAATACAGTCCAAAATTTTTTGTTTTAAATGTTTTTGGACATGTGTCTATGTGTATTGATTTTATTTATTTTTACTTTTTTATTTTCTATCATTTATTTCTTTTTTATTTTTTTTTATTTATAGTTATTTATTTTATATTATTATTTTATTTTATTATTATTATTATAATTTTATTTTATATTTTTATTATATTTTATTATATTATTATTATTATTTATCATTATTTATTATTATTTATTATTATTATTTTTATTATTATTTATTACTATTACTTATTATTTAGTTATTATTTATTTCTTATTTATTTCTTATTTATTTATTATTTATTTATTATTTATTTATTATTTATTATTTATTTATTATTTATTTATTATTTATTTATTATTTATTTATTATTTATTTATTATTTATTTATTATTTATTTATTATTTATTTATTATTTATTTATTATTTATTTATTATTTATTTATTATTTATTTATTATTTATTTATTATTTATTTATTATTTATTTATTATTTATTTATTATTTTTTTTATATTATTTTTTTTCTAATATTATTATATTTTTATTTTATTATTTTATTATTTTTTCATTTTATTTTATTATTTTTATTTTATTTATTTTTTTTTTTTTTTTTTTTTTTTTTTTTTTTTTTTTTTTTTTTTATGTCTGCATTTTGATTTTTTTTTTTTTTTTTTTTTCTTTATTTCAGTATAAAATTAATTACATTCATTTTTTTTTATTGCTCTAGCATAAGCTGTTTAGCAATGTAAGTTTTTATATGCAAACAATAATATCAAAAACTAAAAAAAATTACTTCAATTAGAAACTAATCAATGTAGGAAACAAGTTAAACATGTGCTTTTATCTCTTTAATAAATTTGTTAAGGTTGTTAATCATCTTTAGATCCTCTGGCAACCCATTGTATAATGGAATGGACCTATAGACAGGATTTTTTTCTGACAGGTTTGATTTGAAGAACTCAGACATGTAGTTATTCCGATTTCTCGTGCCATACTGATGAGTATCTGATACTGTGGTCAAATCATAACTATATCGGATCATTTTGTTTTTGATTTTAAATAATAATATAAGAAGATCATGTTTGTAAAGCCTATCTAGTGGAATGAATTTTGAGTTTAGGAAGAGTTGTTTAGTTGGATAAAGTCTCGGTAGGTTCAATATATATTTTATTGCCCGTTTTTGTAAAATAAACAGATCGTTTAGGATATAAGCAGCATTTCCACTCCATATTGGGCTTAGGTATTTTATTTGAGACATTATATATGCATTATATATTAAGGTTAAGGTTTCTTTCGGTAAAATATTTTTTAGCTTACGTAATGTAAATATATATGGTACTATGTTTTTTTTTATCTTATCGATGTGCTTATGAAACTTGAACTTTTCATCAATAATTAGACCTAGATAGTTAAATTCGGATACTCTTTCGATTTGTTCATTTCTATATAGTAGGGTGGGTGTTTCAATAATATTTCTTTTGATTCCCAGTATCATAAATTTGGTTTTCTTCACATTTAATGACATACTATTTTTTTCAAACCAAATATTTAACTTTTCCAAATCTCTTTGCATTTTTCCAGATAAGCTTTGCATGTCGTTATCTGTATATTTTATGACGCCATCATCCGCATAAAGCTGTAGCTCACCTTCTAGATTTAGTTTAGTCATATCATCTATAAAAATATTAAACAGTACAGGACCTAAAATAGAACCTTGTGGCACTCCCTGTACAATTGGCATGAAATTGCTTTTGTCCTTATTAATTTTTACACATTGTTCTCTATTGGACAGATATGATCTAAAAAATTGAAGTGCCGACTCATCTAAGTTTATCCTTTTAAGTTTTGATAATAGGATCTCATGATCAACTAGCTCGAAAGCTCGTGTAATATCCAGAAACGTACATCCGACAATTAGTTTTCTATCTAAGTTACTGCTTATATACATGCTAAGATTAAGACATGCTGCTAAGGTGTTTGAATCTTTCAAAAAGCCATATTGATTTTTTGATAGAACATTGTTGTCGCTTAGAAATGTTGTAAGTTGTTTTCCAACAGTTTTTTCAATTACCTTAGATATTGAGGGCAAGACTGATATTGGACGATAGTTGTTAAGCATTAAGTTGCTCTGAGCTTTATATACCGGCGAAACGATTGCTTTTTTTAATTTGTTGGGAAAAGTGTTATTTTTAAACGAATCGTTAAATAGAATGGTAAGAATTGGACACAGTTTATCAGTAAATTTTTTTAAAAATTTCGTTGAAATAAGGTCAACACCTGTAGCAGCTTTATTCTTCAGCTCATCTATATATACTTTTGTTTGCTCTTCTTTAGTTGCTTCTAATGTGAATGTATTGATTATATTGTATTCAAAACTCTGAATATACAATTGATCATATGAACTATTATTTTGTGGTGAGATGTTCAGAAAATGATTAGAAAATGATTGTTAAATAAGCAAGCTACAGTTTGTGGATCAGAAATAATTTTGTTTTCAATGTTCAAGTTTATATTACTTTTGAACTGCTCCTTTGGGGTTCGGTTAAAGACTGCAGATTGAATAAGCTTCCAATATTGATCCGGTTTTAAGTTAAAGTTGCTAAACTCATTCTTAAAATATTGGCTTTTAAGTGTTTTATTTAGATTAGCACACATACCCTTATAGATTTCAAATTGCTCCGCTATATACAATACATCAGGATATTTTTTTTTTAATTTAAAAAACTTTTCTCTTAATTTAATTGTTTCCAATAAATGTTTCGTTACCCAAGGTTTTTTAATTTTCAACCGATTTTTTATAACTTTCTGCTCTGTATTACTTGCAATCAATGTTGTTAAACTATCTATGAGCTCATCAAAATTATTTGCTTGGTTTATCTTTTGCCAATTCTCGTCTTCATCAATTTTATCATATCTAACGAACGTTTTTATAGTTTCAGTCGTTTCTTTTCGGATAATAGTATTCGCTTGAAAAATTAAAGCCTTGTGGTCAGAAAACGAAACATCTATGGTAGAAATGTCATATTGAAACTTAAAAATATCTGTTGAAATATGATCAATCAGTGTTGAACTACTCGATGTTACTCTAGTGGAATATTTGTCTTCAATTTTGTTCAGAACTGAAAACCCATTGATTTGTATTGTTTCAAGGTATTTTTTTGCTTCATTAGAGCTGCCATCTAATAGATCTATATTAAAATCTTCCAACAAAATACTGTTGGGATAGTTAGATAGGATCTGATTTAGTTTATCCAAAAAAAGTACAGTATTTGTTTGTGGTGGTCTATACATGGCAATAATTTTCAATTTCAAAGAAATAACTTCTACCACAATATAATTCTGATTGTCAAAACATTCTTCAATTATTAGGGATGCTTTTAGGTCAGACCTTACATATACACCCACACCGCCACCCCTTTTGTGATCTCTACACGATAGAAAACTTTCATACCCACTCAAGCTGTAAAACTTTGCTTCATTACTATCAATCCATATTTCAGACAGAACTAAAATATGAATTGAAATAGGAAAATATGATAAATAATTTTGTATTTCATTGAGTTTGTTTTTGATGCTTCTTGCGTTGATTAATACAATGTTTAACTTATTTCCAGTATTGTTAGTATTATTTCCGTTAAAAAATATCTGTGTATGATGTTTTGTTATTGGTGAACAGCTGTTTGCTTGGCCGCTATCAATATTGTTGATCATTAATAAAATTACAAAATATAAAAATATAAAAAAACGTATAAAATTTTAAAATATAAATTAAAAAAAAAAATATATATTTATGTGATAATTTAAATTAATCTTTACTTATATGTGCTGGTGTAGTTTCAGCTAAGGTTGTATAGAGTTGTGACTTTTCAAGAGTATTTTCCAGATCATAAAGATGATTCAACGATTCAATTATATACACTTTTGATTTTTCTGTCTTTCGTAGATGAATTGTACTGTTAGTGATCCACAGGAATTTGAAACTATGTTTGGATTTGAACTCTCTCGCTGTTCTAAATATTTTTAATTTAAAACCGGTGAGATGATCCCGGAAATATATTTGTTTGTTTTCACAATTTGTTAATCCTATTTGGTGAGTGAAGAGAGTTTTGTGCAATTTTTTCTTTAACATAAGCTGTTCTTTAATTTTAGGAGAGTTGAACTTTATAAGATGTAAAGACTGTTGATGTAAACCACTTTTAGAAATAATTAATAATAATTACACGTGTATTTTATTTTTTTTTATTTTTTCGTTACTTTTTCAGTATAGTATATCAGTAGATTAAAGGAATTGTAATTCTTAATTTCTAAATTTGTTTTAGCAAAATCGGACTAGTCGTTCTCGAGGTATGTCAAAAAAGACCCCTAAACGTGACAATTCCCCTATATGATACTTACTAACTACAAATCGATATATCTCGATTCCTAGACGTGACCCAGCGTAACAACGGGACACGTATAACTTGTTTTTGGCCGATGTAACTTTTCCCGGTAGTCAGAACATCAGCGGATTTGGGCTGTCGCACAGTGTAATTAACTGTCAGATATAAAATATATTCTCTGAGTTCTTTCCGCAAAAAAAAAAAGAAAAAAAATTTATTAAATAAATAAATAGATTTTATTAAAAAAATTCGTTTAAATAATATTTTATATGCATCGACCTTAGACATAAAGGTGGCATCTAAAAAAAGATAAAACGTGAAATATAGTGTAAGGAAAATTAAATTTGCACAGGACATTTGTGTCGTAGTTTTCATACGCTAAAGTTAGCAATAATTGGACAAGAGGAACAAAAATTAGGCTTGTTGGTTATGTTATGGAGACAAAAGCATATTGATGTTTCGATCCGATTAAAAGAAATCTTGTCATTAGTTGTGATAACGGTTTTGGTGTTCGTAGTTCATCGCAGTTTCAGGTGTAGGCTGATACAAAAACCTTCTCTGAAGATGGTGACTTTGAAGAAGTGGAACAACATTCAGGGCGGTGTTCGAAATAATCGAGTCTCAATTTTTTGGAGCTAAAATTCCTTGAGAGCAACAAAACTATTACACCAGTTGATAAACTACCAGATAAGAGAGCTATTGGGAGCAAATGGGTCTACATAACTAAAGATTCAGCAAAAAGTTAAATCAATGGACATATATACAATGCTCATTCAATGGCTCGTCTAAGGTTTTCACAAAACTATAACTAACCTACGACGAAGTATTTGCACCAATTGTAACACAAACTACATTTCGCATTTGATTGGTTGTGGCAGCAAAACGAAAAAGATTAAGAACAAAAAACTATGATTCTATAATGAAAATTACTCACCAAAAACGTTTTTTCTATCATACAATATTTTTATTTATTTTCTTTAAATGAGTTGCTCACCTTTCTTTGTTTTTTATTTTCTGAATCATAGCTCTCTAAATTAAAACTGGAAGGTGAACTTTCTAGCAAAAACTCGAAGGAGTAAAAAAGAGTCACCTAAATGTATCGCTTCAGTGTTATTGTCATATAAATTGAGAGCGAAGTAATTTATGAATCAATATTATACGTTAAATTTCGATAAAGCACTAATCGCCTAGAGAGCTTTTGAACAGAGTCCAAAAGAGCCAAATACGGCTATCTATTTTTGCCATCTTTTGAGGAAATCGAGTGTTTAACACGCCGTCTTTGCCATTGCCATTATATGATCGTTCCAGAGTAAGTCATGATAAATCGTGACTTTTAATTAACGAATGCTTTCACATTTATCTATTTTTCTGTCACACATACTAATTAAAACATCGTCTCTCCGGATGCGATTTACTCATTCATGCATTTTACCCTTAGAAGAAAGTCTTGTGCAGTGTACTATCATCGGCAAAATTATTTATTAAGTTACTTGTGATTTTCAGCAGATCTTTCACCAAATGAAAAAAGGTAGGTACACCAGAAAGGTACACCAGACTCAGAAGAAGAGCCATCGATGGACAATGAAATGTATAAGCTAGAAAAAAATTTATAATTGATTTCATAACTGCCGCATCAACGTACGCAACAAGTTATCGATCAAGTTGACATGCCAGATTCGATCACATATTAAATGGTTGTTTTGCTTCACAAACGTTTATATGGGTGTAGTCATATATATTGCTCAAATATTTTTGCTAGGGCTGTGAGGAAAGTTTTAACATGAAATATAACACATCGTTCCTTTACTAGGCCTGAGCTGGACATTGGTCAACCGCCTCCAGGAAGGGAAAACACAAGATTTATAAGATTTGTAGAAAATTTAGGTGAGAGTGTCCACTTAAAGGTTTTGCGAAAATTTTCGGCTAGAAATGAAGTTCTTTCATATAAGCTACTGAAACCTGGCTTTGGGTTACTTTTGAGACTTAAAAAAACTGCTAAGTTCAAAACAAATGATTACACGTTTAAAGTAGCTTTTCATGTAGAGATAGAAGATTTGGTACCAGAATTTTAAATGATTGAACTTTATTATAAAAACAAACTCGAATCCTGACTGGGAAATCTTTTATTTCTAACCAAAATCTTATTGACGTGGAAAACGACAAAAAATAAACAATTTATACAAAAAAAAACACAAACATAAAAATTATGTAAGTCAAAATAAACAAAAAAGAGTAACATTAATATTATATCTGATGGAAGAGTCCAATTTCGAAAAAAAGCAGAAAAACGACAGGATCTTTCCCACATAAAATAAAATGAAATCTCAGTTGTCCACCAATAACGCAAACTATGATTGTTACCCTCTTTGCATTTTTTTTTCAGATTGAAATCAATAATTTGTTTCATATTTTCACTAAATTCTTCAGTAGCAATAACATTAACAAGTGTTGTTTTCCCTGAATATTGAGAACCACTCAATATCACCCCATTTCTTATTTCCAATTCATGTTAATCCAATCCAAAATTCAATTTCTCATAGCCATTATACTGAATATAAATTAAAAACCTTAAAAGATACCTTTTAATCGAATCAAAATATAATAAAAACCAAACAGTGTTAATCTTCTTCTTTTAAATAAAAACATTGAAATTTATTTTATTTTTCTGTTCTCCACCAATTGTTAATGTACAAACCTTTACTTCAAGAATGAATATACAAGCCTTTACTTCATGTCACAAAACAGTCAGATTCTCCATATCTTGTTTCTGTTTAATTATACTCTTCATCGCACACCAATTAAATATGTTCCTCATTCTCTCTCCAATATAATGTAAGTCAACCATTTCCATCACCTATATCAAGAATTTTCTACAATTACAGATAATAATTCTACCTTTCATATATTTGAACAACCGTATTACAACTACGTGTAATAATGCTATGATTAAGCTTTACACAAAACAAAAAAATATTTATCATTTATGTAGAAAGAAATTGTATTACTAATTGAAATTGTGTGTTGACTCAACACACACACATACACATATAAATTTTATGTTTGTTGAAATGGATTATTTTATTTTAAGAGCATTTTGATTGTATTTTATTTTAAAAAAATCAACGAAAACAAACAACACGCTCCCATTTAAACTTAAGATCTAGGTTCCACAAGCATATGCGTTCTGAGGTGTTGCTGGACGCACACTATTTTCTAATGCGGGCCATACGAATCGTGGGTGAACGTAATTTAACAATAAAACCTAAAATTTCAACAACTTCTTCATGATTTCGTCACATACTTGCTGATCTCATTTTTTCTTATATTTATATTTAACAGTGCAGCAGCCAAATTCTGTAATTGTGAAGCGGTGAAGTGATAAGTTTTTTAATGAAAAGAAACGAAGAAATTTTTATCACTTCACCACTTCACAATTACAGAATTTGGCTGCTGCTCAGATGGAATTGAATACATAATGTCTCAAACCTATCATGTCTAAACAAACAAAATGATTTGCCAAAAAAATACAATAAAAAGCGTCCATCTTCACCTCAAAACGAATGTTGTGTTATAGGTATCTATATGCTGTTGTGATATTCATATATTGTAATTCTTATATATTAATACGCTAAAAAAGCTTTGAGGAGCCTAAGGCTTTTTTATTCGCAGATGGATTCATTTCAAATTTTCACTGCTAACTGATATTAGTATAACTTAGATTTCAAAGAATTTTCACACAAATCGGATAATAAATAAAAAAGTTATAAACGAAGTAAAATGTATTTTTAAATTTACGCCCCCCCCCCCCCCATACAATATGAAATGGGCTTACCCAAATCATATATTTGTTTTTTTTTTTTTTCACAAAAACGATACGATGTTATATTGTTATTCTTTTAAACATTGTAATTTGTATTTTATTTTAGTCTTCTTATAAATATCTAAGGAAGAGTAATAGTATTGATGAAGTTTGATAGTGTTTGCATTCTAGCTGGGTGGTACTGTTTACAATTAGCATATTTATATTCTCATTTCTTAAAACAAATAAAAGAAATATTAAATGTTACATATAAATTTAAAAGCCTAATATGTTTGAATAAAATATTTCCTTATATTTCCAAGTATAAATATTTTTAATTGTCCATACAACACAAATTTTAATCATATTGAATTACTTTAAGAACGCCTTGTATTCGGCTGTGATAGCGTTTGAAATTTTGTTTGACAACGATGGATTAATAAAAATTACATTAACGATACGATGTTATTTTGTTATTCTTTATACATTTTATTTTAGTCTTCTTATGTACATTGATGTGAATGCATGTGAAAATTTTGTTCTGTTTTTTATACTATTTCACAAAAACGATACGATGTTATTTTTTTACTAGAAGGGCCCGGCGTGTTTCGCTACGCTTATAAATAAAGATTTTGTGTAGACATTTTGTTGACGTAGAAGCAATGGTTTAAAAAAGTGGTAATGAGAAATGCTAGCATATAATTCATAATTTTTCTTTTTAAATATATGAATGAAAAATAATCAGAACTCTAGCTGATCAGTTCGGATATATGAAAAATTAGCGATCAAATTAGTTAGAGATCAAACAAGCTTACTTGAAAACTTATTTGATCGCTAATTTTTCATAAATCCGAACTGATCAGCTATAGTTCTGATTATTTTTCATGCATGTATTTAAAAAGAAAAATTAAAAATTATATGCTAGCATTTTTCATTACCACATTTTGAAATCATTGCTTCTACGTCAACAACTCCTAGTTCTTATTATTACATTATACTTTTTATTGAACATCAAAAATTAAATCACGTTTTTTGAACACTGGTTATAGAATAATTAAATTTATTATAAAGAAACACTACAGAGTTTGGGTTGTTTCAACTCTTTAAAACTTTCTAAAGAAAATTTTTATTTTTAAACTCAAATAAAAGCTCAGTCTAGACTTTGAACTTTCGTATTGTCAAACAAAACAACAGCAATATTATAGCAAATTATGCAATAAAAATATTAAAGCCAAACAAAATACGTCTAATGACGCATCTGTATTTGAAATAAAATAGTGAAAGTTTTTGTAATAATTCTTCTTAAAACAAATACATATTTAATTGTAAATAATTTAACTAATGTTTTCAAAAACTGTTTTGTTATAGGAAAATGGAAGATCAGTGCCTGACCTTACTGCAAGTCCGGGACGAGCACCACCCGGACCAATGCCATCAAACCAGGCACAAAATATGTCACAACAACAACGTCAGGGTGGAAGTGGTAGTGGAAATGCAAAAGAGCCTGTTTTATTACAAGGTGATTTTCGAAAGGTGTCTGGTATTAGTTCGGAAATTTTTCGTCAGATTGAAGCTGTTGAAAATGATCATGATCCAAGTACAGCGGCTGCACTCGAGGTAAGTTTCCTTTTACTTTTTATAAGATGTTTTGTTTCTCTAGTAATTTTTCAATATTTTATTATTTGATTAAAAATATTTTTAAAAATTAAAGTAACCGGATTATTTTTATATTAAGTTTGGTTGTTGTCATGACAACATGTTTTTTAAATTTAAGTTTGAGAAAAATCGTAAAGCCTACTTGACTAAATAAATATGATCGGGAATGTAATGTTTTGTTGTTTTCTTGGATTCTTAACATTTTTTTAATCCTACCCATGCAGTGCGATAAAATAATATTTTTTAATTTAGGAGCTACTTGTTGTGCTGAGCCTATAGTTTGTTAGTCACTAACAATTCTGCTTTCAAACAGAACGGATGAGAGGCCTATCAATTTAAACAAAACAAAAAATTAAAAGAGAGTGAAGTGAAGTAATATTATACATAATTAAAAAAAAAAGAAGAGTGAAAAAAGAAAGTGAAGTGATTAGCAAAAAAAGATTTATGGGAAAAAGAAAATATTAATTTACCTACAAACAAAACATTTAGCTTATTAGTGATATAAGATGTAAAACGTGGTCTAGACAGCGTTGTGAAAACTTGACCATTTTTGATTTTCCTGAAACTTTGCATATAAGTAGTATGGACAAAATTAAAAATACAACTTATTTTAAATTTTTTTTAAAGTGCATAGTTTGAGCAAAGGGGGCACCCCAACATGCAAAAAAATGAAAATTCTGCCAATCCGATGTAACTTTGAAATTAAATTGCTCAAAAACGGCTTTACCGATTTCATCAAACTTTTTTTTGTTTGATAGATGATTAAGTAGTCGTTTGGAAAAAAGTTAATTTATTGTTTTCTAATTAATTTTTAAATAAAAATATAAAAAAAACTTCTATAAAGATTGCGCTAGGGTGGAAGATCAATTGGAATTAAATTAATTTTTTTTCTGAAAATAGTTCTATTTTTATTCTAAAATACTTCAAATTTACAAAGAGGCGTTAATTCTTGTTCTTGAGATATTTAATTGTAAAGATTTTTAGTAAGACTAAAATTTGAATTTTTTTTTCATTTTTTCAAACAACTTCCATTAACAAAAAATTTTAAAATCAATTAAATTTTAACTTTTTTTTTAAACATAGCTCTAATCTTACTTTAAAATATATCAAATTAACAACAAGGCGTTAATTCGTGTTCTTAAGATATTTAATTTTAAAGATTTTTAGTCCGATTAAAATTCTAATTGTTCATTATTTTCTCGAACTTCAGTGGTTAAAATTTTTTGATGATCAAAATTGTTCGATTAATAATGACTATAATAATTATAAATACAATAATTAGTAATAATATTATTACTAAAGTTGTATCAACTTAATTCTAAATTTTAATTTTTAAAATATTAACATTTTGTTTATTATTTGCTTATCTTGTCTTAAAATATTTTTGATACATCTAGATCTTTTTCGCATTCGCGATATTATTTTTGTTTATATATTTTATCGAAATTATTAAAAAAATTAATTTTTTTCAGTTGGTGGACGCGGCTCCGCATGTACCTGAGGAGACCGTCAAATTATTTTCGCAATGCGATTTTGATGACGCAATTGCACAAGTTGTAGCAGAAGTGACCAAAAACTCTACTTCTTTTACTTATGACGATCAAGTCAATTGTAGCAGCAAAGCTATTCCTAAAATAAAAAGCGACATCGACATTAATGCCGTAGATTTTAATTCTACTCCTTTTTGGCATACACAACCTGATTTATGGTTGGTTTCTCACTCTCGAAGCTCAATTTAGTAGCGATCAAGTCACGAGTCAAAAGTTCAAATTCAGAACCTTTTGTTGCGCTCTCACTCCCGAGCTGGCCCAATTTGTTAGCGATATTATTGCAAATCCCGTGCACATCCCCTATCAACCTGATCGTCCCTATGATTCAATTAAACATGCGATTCTCACTCGGTTAGGAAAATCAAATACTGACCTCATTCATACCGTTCTCCGTGGGATGGATCTTGGGATGGATCTTGGCGAGCAATGCAGAGCGAAGCAAAGGAAAACTTTTCTGATGACTGAGAGTTCTATGGAGCAAAAAACTTCGTTCTCTCGTTAAAACCTCTATTGTTCCTAGTAATGATGTTCTTCACGCTGTAGCCGTCACTGCAGATGCTGTATTCAGTGCTTTGATAACTCCATCAATTTTCAAAGTTGCACAACCTTCGCAACATTATGAATCTAATGATAATTCTGTAAAATTAAATCTAGAAATCTTATTGTTGCAACAGCAATTTAAAAATTTAGAATAACAAATAAAAAGCTGGAAATTAATCTAATTCATCTAGATCAAAGTCTAGAACTCCCTCTAGAAGTAACGATCGCAGATCACGATCTAGCTCAAGACCTCCACAATTTTTTCAGGGCATTTGTTTCAATCACCATCGATTCGGTGAGTTTGCTCAAAAATGCCATCCTGAATGTTCCCAATATTCTTCATTCTCTTCTAACTTAAAAAATTAAATAGCTTGACGCGTTTAGCAGACTGCGGTGACTGGCGCAATAACTACCATTTGATGGTTTATGATAACATCACTAATCTTAAATTTTTTATCGATACTGGTGCCAAGGTATCGGTAATTCCATCTACTTCCGCTAAAAAATCGTGTGAATTCAGACTTTAATCTTATTGTAGCGAATTCTACTACCGTGTCTACTTATGGGACGAAAACTTTAACATTGAGTTTAGGTCTAAAACGTTCATTCGTTCATTCTTTCATCATCGCCAGTATCACTGTTCCGATAACTGGCGCTGACTTTTTGAACAAATACGGTATTCTGGTTGATATTAAACAGAAACGAATTATCGACCCACTGTCTGATATTTTCACATCCGCAGTCACAGCTCCTATCTCTACTCCTTCATTATCAGTTCTTATTAATGATAAATTTTCTCGTAAAATTAACGGGTTATTACACGAGTTCAAAGAATTGACCTTTGAATTGGGTCTCTCTTCAGCTGTGAAACACAATGTGACACATGCGATTATAACTACTAGACCTCAAGTCTCCTGCAAAACTCGCAGACATCTGACAAACTTAAAGCTGCAAAGACTGAATTTGACTATATGCTAGAACAAGGAATTTGTAGACCCTCTAGTAGTCATTGGTCCAGTCCCCTTCGCTTGGTTGAAAAGAAAACAGGTGGTATTCATGTTTGCGGTGATTACCGTGGCTTAAAAAAAATTCACAGTCCCCGACAAATACAACATTCCTTTTCTTAAGAATTTTTCGCAGCAATTTGCAGGTTGCACTATTTTCTCGACTATCGACCTAGTGCGAGCTTACCACCAAATTCCTATTGATCCGTCTGATATTCCTAAGATAGCTATCTCTCCTCAATTCAGACTTTTCGAGCTCACCCGAATGGAATTTGGTTTAAGAAACGCTGGTCAAGCGTTCCAACTAGACATGCACACCATTTTACGTAGTTTAGATTTCTGCTTTGCCTATTTAGACGATCTACTAATCGCATCTACGTCCAATGTCGAACACTCAGGACATCTTAAGGTCATCTTTCAAAAGTTGCAAGATTCAACAAGTGCAACTTCGCACAATACGATACAAATTTAGGTTATACCATCGATTCTAACGGAATTAGACCAACGAAAGAACGAGTAGATACTATTTTTGATTTTCCCACTCCTCAAATGGTCAAACAACTATGTCGATTTCTTGGAATGAACAATTTCTATCGACGTTTCATTCCTCACGCTGCCGGTGATCAAGCCATTTTAAATGATTTTTTAAAAGGCTCAAAAAAGAACGACAAACGACCTATTAACTGGTCAGAATCTTGTTTTAAAGTTTTTACAAATTGTAAAAAGCAACTCTGCGATGCTACGATGCTCGCACCTCCTTCTTTAGATGCCCAACTTGCTATTATGGTCAACGCTTTCGACAAAGCAGTTGGTGCAGTCGTTCAACAACTGATCACCGATTCCTGGCAGCCTTTCAGGTCTTTTTGGTTAGACTAACCGAAACTCAACAGCCCTACAGCGCTTATGATCGTGAACTTTTGGCAGCTCATTAAGCCATTAAACATTTTCGATACCTTCTAGAAGGGCGAAATCTTATCCTATTCACGGATCATAAATTATTAATTTATGGACTGTCGCAAAATCCAGACAAAGCTAGTCCTAGACAATTTAGACATCTGGATTTTATCAGCCAGTTTACAACTGACAAACGACATATTTCTGGAATTGACAATGTTGTTGCTGATCCAACTACGTGAGAGCATTGACTATTCGGCAATTGCTGATGCTTATAAACTAATGATTCAGAGTTGAAGGAACTACTTTCAGAAAATATCACTACGCTTAAAATTCAACAGTTTCCTCTATCTTTTCGCTCTAACAAATTTATTTATTGTGACGTTTCAACGAGGAAACTACGTCCATTTATTCCAAAACAGTTTCGTCAAAGCGTTTTCATGCAAATGCACAACATTTCTCATCCCGGAATCAATTCTTCTATTAAATTACTGACTGACGCCATGGTCTGGCTGTCAATAAAAAGAAATGTCCGGGAAATGACTCGAAGCTGTTTACAGTGTCAGAAATCGAAACCTCAGAAAGATTTTGCGAAGTTCATTTAGATATTATTGGACCAATGCCTTCATCTGAAGGACAACGGTATTGTGTAACTCTGATATACAGATACACAAGATGGCCCGAAGCAATCCTGATTTCAGAAATTACGGCTGCAACTGTAGCCACTGCTGATTATTTTGGGTGGATATCTCGCTTCGGGGTTCCAAATTTCATTGTGACCGATCAAGGGTCACAATTGAAAGTCAATTATATTATGAAATTTCTATGCTGTTAGGTTTCGAACATCGACGAACCACAGCTTATAATCCTAAATTTAATGACACGATTGAACGTTGTCATCGAACATTGAAAGCGGCCGTAATGTTTCACGATCGGCAAAATTGGACACGTACTCGCCCGACTATACTTCTTTGACTGCATACAGCTTTTCGGGAAGATTTTGAATCTACATCCGCGAGATTAGTGTATGGTTGGATCTACCTTACGCTTGCCGGGACACTTTTTATCGGAACATACGACATTAATTCCACAGTCAGATTTTGTAGCTAAGCTCAAGCTACAGTTCAACAATTTTTGACCTGTTACTTCTCCGGCTGTAAAGTAATTTTTATATTTTTGCGGCAGCAGTGAAGTAATTTCTATATTTTTGCGGCAACAAGAAAGTAAAATAACATGATATTATTAATTTGTTCAAAACAGAATGCATTTCAGTTCATTTTAATGAATTAAAATCAATAAAAATTAATTTCAGAAAATTTATTACCTAAAATATATATATAAAAAATTTGATGCATTAATTTCATATTTTTAAAAAATTTAAATGTTTGCCGAAAAAATAGTGTATTGAAATCGGAGCTAAATTGACTTTTTGTTTTGCGTCTATAACTGCCGGCCTCCCTACGGTCGGCCGCCAAACTATAGACTCAACACAAAAAGTACAACTTTAGCTCCTAATTGAATAATATACTATTCTTTATGTCATAAGTATGGAGTACATTCAGATAAATAAATATCTTAGTTTTATTGTTGTCAAATAATACTCTTATTTACAGTCTCGACAGGAGTTTAGACATATAGATTCTGGCGGCTCTTGTGGCGGAGGAACCCAGATTGTCTTGTATTGTGTAGTGTTGAAATTTAGACCTGGTCGAATTTTTGACACTGTACCTACAACGTCAATGGATAAGTCTCAGTCTCAACAAAATAGCCCCAGAGTGAGGAGTTAGGAGTTGAACTCAAAGCAACATAATCCTTTTACATTAAATATCTCAGGTGTGGATGAAACTTGGTTTATAATAGGAATATAAAGATCCCCCAACTCTTCTCCTGACTGTTCTTTCTTTGACAAACTATCGTCCAACCTCGACAAAATTTGCAAAGACTACCCAAAGGCAAGTCTCGCTATTCTTGGAGACCTTAACATACATAACAAAGAATGACTGAAATACTCATCATGTATTGATAACGTAGGAAGACAAACCAAACTAATACCGGCAGATTACAATGGTTTAACTCATATGAAAGAGTGCCCCAAGAGACTACCGGACAATACACACCATAATAAAATTTTCCTAGATCTGTTTTTGACAAATGAACCAGATACAACGAAGACAAAAGTTGACCAATCCCTGGGATCATAGGACCATTTACTAATATCAGCAGTAGTACAATTTACATCACCTTCACCAATTAAAGCCAATCTTCGTCGCATTTGGAATTATAAATCCGCTGACTGGGAAGGATTGAAACACTTTTATGAAGAAACACCGAGGAAAATTGTTGGTTGTGTTGATCAAGATCCTAGCACATCAGCACTAAGAATTTCTGAAGTCATAAAAGTTGGAATGCGAACCGTATGGTTCCATTATGCGTTCGAGTGTTTATGGAACTATTATGCGTTCGAGTGTTTATGGCCCTCAGCTAACGCCCCGAGCAACAATTTTACTCTAAATAAAACAAGACCTACTTTACGCGCTTAAAACATACGAAAAAGAATTTAGAACAATTTTTGCTCCTTATTTAATATGTTTATCATTGATTTAAACTATTGCAGTATGAAATTTGCTTCAGTTGCAGTTAAACATTTATTAACTCATCATAGCACATATATGAATTTAATATTTTATTTCAATTTTCAAAGAAAGTCATAATAGTATATTATATTACAATGTTTAAAATGTTAGCGTAGCGAGTTTAATAGCAGGTTAGGCTCATTGAAGTTTCTGAATGGATTTATTACGAATTTTTTTTTGAGACCTTTTTTTTTGTTGTTATTTATTACATGCTCCCTTAAATTTTCAGTAAACCATAAAATTCATTTGAAATAATTTAAAAAAATTTTATGTATATCATGCGGAAATGATAATTAAATTACCTTGAGGAATGAGAAAATTAGGGCAATTTCTCACCTTCCAAAGTACTCCAAATAGTTATTCATATGCAATGCAATTATATTTTATTGGTTGCAAATAGCCTGCACTTCTGGCTCTGAAATTGACTCCGCCACTAGTGGAATGCTATCGTTACTTACAAAATATTGGATACAATTCTTTGTCACTATTATGATCGGGAAACTGATAAAATAATAAAATAAGGTAATACAGTAGGGGCTAATAAAAGTTTATTGATTCTAAATTGTGCTTTCGATTAGCCAACAGTTAGTTTTAGCGCAATTTGAAACTCGAAGTAAACAAAACATTCAACTTTGAAAAAGCCGGGTGAACTTCTACTCTCTGACAATTTATCTCGCCTCATCAAACTTTTTATGTTTTCTAATAGCGTGTCGATATATGACAAACTTGTATGTTGTAACTTATGATTAGTTTTAAATAAACTTTCATAACCAAACTGATGTTCAATTCAAAATTTAATCGGAAATAATGTTAAATATTTCTAATTCCCAAAAACATTTATATTTACCATGACATGTGTCAATCATATCAATGAAACACGTTAACATTTTTATTTGGTAATCTTTTTGCTGTCTATTTTTTTTTATTATCAGTTAAATTAAGCAAGACTAGCAAATTGTAATTTATTTTATTGGCAACCTACGTTTTGTCATATTGTTTAAACATTTTTGTATCCAGGCAAATATAAATAGAGGTATTTTTGGTGGTTAAACACGAATTTGTTTTTTTGCTGTTTGAGTTATATATAGAATGTTATTTTCCACCCACACAGATATTTTTAGAAACATGATGAAAATTCTTCCTTTAAATAACACTTGTACCACTTAATAATCCAATCAAAGTAAATTCTTTTATGTCTAACTCAATCAAGTTGTTTTTTCAATAGAAACAAATCGCATGTTTTATCTCAATTAAATTCCCTTATCCAAAAATTTGCCATAACATGTTGGCATTTAGGAAAACAAAATAGTAAAAAATAAAAGCTTTTGAGAAAAAATGTAGAAATTACAAATTCTTAAAAAAATATGTACATAAAAGCTACATAATGAAAATACCGGACAATCAAATCGTTAGAATACGAAATGCAATTAAACGAAAGCATGCAACATAATATGTGAATTAATTCCATGAATTTATAATTTGTTTGTGGTTAGAAAATGTAAATTAATTTAATCGAAATGTTTAAGTTTATTTGCAAAGATCAATGGAAATTCTGAAATTGAATTATTGATAAAGGCGGTGAGTTGTTGATATATGTGAAAGTTTACCCGAAAATAAATTTTCGAAAAACATCATTTCTTTTTCTATCAATCAATGCAAGTAAAACCGTAAGACCGTATGACATACATTTAGAATAATTTTTGATAGGGAATAAAATATTAAGAATATTTTTTTTGACTATCAGCAATTATTACGAATTTTACAATCATAAGAATATTTAACAATAAATATCCACAAGAGTTCATTTCAGTAACAGTATATACTCACAAAGGGATCACCATCTATATTTCAGAGAATTATTCTCTAACCAAATTTTTAAAGGAGTCCTCAACGTACGTTTTGATTATAACTTAGCAGGCGGAGAAACCATGGCAGTTTCAACGTTACGTTAGGTGCACATTAATTTAAATGAATATTTATTTCTGAAAAAGCTTGCCAATTATTCGGGGAACGTGATATCCTCTAATAAATCGATAGTGAAAACTTTTATCAAGAAGCCTGCCCCATTAAGATAATCATTCTTTCTCCTTAATCGAAATAAATATTTTCTTTCAAATACTCAACACTCAATTATAAATAAGTAGAATGACGAAAAAGGATTAATTTTCTTCTTTTGCAGATGTAATTATAAAATGCCTAAATGCCTAAATTAAAGATGTCTAAAAAGGGTGAAATAAAAAAAATTTTACTCTAAAATTTTTTCTAAAATAAAAAAAATTAAACATAAAATTTAAGTTAAAAATTTAATTTTAAAAAAATAGACGTGCGTAACTTTTTCAGTTGATTCAAATTATACAATTATTCGTTTTTTCAAATTTTGTTAACGAACGTTTAAGTTCTGAAGTTGACTCAGTCACTAAATTTACTCAGTCACATTTCGTCAATGAAAAATAAATTCGTCAATAATGAAAAAAGTTTTCCAGCTAATAATCATAATTTATTTTGAGAAAAATAACAAAACTTAAATATTTCTTTAGAAAATATTGCTTATTCTTTATAAAATATTTTACTTAAATAAACACTGGAGATAACCCATTAAATTTAAATTACTCTTAAAATTATAGCCAGCCGTTTTAGAAAAATTAGCACAACTATGAAGAAAACATTTAATAACTTTTGTCATTTCAAATTTCAAATTTATAATTTATTAAAATAAATTGGGAAAAACAAATCAAAATGGAGATAAAAGACATTTTGTTTGACTTATAGTAGTTTAAGGTAGACCAATCTTCACCTTATTTTTGCACTATCTTATTTTCATAATTGCAACAAAAAATCACGTTAAAAAAAAATCGATTAGGCATTTAAAAGTCCGCTGGAATGACTCAAAGAAAATTTTTTATCGATCGTTAGTCTGGAGAAAGTATTTAAACAAGAAACAAATTGAACATTCACTTCACAAATCAATGATCAATCTGATTCGAGTTCCTCATATATATACAGAAGTCAAATGTTTCCCGATAAATACAAATTGGCGGTGGAAAAACTTTCTAACCCCAGAATAACGTCAGTAGATCCACTTTACGAAACGTAGGTCATTCTGATACACTATCAACATTCAAGGGACTATGCTAACTTGTGTTGCATTTGATCAATGTGTGTATGATTTTGACTTTATCAAAAATTGGATTTTTAGATTTTAAAAATGATAAGTAAAACTAGAGAAATTAAAAAAATTTGTATAGAGTTCATTAAAATATTTTTGATTAGTTTGAAAAGAAAGTTTTAGAGCTCGTGATGATTGAACATATGGCATTTGCATTTTGTGAATTTTAATTTAGTGGTGCAGCTCAGTCACGATTGGAAATCGAAGCATCACCTTTGTCAAAACACAAAATTTTCTGATTTAATTATTAAAACATAAAATATTATAGAACGATTAAACTCAGTTTTGAAATTTTCATTAAGCTTTCAACCGAGTGTCACAGTGGTTCAAGCGGATTTCAATTTCCCACATATTAAAATTGATAAAAATTTCGAAAAATCACAATTTCACCTCGAAAATCACTTAATCGGGGTTTTTACGAGGTCGTTGATTAAGATTTCAAGCAAAAGCAAATAAAAGTGGTTTAAAATCCTCAAAACCACCTAGGAAGTGGCAATGATACAAAAAATTATTATTTTGAATCGGAAATCATACCTCAGAACTTCAGAGTTGGAAGTTTCCAGGGTAGCTGATCACGAATTTGAGGTAAAATTAAAAAAATTTAAACACGCAATGTGTAACACAATTCCAATAAAATTTTACTTATTCCGTTTTGGATAGATAATTGATTTATAAGCTGAAAAATCTTATTTGCAAGTATAGAATTCTTGGCGTGAAAAAATCTAAGTTTATGTTTTAAATTTCTCTGTTCCTTTATTTACCGTACTCTACAATCGGTAGCATAGTTCTTGCGTATAAAAGTGGAGCTTTAAACATACTTATTACTATTTCTATACTTGCTCATAGTATGCCTTTTTTATTGATCTTGTGGTCTCATATTACGATAGACCTTTATTCCTTTATTTCTTTGCAACAGAATAAAATTCATTAAACACGAACCCAATATACCGTTTCATCCTTCCGACAGAGCAGCCAGTATTTATTTAAATTGAATTATTTTAAAATTTTTTAATACAACAAGTAAAACGAATAAAGAAAAACATTGAATTTTATTTAATTTTTTTGTATAATTAATTCCAAACAATTAAATAAATTGATACCATTTTCGATAAACTAAAAACTATTGAGAAACCAAAAACAATCATAAACCAGTTAATCTTTATCACAACGGGAATTTAATTCAATTTAATCATAGTCACCTTTACCTTTTAGTATTCGAGAGAGGGACATGCGCATTAGTTTGAACATATTGTTTTTTATATTACCAGAGCATAAGCGTTGATTTTTCCCTTTTTTGTTGATTTTTTTTATAAAATACAATCAAAGAAGTTTATTTCAGAGTTCAATACAATAAAATAAATTGTTTTATTGTGTTCCGCATTATGCGTAGAACAGAACAAAATAAACAAGCGTATATTTTTTCTATTAACGCGTTCAATTATAGTTGTAAAAAAACAGAAATGAATCTGTATTTATAGCAGAAGGATTAATTAACATAATTCTATTTAATCACAGTTACTTTATTCGGCTTTACCTGGTTACTTGAGTTAAACTAATTTTCAATTGCAACTGAAATTTTAATAAAATTTGCTCTAGATTTAATACCAACAAAAAAAACATACACTTATTGTTATCATAAAATATTTAAACAAAAAGATAACGCTAGCCTACGTCATTTGCAAGTAAATTGGAAACAAAACGAGATAACAATGATAATCATAATAGTTTTGCAAATCGATCATCCTACAATAAAATTGCTCCAGCTCAATTTTATTCATTATACTGGAAGAATGTGATTAGAAAATTTATTGAAAGCTAGAGATTGTAATGACCAACAAAAATCTCATCCGTGGACATTTTCTTTTAAAACCTAAAACCAAATAGTCATCACATTAATCATACCTTCATTCCGTACTATCAAACAACTTAAGATCATTTCATAAATAATATCTGACCGAATACAACATTTCACTGTATAAATAAATTCAATTCACTATATTTTCTGTGTTGTAGTTGATAATTCACAAACGGTACACAAATGAAATTTTTTTGTCTATAATTAGTACTGTTAGGCAATTAAATATACCATCTATGTCGGTTTTGTCGTCTAAGAAATTTTGTTCCAATATATCATCTATATTCAGAATTTGTATAGATTCTACTACGTGAAAGTCACAAAACATATTGTATTAAGTTTAAGTTTAAAGTTGATGTGAATTGTTCTAAGTGTACCTTGTTTCACGCCGTTACTACCATTATATTTTTGTTTTCGTCAATGCTTTTTTTGCTAAACTATATTTTCTTATTATAGAAATGTCTGCTCCTGTATCAATAAATAATTGATGAGTCGGTTTGTGCATGCAGTCTGTTGATATTTCTATAATTGGAGAGCTAGTTTTCGTTTCGTTAGAATTTTTTATAGTTGGAGAAAAGGAGGTTATTATTTGGATATGGTGGTGTGGTATTGTGTGGTTTAGACTCATGTTGAGTCAACCATAATTAGTTTGCCAAATCCTGTAAACTGTAGTTAGTTTTGATACTATGGGCTGGTTCCACTATATTTTCAGGTCTGTCTGACGTTGGGGGCGAAGATTTCGGAGCTACTGCTCTTAAGTCTGGTAAATGTGACATAGCTGCTATTGGTCTATTATATCAGTTTGGTATTGTTAATTGGGAAATTGTTTTGGGAAAGCATTGGGTTTTACTACATTCCATCAGATATTTTAGTGATATTCCCTGCAATGGAGATGGTTCCGTTTGCATAGCCAATACCCCTAGAGAAAAAATAACAATTTTGTAGATTTCGGTATGCCATCTACTTTTATCATCAAGAGAAAACATACGCCTACGTTAAACTTAGGCTAGATTGCCTCATGCCAGTTTATTGAATCCTCGTCATTGCAATATAAAGTAACTGACCCGCTTTAGATAAATGCTGTTCGTAGCCATTTGCGGAGGTGGTCGTCCTCTCTGGTGAATATTGTAGTGAAGTGCTGCCTTGTTGACTAGCCGCGAAGTGGCATAGCAGGCCGCGTACCTAGCGAGATTGTTTTAAAAGCCCCAAGCTAGCTTTAGTCCGTGGGGACGAGGAATAAATCCTGCTATTTCAGCACAAATAACTGTATAGTACGCGTGAAACATGATAATAACGGATATGAGAAAACAGGCAAGTGAAATAGATAGCCTCTGACGACCCCCTTATGCGACCGAACCGCGATCACCACGTCCAACCCCATAATTTTAATCCAGTTACACACTCGCATTCTTCATCCACTCCCACACATACACCATCCATATCTCCATACACTCATGTTTGCACACGCATTCACAAACCTACATACCTACGCACCGTCACCCATGTCCCCATACACCTACGCATAGGTATACACATATATTCGTCTTTCATACCCAAACGCATCAGGAACTCTCCATTTACTAAGAGAATATTTAGCGAATGAATATCGTGAAGATAGCAAATTATTGGTAAGAAGAAGAAATGATCTATAATTGCCTTAGCTTTGATGTTTCGGAGTTATCCTGGTAATCCCATTGCTCTACTTTTATTATTATTTTATCGAAGACTATACTATTATGTGAGTTTTTATACAACGTTTTGTATGTAAGCATTAATTTTTGGACATCTTTTCATAATAAATATTGCCAGAGCTTCTCATAGATATTAACTGGAATAAAGAAATATCTAATTTACGGTAACAATTAGAACTGTGCAATATAGCAACCAATTCAATTTAAAGTGTAAAGTTAAAATAAAATAAATTAGATGTGCACCACTTATCTAAAATCATTGCAACAAATATTAAAGTTGTTCCTCACTTCTCCCTGTTAATCTATAATGTAATCAAAACAATATGAAAGAGTTATTATTGTATTAGAAACGAAGGAGAACCCAAATACAACAAAGCAAGTGATATACCACTTCATCGATGGCCCAAACCAAATTACCTACACAAATGGTAATTTGATGGTCATGCTTTTTATTGATTAGATTACCGTGGTAAAACTATTGCAATAAGATTTGCATCAGCAAGTAAAGACATATCCACACATTCACGCGCTCACACATATTCATACCTATATGGTGACTGACCCCATGCTTTGTACCAACTCCCCTTCTTCAATCTCTGGACAACTAGCCGGTCATCCCACAGGTATTACTGGAGAACCAATCGGAAGCAGCTGATTGGTGGTTACTAACACGAGTGATGAAGACGTCAGAACTGGTGCAGGAAGGTAAGGCGATGTAGTCGAGTTAAGCCCGACTTAGGATGGAAATATCCTAAAAAAAGTTAAAAAAAGTAAAGTAAAAATTAAAAAAAATACCTAGCTAAACTTCGATGGTTATTTCACTACTCTTGATGCAGTTGTCCGCTAATCCAGAGCGCAGCGGTTTCGTTAAAACGTCATACACGAAAACACCTCTCTTCTATATCCAGCACAGCAAAAAAATTTAAAACCAGTTTGGTTATATTAACCGTTTTATTGTTCCGCTCCTTTACATAAATAATTTGGGGTGATTAATGCTAACATACATAATTTAAAGTTTTCTAATTTCGTTGGTTCATATTTTTTTATTGATTTATCACAGATAATGCCATAAATAATTTTTCTAAATTCTTTGGTACATTTTTTACTTAATGCAAACATCAATAATTTAAATTTTTCTAAATTATTTGGTTCTTAATTTTCTTAATTTGATTACAGTTTTGCTTCATAATTCGAACTACGGATTATGTACATGCAACTCCGTTTTCTTTGTAATTTTCAACAAAAATTTCCTTTTTTTAAGATAACCGTACATAACAGAAATCTTGGGCGTGATACGTGGATAAATGCAAATAAGTGCTCTTAATTTTATAATAAGTCTTAGGTTCTTGTTTTATTATTTTTGGTACATGGAATCGCGATATCGGAAAGTTAATTTTTTTATGACTATGTCACAAAGTTATATTTACCGTCTTATTCCAATAACTCGACCGGTGAAACAAAATGGTTCTAATGACAAGCACGAACAGAATTTTCTTTCTTTTAATTTTTTATCAATTTCTTTGCTTTATTTTCACTACCGACAATCACGAATTTTATTACTAAAATTTTTCTATTTTTCTTTACATAATTTTTCTAATCAAACTAACTATTTCGAACAATTTTTCACAAAACAGCGAATATGAACATGCAAAAATTTAATTCACACGCGACAACAATCAAAACGTCAAAAAAACAAGATTTCATATTCCAATCAGAATCGAATAGAGAATCTCAAACTGAGGCTATCTGGCGCCTAGTATTTATAGTAACAAAAATGGTAGCACTTGCAGGTAGCTTGTTTTAATAACTGAAAACCCACTAAGGAATCTGTACAACTAAATTGCATTAAAAAAAAATTGGAAAAGAATTATAAAAAAAATATTAATTACGAAACGATTGTAAGAATTATATATGAAAATAGCGCGATTATGTATTAATGACATTGCACAACTATTTTATGACAACTTTATAGTGGTTAACGATTACAAATTGGATATAAGAAATTATATCTGGAAATATTACACAACTGTTTTATGATAATTATTAAACGAAAACTATTGTAGATGACGATTACGGATTGAGTACATGAAACCATGTGTAAAGGAAAAACGAAAACAAATATGAAAGTTTCGGTTAATGCAAGTTTTATGCGTGTAAAAAAGCACCAACCCCTTACAACAACAATTTTTCTAAACCACTCAAAATAAGAACTACGAAATTTAAAGTATTTTAAATCCATTGGTTGAATTTATTTAAAACCGTACGAATCAAACACAAAGAAATGTCCAATCAAAATAAAACTGTACGAATATTCTTTCCGTAGAAATAAAATTAATAACCAACGTAGACTATAGTATATATCCCCTTCGGGTCTTCTAGCACAACCGTAACAAAAGAAAACTAAAGCTATTTAAAACAAATTCAGTTACTACGCGATTAATTTTTGAATTTCTTTGGGCTATACGATAAAAGGATAATCTCCACACTCTTTAAGGTTTTAGAATTGCTTTCCATTTCGAAACAAAATAAAACATTTAACACATTCATAAAAATATAAGAAATTTATTCTATTACAGAATATTATCGTTAAGCTGATTACTTTAAAATGGATTATCTCATTTTCATTCTAACATGTTATCCTTAAGATATATAAAATAATATTGACAATTATATATGCAACATCATTAAAACGGTTATAATCATGAATATTAAGAAAAGACAATAGAAGTTTTCCAATTTTTTTTGTTTAATGTTGGTAGGGAAGAGGAATGAAAAACTATTTCATAATACTTACATTATATTAAATGGAACATTATCCTAGCTCTCGATATTATTTTAAGATTTTATGCAATCTTTCAATTTAATTATGATAATTAGTTTTTATTATGATTAAATTGAGTTTTTTTTTATTAATATAATAATAGGGTTAGTTTTATACTTTATTGGATTGATGAAGAGCTTAATGGTTTTTCGAGTCCTTAATCAAGTTATTAATTATTTAGAAAGTTTATTCAAATCAATCGATTTTCAGTTTAGATATAATCATTTGCTATAAAGTTTGTTATTATGTTTACTTACATCATTTATAATTATTTAAAATTTGAATAAAATAAAAAAGTATTTATTCAAAGCTTTTCTATGCCACTCCACAAAAGCTACCAAAGAAACAGGAATATGCATATGGACTGCATAGTCTGATTCTGGTAGTCGTTTTAATATTTAGTATAACATATATTGGACGAGTTAAAATTTCAACAAAATTTCTCGTTTCGTGATTTGTATTTTTAATGAACATAAATTTCTTTATATTATTTAAATCAAATCGTTATTGTTTCCTGATGGCTTATTATTTTAAATTTAAATAAATTTTATATTTTTTTTAAATTTGTACGAAATATTTATTTTAAAAAGTTATATTAAAAAACCTATGCCGATAGATTCGAATACAGGCAAGAATAAAATAACTAATTCCAGTATAATATTTGACTATGAAACTATAAATATGTAAAGCTTTGAATCAATTATATTATTTTTTATTTTAAACAAACTTAAGCATTTTGGTATACGTTTGTTTTCTATTGAAAGACATAAGCCTTTTGCTATTGATCGATGTGTATTAGATACACCACAAGCAAAGTTGCGAATAGGGCCGGGAAAAAATATCGATATATCGATAAATATCGATAATTATCGATATATCGAATATCGATATCGGATTAAAATATATCGATATATCGATAATGATAAATCGATAATATCGATATATCGATAATATCGATGTATCTATAATATCGACAATATCGATAATATCTATATTATCGATAATATCGATATTATCGATATTATTGATAATATCGATAATATCGATAGTACGGGTATATCGATATATCGATATTATCGATATTATCGATATATCGATCTATCGATATATCGATATTACCGATAAATCTATATTATCGATATGAACCGTTTTTTATAAGTGGTATAAGTCCATTTTTTCATATATTGAGATATTTAAGGATTTGCGTTTGCATTAATATAAAAATATAGGCAAGTGTAACTAAAATTTGGTGATATTTTTCACAATTTAAACCTTTTTAATTTTATTATGTAATAATCCTGTTTAGTGCCGGAAAAAATATCGATATTTATATCAATAGTTATTGATCTATCGATATATCGATAATATTGATAATATTATAATATATTAATCGATATGTACACAATATCGAAATATCGATATATCGATAGTATAATATATAATATGTATTGATATATCGTCGATAATATATATTAATATATCGATAAATATCGATATCGATATTTAGATATATCGATATTATATTATTATCGAAGTTATCGATATTTATCGATATTTATCGATATATCGATATTTTTTTATATTTTATCGATATTTTTTTATATCAATATTATCGATAATTTTTTTAATATCGCCCAGCTTCAATTTTTAGCAATGTCATAAAATGAACGAAAATAAATATCACTGCTGAGAAATACAGGCTGGCGACTAATAAGTGCTACTTCTCAGCGTTGTTACTGTCCCCCTTCTTGGGTGAGAAATATCAAAACTAGAATTCATATACATAAGAGGGTGATTGCATTAAATATGGCTGAAAAGCAGCAACTAAATATTTTAGAGCTAAGACAAAAAACGTTATAGAATACTATTTGAAAGACAAAGATTCGAATTAACCAGAATGCGCGACAAAGTGGCATAATGTTGACTAAAGACTTGCAAGTTTCGCATAAAACCATTCAACAGATATTTAAAATATATATTCGATTAAAGCCGTATAGGATACAAAGATTGCAGAATTTAATACTGGCACAATGTATGGTTTGGATTTTATGGTTCTTCTTGTTAAAATAATATTGTCAAGTTTTCTTATCTTTCTTTGAAATGACCTTACTCTCAATTCAATAAACTTACTTTCCAAATCTTCTTCTTGATTCGATAAATATTTAGTAATCAAAAACATCGGGTTTTATTAAGTAAACATATTTACTGTTGCACAACAACAGTAAAAATATGGATGGACTGAAATCTCACAGCTCTGAGATATCAAGACTTCGGTCTGGGTTAAGGATTTTGATATAGTTTTCGGCAAAAAACTTTTATGAGGACATGGTTTTTAGTTTTGGGCAGCGATGTATATCAAACATAACTCTTTGTAAAAGTACAAGTATTTTTTTATCTCTGTTTAGAAATTTTTTACAAAACTAACACGAATACGTTGCCAGAAAATTAAAACAGATCATAAATTAACATAGTTAAGTGAAAAGATGATACATTCAGCAAACTGCTCAAAAACATCTCCATTTAGCGTTTCGAAAAAATATTACAAAATCACATATTCATATTTCTATTGAAAAAATGAAAAAATGAAAAAATGAAATAAAATCAAACTTGTTTCAAAATTTCAAAAATATTCCAAAATCAAAATAAAATCAAATATTTAAACTTTTTCTAGATTCCAAAAATATTCCCAAAATTCTTAAAAATTCAAACTTTTCCAACATTCTAAAAATATTGCAAAAATTTCAAAAAAATCAGAAATTCAAACTTTTTTCAAAATTCCAAAAATATTCCGAAAATTAGAAAAAAATTAATTGGTTGGTTATTAAAATTGATTGGTTGGTTATTGGTTATTAAAATTAATTAATTGGTCAGATGATATATAGACAGAGAAATTATTAATTTATATATGATGAAAGAGACAGTAAAAAAAGAAACAAAATACTGAAAAATCTTACTATTTATTTTTGACAATTTTGTTTGATCAGGGGATTAGGAAAATTTTAATCAAAGAGTGAACTCATTGTTATGAGTAGTGTTATTGTGGCACAAAAAAGTATGATATTTAACGAAATTGTTCATATTAAGTTTGTTAAATTATTATATTTTTTAAATTGTTGTTTTTATTCTAACAGAGTTAAGTCTTCGTTGCCTTTTATTAAGTGTTGTGCGTTAAGAAGTTTGACCAGCAGCAATTTTTAAATTCAAACAAATAATCCAAATATATTTCAACATATTTAATTTATTTTAAATAACATATTTTTGTATTTTTAAATATGAGCGTTTTTGTATTAGGAAACCGCTTGGAAGATAGCGAAACCATTGTTTTACCATTCCGGTTACTGAAAAATTGAGCTTAATTTATAAGTTATAGCCTACAAATATAGCTCGTCATCAATATTGAAAAGTGGTAGATTTATTTCAACGAGGATTACATAGGTACGAATTTTTGAATGGGTCATCAGGCAATGATTTGGCGAAGTATGTGCTGTTAGTGCTGCTTATGGATATAAAATTAAAATCTTACAAAGGAAAACAATAATTCTATAACTCATTAAAAAAAATATCTAAATAAACTTCAAGAAAACGGCTATGAAGTGTAAGGTCACCGTTTGTAGCGATGAAAAAAAATTGAGGTGTTGCACCTTTTCTATAGACTGCGTTGAGATGAGTATGCCCTAGAGATATTATTGTTTGTGCCGAAGTAGCGCATGCAATGAAGACCAAGCGTGAAGCATCATACAATATGACAAAACAAGATAAAGAAGAAGTTTCTGGAAATTAGATCTCCTCACACTAAGCAACAAAGTGTCATCGTCGTGTCAGGGACAACCAAAAATTTTTGTTCAAACAAAATTTCGCTAATTTTAATATTTATGGTCACCTCACCTTCTATTTGCAGTCGCGATCCCTTAATGCCTGAAAATAGACAATTATTATTATCTAAGACATCAAAATTTTTAACATAGCTATTTTCGATTAATGAAACAGGACTTCCTGAGTCAACCAAAGGTAATAACTTATTATAAACAACTTTATTTATATCTAAAAATTCGATTTCAATCTGAAAAGAAGGTTTAATACAGGTTTAATGTTTAATTGTATTGCTGTTGTATTGCTCAAATGAGCGAATTTATTGCAGTTGGAGCAGATGTTGACTTCTCTAGTTCTATACTACTGGTTTTAAAATTAAATCTTTTCTCCTGCTGGCTACACATTTTTGATTTCACATCCACCGTTCTATCCGCTGAAGTTAACTGTGCCATAACTTCGAACAAGTTATTTGTAGACTTAAAACGCTGCATCCTCGTTTGTGTCTGGATAATTGGACTGTTTAGCCCGTCGATAATGTATTCCAGATTCGTCGTCATCTAATAATAATCTGTTGCCCAAAATAATTTTCTTATGAAAATAGGTCGAAAATTCTTCATCTCTTCGCCATACTCGTTTTTCAAATTCTTTTCGAGCAAATAATCGATTGCTTCGATTTACGAACATTTTACTAATCTTTTCACATAAAGTATTCACAGTCATCAATAGATGATCCGGTCTTGAGTGAACCATTCAAGAGCTGGCCTTCTTAATTTTTTATCATCACTAACTTAATTAACTTTTCTGTCACTTCATATTCCTCCTGAATTGTTTTTAACTGTAATAACCATGTTTGTGTGTTATCAGTAGGAATTCCAGAAAAAACTGGCAACATTATTGAGATCTCATCTAGCGAAAATCCCCTTTTGATTTTCACAATCTCCTTAATATTATTTTCCCCATCATGATCATCCCCAACTGACCGATTGGAATTTTGGTTTTTTCGTTAAGGCGGCATTATATGATTCCCTAAATTACTAAATTTTCCACACCTTTCGGAACTTAATTCACCCAAATTTTCATTTCGATATAACTTCAAGATTCAATTTTTTTCCAAAATTCTAAAAGTATTGCAAAAATTATTACAAAATAAAAAGTTGAAATTTTTTTCAAAATTCCAAAAATTATAATAAAAACCAAAATTTATAATTTTTCCATAATTCTAAAAATATTGCAAAAATTATTACAAAATCAAAAATACAAACTTTTTCAAAATTCCAAAAATATTCCAAAAAATTTGCTAAAAAAATAAATGAAATCATTTTTTGACACACTTCACATTATTTTTTTGACAAACTTATAATGCCATAATTCTCAGTAATAATAATAAAATTTCATTTCAAACAAATTATTAATCTTATTTTTTTCCAAAAATTGGGTAGAAAAATAAATAAAAATCTTTAAATCTCCTTGACACACTTGACAACATGTTTTTGAAAAAATAATAATGAAATAATCTAGTTTTTGATCTCACATACCAATCCCTACCATCAAGATTTCTCCAAATTTAATTTTCCTACTCGTAATCACTTAAAATGAACGTTTTTTAAGCGAAAAATATGAAAATTTGCTATTTTTGACACACTTAATGATTTTCTTGACACACTTCCGGTACAGTTATCGAGCGCAGCGTCCTTTCGGACTTGTCCCTTGAGTATACCTATTTTTAGAACAAACAAATTTTTAAATCCCTCTAGCGGTTTTCCCTGCAGCATAGATTTACAATTAAAACATAACTTTACTTCTTTTTACACGGTTTTATGTTCCGTTTCACTTACATTTAATTTAATTTCATTAACACAATAGTATTCCATTTACACAGTAAACTATTACTGTCTAAATTAAATTAAAGCTCATTTTGCAATTCCTTAAATACAATTCTGCTTAATTTCCCGATTAGTCGAGGTAAATCCAAAATTTCATTACAAGGAAAATTTATTTTACCTGTTTTTTCTTTGCAACTTTTTCTTGCAATTTCAATGCAAACTGTTGCTTGCAAACAACTACCGTCATTTAACGTAATGACGTAGTATAATAATTTTGTATCGTGGGAATGAGTGAGAGAGTTTATTGAATTTTAAGTTCAACAGGGATCCAAAGATCCTATAGAATAGTTAGTGACGAATATAGGATCTGTGGGAAATGTGAAGTCCATAGGGTATCCGTTGTTCTTATGAGCCAGAGACTCTTAAAAGAACAACTTCTACCAAATAGTAAGTTCACCAAATAGGAAAACTGATAACCACATAAAATACTTACTTGATCCTGATGTATAGCACTTGAACTTCTTCACTAGAATAAAACACTGTTGATATTGAGAATAACTTAAAAACTGATTTATTACAAAGTTTTCATAGAATATATACAAAATGAACAATAAGCAAAACAACAATAATTATTCCAATTTGTTAACAATTGTTCAAAAGGGTTTCCCAATATTATTATTCCTTCGTAGACATTTTTAATTCTACGAAAAAATTACATCATAATTGAATTGATATTATTATTATTTTTTGTGTTTACAAATTATGCGAATTAATTGTTTTATATGAATTAATTGGTTTTTGTTTGTTTATGTTTACTTACCAGTTTTTCTGCAGTTTATTATGGTATTGGTGTGATTTAGATATATACATTGTTATTGGTAGTTTTAGATATTTCTATGTATATCTATGCTACAGTAGCCTAAAATATGCATTTTAATTTGAAAAAGTGAGACAAGTAGGAATAAAACTCGCTCGAGAAAGAAGAAACCGCTCGCTCGAAGGAACCGAGGTTGCTTCTTAATTTAACGATCATGTTCTGTGTGGCAACTCTATTTATGAATCGAATCAAAGAAAAGCCTATAAATTTTGTTAATTTAGGGTTGAATAAATAGAGCTCATCCACCAGCATACTAAGATATCATCTTGGCTAGGTAGTAATATTTTACTACTATTGGCAGTGGTATGTGATACCTCACGCTGTCACACCCGTAGGTAAAAAAAATTAAAAAAATTTAAATCAACAAAAACTGATTTCTCCATGCTTAATAATTAGCTTCATTTCCAAGAAACCAAACAACTTCAGACTTTCAACAATAATTAAATTCATTCCCATAACTTTACATTTACCAATTAAAAAAAACCTTTTTATTTAATTATGTTATTTCAAAATAATAAAAGAAACTGTTGGAAATTCTTGAAAACCAAAAGTAAATTAACTTTAAAAAGTTTAATATAAATTAAGTAAACACAAACTGTAAACACATACACATCATACCCCAACATTTTCCTCAAATTTTTTTTTCTAATTAAATTTGGTTAATGGCTTTTGTTGTTTCAAATCAAGAAACTAAAAAAACTCAACTTATATTTAGTTTGTTTTTCATTTTTCTTTTTTATAATTAAAATAATGAGTTTTCAAAATTTTCATTTATAATTATAATAGTTATAACTGAAAAGAAAACTGAAAAGCTTTTTTTTTTTTAATAATTTTCACTGATCTCAATTATTTATATAAACACAATTGTGGAAACAAATTATTTGCGAAGAATTTGTTGGGGATTTATTTCTACAGTTTGCTGTTTTCCTGTCTTCCTCATCAAGGAATATTCCACTGTTAAGATTGAGAGTGCTACAGTTGGTGCCACTGAATACAGCTCATCGGCTAGCACTCTTAAGACATCACTTTGGCTAAATCACCTTGGTTAAAATGTCTATTGAAAAATCATAATAATTTATAATAAAATACTCATACTCCTTTTTGTTATTAAAAATGAAGTAGGAAGGTATGCTAACGAAATAAAACATGTAAATACTAAATTGATGTGTGAATTTAATTAAATTTTTAATTTTTCATTTTCTGTTTCATTCTTTTTAGTCATTGAATATTTGAGCATTAATTTATTTTAACTTTCGAATCGATTTAATTACGATTTTTGTTATTTTTCATCCCAAATTTACTTTTGTTAATAGTAATACTAAAAGAATTACTATACTATTCATTTTTTTATATATAATATCTAATACCTTTTTCTACTTTTTATTATGAAAAAAAAACAGGAACGCGTTTTGTGTCTTTAATTTTTATCATGTAAATTTCATTTATTTTTCTCTTTTTTCATATGTTTTTTTAATTATTTTATATTTTATTCTTTTTAATCATTGAATATTTTAACATCAATTTAATTTTAACTTTTTAATCCATTTTAATTTTGAATGTTGTTATTTTTCACTGAGCCTTTTTCAAAAAGGAATAATAACAATTTTTCAAACATTCTATGAACTTTAAGTTTCCCGTTTTGATTATAGAAGGCGGTAATTGACTATTCTGGTTTCTTTGTCATGGAGGGTCTCAAATAATTTAAAAAAATTTTCTAAATGAAGTTATTGTTAATTCATTAACATTTCGAATTATAACTACACACCCATTTTTTTCTTGACTAAATTATATTTCCATTACTAAATTTTAAACAATACATAGTACATCTAATTTGTAATGATAAATACACACAAAACATAGCAGCTTACAGTAACAAGTTACCCATTAAAGAATATAACCATTAAATTTTTGTATTTTTTTTTTTCGTAATTTGTGCAGAAAAGTACGAGTTATTTATTTTCTTTTATTAATAGTTGAACACTTAAAATAATTAAAATGTAATGTATTTTTTAGCTCTGAAATATTAATAAACATCATTTGGCTCGACTAGTTAAAAACAAAAAAAGTGTTAGCTTGGTGCTTAACCAATTGTTATAATACAAAATACATAACTTTTATTAATGGAATGAAAAACAAAGGCGACAAGAAAAAATTTTAACTAGCAAAATGCTTTTTGAGTTATAAGGGATTTTTTGTGAGCACTTAAATTCAAGCAATAATATATTTTTGGATTTTTTTCTTTAGACGTGTTTCGGTTGGTATTCGAACTTAAAACCTCATCGATGCCATAACTTGAATCCTTTGGTAAACACGCTATCCATCTACCCAGCATACCCTACCTTTCATAACGGAGAAAAACAGCACTAAAAACTAATGTACTCTAAGGCAGGATTTAAAGCTATTGAGGTTTCCAATACACAGTTGTTTAAGAGATACCTTTTTCTGTTTTTTTGTCCAATTTTGTAAAGAAATACGACACAATCCAAGAAAAAGACCTAAGGTAATTAAAGATTAAAAAAAAAAGTGATAAAATAACACTGCCACAAACTTTTATCTGAATTTTTCTCAAAAGTCTTTAGTACTATTGGAAGCTTCACTCAAAGCTTATGTACCGAGATGGCAAAGCTGAATTATGGATTTTCATCCAAACCAAAAGACAAGATTCGAATTCTTAAAGTTATAAATAAAAGGTTATTTAGGAGCCACAACTCCTCCTCTATTTGTTTTAAAAAAGTTCTAATTTATTTATCGATATATTTTACTTAATGTATGTACGAAATAATTAGGTTGGCTACAAAGTCAGGTTTTAAATAATACAAATTAAAAACGTTTACCGGATTGGCTGTTTTATCTTAACATTATGGTTTTTTTATTTTATGGTTAAAATAATCGGTGAAACGATATCGGTGAATCGGTAAAACGGTGAGATCGTAAGTCAATGAATAAAACAACAACACACCTGCACGTCAGAAAATTTTTTTAACAACAACAATATCGCAACATTATTAAAACAAAAAATTCTGGATATTGCCCCACAAAGGATCCATATCTCAGTGAAGATCAGATTGAAAATCTATATCCCACTATTTTCAACGTTCTAGGTTTTAGCTAAATACTATTCAATGTACGGTCAGTCTGATTAGCAACTCACCTCTTTCCAACACATCTTTACTTAGCAATATCCCCTATCGCAAGTTCGATGTATTCTCCACACTTGTATTCTTCTTATTCTCCACACTTACTAATACTGAAAAAAAAAATGAAATGAATAAAATCTCAAAATGTTTTTGCCTTTAAAGAGCGAACAATCTGAAAAGACCAAAAGTACCAAAATGTAAGCCAAAGAAAGCATGAGTCGTCAATTTAACAAGCACTATCTGGTGTAAAAACTTTAATTTTTACCTTGCTTTTTTCAAAGGTGAACGCTTTGTCAATAAGCTTTCACTAAATTAAAATTGTACTTCAATTATTGATAAATCACTCTATTTTCTTTTATCTTAGCTTCAATAAATTTAATAACGTTTTTTTTTACCTTTCGTTTATTCAAATGTTTATAGCTCAACGAACCACATTAAAATAATTTATTTAGATTGAATACATATCATTTGCTAATACAAAAGATATCCTCTACAGAAATTAAACAAAACAGAAAACAATTCTCCAAAAAACATCCAAAGACCTGAAATCCTAAGATTGCCTTAAAAAAATTTTTTTTGATTTTCAAGATGCATACTTTTTTTTCGCATGATAAAAGATAACATAAAAACAAATCGATTATTATTATAGAAGTAAAATTATTTTTATTTTTTATTTTGAGAAAATAAGAAAATGGAGTTTTTCCTAACCCCAAAATTATTTCTAAGAAATTTCAACATTTCGTCTTTACATAATTGATTTCTATCGATGTATTTCATTTTTTTGTTTGTTGTTTTCTTAAGATTTGAATTTGTTTTGTTGCTGATGTTTTTCACTTAACAATAGTTGATTGATATTAGTATATTTAATTTTTGGAATAAATTTTAGGTATTTATGTATATATATATATATATATATATATATATATATATATATATATATATATATATATATATATATATATATATATATATATCTGTGTCAATAAGTCATATGGAGATAACTCGAGTTATGACATTATGCCTTTCCGCTTTTTTCGGTTTGGCCTTTGTTAGGAGTACATTTTGCTCTTTACCGTTTTCACCTATGACTTTTGATGTGAAATCTAAAACAATGTGCAAAAGGGAATAACTCAAAAACACTCTATTTTAAATTTGTCAAAAGAGAATAAAACTCAAAAATTTGATAAAAAAATAATAAATATCTGAAGATATTACTTTTTGTCAAACGAAAAATTTAAAACTTGTTCAGTATAAAATAAGTTATATCCTTTTGTCAAATAATAGTTGGTGCCTATAAAGGCATAAGGCTAGATATTTATTTAAAATTAGTATTTTTATTCTGACAAATAGAAATAACTCAACTTATTATTTGATGCACCAGAAAATTTGATTTGACACAAGGGCATAAGACGTTAAATCCACGATAACTTCTTAAATATGAATCTGAGATAAAAAACAATCAATAAATATGACAAAGCTAAAAATTTCGCGTCATATCCCGGTATTTATTTCAATCTACACATATACAATTTTATCACAAAAGAGTTTTAATCTTAAAATCGCTCTCCTGAAAAGTTAGCAAAATGAGTTATCCCCTTATGACTTTTTGGCACAGATATATATATATATATATATATAACTATATATATATATATATATATATATATATATATATATATATATATATATATATATATAAATATATATATATATATATATATATATATATATATATATATATATATATATATATATATATATATATATATATATATATATATATATATATATATATATATATATATATATATATATATATGTGGGAAGCCTGAGTACAACACTGGTCATGTATTTTTATGATATGTTAATATTATTTAGTTGTAATCAATATATTGTATAAATAAAATTGAGCTACGATAATCATTTCATGAAGAAAAGTTCTAAATTAAATAAATACTCCTCCATATATAATCAGTTTTTGTTTAAATTCTATCCAATAAATCCTACATGGGGGCTCAGCCGTGATTCTGGAGCATTAAACAAGAATTTTATGTATAGTAAGTACTACAGGCAAAGTTATGGCTTATGGCAAAGTTTTATTTTAAAAATAATTGCTAACGTAAAGAAACTACAGAAAAGTGAAAAGTGAAAAGATATTTTTAAATAAAAGAACTCAAAGTGATAAGTCTTAAACTATTTTTACAGACAAGTCTAAAGGAAAGACAATTTAGAAAAATAGTTAAAAAATATTAGCAACAAACGTTCTGCAATCACTGCAAACAAGGTAACGTTATTTTTTATAAATATGTGCTCTCATAATTATCTATGTACAATGTACGGTAAAGTAGTCAACCTTTGAATAAAAATTTAATAATTAAAGTGTTAAGGTTTATAAAAAAAAACATTATAAACATTTTATAGAACAATCGATTTATTAAATTAACTGTGGTATATTCTTTTTTAATTGCTTTTGCTTGTTCATATGGATGCTTCCATTTCTGAACTTAAAACGAAAGAACTCAAAGATCTGTTAAAACAAAGAAATCTACCAACGCATTATAGAAAGAAAACTGATCTTATCGAAAGGTTAAAAGCGTCAATGTCAGCAGACGATTTACAAGAAGATTCAGAGCACAGTTATAGCAGTTTAGAGGAAGACGGTAAAGTTAACGAGATGACTCATGAAAACAGTTTTACCTTCAAAGATGTTGAAGAATCATTAGAAACTTTTGATGGTGAAACCGATAGAAATGTTTCGGAGTGGATATCAGAATATGATGATGTCGCCAAAGCGTGTGGTTGGAATGAAATACAAAAGTATTTGTATGCGAGAAGATTATTACGTAATGCAGCGAAGCTTGCAGTAGAATCTGCTACCAAAGTGCATAGTTGGGAAGCGTTGAAGAAGTTTTTAAAAGATGAGTTTAGTGATTCGCTGCCCAGTATAGATGTGCATAAAAAATTGTCAGATCGTAAAATGTCAAAAAATGAAACATTTTTACAATACTTTTATAGTATGCGACAAATTGGAAAGCAAGGCAGTGTCGATGATGTATCAATTATTTAATATATCATTGCAGGCATTTTTGATGAACCATCAAATAAAATGATTTTGTATGAAGCCAAGACGTTTAATGAACTGAAAGAAACATTTAAGGTGTACGAAACAATGAAATCTCAAAGTAAAATAAAGAGTTTTGGCAAAACACCTGAAAAGCGTTTTGCGCCTAGTGTGAGGAATCGTTGTAAAAATTGTGGATCGCTTAGTCATGCTCAATATAGTTGTCCACACAAAGAAAAGAGAATGCGTTGTTTTCATTGCGATGAATTTGGACATATTGCCAAAAATTGTGTTAAGAGGAACCCTGTTGCATCGACTTCAAAACAATTTGAAGATAAATCTAAAACAATAAGTACAATTATATTACCAGATATGCATGTTGTGGTTAAATTTTATGATGTTGAAATAAGGGCGCTACTGGATACTGGCAGTGATGTGTCTTTAATTAAAAAATCAGTTTATGAATCTACTAATTCTCCGCCAGAGATTGTTGGTTTGCAGATACCATTATCTGGGTTTGGGCAAACCTTACAAAACAGTATCGGATCATTTTTATCACCGGTAAGTATTGAAAACAAAACATATTTCATAAATTTTCATATTGTTACAGACAGTTTGCTGAATGAAGATATGATTTTGGGCAAAGATTTGTTAACAAGTGCTAATATTAGTATTTTTAATGGAATCATCACCATAAAGAAGATTATAATTCCTCATTTGTTTCAAGAAATCAATGTTGCTGAATTGATCGAAGAAAGTCATCAAATCAATACTATTTCTGCAATTAATAATCCTAAAATTAGATATGAGGTGAATAAGTTGGTTGAATCACATAATCCTGTTAAGCCAAAAGAATCGTGTGTACAATTAAAACTTGTACTTGAAGATGATGTCCCTGTTCACCAACCACCAAGAAGATTAGCACCAAGAGAAAAGTTATTTGTAAATGAACAAATTGATGAATGGCTATAAGATGGTATAATTTGCGAAAGTAACTCTGATTTTGCCAGTCCAATAGTGGTAGTCAAGAAAAAGAATGGTACGAATAGACTTTGTATAGACTATCGTGCACTCAATGCTAAAATAATAAAAGATCGTTACCCATTGCCAGTTATAGAAGATGTGTTAGAATAACTTTATATGGGCAAAATATTTACAACCTTGGATTTGAAAAATGGGTTTTTCCACGTTGACATTCATAAAGATAGCATGAAGTATACTTCCTTCGTAACGCCAGATGGTCAATATGAGTTTAGAAAAGTACCATTTGGACTATGCAATTCTCCTTCTATTTTCCAGCGATTTATAAATACCGTTTTTCATCAGCTGATAAGAGAAAATGTCATGTTTGTCTATATGGACGATGTAATAATAGCTGCCGAAAGTGAAGAAAAAAATTTGTAGAAGTTAAAAAGAGTTTTCGAAGTTGCTCAAAGTTTTGGTCTTATCATTCGTTTTGAAAAATGTCAATTCCTGCAAGAAAAAGTGGAATTTCTGGGACATACTTTAGAGAATGGTACTATCAAACCTTCTGTAAACAAGACGTCAGCGATAAAGAATTTCCCCGAACCAACTACAGTGAAAAAGATTCAAAGCTTTTTAGGGTTGGCAGGATTTTTCAGAAAGTTTATTCAAAATTTCTCAACAATCGCCAAACCACTCAGCGACCTTACAAGAAAAGATGTTAAGTTTATATTTGGAAATGAACAAAGGGTTGCTTTTAGAACTTTGAAAGAAATGTTATGTAATGATCCTGTGCTAAGAATTTATAATCCAGACTTAGAAACAGAAGTGCATACTGATGCAAGTAAAGTAGGTTATGGTGCTTGCTTGTTGCAGAAAAATGGAGAAAATAACCGCTTTCATCCTATTCTGTATTTGAGCTGCAAAACTACTGGCGCAGAAGAAAACTATTCTAGTTATGAGTTGGAAGTTTTAGCCGTTGTTAAGGCTCTTAAAAAATGGAGAGTTTATTTGCTGGGAATTAAATTCAAAATTTTTACCGATTGCCAAGCATTTAATCTAACGATGAAAAAAAGAGATTTATGTCCAAAAATTGCTCGTTGGGCATTATCTCTCGAAGAATTTGAATGTGAAGTAAGACATCGTTCTGGTTCGTCTATGAAGCATGTAGATGCGTTAAGCAGAGTGTCGTCGGTTATGACAGTTGAAGCTAATATTTTAGAGAAGTTAAGAACAACCCAGAAGGAGGATCCAGAATGTAAACTATTAGTAGATATTTTGAACGAAAAGAAAGAATATAAAAATTATGTGTTAAGAAGGGATATTTTATATAGATTGGTAGATGGAAGTTATTTGTTAGTAGTTCCAAAAATAATGCAACATCAAATTATCAAAAACGTCCATGAACAAGGTCACATTAGTTCAAGTAAAGTTAAAGCTATTGTACGTCAAGATTATGAAATGCAACAGTTGAATAAGAAGGTGGCAAGAGTTATTAGTAACTGCATTCCATGCATATTGGCTTCACGTAAGACTGGAAAAGGAGAATGTTACCTTAATCCAATTGATAAGCTGGATGTACCTTTGCATAGATTTCACGTCGATCATCTTGGTCCTTTACCGTCAACTGCTAAAAAATACCAATATTTGTTTGTTGTGGTCGACGCCTTTGCTAAGTTTGTTTGGCTATACCCTGTGAAGAAAACGACGTCCGCTGAAGTTTTAAAAAGGCTTAATGATCACAAAAATATATTTGGTAGTCCATCAAGAATTATATCCGATAGGGGTACGGCATTTACGTCTAAAGATTTCGAACAATTTTGTGCATATGAGAAAATTTTACATATACCAATAACTACAGGTATTCCTAGAGGTAACGGGCAGGTGGAACGAATCAATGGAGTAATTGTTCCAATTTTAACAAAAATGTGTTAGTATGGACCTTTCGTACAAAATAATATTAATAATATTGCTACGGGATAGCGCTTATCCCCACAGAATCCTAAATTTGGGAATCTCTTATTATCTGAAAAAATCTAGCCTATCATTCCCAAAGGGGAACGAGGAATAAATAAAAAAAGAATTTAATATATTTACTGTAAGTACCTTAACTTATAACTGTTGATTGAAGATTTGGTCTATGTGTTCCAATTCCCTTGACTAATCAACCAACTGTATTGGATGAACTAATTTGTGAACATCAGTTGCTGCTGCTGAATTACACCTTCGTTGTTCGAAATGCCCAATTGAACATTGCCTTTAATCCTTTAACTTTCCACTTCATATTTTGCTTTAAATCCATACGGTTTCTACAACCGGAAAATCCACCATACACTCGACTGTTTCTAACTGTGGTAGTATGCTTCGATCACTGTTATCCTTACTACTCATACTTTCGATAACATCAATGGATACTTTATTTTCATTTACTGCCACTTTTATAACAACAATTCTCTTTAAAACATAAATCACTGTAAACTACTTAGCGGAGTGGAATCTTCCATTGTAATTAAAGCCAATAAATAATGCTTTCTCAGAACAGTTATTAAAATTAGAATTTAATTTCACCAATTAAACAAAACGACATTGGAATTTTCTTTTATTTTTTTTCAACACAATTCTGTTTTATTAAATTACATACATAGATATGTACATGTATAAATTGAACTTTTATTATTTTCGAGAGAAAACAACAAGATGTTTTCAGTTTTTAATTTAAAAATCGAATTAATTTTTGTTTTTAACAAAATCGAACAATGTCACACATTTTTAAAATTTAACTAAATTTGCACTAGCGGGACGCGAGACATTTAAAATGAATTGACTAATTAAACTAATTTTAAAATTTTTATTTAATTAAAAAATTCCACTACTTAATATTTAACTTAATATTAAGAGAAATGCATGAATGCAAAATTTATACCTTATATTTTGACATCCATGAGAAGAGTGATTTTTTAAAAATAGGAAAAATGTGATTTTTCCTTTTAGACATCTCATGATGTCAAGACAAATCGTGTAATACTCAAAATTCAAGAAAGATCAATAACGACATCTGTTTATTAGAATTGGAAATAAAAATTTAGTACGTTCGTTTGTTTTTTATAGTATATTCGAAATTTAACTAGCAGTTGAGTATTAGAAAATTTTAAATTATTGTTAATGTGAAAAATGAATGGAAACTAATGAAATACATTTTTATTGAATTGAAAACAAAGAGGAATTTGGTTTTATTATTGTTTTGCGATTATTGCGATCGTTACAAATGTCAATCAAAGATCCAATGAGTTGGTATAAGCACGTTGCAACTCTACAACGATTTATTAATTCCACCACTTCACGAAGTACCAACAAATCACCCTTTGAAATGCTGTTTGGAGTCAAGATGAGAAAGGCTGAAGACTTTGAGCTGTCAACAATTATGGAAGAAGCACTGCAAGAAAGGGTTGAGCTGGGTCGAAGGGAGCTCAGAAAGGATGCAAAGATTCAAATAGAAAAGGTACAAGAAGAAAATAGAAAAACTTACAACAAACATAGAAAAGCTGCAAGAGGTTATAGTGTTGACGATTTGGTCGCGATAAGGAAAACTCAATTTGGTACAGGAAGTAAGTTGCATCCTATCTTCTTAGGACCTTACAAAGTTACGAAAGTAAAACGCTGCAATCGTTACGATGTAAAGAAAGTTGATGCTAGTTCTCCTGGTCCTATTCAAACTTCAACGTCAGCTGACTTTATGAAACCATGGGCTAATCCGATTGAAGAAGATTCATCCGGGACTGATGAATAGTAAGGACGGCCGAGTTTGGGAAACCTGAGTACAGCACTGGTCATGTATTTTTATGATATGTTAATATTGATTAGTTGTAATCAGTATATTGTATAAATAAAATTGAGTTACGATAATCATTTCATGAAGAAAAGTTCTAAATTAAATAAATACTCCTCCATATATAATCAGTTTTTGTTTAAATTCTATCCAATAAATCCTACATATATATATATATATATATATATATATATATATATATATATATATATATATATATATATATATATATATATATATATATATATATATATATATATATATATATATATATATATATATATATATATATATATATATATATATATATATATATATATATATATATATATATATATATATATATATATATATATATTTATATTGTGGAGTACAGGTGATTAACCAACAGTCTAGTGATCAAGCCCAAATCAAATATAATGATTTTTGTCCACACCTATTGGGCCCAAAAAAGCTCAGATAACCACATCCTCTCAGAAAATTAAAATAGAGAAACATTTAACATCGGGTTAGGGGTTTTCACGTTCCTACGATTTGTAATCAAAATTGTATAGAATCAATTTTTGACCTACTTATCAAAATCAAAAAGCATGCTATGGATTCCTAGAATAACAGTGTCGCTATATAGCGTACGTAATATAAAAGTAGCGATGGATATAAAGTGTTATATTGGTGGATTCAATAGTCACAAATAAATAGTAATAATAATTTTATTGGCAATTATGCTGTTCTGGTTGTCAATATAATAGCTAAAATATCTTCTTTTTTTGGCCATATTTACTTCAGATCTGCACTAAATAAGCAATTTTGTTTTAATAGTTCATTGGGAGCTGCTCTATTTAGGCTATTGTTTCGAGTGCAAAAACTCTCCACTGTTACTTTGAAAAGGGTCAACAAATCAATTATGGTAGAAATTAGAGTTTCGTTTTTAATTGAAAAAATAATATCATTCTTTACATCAATTAGTGTCTTAGTACTCAGTTTTTTAACTGAAAGAAACGGTTTAACTTTTAATAAATATATTACACTTATAGCTTACAAATATCTAATGATCAGTACAGTTCCATTTTCAAATTTTTCCTTAATATATTTTTGTAAGGCAACATCGTTTTTGATGGTAGATTTTTTGAATATTTTTACCCCTTTTCTAACTGCATGGATTATTTTTTCAATGCCTTATCTTAACTGCCGAGCATTATCTCAAGTTTTTTTTATCAATCTTTTTCTGCAATCCGAATTTTGTTCTATTATATCGACTTTATCCTCATTTTATTCTCACAATTTTTTAGTTCATCGGGGTGTACAGATTTGTTTTCGTGTACAGATTGTTTATAGAACACTTCCACTGCTGCAATATTTATGTCATGTGCTAACCAAAAATGTTGATCAGCCGTAATTATACCTCCCATATTTTTCATTAAAAAAACTCGATCCATTGTTATGATCACAACATTAAATTCTACCGATATAATGCCGTGATTCGAATCCTGTAACAACAGACATGATTATCAGTTGCGCCACCGCGGCGTTGATTACTCGACTATCGAAACTATTATCAATTATCATATTATCTTTTATTATCAATATTTTAAACTTTTGTTTCCCTGAGTTCATGCTGCAAACAAAACATTTAATAAAATTGAACCGTAAAAACGTACGTCTTGTGGATTGGTCGTAGTTGTTATATATAGAACACAAATTTTAGGGTTTTAAGGGACTCTTGCGGACATGACATATGACAACAGAGCAAGTCAGGACTGTAGCCCTTTTGGTTGTATGACACAACATTTTGTAAATAAATTATTACTTTTAAATAATGTAGTGCTTTTGCTATGTAGACACTACAAATTCTAAATATTTGATTACTTCTCGATTCGCGTCTCGATTTTTTATTGACTGTCAAAACTAAATTCTTTTAAATTGTTTATTAAATTTTGTAAAATATTCCAAATTAATATTAAAATTGTTAATTTTGCAAAAGAATGTTCGTATAATTTAAATTTGTGTTAAATTAGAGCTACATATTTAGTATTATTAATTACCCCTCACCCCTCAAAAAAAATTATTATTCATTGTTGGAAAAATTAAAAAAAAAAATTAATTAAACAGCAAATGAACACAAATTTTACCAAATCATGTATTTATATTTAAATCTATTTATTTTATTTACGAACTAAAGCGAGTACAGCTCTTACACTATTTTGGACAAACCCATATGCAGCAGTAGCACGCAACAGCTTTTGTAAGATATAACCAAAAATTTGTGATTCTCAAAAACTAAATACCAACTACCAAATATATATAAATCAAAGCAACCTATTTTTTGGTATGAAATTTGGTGGTTGTCACTGCACAAGTTGCTGACTTTAATAAAAGTTAATGATCAGGTCTGTTAATAGCTGACTAATTTATTTTAGAATCGATATCATTTAATATTTTGTATTTCTGCAGTTATTGGAATTCCATGTAGAAATTTTAAAGTTGTTTCTTTGGACCTGTGACATACTTTATGACTATTTATACGATGACTTGAGTTTGCTCACCATTACTACTACTGCGTTAGTTGACTCACAACATCGAAAAAAATATAGAAAAACGTACAGGCTTATGGACAAGCTTTTTTATCGTTTTTTGTTCGTAAACGGCATTGTTGCCTTCTTCCACTGGCGTCAGTTAGTGGGATGGTCTTCCAAACTCATTGATCCCACAGCTACTCATTAAATGCTAACTTAATTAGAATATATAAAATATGCGTTCGTGGAGCTTAAATCAGACTAAGAAATTTACTAAAAAAATAATGATAAAATTTCCATTTTGAAATATCATCGCCTCGGTGGCGTAGCGGATAGCTTGGCTGGCAAAGATTTCCCTAATTACTTGAGTTTCAGTACTCACAAGAAGTCCCTAATAATTCAAAACTTATTCAAAATTCAGATCTAGTGAATTAGAAATTTTAAACCACTTTATGTCATTGTCTTTCGTATATAATTTGATGTTTGTATTGTTTTCAAGTTTTTAATTATTTTAAACATTTACGTATATTAAGATTGTTTAAAAAACATTTAATTGTTGAATTCTGTAAGGAGGCTTAAATCAAAGTTTAACCATAGATTTTTTGATTTTTTCAGGCCGTTGAGCGACGTGGTGAAATGATAGTCAGAGTATTAGAACCAAGGTGTATAGGTGGAAGACAAGCTGTAGATGCTGCACAAAAATTAATGGCCAAAAGTGATGCACGTCATTCAGTACAGGTAAAATCGATTTAAAATTTTTTTATAAATTTTATAACAAAAGTTTTTTATTTAAATTGCAGTTAGTGGAAATAGTAAAACGACCTGGTCAAACATTAGGATTATATATCAGAGAGGGGAATGGTGCAGACCGTTCCGATGGCGTATTCATATCAAGAATTGCTTTAGAATCAGCTGTTTATAATAGTGGATGTCTGAGGGTAAGAATTAATATTTTTTTTGTATTTATTTTTAAAATATTTAAGATTTTGTAAAAATACCAAAAAATTTCCAACTATGGGGAATTTTTTTACTAATCGAACAGATATGGATAAAATCCGACGGACTCATTTATAATTTGGCTGAAATAATTTTTGTTATGGGTTTTGAAATCGAAAAAAAAGATATACGTGATCGAGGATTTTTTTTTGGAAATTTAGCGGTTCTTAATTTGCTACCCACGAAATATGTTTTTATTATGACTATCGTATTATATGTTCAATTTTCTATAAAACGTATTTTCAATTAATGAAAAAATGATTTTCTTCACTATCTAACAAAATTAAAGAGTGTTTAGTATGACCATCGTATTTTACATTCATTTTTCTATAAAAAACTTATATTTAATTAATGGAAAAATGAGTTTTACTGTTACAAATAAATTAATTTTTCCAGCGCACAACGCAAAAATTTAATATCGTCCTGCGCTCGATAAATTAATTTTTATATAACAGTAAAAATCGTTTCTTAATAAATAAAAATACGTTTTAAATAGAAAATTGAACGTAGAATACGATGGTTGTACTAAACACTCTTTATTTATGTAAGATAGTGACTAAAAATCGATTTTAACATTTTATTTCTTTATAACAATAGGAATTGGTTAATAATTTTTATAGATAACAGTTTTTTTAAAGTCTTTTTTTAACGTTAAAATAAAACAGAAAAAAAGTGCCAATCTTTACTAGAACTGAAGTTATGAATCATTGAAAATAACTTTTCAATGATTCATAAAATTTTCGAAATTTAGATCCGCTCTATTTCATTGGGAAAATTGACGTTGCAATTTTGTTTTGGTTTTTATTGCAAAATAATAAATTTACAATATCACTAAAGGTATTTTGGTATTGGATACTTTGCTTTTTTTGGGCCACTAATAAAATAAGATGTTTTGTCTACATAAACAAAAGTGGACCCCTTTTAGGGGAAAATATCTGAACATTAAGTAATATCAATGCAGAACGAAGGAAAGACCTATCACATTTCGGACTGTATGCCAAATATCACTGATCTAGATAGATGGTATATTGCCAAATAGAGGTGAGGGAAGGGATCGAGAGCTACTTAAAAATACTACCAACCGATGCCTGCATTTGGTATAAGGATTTATCCCGAACAAACTAAGGCACAAGTGCAGGTGTGTGGTCCCAGGGTCAAACGGGTGTTGGCACTGGGTATCTCTGCAACAGTACTTCAAGCCAAAACCTTTAAAATCAATTACTGTGCAATGCTGTGTGCCGAAAGAGCATACAGCAACACTAATAAATATACGTTATTTCTGATAGTTAGACGACGAGGTCGACGCGCTTTAATTCAAAGCTATTATGAGCTATAAATCTACAAAAAATTGCAAAATCCAACCACGCTACACTTGTGAGGGTACCTGGTCACCCAGGAGTACACGGCAATGTAGTAGCAACCTTGCTAGCCAAACAGGGTGTCACTACAAAGTTCATTGATCCAGAACCGTTCTTTGGATTAACCAAGAGTTCGCCCACCAAATAGAATCAAAAGCATATAAATCGGGTCGTTTGGCAGTGAAAGTGAAAGGCGGAGTAGATTGGGCTTAAGCATGCTTTATCATATTTTAAACCTAATGAAAAAGTATTTTTCCATTTTTTGCATGGTTTTTTATCCCAGACGTTTTGTCGCCGCAGGGATTTTATATAATTCTTGTTTTCTATATTAATTATATAATTTTTTATATTAATTATATAGTTCTTGGTTTCTATATTAATGTTATTTGACTCGCTTCTGCGACCTTGCAGACCTTCGATCAAAGATAGCCCTCCCCCTTCCCCACTCCCCACCCCCACCAACCCCACCTCACAACTTTGAGATATGGCAATTTTCTTGGTTTTAGCTAGTCTCGTCAAGACCTTTCCAATGATACCATTCTCGAACCGATCCAAGCTATTTACCCTATATTAGCCATTTTCCACATCATTTTATCTTTATTTTCTCATTTTCTCATCATTTTATCTTATTTTTCATTTTACCGGTGGTCGATACAGCTATGTTTACAAAGTATAAATTTATATTGTCTAAAATTGTTTTTTGGCGCGGGTAATCGTGAAAATTATTTTGTGAAAGGCGGAGTAGATCGGACTTAGGTTTTTTTGGCTAGGGTTATCGTGAAAATTATTTTGTGAAAGACGGAGTAGGTCAGGCTTAAGCATGCTTTATCATATTTTGAAAATTAATAGAATATTATTTTTCGATTTTTTGCATGATTTTTTGTCCTGGGCGTTTTGTCGCCGCGGGGATTCTGTCCCAGGCGTTTTGTCGCTGTGGGGATTTTGTCCCAGGCGTTTTGTCATCGCAGGATTTTTTCCCGGGCGTTTTGTCACGGGCCTTATGTCGTCGGGGATTCTAGGAGCGGGCCTTCTGACTGCTACCCTTTTTGTGCGAATGGTAGCACATCGTACCTTTCCGTCGATTCCTTGAACTGCTGTTTCAACTCGTCCCATTAACCATTGATTACATGGTAAGTTGTCCTCCGTAATAATAACTAAATTTCCTGGTTTTAAATTATCTTGTGGCGTTTTTCCATATCGAACGTTGTTGTAATGTGTTGAAATATTCATTCTTAAATCGTTTCCAATACAATTGAACTAGTGGAGATAGCTGCTGCCATTGTTTTAATCTATTTGTAGGTAATTTAGTAACATTAGGTTCTAATATTTTATTCAGTACTGTTCCAACCAGAAAATGCCCAGTTGTTAGCGGCTCCAAGTCGTTTGGGTCATTTGATAACGGGGTTAAAAGGCGAGAATTTATTACCTTTTCAATTTCTACCACTCCAAAGTCATAATGCGAGATCCTACAATTTTTTTTATATGCGTTTTGATGACCTTTATGACAGACGCCCAGAGTCCTCCGAAAAGAGGTGTTCTTGGTGGAATAAACTTCCAACTGATTCCTTGAGATGAGCAAAACTGTGCAATTTCATTATTTTCTTCCTTGAACATTTTCTCCAATTGTTGTAATTTATTATGTGCACCCACAAAGTTTGTGCCGTTGTCGCTCCATATACTTGCGCTTTTCCTTCTACGACTGAAAAATCTTTTCAGACATGCTATGAATACGTCCTTCGTTGCATCCTCTACTACTTCTAGATGCACAGCTTTTGTTGGAAAGCAAACAAATAAATAAACGTATACCTTGTTGTATGTGTCCTTTCTCTGGTTTTTATAGCGCACTGATAACGGACCATAAAAGTCTATGCCTGTTGTATGAAATGGTCGATTTGTCTCTGATCGCTCCTTTGGCAAGTTATACATTAACTGTGTCATCAACCTTGGCCTTATTTTAAAACATGTAATACAATTGTGAAGTACTTTCTTAACTGTTGCCTTCCCATTAATAATCTAATATTTTTGTCTAATCGTTGACAATGTGGCCTAAGTCCCACAATGTAAGTTGGTTCTATGAACATGGTTTATTACTAAATTTTTAAAAGGATGTTTAGAAAGCAAATATGGGTTCTTTCGCTCATTATCTAAATTAGAACTTTGGAGGCGACCTCCAACTCTTAATAAATTGTGTTCATCAATAAAAGGAGATAGACAACATAATTTACTGTTTTTCGGTAAGGTCCCTGCTGCTTTCAACAAGGCTATTTCTTTAGCAAATACTAGATTTTGGACACTACTGACAATAAGCAATTCAGCATCTCTTAGTTCTACTGGTTGCAATTCACTTGTAATACGTCTCGACCAAGACGTAGTTTTCTTTAATTCTGATGGCATAATTCCTCTGGATAAAATACCAGCAGTATTATTTTTGCTGTCGACGTGCCGCCAATGTATGTTTTTTGTGATTTCTTGAATGTCAGAAATTTTATGTGCTACATACGTTTTCAATTGATTTGGAGGTATTTTAATCCATGACAAGACGATACTTGAATCACTCCAAAGATATATGTTTTGGTATTTTAGGTCTAGACATTCTAATGTTTTATTTATCAATTTGGCCAAGAGCCACGCAGCTTTTAACTCAAGCCGTGGGATAAAAGTCACCTTTAGAGGTGCAATTCGCGATTTGCTACACAAGAAGTTTACAAAGATCTTGCCTTGTTCATCAATGGCCGTACGCCACTTGTGACGCATCTGAAAATCCATGATATTCTATGTATTTAGTGGTCTGTGGTATAACTAACCTATTTATTCCTACGTTTTTGCAACAATACTTTGGCAGATACAACTACTGGAGCAATTAAACCCAACGGGTCAAACAGTTTAGCTATTCTTGACAGGATATCACGTTTTGTAGATGGGGATTTATGGGTATCAGTTCCAATATTAAAATGAAATTGATCTAAACATGAATTCCATGAAATACATAGTGTTTTAATGGTTTCAATTTCACTATTAATTGCTCTATCCTCTAACGGTATATTTTTTAATAACTTTTGACAGTTAGATGCCCATTTTCTGAGTTTCATTTTTGCTCCATCAAAGACTTCAATTAACTGTCTTTGTAACTCAAAACCTTCTACTAAACTGTTACTACCTCCTAACATATCATCTACATAAAAATAATTAAGAATCGCATGCGAAGCTAAAGGATATTTGTCACGTTCTAATTGTGCTTGTAATGATTTTGTTGCTAAGTAAGGTACTAGACGAGTGCCATATGCCATCATTAACATTATCTCTCCAAACTATTTTTTGGTACCACGTATGGTCGTCGACAATATTTATTGGTCGGTACATTTGTTCCACATCCGTTGTCAAAACGAAAGCAAGTGTACGAAATCTCAAAATTATTGTTATTAAGTCAGGTTGAACGACTGGAACCATCACTAAAACCTCATTGAGGGAAACGCCAGTACTAGATTTAGCAGAAGCGTTAAAGACAACGCGTAACTTAGTTGACGTGCTTCCAGGTTTCATCACCGCATGGTGTGGAAGAAAAAACTGTGGACCACTACAAGATTTACTAAGCCTCATATGACCTAATTTAAGATATTCGTGCATAAATTGACAATACATTTTTTTAACTCTAAATTTCTATTAAATTTTGATTCTAGATACTCAAACTGTTTTATAACTAGCTTTTTTTAATCGCTCAATCGCTCCTTACGGATTCTTTAAATGATAAATGCACTGTGAACCAGCCTTCTTTATTTCGGCTAAAAGTCTCTTCAAATAATTGTTCACATTGTTTTTCTTCTATTGAAAGGGGAGACTGACTCTCAAAAGACTCCATCTCCCAAAACCTTTGTATGATCTCATCTATTCTTTCACATTGAGTATCAGAACCTACACATAAGCTAAAATTTTGCTCAACCTTTCCTCCCACTTTCCATCCAAAAGCTGTCTGCTGCAGTATTGGCAAATTTTCTGAAATTTTTATTCTACCGCTCTCTAGTATTCTAAAAAAAAACTCCGCCCCCAATAATACATCAACGGACCCCGGCTCTGCCAAATTTATATTTGGTGGCAATATCTCAATTTCATTGATCGTTGATTTGACACTCGACATAACCTTGTACTGCGATTTAGTTTTCGATTGATTCAAGCCACTTACAGACGTTAAATTCACAATTTTTTCTACACCTAATCTGTTTGCTAATTCTGACGTAATACTACGAGAACCTAACGATGCACTGTTACTACAATCATTATTGTAATGCAATAGATGATTGTGCTTACGATGACAGATACTACATGGCTTACTACGACACTCAACAACACGATGTTTCCCTTTTAAACAATTTAAACAAAAATTAAACTCCCAAACTTTTTCGTACCGTTTCTGAACTTGTAATTCTAAAAATTGTTGACAACTCCCTATGAAATGCTTTGATTTGACTGTGAGCTCACTACAAATGCTTTCTGGGTACATTTTCTTGGATTAAAAATAGATTTACTAGGTCCAATATTTTCCCATGAAGGGGCTGGGATTTTTTGAATGGGATTTTTTCCCATGAAGGGGCTTCTTCTCCAGAGACATCGTTTTCCCATTTTCTTCTTGTTGCATTGTCCATATTATCTTGCATAGTATGCAAGATCACTGCATCACTTAAGGGTTCCCCTAACTTGGCTAATGATGTCACATGTACCAAACCTTCATCTAATAATGATTGCAAGTCATCAGCAGATTCACGACTTATTGGTTTTAAATTATAGAAAGCATTTAAATGTTTCTCGATAAGTGAGTTTTTATTATCATACCTACGGAGAAGAGCACTCCATGCTAATTCAAATCCACATTCCGATAACTCAATTTTGATCACAATTGTTTTCGGTTCTCCGTCCAAATAATTATCTAAATGATAAAACCGTTCAATATCATTTAACGACCTATTATTACTAATCATGACTTTAAAGGAATCTCTAAATCAAACCCACTTTTCAAAATTTCCATCAAACCTGGGTAATTTAATAGTTGGTAGCTTGGATGAATGTTGACCTAACACTTATTCATCATTCGGTTTTATATTCAAATCTTTACAAGTATTACCTTTGCTACCAAATTCCGAACCACAATTACTCGCACTTTGTTCGGCTTTATCATCATTCATCATGTTAAATGTAAATTTTATATTTAATATCGCATCGTCGAAGGTTATTTTATCTTCTTCTATTTTACAGACTTCATCTGCATTATCTAATTCGGCCGCAACATCTACTAATCGATATTAGCCGTGTTCGATTTGACTGAAGCAACTGAATCAACTGAAAAATGGTGGTTATTTTGTAGCGTTATCTCACTAGGTGAGATAAATAATGAGATAAAAAAATTATGTTTAAATGATTTCTTTTATCTAATATAATCGATCAAAGACAAATAATTTATCTCACTTTTTATCTAACCTAGTGAGATAACGCTACAAAATAACCACCCAGATCAACAAATAGATGCATGAAAGGGCCGTAAGAATTTGTTTGCCAAAACTAGGTTACCCAAAGCTATTATTTAAATATTCGACTAATTACGAATTTCGGTTAGATAAACGGATACCCGATGCCCAAATATACGAACCCACCATCTTGTCTTTAACTACTCTATCTTCCAATAAAAATACAAACACTTCCAGATATGATTAATTTGTTTAATGGCTTTACGCCTGATATCACGATGAAATCAGCATATACAAATTAGCATCAGTCATTTAGCAAACCTAAACAAATTAGGATCTAAAAGCCAAGATTATTTGGCTAGACGAATGTAAGCAAGTACGACTTTGGTAGTTTAAAATTTTATAAATTAACCATTGAGTCACGCACGCAAAAACCCTGCCGCTAGCTCATAGAGCGAAGGTTCTTGACATAAAAAAATTCCCGCAAATATGTACTGTAATATCCCAAACATCAGCAATCACTATTGACTTTCCACTTCCATCTCCAATAAAACACAGTCTTTATAGCATATTAAGAATATCTTTTAATTTGCATATTTTGGGTTTGGTTTGGATTAACTTCTTAACAATCTTAATATTATTTATAGGTATCTACTTTGAACCTTTAGTAGATTTTTGAATTTGTTGTTTTTTTTCTTCTTCGTTTAACTCTCTTAAAACACACTAAATTGTAAGACATATAGATATTTATTACTAAATGAACATATTCACATTAACAACTAAATTTGTATAGCAAATCACTTAATTGTTTACAACTTATTGATATTATCGCTTAACAACTTTAACCAGTATCTCAATTCTTATTCACTATATATGCTAAATCACTATTCAACAAAACCAAGTCAACCAAAAAAAACTGTATTAACCCATTGACTGCTCAAAACTAATTTATGCACTTCCAACTGCGAACTCCAACTAACTAGATAAAACTCAAACAAAAATTTAAAAAATATATCGCAGAAATAGTTCTCACGATAAAAAGATGCTAATGCAATTTTGTTTTGGTTTCGTGGAATCTCAACGAAATAAGAGATAGTTTTGTTAGCTAGTAACAGACATAAAGGTCTTAAATGACAAATGTTACTAGATTAGAAGAAGAAATAAATTGTAAGAGGGTTTGATGAAAAGTATTTGAAAATACGGTTAAACATATTTTCGAATATTGTGGATAGTAAATTACTATCTACGAGGAATAAAGTTACCGATCATTTGTCATAAGGGTGATGACCATTACATGTTCAAACATAGCTATACGACTATTTTTTCAGCAGAGCGAAGAAAGTGAATTTTCCTAAAAAATTGCAATCGGATAAAACACGAAACTCTGAAATCGATAAAGAGCTTATCAACTTTTTTTGAACAGTTTTATATACTATAAGAGTGAATGTATTTTCTGATCTTTGAAGGAGGAGGGTGTCCTGTCCGTGTGGAGGGGAGTATGTGATGTCCTTAAATTGTGGGAATTGATTTTTAATTCCACCGGGTCGTGTATATCTAACACCTTATTTTGGTGACCGTAGAAATTTTTTACACGACGGACTATGTGCACTGTGCAGGGTATTTCAGGTATTATGTTCAAATTTATTAAATCATCGTTGTATTACTAAAATGAACCAGACAAGTTTTCTTCTTGTTGTGTGTTGTTTATGAAAACATATTTATTATTTTTAAATAATTTTCCACTCATTAGTTTCTGAGATGAAAATTATTTATCAAAACCAACAAACCAAAATAGCAATGAAAAGCAATCTGTTGTCTCAGACAACAGACAATTGTTATCGTAATAATAGAACTAATAAAAATAGTACATAATGGAATTAATCATTGTTATGATCAACATCTTAATTTATTTATCATAAGATGTCAATTATGGTTGGTTTTGATATTGTGGTATGTTGTTTTTCTCTACGTGATAAACATTGAGTCTTTTTTTTTCGTTCCATTTTTATGCTTGTAGTAGATTTTATTACCATCATTTTATTATGTTTATCACGATTACCCTATAGTAAGGTAATATTTATAACGAGAGAATACAAATTTATATATTTTGTGTTTTCTTGGTGAAAACAAGCAAAGAAATTGATATGTTTTTGCAAAATCAACAAAAATTGTCTCAGAACTTGTTTTATGGTTTTGAGTATATTAATCGGTTTTTGGAATTTCGAAATGAAACTCACCTCATATTGCTGTTAGAGTCAAACCTAAAAATAAACAGTTTATTCGGTCCGTTATCGCTTCGCACAGCAACCTTTTTACCCGTCCATAAATTTATAATTTTTTGTCCTAGTGAAACAAATAACTTTTATTTTTGTTTTAATTCGTGAAGTTTTTAGTTTGGATCAATGGATCAGTGGAAATTTTTATTCTATAGTTACACGATAGTTGATGCACAGACTAATCTCCCTTGATGCCTTATCAGCAGCTACTATCGCACTAGCCCATTTAGTCTTTATTACGTGAAATAAAAAATTTTTCTTTTCTAATTTATCAAATTCATATTCAACCTTGGATCGTAACTTATAGAACTCTCCTCTTCGGGAACCACAATTTCTGCTTCATAGCCAACTATAGTGTCATTCAATTGTTGGAAACCTCTGTTTGATCTCACCATAAGCGATTGAAAAATTTTTAAAACATTTGACTTCTCATATTATTCACAATCCATGTTGAAACACATTTTTTCTCCAGTGTAACGCTAAGGCATTTAACCAATTTCTTTCCAATAATGGTTGAAAATCTTTCTCACAATCAATAGTGATTTAAAATTATTATCATTATAATTCACATTGACATAATTTTTCCTAACACATCAATGACTTGACCTGTAACTGACGTTAGAATATTTTAATTTGCTAGCATCTTAACATACTAAAATTATCAAAATAATTCCCCTTAGATATTATTGATAAGCAGGCTCTAGTATCCACTTCCATTTCCAAGTATTGCTGCTCAAAATATAATGTAATCAGTACTGATGGTTGATTGCTAAAAAGCTTCGTATCATTCCCACATTATTGTTGTATTTGCGGTTGTTTCGACAAATTTTTGATGTGTTACCAGTTTGGTTACACCAAAAACATTCCCAATTGACTGCAGGGCATGTTTCTAAATTAAAATGTTATTAGCCACATCGAACACCTTTCTACATGTTGTTTCTAGATTACGTTTATAATAAGTTGACCTTTCACAAGCTCTACCTCACTTTTTTCGACCTTTTTCATCCGTTATTGATTATTTGAGTGTGTCTGGCAATTTTGATTTCAATTATTTGACTTGCGTTAAGATGCCGGGAACTTGACTTTCCATCGACTTGTGTTGCGGAAACGGTTAGAATTTTTTTGCTTCACGTGAAAACATTTATGTATTCAATGCAATGATACAATATTGTTGAAAATCAAAAGTGTCATCTTTCAATAGTTCTCATGGGATTCCCTCACTTTTTCGTCCAACTACAATGTGATTCGTTAGGGCGTCACGCTAGTTGTTTACTTTGGAAACACACTGTTTTTAAATTCTAGGCTAAAAATCACCAAATTTTACGGCTAGGTCAAGGCTTTTAATCAAACGGTAAATTCTGTAATAGATTCACTTTTTTGTTGCATAGCCTTAAAAAATTGTAACATTCTGCTTTTTTATTAGCTTTTGGTGAAAAATGATTTTGTAAAACCTTGAGTAAGTCATTGAAACTTTTTTCTGATAGATTATCTGGTGTTACAAGTGCTTTCAATGTATGACTGCCCAGCTAATCTAAGCAGCAATTAGTCATTACAAGATTTAGAGATCACCATCGGATATGTATTTCCTGATATAAGGTGTATAAGTCAAACCCGATTTCACAGAGGTTTGGTACCTCACCTCATAGAGGTGAGGTAGGCTAAAGTGTCGTGGAGCTTGATCAAATTGATGTAAAAACCACTGATAGTAAAATATTTAAGTGTGATAATAAGTAGAAAAATTACAATAATATTTAAAAGATGTTTTCTTTAAAACAAATATTTTCTTGACCGCTGCGAAACTTGAAGTGCAGCTATAAAATTACATAAATTAGCAAACAAAATAAACTTTTCAGAAAAAACCCAAATAACTCCACTTCAACTACCAAAAACCCCACTAACCCCACCCCCAATAACCCTAATTCAACAACCCAATAATAAAAATATGGAGGAGCTGAGATCTCACAGCTCTGAGATATTAAGACTTCGGTCTGGGTTAAGGATTTTCTATATAGTTTTCGGCAAAAAAAATTCTTATGAGGACATGGTTTTTAGTTTTAGGCAGCGATGTCTATCAAACATAACTCTTTGTTAAAGTATGTACAAGTATTTTTTTATCTCTGTTTAGAAAATTACGTTGCCGGAAAATTATAACAGATCATAAATTAACATAATTTAGTGAAAAGATGATACTCTCAGCATACTACTAAAAAAACCTCTGCATTCACCGTTTCGAGAAAATATTACAAAATCACAAATTCATATTTCTTTCAAAATTCCAAAAATATTGTAAAAATTAAATGATATCAAACTTTTTTCAAAATTCTAAAAATATTCCAACAAATTATTACAAAATCAAAGATTAAAAATTTTTTTCAAAAATTCTAAAAATATTACAAAAATTATAACTAAATCAAAAATTGAATCTTTTTCCAAAAATCTAAGTATATATATAAAATTCAAAAATTCTATTTTTTTTTTCAAAATTCTAAAATATTGCAAAAATTATAACAAATTATAAATTTGAATGTCCAATTTCATGTTCAATTACAAAAAATTGGCTAAAAAAAAAATGAAATCGTTTTTTGACACACTTGACATTATTTTTTTGACAAACTTATAATACCATAATTCTCTATAGTAATAATAAAATTCCATGTCATACAAATATTTAATTTAATTTTTTCCCAAAAAATTGAGTAAAAAAATAAATAAAAATCTTTCTATTGACACACTTGATCACATTTTTTTGACAAACTTATAAGGCAACAATAAATATGAAAACTTGCTATTTTTGACACACTTCCGGTACAGATATTGGACCTGTCTCTTGAGTATACCTATTTTTAGAAAAAAAATTTTGAAATCCCTCCAGCGGTTTCTAGATTTCGTAGGTAATGACGGCAGACAGACATACATTTGTATTTTACTTTTTTAGACGTCGAGAAATTCCAAAAAAAGTGAGGTAAGAATTTCACTTTTAGCTCATGAATGTAATACTAAGGTCTTTCAGACCGAAGTAATACATAATGCATTTTACGCCAAAGAGGTAAAACAGTGAGAGAGACAAGTTTCAACCTTGCCCCCTTCCTTTGACAATGCCTATGGTAATTCAACATGAAATTGGACATGAAAATATGAATGAAGAGCAGGGAAGGGGAAAGCAGTTTCAAAAAGTAGAGTTTACGCTAAATGAAAAATATTTCTGAAAATTTTTTTAAGTCGATCGAGCTTCCTGATTCCAACCCATACTAAAAGGTTCATTTTACACAATCAGCTTTAATTATTGAAAAACAAACATATAAGCTGAATGCAGGGGTTGTGTGCTAAGTCTTATAGACTTATAGGTTGGGTTGAATAATATCAGGTTGGATCAGTTGTAATTATGGAAAGAAGAATTAAACCCTAAGTGAAGAGATTTTCTAAATATTTTTCTGAATTGATAGAAACAGTTGAAAAATATTAATTATTTGTAGATTATTAAAAATTGAAATTATTGAAAACTAAATAGAAAAGTTTTACAGAAATTTCCTTAATGAAGCCTCGTTTCTCTTCATTTTACGTTTTTATGGTAATTTAGGATATTTTTTAGTTTTCGAACAACAATATAACCTCTTTAAACATATCAACCGCTTGATGCCTTAGAGGCTTGAAGTTTCCATATTTAATATGAAAATTGTAGAAAACAGAATGTAGAAAACACACAAACCCTATTATGAAAAATGCAAGAGATTATTATTTTTAAAGCTGCCATTTTGAAAAATAACACTGTATTACTGAATATATCGAAAAGAATTTGTAAAGCCTAGGTTTTTTTAATTAACAATAGATGCCTGAGGCATCTATTTATCCAAGGGTATTATTAAATATTTAAAAATGATACACCAATGTACGGATCAGGCGTGGACTCTTCCGCGGAAAAATTACTAATATTAAAAACTCAAATTTATAAGGCCATTTGGTCTAAACATAATACAAACAATAAATTCAAATAATTTACTAATAATAAAATGGAATATAAAAATAAAATCTAACCTTAACGTATTATATTTTGGTGTTGGCTTGATAGAAAGATCCAGCGTTGAAACGACTTTCGTTCTTGTATGTCGTATAAATTCCTTTCAATTTTTGTTTATGTTTCCCAAAATTGTATAGATCATTGGATTCACCGAAATTATTTTCCTCAGTTTCTTTATTGTATTCAGCTTTGGAATTATGTTTGTGACAACCACTTTTCTGCATATATTCACTATTGGATTTGTTGGTAACTGCTATTATTAGCTACAAAAAAATTAAACTTTAAACTGCACCTTTTCCACGAACTAAAATTTACATTTTTGATGTTTTTTGTCGCTAATATCACGAGTTTTTGTAGTAAATAATAAATCTTATGAGCTTGGATTATAATGAAATAAATAATAAAAGTATACCAACTTTAACGATTGATTGAATTATTTCCAATTTTTCTGCGCTCATAAAAACAACATACCCAATAATACGCAAGATATATAATTTGGGCCAAAGATTTATCTAGTGGTGTGGGTTGGTTGGGTGAACCTCGCATATTGGCACCAAATATTTTGAGGAGTATACTAGAATTGCTTAAGCATATGATGTAAAACCAAAATATAAGTCTCCTCATGTTTGCTATTTGGTTCAGAATCTACAATAATTTGTTTATCGTCTTCAGATGAATTTTCGATATTAAACATGGCTTAGAACTATAAAAAAAATGTAAGTAACAGATTTAGTTCAAGTATCATTGCTTTAATATTAATTTGAAATTTCTTTAATATTAAGATTAATTTCAATGTAATTTTTCAGTATACAAATACTGAATTTATATTGTCTCACTTTTGTTTTATTTAACTAGAAACTAATTTAAAAAAAATATTTTTGAATTAAAAATAATTTTCAGAGTATGTAATTTCATATTTCAAAATAAGATTCAACAAACGTTTAAACACTTGTTACGGTGAAAATTTTTGTTTATTTATATCTGCAAATCGTCTAAAACTATGCAATTCGCTGTCCTAAAAAATTTTGACAGCTATAAAAGTTGATCATTAGGAAAAGTATTTGCGTACCCGAGTATTTCCGTACCCAACAAACGTTTAAACACTTGTTACGGTGAAAATTTTTGTTTATTTATATCTGCAAATCGTCTAAAACTATGCAATTTGCTGTCCTAAAAAATTTTGACAGCTATAAAAGTTGATCATTAGGAAAAGTATTTGCGTACCCGGGAACATTATTAGGGACAAAAGCGTTTACGGCACTTTACGGTGCAGTTTTTAATTCATTACAGTTAGATCGATAAATACATATGTTTAAGAAAAAAGCTATATAATAATGTTTTTATGACAACTTCCTTTCTAATGTTTCTTAGTCAAGACCAGAATCATCATAGCAAAATTTCATTAATTGATATTTTTGAAGGATATAAAACGAACACACCAACCATAATTTCTATAATTTAAAATTTCTAGAAAAAGTGATTGCATACTCTGAATTATTGTTTAGGACAAAGGCTCTAAATAATACACTGCAATATTTTGTTGTATGGTCTACCTATTGGCACATTATGGTATAGATTTTTAAACGAATTTAATTTAAATTGAATCCCGAACATTTTTGGATATATTCAGTCATTCGCAGTAAAACAAATTATAATAATTTTGGATTTTTGAGATCAATTAAACTCAAGTAAGTAAAGAAGTAATTGGAATATTTTCAATTCAAAGGTATGGTTTGAAGTTTCTCAGAAAAAAAACTACAATTCACATTTTACGTGTTTCGGATCGGATACGAACCTACCCTCGTCAGTGCCCGGCTCGAATCTTTGGGCAGACACGCTATCGATTACGCCGTTGAGGCGATGACAATTTCAAAGTTGAAACTTCTTCATCACTTAATTATTTTTTACTTAAGTTGAATTTTTCCACTGTCATTAGACTCCATATTATGGAAATGCTTTTACATTATATGGGATTTTTCGCATTAAATTTCTAGACAATACTTTGTGTGAATTCATAGAATGGGGAACATTTCTATTCTAATTAACATCCTAAGTCACGATTGTATAGTCATTATTGATTGTTTCCAATCAATGTGAAATCAATGGCTGACACTTGGTCAATTTGTAGTTCTATATGTATTAACATTAGACTACATTAAAGGAATTTAAATTTATTTTGGATTTTTGAGATCAATTAAACTCAAGTAAGTAAAGAAGTAATTGGAATATTTTCAATTCAAAGGTATGGTTTGAAGTTTCTCAGAAAAAAAACTACAATTCACATTTTACGTGTTTCGGATCGGATCCGATCCGAAACACGTAAAATGTGAATTGTAGTTTTTTTTCTGAGAAACTTCAAACCATACCTTTGAATTGAAAATATTCCAATTACTTCTTTACTTACTTGAGTTTAATTGATCTCAAAAATCCAAAATAAATTTAAATTCCTTTAATGTAGTCTAATGTTAATACATATAGAACTACAAATTGACCAAGTGTCAGCCATTGATTTCACATTGATTGGAAACAATCAATAATGACTATACAATCGTGACTTAGGATGTTAATTAGAATAGAAATGTTCCCCATTCTATGAATTCACACAAAGTATTGTCTAGAAATTTAATGCGAAAAATCCCATATAAATTATAATAATGTTTTTATGACAACCTACACACCTAGACATTAACACATTTCTTTTAAAAAAAATTGTCTTGTTAAAACCTTTTACGCAGAATCAGAGTAAAATTTTAGAAAAAAATATTGCAATCCAGGAAAAAAAATTATTTGGAACAAATTCGCTAGATAATATACCCCGCTCTTATTTAAAACACATATTTCACCTCAACTAAACAATTTGACTGAGGATGGTAAGGTGATGTATGAACAAGCTCAATTTCGTGGTGATCACCAAGTTTTTTTAGAACAAACGAACCAAACGGTGGACCATTATCTGATACAATCTTTTACGGTAATCCAAAGACTACGAGAATAACAGTTAATTTTTTAACTAAATTTCTGGACGTTGTCTTGTTCATGACAAAATTTAGAATAAGAATCGACTACGATTAAAAATTCGAAATTAGAAAAATGGAAAATTCAAATGAATTCTGCCGAAGGCAGGTTCGCTTTCAGTCCATTTAGAAGACACAATTTCTTTTGGAACACGCCTAGTGAGTTGACAACTTTCACATGACAAGACAAATTTCTCGATATCTAAATCAATCTTATGCCACCATATAGAAGATCGAGTTAGCAACTTCATCTTGAAAATACCACTATGGTTACTATGTAACAAAGACAAAATGGAATTTCTTAATTTATCTGGAATTATTCGATTCCCATAAAAAAGAGAATAACTTTCCGAACTTAGACTATATCTGACTCGATAATAACATTTTTCTTGTGAGATTCTCAAGCCAATCAGTGTGAGTTAGAACTTTTTTTAGTATCGGGTCCTGTAATGGAGAGCTGCTTCGTTGACCAACAACGAAGTGGCATAGCAGGCCGCGTACCTAGCGACATTGTGTTAATAGCCCCAAGCTAGCTGTAGTCCGTGGAGACGAGAAAGAAATCCTGCTGCTCCAGAACAAATACCGTATTGTACGCATGATACATGATAACAAAGCGGATATAAGAAAAAAAAACAAGTGAACTGCGTAGACTCTGGCGACCCCTTACGTGAAAAGAACCACGATCACCACGTCCAATCCCACATTTACTCACACATTCACACACTCTAACCCCTCATATACTCGCGCACCTTCACCCACATACACACACACATACACACACGCACCCCACTTCCGATCACACCCCTGCACACAACTCTACAATCCTATTCTCACAGATATATACACCCATATATACATACATACATGCACACTAGAGAAACAAAAAACTGAGTCATCAACAAATTTTTCGTTAACTAATTCACGGAAGTTCAATTTGGTTCTTAAAAATTATCATATTTATGTATTCAAAATTCTTTTATTTCGAGTAAAAGTGGGCAATCAGGTATTTCTCCACTACTCGTTAAAATTAGCCAAATAGAGTTTGGAGATTACGCACCTTCCCATACAATTGTGATTTTGGATGTATTTCTAAAGTACATTGCAGGTAAAATATTGTGAATATGGTAATTAGTTTAGAAAAAAAAAACATTCAAAATAATTTACTTTGTTTAATTTAATTTTCTTTAATTTCTAGGTAGCTTAAACGAGAATTATGGTTTTTCAAACAACCTTTAATTCGAAATATTTGTTTTCGTTACATTTTTTATTACATACTTATATTAAGGTATAAATTGTTTTGTTTGAATATCATTAAATCATGGCCAAAACTTTATTATTCGAATCATCAATTTTCCTTTTTATTCCTGATCGATTTCTTTATATTACAGCACTGGTTATCCTCAATATGACATAGCTCTTAAGAACAGTATGCCTGTAACATTATTTTAATACAGACGTCACTAAGATAAAAATGTAGTATTGTTTTTGCAACTAATCAATAAAAGAAGCAATTTTCTCTAAACTGATTCAGAATCGACCAATTTACCATCGTTTTCCCCCACATTTCCATTTTTAATTCTTTCCAGAAAATCAAATTGTTTTAACGAAAATATGCTAGTCTTGCCTTGAAGGGCTTAGTTATTCTCAAAAGATCACCAATATTTTCACTCAAGCTAATACATCATTCCAACAGTAAATGTAGAGTTTCAGATGAATTGAATATTATATATGATTTTCTACGAAAATCCTTTATCAGTGCAGATAAAGATACATGTATATACACTCATACATACACACATCTTTTGGGAAATAGAGCGAATCCAACTTAGGGAACTTTTGTTTTGTTTTCGTTTTATTGTACCCACTAAAGAATTCTTACAACCACCAGGTATTAAAATAGGAAACTACATACAGAGAAAATTATTGAGCAAAAATGATTGTAAGATTTATATATGAACATAGCGCGATTACGCATCAATGACATCGTACAACCGTTATAGGATAATTTTATAGCGATTAATGATTACAAATTGAATATAGGAAATGACATTGGGAAATAGCACATAACTGTTTGAGGATAATTTTTAGACGGAAACTATTGTAAATGATGATTATGGATTGAGTATAAGAAACGACGTTTAACGGAATAGTGAAAACAACTATGAAAACTTCTGTCAATGCAAATTTAACGCATGTGAGAAAGCGGTTCGACTCTCAATCACGAAGTCTGAATCACACTTCATAACAATCCTTAGATGTTTCGGAAGCAATTTTAACAGAATCCAAAGGAAGTTCATTTGACGTATTTAAAAAATTAATACAACTATTTTCATCTATTTCTGTACTATCCTGTAACGGAAGACGTGACAATGCATCAGCATTTGAATTATCGCACTCTTTTCTATACTCTAATTTGTAATCGTATGCGGATAAAATGACAGCCGCCGTACTTTTATGACGGTGAAAAATTTTTTGAGTGCTTGATGATCAGTGAATATTCTGATCTTATGCCCGAACTCATACTTTTGAAAGCGCTTTAACCCAAACACGATTGCAAGAGCTTCACGATGCAATTGCGAACAATTTTTTTCCGCTATTGACAGTGTGTTTGCAGCAAAAAGTACTAGTTTCTCTACGTGTTAATTGTCAAATATTGTTTACTTTTTTCCGTCACTGCCAAATGCTGGTACGCCCCAGAAAAGCCAATTGCTGAAAAATACTTAGCATTTGCGTTTGCTTTAAATTTACAAATTTATTTAGCGTCACGCGATACTCCATACAAAGTCTGATTTCACCAGACTTCTTTGGCACTAGAATGATAGGACTAGCCCAAGAAGACTTTTTTACAGGAATTAAAATTCCTTCTTGAAGAAGACGATAAACCTTCTCTTTGATATTATACGGAACGGAATATGCTTTAAAAAATATTGGACTAACCTGATCCCTTAAAATAATTTCTGCTTCGAAATCCTTTATTGGTTCTTTAAAATTAATATCGTGATTTGGAAATGTTTGCCGAAATTGTACGTCAAAATTCTCATATTGGGCGGAATTCGGCAGTTGTGAATTGTTTTGTTGTTGAATATTATTATGAGTGTTGATGTTGTTGACAAATATTGGTTGTTGTAATAATGAATCTCGCCAATCAAGTTGAATAACATTAAGCCAATTCTTTCCTAATAATGGAAGAAAATTCTTCTGTGTCTTAATTACTATCAGTTCCATTGTGAAAGTGTGGTCTCCATATTGAATAATCACGTTGATTTTTCCCGATGCTTCAATTGTTTGATCTGTTACAGAAATTAAATTATTGTTAAAATTATTCGATAAAGATATTCTTTAAATTTTGAACGATACGTATCTTCGTCGATAATTGATGAACCGAAACCGTTGTCGATTTCTATTTGTAGAAGATGATCAGCAACAATTAAATTAACAATAGCAGGATAAATTTCCATGGATACAGACTGAATTAAGTTGACTTTATTTCTGCAGACTTTTGATAGATGACCCCATTCATTGCATCTAAAACATCGCGAGTTTTTCACAAGACAAGTTTCTGGATTATGTTGACGTCCACAGTGCATACATCTTGACCCTCTTGATTGATTAACATTTTGGCCACGACCTTGTTGATGAAAACGTTTACTGGACGATCGACTTATACCACGTTGTTAACTAAAACGTGACGACACATGACTTTATCATCTCCTTGAGGATGACCTTGAACGATTCCGAGTGTTTCGATGAAATTTTCCAACTATATTTGATGATTTTTTGGCATTTGAATGACTCTTTGAATGAAAGTGTTTAGCTTTGGATTCTTTCGATGATTTTATGACGAAATCCATTATGGATTCATCGCTTTATTGTACGCCTTGAAAGAATTTGTATCTCTCGGCCATTTTATTGGTTTTCTTATTAAAATGTTTCTTAAGCACTGTGACCAATTCAACATAAGTTTTTGTATTTGGGTTTTCCGGAGCACATATAGATTTTAAAATTTCAAAAGCTTCCTTTACCGATTGAATAGCAACAATAAAACTTTCTTGGCATCCACAATATCATTTAATTAAAAATAAATTTTCAAACGATTGATATAAGCCTCGAAGTTGTCCTCAGGTTCGAATCCTTCTATTCTGCCAATATACGACATCTTGACTTTTGACTTTCGTTTCAGTCGTTTTTCTGTTCCTCAACAGACATATCCGATCAAAATTCACAGCCCTAAACCTCTTTTATCCTCGTCGCCAATGTTGTATATTTATTTGGGGAGACTTCCTTATAATAAATAAAACAATTCTTTATTTTGAAAATCACAAAACTTTTATAATTTAATCACTCGACATTTTTACAACACGTCGGATCTTGAGAGACATATTCCATTTGACAGCGATCGAAGAAGAGAGCGAACAATGAGCATACGACGAATATTTTTTTTTTTTTTTTTTTTTTATTTATTATTTCTACGGGATACACTCCCATTTAACAAATTGAAATATAATATAACATTTTAATCTAAAGGTTTAACATTTTGTTCAATTATATATTTTGACATTATCATTTAATAGTGTTTTGAAATATCCTAGTGACGGGTGAAATAAATCAATCCACTTTGCATGTGTATTGGCCAGCAAACATATATTGTATATTGTAGACTTATCAGCGACTGATCTATAAGCATAAGGAATTTGAAAAATAATTATATTATTTCTGAATTTACGTGCAGGAACATAAAAATTTAGTTGCGAAAGTATGTTTGTAGAATCCAGTTTGTTGTTGATGATATAATAAAGAAATAATAATTCATGGCAATTTCTACTCGACTCCAGTGTACATATATTCAGTTTCTTGGCGATGTAGGTATAATCATGTTCAAAATACGGTATTGGCTCTCTAAGTTTGTATGCAGCGAAACGGAAAAAAAAATGCTGTACTTTCTCAATATCATATATTAAATAATTTACTGACGGCGACCAGATTATAGATGCGTACATGAGGATAGATTTAACAGATGTATTGTATAACATTGTAATAGCACTGATACTGTTGAAATCCTTGGCAGTGTTTAGTACCCACAAGGCTTTTTTTGCTTTTGTAATAATGTAGTCAATGTGGTCACTAAAACTAAGATGTTTATCAAAAACAATACCTAAGTCTTTCACTGTATCTGTGTACTCCAGCCGCACGCCATTAATGTAAAAACCAAAATCAAAATCACCAGGTTTATCGCCAAACACCATGATCTTGCACTTTTTTTCATTGAAATCCATTCCATTTTTTTTGTTCCAAATAACAACACTCTGCAAGTCTTGATCAAGGAGTTCCAAATCATTATAGTTTCTTATATTTCTATACAACTTCATGTCATCTATGAACAAGAGAAAATTTGAGAACTTGATCACATCTTTAATATCGTTGATAAAGATTATATAAAATAAGGACGCTAAATGGGATCCTTGTGGAACACCAGATGTTACTAGTATACGTTTTGAAATATAGTTGTACATTTTGACAAATTGTTTTCGACCTTTCAGATACGAGCCACACCATTCCAAAATATTAGCTCCAATCCCATACATTTTGCATTTTTGAAGAAGTAAATCAAAATCAACTGTATCGAATGCTTTTCTATAGTCTGTATATATTGTGTATGTGCAAAACTTGTTGATAAAAGATTCAATAATATTTTCTTTATATTCAAGCAAGTTGGTAGTTGTTGACTTCTTTGGAATGGAACCATGTTGTTCATCTATTATAAACTTGTACATGTAACTAGACAGCTTATCATATATAATCCGATCTAATATTTTGGCAAATGTATTAGCAATCGTTATCGGTCTATAATTGCTGACATCGTTTTTATTACCAGATTTATACACAGGTGTTACATAACTTTCCTTCCACTTCGTTGGATAAACTGCTGTATGTATTGATTTATTAAATAGAATGAGTAATAGTGGTGTTAGATAATCTGCTACGGATTTTACAAACAAAGGATGTATATTGTCAGGTCCCGGACATGTATCAACCTTTAATTTATTTATTGAGATTTCAATATCCTCAGTGGTAATGACCAAGGTATCAAAGCTGTAGTGTCTGTGTGCAAAACTATCAATAATATTTAGCGGTGATTTTCGGTATACAGCTCCAAAATAGTCAGCAAACAGATCAACAATACTTTTCCCATCATTGGCCGTTCGATCTTTAAAGACCATTTCAGTTGGTGTATTTGACCGTTTGGATTTAACAAAATTCCAGAAACCTTTTGTGCTAGTGTTCAAATTGGCTTCAATAACGTTAATTTTCTCCTTATAGTCTCTCTTAGTTAAATATTTACATAATGACCGCTGTTTGGCAAATTCGTTTTTATCGAAGAGAAGATTGGTTTCCTTATAAATGCGATGTAACTTCTTTTTCAGTATTATTGCATTACGTAATTGCACAGTGTACCATTCAGGAAAATTAGAAGATTTAATAATTTTAACTGGTATATTTTCATAATTTTATACAAATGAGTATACAGTTTATCAAGTAATTCATTTACATCATCGTTGTCATCTGTTTTTAAAATATCTGTAAATTTTATTTCATTTAATTTAATTTTTATTTTCTCATAATCAGCTTTATTATAATTGTAAATTGATTGATTGTGATGTAGTTCATTGGTGTTAGTAACATATATAGTAATATCGAAAGCAGCATGACTAACATCTAAATTTACTAATGGATCATCACAAATATTAACCGTTAATTTTTCTGAAGAAAAGACTAGATCTAATACATTACCACAGGCATTTTTAAAATTATTGTATTGCAAAAGATTTAGTAAATTAAAATGCCTCGTAACATATTTTGCTGCTTCTCTAACACTACAACTTTTGTGATATCCTTGTAGCTTTATTTTGTTATCTTCTTCATGCCATTCGTAACCTGGTATGTTATAGTCACCCAAGATTATAATCTTGTGTTCACTATGCTCGTTTATGGCTTTCTCTAAGACCTTGATGTGCTCTTCATATTGATCTATGGTTGCATTCGGTGGTATGTAAATTAAAATTATTAATAAACGTAAATATCCTACCTTGACTGATACAATTAGCTGCTCAAACATTTGGTTGTAAACACATACAATAGAACTGGCATATTTCTTATGAACAGCAATCAGAACACCACCACCCTTCATTTTAGCAGTAGTTTGGAGATTTCTGTCACTTCTATAAATTACATAGTTATTGTTTAAAATCATTGCATCATTTACTTTATCCGTTAGCCAGGTTTCAGTAAGTGCAATGATATCATATTGTTTTAAAGTATTAGTTGTATTAGTATTAAGATCGAAAAGTTTGTTGGATATGCTTCTGACGTTTTGCATGTACATAAAAAGATGTTGTTGACTGTTAGTAGAAATTGCTTTGTGTTGTTTTATTAGTTTTTTGTCACAATGGTTGGATAACCATTTAGATATTTGATTCTACAGTTAGTTTCACCTGCCTGGATTTTTTCATTGAGTTGTGATTGAACGGTTTTTAAATTTTTTAACTCATTTGGTGTTTTATCAGTAGTTATAAACACTTTTTCTTGAAACAAGTTACTTAATTTCTTGTTATTTCTTACAATCCACATTACTTCATCGTGCGACTGAAGCGTACAGCGTAAAGGTCTCACTTTGTTAGTAGTATAAACACCGAGTCGAGCGACCTTGACATTGTTTGTTAAATGGGCATTGCCTTGGAATATGACCTGTACTCTACTTAAATCTTCTTGCGGGTTATTATTATCATTTAAATTGAAAATGATCATGTTATTCTGCCGATTTTGCCTATCATTTAATTCGCGAAATATCTGGGTTTCAATTGACGAACAAATTTTGTTATCAAAATCTGTATTACGCTCTTTGAGATTATTTAGCTCCGTCTCAATTGCTGATATTTGTGGTTTTATTCTATTAACCTCACTTTGCGTATTTTGTATGGTTGCAAACATATCTTCAAGTTTTTCAATTTTTTTATTTAATTCACCAATTGTAACCGCTATAACACTTTCATACGGGGAACTGCCATCAGCTTTGCATTTACAGCATCTGTAAATCATGTTTGGTATAGGTGTTTTTTGTTTTATGACTTTTTCTTCTGATGCTGAAATTTCTGCACAGTTGCGGGTTCTGTTTGCATGAAAAAAAGCACTGCAGCATATACATGTCACAATTAATGATTCTTTATCGAAACATTGCGCGCATATTTTACAGGTTGACATTTCGATGATACAAAAACAAATTGAAGGTTTACTGTAATTTTAATTAACAGATTGTTGCACAATAGAAATAATTCTGAGTAACATAAAACACTAAAACAAAACTTTTTAATTTCAATAATTTAAACTATGAGAAAATATGAAAAAAAACCATAAAGTTTGTTTATCGCAAAAAAAATTATCAAATTTCTTTCTCTCCTCTTAATATAATTAATTTTATTTAATGTTAAATTTGGAAACAAGACAAAAAAAATATTTAATAAATACTTAATAAATATTTAATAAATACTGAATGATTATTGAAATAAAATAATGATATGGATAATGAGCCACAAGTATTATGCGTTCATTAAATATGAATACATAATACTGTTTTCATTTCTTGTTTTCTAGGTTATTATAAAGTAACAATAATACAAATTCTCTGCAGATTCTTTTTTACGCCCCTAGTGGAAATGTTTTGAAACATTCAGGCATTGCAGATCAAACAACATAATAGAAATATTTTTTTGAAAAAATTATATGGTCCTTCGAGCCGGATTCATTATTGTATTTTAAATGCTTTAAATAATTTGGAAATAAACTTAAAATTTAAAAGGGAATAATTAATTTAAACAATCAGTACTAGTTGTGCAGAACTGTGTTCAGGTACATAGCTATTACTTTTATATTATGTTACATTTCAGAACACAAGTTAAAATGAGACAAAAAATGTAGAACAAAAATTTATCCGAATTATTAAGCTACATCCAGATGATCATGTATGTGTGAGAGTTGTCAAACTCTCAATCTCGTCTTCAACTTTAAACCGTGTGGTATGACCGTTAACGGGAGAAAGAATGTTGACAGTTTGAGCAATTTTTTTTATTTGTAGCCATCACAGAAAAATTAAACATATTGTTTACTTCTTTTTTTTTTTGCGCTACCCAACCTAATAATTCAAATATTGGAGAGCTTTGCTTAAATACATATTTCAATGCTTTTTGGTTAGTTTCCTAGTAATTGGGTCCACCAAATGTTGTTTCATAGTTCTTTCATATTACAATCTCCTCTAATTTTATTTTTATTTGTTTAAAAAAAAAATACGCTTAAACTTTTATTAAAATTTAATTTTTCACTTATATCTAATTTTCTTTTTGTTTTATGCTTTTCCGCGCTTAAACAAACTGACACTCACTCGAATGAAATAAATATACTCCTAAATAAATAATAGAAAAATATATTCTCGTTATGTGCAAGTCATTGGTATTGTTACGAGGTGAACCATATCCAAGAGTTGGGGTGTGAATTTGATTTGTTTTTTTTATATAGCTTTTAATGCTTTTAGAAACGGGTAAAGTTGTAAAATATTTCTTTACGATGCGTTAAAATCAATAATGTTAATTATATATGAAATGTTTGTTTATGGTTATAAAAATTTGCTTGTATCTGTATCTTACATCTGGTATTTAGCAACGTTAAAATATCTAAAAGCTACTCCTACTAAATGAGTAAATTTTACCATTTTGTTGATACACTAAAATTGATTCAATTGAAAAGTTGTAAACTAAACCACACAATTGATTGAATGTAGTAGCAAAGATGTTATGTTCCGACCATTTACCGTTTAATTTTAAAAAATTTATATTTTCCTAAAGCTATTCTAATTTCCTTTGCATTTCATTTTTTACGTTTTAATTAACACAAAAATACCCTTCAGCAATTTAATAAATAGTTTAAAATCTAAAAAAGAAAAAATATTTCGCCCATTTTTTTTAGTTTTATGAGCTATATGCCTGGTTGGGGATGATTAACAATTTTTCATTCACCAACATAAAAAAAATTCCAAATAGAGATAAAATGAAATGCAATTATTAAAAATTTGATTTAGTACAGGATATTAGTTCAACCCCTAATAACAGTATTTACAAATAACACGACTGAAACGCTCTAAAACAACAACAAAAAAATAGAAAATATTATTCTTACCATCCTAATTTTTTTTGTATAAGTCAGTTTTTCTGCTATCATGATTTAAAATTTCGTACCTTTTCAAAATTTCACTCAGCCTAATCTTCACTTAAACCACAGACCCAAATATTACAAAGTTTTTGAATGCATTTTTCTCATTTTATTTTGCATCATTCCCCGTCCTTAGTAATTTCTGATTCAGTATTTAACATAAATTATTTTAACGAATCGTCTACCTTTAAATAGCTTTTTGGATCATTAAAAAATAGACAGTAGTTTATATATTTACATTTTTCTGATCGATGAATTTGTCTTTTTTTACAGGTGGGTGATGAAATTTTAGCTGTAAATTTAGTTGATGTAACACGAATGTCGTTAGATGATGTTGTAATAATAATGTCAATCCCTAGACGATTAGTATTAGCAATAAGACAAAGACGTGGTGGTCGTGGTGCAAATTCACCTGGACCACCACCTCTGTCACGTCCAGAACAAAAACCACCACCAGTTGTTGTTATCAAACGTGATTTACGAGATGAAGATATTATGGATCATGATACTGGTTCCAGATCACGATCGTCAAGGGAAAGAAGAACGGGTGATGGAAGAGAAATGACAGAATCACGTTCTAGATTAGGTCTTGGTTTAAATAACTATAGTCCACAAAGCGAACAATTAGACTTGTACTATAATAGTCGACCAAATACTATAAACGAACCACCAAATTGGGGTTATAAGCCACCCCCTCCACCATCAGTAATCACCGAACAACCAAAAGGTAGTCATAGCTTTACACCATCCCATGCCTATTATCAAAACGCAGGAACACTCGAGAGTTTGGCGGAGAAAGTACATTCATTTTACCCAGGTCAATCCTCAACAACAAACCGTCGAATGTCAACTGGTGGTGGGGTTGGTATGAGCCAATCACATAATCGGTTTCCACGCAGTGGCTCAGATCAACATCTACCAACTTATGGTGATTTTTCATCTTCATTAGGACGACATTCTTTGTTACGATCAAGTTTAAAATCTGGAACTGTAACTGGTACTGGTGGAACACTAGGACGTTATAGTCGATATGAACCAACAACACGCACAACATCAAAATATGGAACAACAACTACATCATCAACTTTACAACGCCAACGGCCTCGTCCATCTTTAGATTATTCGAGTGATACAGAAGCAACTATTGGACCACGTCCAGGATATTATTATTATAACCGACCTAATTTAAGCAGTATTACAAGTCGTGGGAGTACAACCGCATTGGGTGGTGGACCAGATTTTACAAAATTCAATTCACTTCCACGTGATCGACCAAGTGCAACACGTTTAGGTTTTCGTACCAGATTTGGTGATCGGTTAATGGATGATAGTGATGGTAATCTATCTGCTCCAGAATTTCCACCACAAACTAGAAGAGATCGTGGGGGTAAGCCAAAAAGATAACGAATGAATCTATTAACTTTTACTTTAATTTATTTCTATGTAGCACCAATGTTAGATATAAGAAGTAGAATGACAGCAAGCCCATCGATTTTTACATCGGATGAATATCGAGCTTGGTTAAGGCGAGCACCTAGTAGTTCAGCAATATGTGATCAAATGAAACTACCACGTGATATACTAAACCAACAACGAGGGCAACGATTTTCATGTAGTGCAGAAAATATACATGATGTGCTTAGAAATGTAATTAATTATAATTATTATAAATGTAATTACCTGAAGTAATCAATTAACTTTTTTTACTGGAAAAGACGGAAAGTATTTACAGCAGTAGAACAGGTGGCATCACTTCAACACTTGATCGTCATTTAAGTGGAACAAGGGGAATGTCAAATGTTCCGGTTCGCTCATTATCATCGCAACATTTAGGTACAACCTCATCAATACGATCACCGAGTGTGCGAAGATTAAGACAATTATTAGAATTAAGTACGGCTGGTGGACCAGGTAGTCCTGGCAGTTCATATGGCAGCAGTGGTGGACACCAAAGTCCAGCACCTACTCCTAGTACTACTCTACCAAGAACACATCATCGACAAATTGATATTAACCCAGCGGAATTTGCTAAATATAAATTAGATAAACCTGGTAATAATTGATTCCTTCCCATCATTGGATCTTTCTAAAGTTGTTAATATTATTTTTTTTTTGTCTTTAGTTTTGGATTCAGTTGGCATATCTGGTATGTTATGGATACATTTATTAGCTGGTCGAGGACTACGTTCAACGCCAGAAGGTACTCAAACAACCCAAACAAATGTAAGAGATTTATATTGTGTGCTAGAATGTGATCGAATTCATAAAGCTCGGACTGTCGTTCGTTCGGGTGATTTGCAATTTGATTGGGATGAATCATTTGAATTGGATTTAGTTTGCAATAAACAATTAGATGTGTTAGTTTACTCATGGGATCCACAACATCGACATAAATTATGCTATCGTGGTGCATTATCGTTAACTCAACTATTAAGACAATCACCGTTACACCAACTTGCATTAAAAGTAAAATAATTACATTCGATTGAACAATCAGATAAATCTTTTATTCTTACTTATTCTTACATAGGTTGAACCTCGAGGGACAATTTATCTTAGAGTACGTCATACGGATCCCGGTACATTATACAGACGTCGAGGATTATCAATGATTCGATCCGGCTATCCACAGCTATTTGGTGCCGATTTAGAAACTGTTGTTACTAGAGAAGCAAAAGGTGCACCAGGTAGTGCACCTGTACCTATAGTTTTAAGAAGATGTGTAGAAGAAGTTGAAAGACGAGGATTAGATATAATTGGTTTATACAGATTATGTGGATCGGCTTCGAAGAAAAGATTATTAAGGTATTCACTTTTTTCTGTTTCCTCAAAATAAATTTCTTTCTATTAATTTGTAATTTTAGGGAGGCATTTGAACGTAATAGTAGAGCTGTAGAATTAAGTCCAGAACATGTTCCTGATATTAATGTTATTACTGGAGTATTAAAAGATTATCTCAGGGAGCTTCCAGAACCTCTATTTACAAGATGTTTATTCCAAATGACTGTTGATGCACTTGGTATGAAATCGAAACAACAACATTCATAAAAAAATAATAAAAATTCAAAATGTTATTTATATTTTAGCTGTTTGTTTACCTGATGATCCAGAAGGAAATGCAAAATTAATGTTAAGCATATTAGATTGTTTACCGCGAGCCAATAGAGTAATATTAAAACATTGTATTTCGATTTTTTAATCTAACATGAAATATTACTGTTTACGTTCCTAGGCAACTTTAGTGTTTCTACTCGATCATTTATCATTAGTTGTTTCAGCATCGGAAAGGAATAAAATGTCAGCACAAGCATTAGCAACAGTTATGGGTCCACCATTAATGTTACATTCGTCCGCAACGGCACCAGGCGATGATATCGATCACGCACAACCAATTGCTGTACTAAAATACTTATTACAAATTTGGCCCCAACCACAAACAACAACATCTACTTCAGGTAATGTAGTCTAATTTATATTAAAATTAATTAAAAATAAACAATGACAAGCTTATTAAATTGCAATTTTTTAATTATGTTTTTATAATTTTTTTTGTTTTTATTTTCATAAAAGAAATTTTAAATATGTTTTTGTTAATTATTTTCTTATTAGGGAATGCAAGATGAATGAACGTGAGTGTAACTGAAATCAAATTAAAAGAAAAAAAAATTATATCGGTTGAGTTTTTATTAATTAAAAATATCAAACAAGAAGTTCAAATTTTTTATAATTATAGCGTGAAATGCTTGGAATGTATGATTTGCTTTCTTAGTTTAATATAGAAATTTCTCTATCCATTCCGTTGTTAATACAGAGTCCTATGTAGACAGGTCGTCGCGGCGAGCCAGTAGGGCAGCGTGGAAACAAAGCCAGTGCGTTGCAAGTGGCCAGACCACAGTCCAGCCTTCTTCATATTTCCCCTTCACTAGTCAACAGTCCATCAATAGGTCATCATCAGCTCTTAGCCACTCCCAGCAGTCATCAGTCTCAGTCAGCAGTGGGTCAGTTAGTTCAATCGCCTCGTCTCTCGCCACAAGTGGCCCAACAGGTATTTTAGAATTTCATAATTCAAAAAATTATAAAAATTATTGTCATAAATGTCATAAATATAATTATAATATTAATCGTGGATGCCATTGCTGATAATATTTTTGATGTTACTATTTTTAATGTAATTTGTATATGTTTTTCATTTTATTAATTTATTTTTATTTATTATTTATTTATTGATGTTGTGTACTTTTATCTTGTAAATCTGCATATTAAAACTAATCTTAAATCTATTTTGAAGATAGCCAAGAGTTACAGTTAGTTTATTGCTAATCAGTGCTTTGGTACCTAGCCCCAACAAGATCCTCAAACAGTCAAACCCGATCTGATTTAAACATATTATTAAAATTACGCTAGCATCATCCCTAGATTATTTTATCCGAATCAATAATTGGAGGCGATCTATGCACTTCAGTTAATATTATTTTTTTAATTAAAAATGGATTAAGTTTATGTTTATTTAAAATTTCACTTATTTTACTTATATTATCCTATTATGGTTGTTACAGCTTCCACTGTGCTAACGCTACTGAATTTTAATTAAATTCATAAATTCAACTAATAACAACTTTAAATTGGAATGTGTGCGTCGTTGAAATACAGCTAAAACTCCATAAGCCGGCACTAATCGGTCTATATGGAAACCAAAGTATTTTTCCCATTTAAATCCGAAAGAAAATTGTTTTCGTTATCGACGAAGGATTTTAGAGGGTCCTGGGTGTCAAACCGATACGTACTTCATTAAATTTTTGAGTATGAATATTGGTGTTGTCGATTGGCGAGGTTCAACTGGAATTAAATTGTGCATTATGGATAACTTGGAATCAAAAACTTCACCCGGAAATTTTTAGGGTTGTCCATATACACTTATCCTTCTTGACAGAGAAACATTTTCCTAAATAGTTAATCGGCAGTTCTGTACTCTTGTGAATGGTGTTTTCAAAAGCTTTAAGTGAATCTTTGAGTTGCAATAAAACTGCTCTACCATGCCATTGACTTGTGGATGGTAGTTTGTTGTGTGTCTAGTATTTTTGTAAGCACAGTGAATATTTGATGAAATGATCACATAAACTGTTCAAAAATTTATTTATTTAATTTACAAAAAATGTTTGATAACACTGTGGGACAGCCCAAATCCGCTGGGGTTCTGACTACCGCGAAAAGTTATATCGGTCAAAAAAAGCTATACGTGTCCTGGCGTTTCGCTGGGTCACGTCTAGGAATCGAGATATATCGATTTGAAGTTAGCAAATATCATATAGGGAAAATTGTCACGTTTGAGGGTCTTTTTTGACATAACTCGAGAACGACTAGTCCGATTTTGCTGAAACAAATTTAGAAATTAGGAATTACAATTCCTTTAATCTACTGATATACCATACTGAAAAAGTAACGAAAAAATATAAGAATAAAAAATAAAATTAAAAAAAATAATATATATAATAATAAATAAATAAATAAATAAATAAATAAAATAAAAATAATAAAATAATATGAAAAACTAATAAAAATATAAAATAAAAATATAATTAAAATAGAAAAAAATAAAATAAAAATATAATAAATAAAAAATAAATAAATAATAAATAAATAATAAATAAATAATAAAAAAATAATAAATAAATAATAAATAAATAATAAATAAATAATAAATAAGTAATAAATAAATAATAAATAAGTAATAAATAATAATACTAAATAATAATAATTAATAATAATAATATAAAATAAATAATAATAATAAATAATAAATAATAATAATAAATAATAATTATAATAGTAATGAGTAATAATAAATAATAATAACAATATAAAAATATAATAAAAATATAAAAATATAAAATAAAATTATAATAAAAATAATAAAATAAAATAATAATATAAAATTAAAAATTAAAAAGAAATAAAAAAATAAAAAAGTAAAAAAAACAAAATCAATACACATAGACACATGTCCAAATACATTTAAAACAATCAATTTTGGAGTTTATTCCAGTAAAAATATTTAAAAAAAAATTCTATGAAAAATCAATATTCTTGTGAAAATGAGATACCTTTACTTAATTGTAAATAAAAGCGAAACGCGTTCATCGATTTTCATGACCCATGTCTCATTTTGTGCACAGATTATGTGATTTTACGTCAAAGTAATAAGACTTGACACTTTTTCCTTTTTAAAATACAATTTTTTAATTTTTTACTAAAAAAATTAATTATTTTCTTCATAAATTTATTTATAACTGCGAAACTGTTGATTGTGTAAAAAAAATAAGGTGATTTTTGATTTAGATTTTATGATGTTGATTGTGGCAATTTCATTCCGACCCCATTGAAAAGGTAGATTCAACGCTGAAAATGGGAAGTTTACAAAGCTTAGAAATATGCCGTGTTGTTATTCCGTTATGCTGTTTTGATACTGACGACTCTTAATAAACCATCTTCGCCTAGATTTACACCCACAATTTTACCCATGGGCCACTTTAAAGCTGGTAGGCATTCATCCTTTATTAGTACGATGTCGTTGATTCTCAAATTTTCTGATTTTACTTTCCATTTATTACGAGTATTGAGTGTTGTCAGATAATCGCTTTGAAAACGACGCCAGAAATGTTGTTTTACTTGTTTAACAAGGTCCCAACGCTTTGATGGAGATTTATTTTCGACATTCCTTTCAGCAGTGCGATCATTGGACGTCCAATTAAAAAGTGCGTTGGAGTAAGCACTTCCTCATCCTCGGTACTAGACACATATAAAGGTCTTGAGTTTAGAATTGCTTCTACTCCAGTTAGTAAAGTGGCAAATTCTTTTTCTGTAGTAAGTATGCATTCACCGACCACCTGGTATAAATGTTGTTTTGTAAACCTCACTACAGCTTCCCAAAGACCTCCAATGATTGGTGAGCCTGTTGAATAAAAATTCCAATTTATGATTAATTGACGATTAATTGACGAGTTGCACCAACAAAATTGGTACTGTTATCGCTAAATATATCACAGCAAATTCCACGACGGCTTACAAATCGAGATAATTCTCCCAAAAAATTGTCTGTGCTCAAAATGATGACATATTCAATGTGAACAGCCTTGGTGTTAAGACACACAAATAAACATATATATGCTTTTATTGGAACTTGACCTCTTTTTCGCACTATTTGAACCTTAAAGGGACCAGCATAATCGACCCCAACTGATTGAAATGGATATGTATACTTAAGTCTTGACTTAGGCAGGTCTCCCATTTGCTGCTGACACATTTCAGGCTTTTGAAGAGTACATTTTACACAATGTTTAATGGTTTTTTAATGACATCCCTCGCTCTAATAATCCAGTACTACCGTCTTATGAATGAAGTCATCAAATTGAATCCATGCGTGGTATAGCTGCTCATGACAGCCCAATAATATTGCAGCTGTCAGTGATACATTTTTGAGTAATATAATGGGGTGTTTTTTTTATAGGATAAACTCGATTTTGTAATTCTTCCACCTACCCTTAACATGCCTGTTTCATCCAAGAAAGGGTTGAGGGATAAAATTTGACTTTTTCTGCTAATATTGGTGCCTTTTTTAAAGCATTTTATTTCATCAGCGAAATACTGGGCTTGCGTAAAACGTATTAAATGCTCAGATGCTTTCGACAAGTCTTCGAATGCTAAACCCATTTGACCCCTCTGCTGCTTTCTACACAAATCGCCAAATTTTATCACCAGTGCTACAATACGCTTCATTCGATAGAAACTTGAGTAACTGGTTAGAATAGTTAACAAAATATTAGGTTCACAAGTCGATGATATTGAAACGGCATATACTTCAACCTTTGACTTTTCTTCTTCATTTGTGCCATAAAAGTAAAGCTGCGTCGGCCATGATCCCACTTCTTCCTGCAACCATTTTGGGCTAGACCACCATAACGAATGTTGGCTTAATTTATCCACGCTGATACCCCGGGATGCGCAATCTGCTGGACTTTCCTCCGTTCTGACATGTTTCCATTGTTCTCGACTATAACTGTCCACAATTTCTGATGTTCGGTTACCAACAAATGTTGGCCATCTTTGTGGGTGCGTAATTTTGGAATCAGTCCATAATACCACTTGTTCAACCTCTATTTTCAACGCTTTTCAACGCACATTATTCATCAGCTTCGACCATGTCAATGCACCCATCAATTCCAACCGTGGCACGCTGATTTGCCTAATAGGAAAAACCTTTGTTTTTGAGGCAATAATCTGCGTCTTAAATCCCGATGTTTCCAGCACTCTCACGTAAACTACCACTGCGTACGCCATGGTACTAGCACCACAAAACCCGTGAAGCTGTACTGCATCTGTTGTTTCAATCCATCTAGGTATTTTAATTTTATCCAGACTGTGGTGATCGTTTCGATAGTTTATCCATTCTTCTTCGATTTCTGCCAACAAACAATCATTCCAAGCCAACGGCGCTCTCCACAAATCCTAAAATAGAATCTTAACGCGGATGATGACAGGTGCAAGCCATCCTATGGGGTCAAATATTTTGCTGGTTTCCGAAAGAATTGTTCTTTTTGTAGCCTGAAATGAAAAATTATCAGTCATTGGATTCTAAATTAACCCCAAAACTTTCGATGTTGTCGGATTTTCGATCATTTGCTTAACGCTTTGGTTTCCTAATTCACATAATTTTGCAATGTTTGATGATATTTTTGTAAGGTTAAATTGGGCTTGTTTTAGAATGCTGCATATGGTTTCCTTCAAGCTGATTAAGTTTTCCTCAGAGTATGCTCCAGTCATCAAATCGTCTATATACAGAGTATTTTCTATTGCTTCAGAAGCCACTGGATGTTTGAGCTTGTTTTGTATTGCTAGTTCTTTATGAAATCTTTTTGCAATAAAAGACGCTGGTCATGTTCCATAAGTAAGGTTTGCAATTGAACACTTACTTCAGCCACCCAAATCTGTCTATACATTTTCTCGACATCACCTGTAAAAACAAATTTGTATTATCTGAAGCGCAAAATTATATCAAATAAGGAAGACTGAATAACTGGGCCAACCAAGAGACTACTATTAAGAGAGCTCACATTGCTTGATTTCGCCGACTCGTCGAAGACAACTCTCAATTTTTTTGTAGAGCTAGACTCCTTCAACATGCCATGATGCGCTAAATAATAATGTTGAGCTGCTGGACTAGGTAGCATTTCTTTCATGTGTTGCAGTTGCTCATATTCGGCCATAAAGGTTTTGTAAATTTCACGAAATTGAGAACCCCGCTTAAACCTTCGCTCCATCGTAAATAACCGAGTTATTGCTATTTGTTTCGATACTCCCAAATTTAAGCTCTGGTCTTTAAACGGTAGCTTAACAAAAAACCGCCCATCATCACTTCTTGTTGTTGTGGAAGTAAACCAATCCTCACAACGTTGCTCTAACCAATCATCACAATGTCGCTCGTTGGCAGCTAATGCGCAACCAAAAGCAGTGTCCTTTGCAACTAAGCCATTTTTCAAATAAATTCTATGACCCGTAGTAATTCTGTAGTATACTTCAGTTCCTAACAGAATATCAATCACACCTTCCTTATCGAAATTTAGATTTGACAATTTCATGTGTCGTAGCTCATGTATATCAGATAAATTTATACTCTCGAATCCGACGTTAGCAATTTTTGGAATAATGTATACTTCTAATTTTATTTCGTTCTCAAAACTCTTGTCAAGTGCTCTTACCGACAGCTGCAATTTGCCATGAGACCAACCAAGATTTGTATTACCAAGACTTTTCATTATGAGCCTTTCATTGATTCTCTTTAATCCAAGGCTTTGAGCACACCTTTCCGTCACAAATGGTTTCTGAGAGGACGAGTCTAAAAGTACCCGGAAGATTATGTATCCACCGTAAAAATCCTTGACTTGGACCATTGCTGTTGGAAGTATTACCGTTGACGCTTTCGTTGACAAATTAATGGTTTTGACGTCTTTTGCTGATACTAAAGCATTAGCTGCTATATCAGATTGCTGGTTGTGTATTGTTTCTGCGATGGAACTAGGTTCATCCGTATGAAGAAGCGTGTGGTGCTTGCGTTTGCAATGATAGCACCGTACTTTAGGCTTGCTCAAATACACTAAAATTGGGACAGTTAAAACACCTTCTTTCAGTTTTGATCAGCCTTCGTCTTTCATCAACCTTCATTGCCTTAAAAGTAATACAATAAAATAGCTTGTGACCATCACACTTGCATATGGGACATGCTAATATCTGCATAGTGGCAAATATCTTTGAACCTAGAACTTGGGTTTGCGTTCCTCTCCTTGCGCACAGCCTGACGGATTCCAATGCATCGGTACGCTTTGCTAAAAAATCAAAAAGATCTTTCAATACTGGAAAATCCTTTTCAACCGCTTCTTGTGCCCATAAATTTCTTGACTCCGCATCCAATTTGTTGACTAATATATATATTAGCCATGGATCTCTACTAACTGCACTAGGTCCCAACGCTTTAAGCCCTCTCACCACCTCATCTGAGGTATCCCATAATTTTCGAATTGCTGCTGCATTATTAACAGTGGTAACATTATTTTGCTCCATAAAGGTTTTAACGAATGCATTAACTGTATGGCGCTTTCAATCATACCGAGTGCGCGTAGCGCACGAGGGAATTTTTTAACCTCAAATGGCATGAGTGGTAAAGTTGTGTGAGTTTTCTGCATAGGATCTTGATGAAACTTTGGCAAATGATACAGGTTCACTTGAAAATGGAAGATCTGGATTCTGGATTAATTTCAAATTTGGACAAAATGGCGGGGGGTCTCCCGAACACCTCTAAGTTTAAATCTTGAATAACTTCTGATCCCGGGCTATGATCTTATTGAAACCTAGTATATAAGGTTTTAGTACTGTTTCCAATATTTCTGCATACCAACTTCCGGTTTGTCACTTCCGGTTAAAAAGTTTTTTTTTTCGGGTGTTTATCCCTACTGTAGCCTACAATTACCGATCGATTTTCATGAAACGTTGCAAAAAGTTTTTAAATAACATAAGAAAGATTTATCAGCTTTGGGAGCACAGTGGATAAAGGGTTGGGGGGTCCTCCATACAACAGGTGGTTTTTTCCACAAAGTTTTTATGTTTGTTGGGAGCATAAAACATTCATTCGTGAATGAATTTTGATGACACTTTGGAAAAAGATGCAAACATGTATGACAAAGAACTGATTAGTTTATGAGCGATAGTGAACAAAGTAGTGGGTGGGTCCCTGGAGCACCTGCTTTCTTGAAAGCTCTATAACATCTGTACCTGATAAGCGAATTGGATGAAACTTGGTACATGAGTATGTAGTACGGTTTACAATAGTTCTGCATCCCAATTGCCAGTTTTTCACTTCCGGTAAAAAAAATTTTTTGTACTTTTTTGAAGTTTTGTCAGTGTCTTTATGCACACTACAGCCTACAATAATGAAGTCATTATGATGAAACTTATGGAATAGGGTTCCAATTAGTGTGAAAAGATAATTATCATGTTTTGGGACACATTGATCAAAGTGGTGGGGGGTCTACCATACAAATGTTGACTTTTCACACTTTGTTTTTTAAGTTTGTTGGGAGCATACAGACTTCATTCATTAATTTATTTTAATGACACTTTGGAAAAAGATGGAGACTTAAGTAACAAAGAACTGATTAGTTTTTGATTATATTGAAATAAGTGGTGGGGGTCCTCCCGAACACCTGTTTAATGTGTCACACTTTTTTCAATGTTTGTTGGGAGCACACAGCATTCGTTCGTGAACAAATTTTGATGACACTTTGGAAAAAGATGCAAACATGTATGGCAAAAAACTGATTAGTTTTTGAGCGATAGTGAACAAAGTGGTGGGGGGTGTCCCATACACCTGTTTTTCTTAAAGCTCTATAACATCTGTACCTGATAATAAAATTGGATGAAACATTCTACAAAAGCATTTAGTATTTAGCACTTATTTATTTTAATTTAATTTTAATTTACTGTCGCGTGACGAGAATTATTGGTTTCAAATGAATCGGTTTTCGTATGTGAAATGTGATCTTTCATATTGGATTATTTTGTTTAACTGTGTGGTTGTTAATCAGGTTGATTAGTAAGAGATGGAAACTCTTTAACTAAAGAAGCGTTTCCATTTTGCATCAAGAAATTGGTTGGAGGAATATTATATGTTGTAATTCGAATTAATATGAAATTATGATGCACCGAGCACCCGGAAATTACCTGGTACCCAGCTTACCTGGGCCAATTTTGAAATAACCGGCGTTAATCTGGGATCGGCAATTTTGCCATTACCCGATACCGGATAAAAATAAAAATGACTAAGATTTATAAATTAAATTTATTCTTTTAAAATAAAATAATAAAAATCGTAAAAAAAATCAACGTAATTCGCTGTAATATCTATATATAGCCAGGTTTTAATTTGCAAACTGTGGATGGTGTTATTAACAAATCAGAAATAAGAACTTATAGTGGTGACCATAAAACTCTTTTTTACGATTGGTTAATAATAAAATTTACAGTCCATAGTTCACCTGTTAAAACTAGGATAACTGTCTTTTCTGACCATTTCTTCTGAAATTTTTATGAGTTGTTCTAGTTTATCGATTGTACTCCACATAAGGACGTATTTTTCGCAAGGGTAATTTTTTCACAAAGGCGCATTAAAGAAGTTGTATGTTTTAGTAGATGGGCAGTGTGGTCATATTTTTTTGGTGCTGGAGTAAATGAAACTGATTAGTATTCTGTGACCAGTATTATCACACATAGCCTAGACGTGTCATTTGGCTAACAAAAACCACCTAAAACATGACAAAAATATTCCATATATGGGCAAATAAATGACCTATGGCCAACAGAATTTGTTCGTAATTAAAAATGTATTAACACATGAATTCCAATTTTTGCATTATAGAATTAGCAAGACTGAACACATGTTTGTTTATTTCATTAACAGCGTCCAGAAGCATAACGTATTGTTGTCCTTGTTTGTTGCCTCGTGGTTTATCTTACTAGGAAAGTTTTAGTATTCTTAAAAGGATGTCTATTAATGGTGACTGTTACGTGAGATCAAAGTTTAGAAGAAATGCTTGAGAGGCATGCAATGTTTTAGCATCTGTTAAAATGTTGATTCCGGTGCGGTGTAAAACTATGAATCCGTGAGACAGTAAGATTATCTATGCTATAAGGTTTTAATTTTGCTAATTAGATTTGTTATAAATTTAGATTTGTAAAACTTTTCCTTATACGAAAAATTTGTCGTTAAGCCTGGTGCTCGGAAGCGGAACCTGTATCCACCGTGTAAAATGCGGCGAGGTGGTCATCCTAGCTAAAACCCAGCTTAAAGCTTTTTAATTAAAGTACGAAAGTGGGTCGGTTATCCTGAAATTTTTAAAACTCATTCATATTCAATTCACATTAAAGTTTATTCCATAAATTTTATTAAAAAACAATTAGGCCAGTAATAATAGGAGAAAAAATTAGATAAAAAAAATAATTCGTTACAGCAAACTGACAGCAGGATATTGTAGAACACGATATTATAAAAGAGGGAAACATAAATCGAACAGACAGCTGCTATCCGGGGGGTAATGGGGTGGGTTTTTAGGGATTGAAAACAGTTTTTCGTGATTTCTGGCTAAACCGTGCACCTTATCAAAACGAGTTATATGCAAAAAATATAGGGAATAAAAAGATCTCCAACTTTTGGACGGATCATTTTTACCTTAACCTCAAAGTTTTTCGAAAAAATTCAAAAAACTGATTTTTTTCTTTTTCCTTTTTTTCTTTGACAAAAAAATTTTTATGAAGCTCAAACGTTGGCAAAAGATACTTCTATTTATTGCAAAATGGCAGTAATTTTTTCGGAGGGAAATATTTAGACGTTGTTCTTAAATTTAATTTGAAAAAAAAAAAAAAACCAATTTTTAACTGTGATTCCTCTTAAGACTATGCCTCCTACAGAGTTCTGTTTTGGTTCACTTACTTATTGTTACGTCTACTTTTGGTAAGTGGTAAAAAAAGGAAAACAGCTAAGGAAAAATGGCGGGCAATTTTTTTTTTCGAAAAATCGCTTTTTTCATTGTAATTTGCATATTTATCGTTGAATAATTGTTACTAATTAATAAAATCATTTAAATTTTTTTATGATTACGTAAACGACGATCATTCGGAAATATATTTATGAATAATTATATGCTTTCGTTTTCGAACTTGATAAAAATTGTTCGAAGAAATAATAAACAATTAGAATTCATATTCTGATTTTATTTATGTTGAATTCGTTTTACCTTATTGTATGTATTTCCAAATAATTACACATTTCAAATAACAATCTTTTTAGCAAGTGGAAATATAGATTTTATTAAATAAATTAAAACAAGTATATATACATATACCACATTAGAACAAATATTTATCAATAATTTACATAAAACAATTCTTCAATTATTTATCCTGAAAATGAAAATAGCGTAGCTAAATTATTTTCAGAAACATTAATAAAAGGATTTAATTTTTTTAACAAAAATAATTATTTCAAGGAAGAAAACCCATTTTTTTCGTGCTATTTCTACTACCTGTATCAATTCATTCAATTTCACAGCAAAGTTTTTCATATTTATCAACCATATAAAAATGGGGTGAAATATGGTGAGGGGTAGAAAATGGTTTCAGGGGTACAAAATAGTTTTTCATGATTTTCAGCGAAACAAGACCTTTTATCGAAAAAAGTTTAAAGCAAAAGTTGTAGGTAATAAAAAAGTATATTACTTTTATGTCGGCCATTTTTTCACATAACCTAAAATTTGTCGTGAAAATAAAAAAAACCCAAAAAAAAAAGGCTTTTTCGTTTTTAATTTTCATCTCCCACAAAACAATTTCTTTTTTCACACAATTCGGTGGAAACTTACCTTATTATGGAGGTATTTTTTAAAATCCATATATTTATTTTTACGTTTAGTTTTGATTTTAAACCAAAAAAGTGACTTCATTTTCATACGAAAATTCTCCTGTATGGAAAACAGTTTTTTCAAAAAAACGTTAATCATTATGTTTGTTGAAACGTCTACTTTTAGATGGTGTAAAAAAATAAACATTACCATGGAAAAAGTTTATATTTTTCAAGGATTTCAACGGTAAATTTTAACAAATAATGAATATTTTTAAACCAATCAATGAAAAATAACTCTTTAAAATAATGTTTATTCAGTTTTTCGCATTTCCTGGAAAACGTTTCTGTGTTTTTGTTATGCTTCAACATTTTACGTTGAAACGTTTCAAGAAAAATAAAGATTACTGATTTTTTTAAAAACTGTTTACAGCACAGGAAAATTTTCGTGTGAAAATGAGGTCCTTTTTTTGGTTTAAAATCAAAATCAAACGTAAAAATAAATACTTTGCTTCCAAAAAATTACAGTGTATTAGGGACCGAATAAGGCACGTTTTCACCAAATTGTGTGAAGGAAAAAATTTTTTGTGGGAGATAAAAATTAAAAACAAAAAGACCTTCTATTTTCATCGTAAATTTTGAGTTATGTGAAAAAAAGGTTTGTATAAAAGTTATAGATCTTTTTATTACCTACATCTTTTGCTTTAATTTTTTTTTCATAGAAGGCCTAGTTTCGCCGAAAACCGTGAAAAACCATTTACTACCCCTAAGACTAACCCCATTTCACCCTCGTAGCTCGGATCATCTTTAATCTATGTTTTCCATCATTTGCGCAATGTTTTCTTCCTTATCCAATAGTTTTCATGCTGTTACTAATTTTTTCCTCACAAAAAGCTATTTGGACTGGTCTAATATTAGTTGACTATCGGTTAATTGGAAAACCGGTGAGTTGATGTTTCTTAATTTCGATTATTAACATTTCAACCATTTTTCAGTTACAACTAGACGTAACAAAAATAACCTGGGTGATCAAATTGTCAGAACAAGTTCCAATACCCTTGAATGCAAAGGTGTGAAAATATTTTGAATAGATGATTTTTTAACAATAGTGTCTTCGGATTATACAAGATTCCTCAAGGTGTAATATTTTTTTTCACTGAGCCCGAGTTTCTAATCGGCCACTTATGTTTAGAAAATTGTTAGAGCTTATGACCCATGTTTCTAATTTGCTAATTTGCATGTTTCAAAAACTGATTAAATACAAATAAAATTGATTTAAATTTACATTTATTTCAGATAGATAATATAGATAATATAAGTTTTACTATACCACAATTATTTCTACTTTTAAAAAAATAAATTTTTTTATATTTTAACTAATTTCTTCGAACAAAACGTTAAATGAATCACAAAATGTTCACAACAAGTTCAATTAATTTATTTAATTCCATAACGCAAAAATAATTATATTAAACAAAACGGCATGGCATGTTCGTGGTTGACTCCATAATGATTAGTTCCTTGTTATCTGTCCCATTTTCTGGATCAGAACGTGAATGACGATAATATTCATCCGGCCTTACATAGTATCGAAAACATTTATATAAACAAAAGAAAGCTAGTAAACCAGATAATAATACAACACACAAAAGAATTATCATTTCGATAAAACAACAAACTTTTATTTCCATATCTTCTAAGTATTTTATTTTATTTTGTATATCTTACTGTATTTATACACTTTAATTTCACTGTAACAAGTTTTGACTGAACTGAATCAAAACGCGATTTATTATGATTGAATTTACCTGTAGTACATCAAAGCTAAACTGGAACACGAAAAAACATAAATCGTAATTTTGGTATTTTTTGCAAATATACACCTTCATGCACGTGATAACACGTTAAAGTATTTCTTATAGAAACTGTGATCATTCTAGCTAGATTTTCTCTCATTATTTTATTGTTATGATTTCGAAAAACAACTAGTCATTCTTTCATCAATTCAAAACAATTAACACCGTTGGCCGTTAGCACTTGGACCTTGGCGTAAGTTTTAAAATAACATAAGGTTAACCCCTAGATACTTTACGCAAATAACTAATTTAACAAGTATTATGACTTTAAAAATAAAAACAAAAAAGTTTTTTATAATTTTACTGTTAGGTTTGGAAACCATAGCTTCCAAGGATAGCGGTACCAGTATATAGAGGACATAATTTAAAAATAGCAGTAGCAGTGATGACAGATGGAAAGTTAGAACAACGTAATATTTTGTTGGTGAATGGCAATTTTATTAATATACCAAATTTAAATTTTATATTTTAACGTTTGTTGATATTTTTAATTAAACAATAAGTCATATAATTGTAATATTTCTAAATATATATTTAGAATAATATTGAAACTGTTGAGTTATATTTCATTTTATTTTTCAAGTTTTTGTAAACTCATTGGTGCTTCAAGCAGCTTTTTTTTTCTAACAGAACGACCGCAATAACAGCTCATTAACCGATTTATAAAAAAGGAGCAGGTTTTGTGTTTCATTGTTCTTTTTTATGTAGCTGCGTAAAAATTTGTCAGGACTCAAATAGGGCCCTGATCAGGTTTGCCATAGTTCAGATCAGGCAGCTTGATTGGGCTCTGATCAGGCTCTGATTGGGTAAGCCGTATTATATCCTGATTGAGATAGTCGTATCACGCTCTAATATAATAATATCTTCCGTATTTTTCATATAAAAGAAATACACATTCAAATAAAATCTAGAATAAAAATATTATTATAGCTTAATATAAATAAATGACATACAAAATATAATTAAAATAAATAAAAAAGATCCAATATAAAAAATGCGCTGACTGCATTCAGGTATTCTAGTTCCTGCTAGGGTATGTGCAGTATATATATATATATATATATATATATATATATATATATATATATATATATATATATATATATATATATATATATATATATATAGTGTGTATATATATATATATATATATATATATATATATATATATATATATATATATATAAAAAAAAAAAAATATATATATATATATATATATATATATATATATATATATATATATATATATATATATATATATATATATATATATATATATACATATATATATATATATATATATATATATATATATATATATATATATATATATATATATATATTAGGGTGGCCCTTAAAAACAAAAATTTTTATTTTTTGTACGGCACCCTCCCATTTCGTGTGAATACACATAAAAATATTATTTGCAAAATCTGATATCAATCGGTCAATTCTAAGACGTGCCTCCGACCACTTAAAGTTGAGAAATTTTGTTCTGGACCCTGAAAAAAAAATTTTTTTTTTTTGTGCGACACCCTCTCATTTCGTGTCAATACCCATAAAAAAAATTATGTGTAAAAATTGAAATCAATCGTTCAACTCTAAGGGGTGCCCCCGGCCACTTAAAGTTGAGAGGTTTGGTTGTGGCCATTATATAAACGACACCCTCCCATTTGGTGTCGATACCCATAAAAATATTATGCGTAAAATTTGATATCAATCTGTCAACTCTAAGGGGTGCCCCCGGCCACTTGGAGTTGAGGGGTTTTGTTGTGGCCATTATAAAGAAAAATTTAAATTTTTTGTACGACACCCTCCGATTTGGTGTCGATACCCATAAAAATTCTATGTGTAAAATTTGAAATCCATCGGTCAACTCTAAGGGGTTCCCCCGGCCACTTAAAGTTGAAAGGTTTGGTTGTGGCTATTACAAAGAAAAATTTAAATTTTTTGTACGACACCCTTCCATTTGGTATCGATACCCATAAAAATATTATTTGTAAAATTTGAAATCAATCAGTCAACTCTAAGGGGTGCCTCCGGCCACTTAAAGTTGAGGGGTTTTGTTGTGGTCATTATGAAGAAAAATTTAAATTTTTTGTACGACACTCTCCCATTTCATGTTAATACCCGTAAAAATATTATGTGCAAAATTTGAAATCAATCGGTCAATTCTAAGACGTGCCTCAGGCCACTTAATGGCCTGAACAAAACCATTCAAGTTTAAGTGGCCGGGGGCACACCTTAGAGTTGAACGATTGATTTCAAATTTTGCAAATAACATTTTCAAGGGTATTCACACGCAATATGGGGGTGTGGTACAAAAAATTAATTTTTCTTTGTAATGGCCAGAACAAAACCTTTCAAGCTTAAGTGGCCGGGGGCACGCCTTAGAGTTGAACGATTGAATTCAAATATTACACATAATTTTTTTATGGGTATTAACACGAAATGGGAGGGTGTCGCGCCAAAAATTAAAAATTTTTTTTAAGGTCCAGAACAAAATTTCTCAACTTTAAGTGGCCGGAGGCACGTCTTAGAATTGACCGATTGATTTCAAATTTGGCAAATAATATTTTTACTGGTATTGACATGAAATGGGAGGGTGTCGTACAAAAAATTTAAATTTTTCTTTGTAATGGCCAGAACAAAACCTTTCAAGCTTAAGTGGCCGGAGGCACCCCTTAGAGTTGAACGATTGATTTCAAATTTTGCAAATAATTTTTTTATGGGTATTGACACGAAATGGGAGGGTGTTGCACAAAAAATTTAAATTTTTTTTAAGGTCCAGAACAAAATTATTCAACTTTAAGTGGCTGGAGGCACGCCTTAGCATTGACCAATTGATTTAAAATTTTGCAAATATTTTTTACGGGTATTGACATGAGATGGGAGAGTGCCGTACAAAAAATTTGAATTTTTCTTTGTAATAGCCAGAACAAAACTTTTCAAGCTTAAGTGGCCGGGGGCACCCCTTAGAGTTGAACGATTGGTTTCAAATTTTACACATAATTTTTTCAATACCCATATTGACATGAAATGGGAAGGTGTCACGCCAAAAATTTAAATTTTTTTTTTAAGGTCCAGAACAAAATTTCTCACTTTAAGTGGCCAAAGGCACGTCTTAGAATCGACCGATTGTTTTCAAATTTTGCACATAATATTTTTACGGGTATTGACATGAAATGGGAGGGTGTCGATATTAGTGTAAAAATGACATTCCTACTATTTTAAAATTTAACCTTAAACTTAACACCTAACATTAAAATAAAATAAAATTCATGACTTACATTAATGTTATGTTGATGTCTTTCAGTTTTGTAAAATGTTTCTTTAATGTGTTATATGGTTTGATAGCAAGAAGAATGTTGGGTGTTCTTCTTAATAAGTGCCTTTTTATGGTATCTGTAAGTTGAAGAATATACGTTCGAGATGTTCTAATATTAGTAGGTGGTGTTTGTTTGTTCGTTATTATTGTTGTTGTTGTTTGTTAGTAGGTCATTTATTTTTACAAGATTTAAGCTACTGTTAAAAATATTATTTATAATTTGTAGAGGGTAGTAATTTTTTATGAGGATGGTTTTAGCTATTGTTGTGCTTTTGTTCCCGAGTTTTTAGTGAATTAGGTTAAGAATTCTTTTAACGTCTGCAGATGCAACATTTTACTCCATATATTTCGGATGGGCAGATAAGAAATTGAGTATTCGATTCGATGAGGTGTCTTTGTTATACTAATCTGTTGTGATTTCATTCTTATCATGTGAAAGTTTTAAATCTAAAAAAGTTATTTGATTTTCTTTTTAAGTTTCTAGAGTCAAGGTAATATTTGGGTTTGAAAATACTGAGAGTGTGTTGTATTTTAATCTCTGGAGTTGCTATAATGGTGTCGTCAACGTATTTTTTTATAAACGAAGGTTGCCGTTGAAGTTGATTGAGTGGGTCTTGGAAAATTTTTGCCAAAACTACATCTGCCAAAATCAGGAAAAGAGGATTTCCCATGATCAGACCTTTAATTTGATGGTAATGCTGATTGTTGAAGCTGGAATAACTGTTTTCTTTAGTGCAATACTCTAAGATAATTAGAAAATCCATCTTAGATATATTCACCGAACTTGCAATCTCATTTCATCTATCAACTATCACCTCTATAGCTGTGTCAATAGGTACGTTTGGGAATAAGAACACTGCGTCGAATAAAACTAGGACATCTTCATCTCACACTTCTTCTGTATTTATTACAGTTACAATATTATGATAAGTAGTAGCAAGGAGTGTCTATTGTGGACACTATGGTACGGAGAGGATGGCCGGTTTTATGCAGTTTTGGCAATCCGTATATTTTGGTAGTCACAGGGTATTTTACTATTTGTTTTTTTTGCTTGTTTATCTTCCATTATATTTTTATTTATTATAATTCCATCTACTAAAATTTTGCATCTATTGTTTAGGTAAGAGGTGGGTTTTTTCTTAATTTAACGTATGTTGTTGTATCACTCAAGATATTATTCATTTTGTTGTTGTAGTCTTCTTTGTATAAAATTACAGTTTTATTGCTTTTGTCCGAGTCCGTTAGGTATATATTCGGGTTGTTTGATAGAAATTGTTTGGTTTGTTTTTGTGCTTTATGTATAAAGGCATCAGTATATGTGAGTGGTTTATCGGTTTGTGTGATGTATTGTTTGATATTCTGTGTGATCATATTTCTTTCCTCTTGTGCCATGTTTTCGTTTTCAAATCCATGAAAGATGTTTTCAACTTCGGCCATAACTGTTAAAATTGAGCATTCCGTTATTTTAGTAGGAATGACAAACTGAGAACCGAAACTCAGCAAAGTCTCGACGTCGAATGGTGGTCTCTGTGGGGTTCTCGACACATTGTTTGTCCGCATAGAAAGTAGGCAAGGACTTCTGGTTTGCGCATATTTTGTTGTATTTTCGTATTAGGTTATTCTTTTTAATGTGTGTGTACTTTTCTATTTCTAAGGTCAGGTTACGAAAGAAATTGTTTTGATTACTTGTGTTGCGATTATATACAGGTTAATTGTTTTGTTGGTATCGATACAAGTTTTAATCTCTAGGTTAATGTTTTAATCTCTACTTAATTTACATTTGACTTTATTAAATTGATTATACCGAGTTGATGTTTTTTCTTCCCTTGTTTTAAAATATTCTTGATTTTGTCTTCAATGAATTTTTGTGTGATGCCAGTTTTCCTACTTCTAAGTAAATATGTTTTCCGGCTTTTGTTGTTAATGAGATTTATACTGTTTGTTATATGTTGTTTTAATATCGTAGTGTTGTCATCGCTATATCTTTCAACGTTCATGATATAGAAAGATTTTCAAAAATTGTTGTACGCTTCCATTCTTATCATCATCATGGACCTAAAACAATTTAAAACCTTAATTCTATAAATTCTGTATCCAGATATTAGTATGCAAATTGCATCGATCAGTGGTATTCCATTGTTGATATTTGACTTGAAGGATTCCTTTAATGTCAAAATCATTTAGTAATCTTTCTTCCAGTTGTTGAATTTTTTTTAAACATTCATTGCACTTCAACGTATGACAATCTTCTGTTAATTCACCACATGAAACAAAGTCAACCAATATTTTATAATTCTGAAAAGCAGCATCAGTAATCCAAGATATCTTAGAGTGTTGAATCATTAATTTTATATTTTGATGTACGGTACACGTGCACACATTATGAACACCTTGGATAATTTTATACATTCTTGTGGTCAAAGGGACGTGAATTTAGTAAATCCTATTTTCACATCAGGAAACTTATTTTTAAACTCCACATAAGCTTCATTTAATGTACATAGCAATAAGCGCTTTTGTGGATTTATGCTGAAATTGCTCATATTTTCTTTATTGTACATATATAATTTTTATAATATTTTAAAAAGTTCATCTAATAATAAAATATTTGATATTTAACATAAAAAAAAATTTCTTAGTTTATAACGCCATTTTTATAATTTTCCTTCAGAACAAAAAAAAATGATTCCCGACAGTCATATGCTCAACGACTTTTATCTTTAAAACAAAAAATAATGCTAGTACTAAACTTTCACAAGTTGTTAGATATAAAATAAGCTTCAATTTTTTTTAAAAAAGAAAGGTGTAGCGCCATCTTTTCTTCGCTTACACCGTTTTTTTCTTATGTTACACCGTTAAAAATTATTTCAAAAAATTAACAGTGTACATTTTTAAAAACTTTGTTCTAATACTTACTCAAAGACATATCATTTATGAAAATCTATTGAGTAGTTTTTCTAAAATCGCTCGTCAAATTGCACCCACATCAAAAAATAACAAGAAATTGAGGGGCACCCTGTGAAGACCGCTGGTCGAAAAAAAAATTCTAAGAGAAGTTGTATTTTTTATTTATGAAAGACTACCTATAAACAAAAATAATCAAAATTAAAACGGGTCAAGTCAAAATTTCCCAAAAATTTGCTGAACGTCAAAAATGGTAACGTAACTGATTTGTTACCGTATTTTGGTCAGCAAAAATAAAATAATAAATTGATTTAGTTTAAATTAAATAAAATTATAAATATTTTATTTCAAAATGCTTTTGAAATGATTCTATAAATTATTATTTAAAAACAAACTGAATAATTTATGAGAACTAAGATTTACATACCAATAATAATTATAACCACTTTGTTTTGACAGATTTTTTGAATTATTTGTTTAACACAGAACCGCTAACAGAACAAAAGTAACTAAATTTTAAACGTAGATGCTTTTCTCTTATCTATTTATGAAATTATAACAAATGATCGGGCTTATTTCGACAATTTTCGTCGCAACGAAGAATGTTTGAACAACTATAAATGTGATTGTGTTTTTTATTTTAATGTCGGGAACGGGGAAATATTCGGGCGTATTTCGAAAATTTTCGCTGTTTGCAAACGAGAATTTAAGCAAAGTTTAATAAGTGTTAGTGTTTTTTAAACTGTTTTTATTTTGTTTTGTGTCGTAATTCGTCTTCGTCATATCTACAGATAAATCTTTTATTTTCGGCGGTTACATTGGGACTGTAGAGGTACTGCTGGTTACAAAATGTTTGTCGGGAGATATATATATATATATATATATATATATATATATATATATATATATATATATATATATATATATATATCGATTAATTTTATCAAATATTTTTGAATGCATGCCATGAGAAGGAAACTAGTAGCAACTTTTCACCGATCTTGTTTTCTCATTATTAGCTATTTAACCTCCTGTTTCTGTTTCTAGATAAAACAAGAACAACACTTATATCATCAAAAAAGTTAGAGCAGAATTCAAGTATCATTTACAGAAAAAATTAAAATAAATAAACGAAATTATAATATTCGAGGATTAAATTTTTTTTGAAACTTTTATACAATATAAAAATGAAACCTTGTTATTTTATTCCATACTTATAAAATATTAAGCTTATATCGTTACATTCTATGCATTTTTGTTTTATTATTTCTTGGAAGTAGGTGATTTCACTAATTTTAGAAAGGTTTTTGAAAGTGCCGTGACTTTCACATATAGACGTTTGATATTTGTGAGTTTTCAACAAAAATTGTAACAGATGAGCTTACGTGGTCGGCTACGTAAAATCTTACACAAATAGACAACAACGTTTAACTGTATTTGACTCGATAAAACTAGTTTTGCTCGCTTGTATGCGCTCCGAAATAATTAAAAGACTAACTTTTTCGCTACGGATTGGAACTGCCGTTAAAAACTTGTTGTCGTGGTATTATTATCGCTGGTACGTATGACCGTTACTCAAATTCAAAACTATGTAGTTAGTTCTATGCATTAGCAAATCAAAAATTAAGACTTTTTTATTGTTACTTTGCCTAACATATGTATAGAGTAACAGTTAAATTATAAAAAACTCTGTTGTTTTTTTTTTATAAAAAAATCCTTAAGCCTTACGACAAACAGTTTTAAATATATTGAATTAATTAATGAGTTTTTATTTGTTTATTGAATGTCGCTACAGATATTTGTTTTTTTAAACTTTTAACTATTATTTAGTTTTTTTTCTGGAGAATAACAATAAAATAATGAGAGAAAATCTAGAATGATAACAGTTTGTATCACAAAACTTTTACCTGTTTCCACGTGTATAAAGGTATGCATCTGCATACATCAAAATAATTATTGTTATTTTTTCAAGGTCAATTTTAGTTATGATATTTTACAGGTAAATTGAATCATAATAAATCGCGTTTTGATTGAGTTCAGTTAAAACTTATTATAGTGAAATTAAAGTTTATTAATTAAAGTGTAAGACATACAAAATAAAATAAAATAAGATACTTAGAAGATATAAAAATAAAATTTATTGTTTTATCGAAATGGCAATAATGCTTTTGTTTGTTGGGTTATTATCTGGTTTGCTAGCTATCGTATGTTTATATAAATGTTTTCACTACTGTGTAAGACCGGATGAATATTATCGGTATTCACGTTCTGATCCAGAAGAAGGGACAGATAACAAGCCAATCATTATGGACAGTCAACCACGTACATGCCCTTTTGTTTAGTACAATTATTTTTGAGTTATGGAATTAAATAAATTAATTGAACTTTTTGTGAACATTTTGTGATTCATTTAACGTTTTTTTCAATGAAATTAGTTAAAACGTATTAAAAAAATTATTTTATTAAAGAAAATCAAAAATTTATTTATTTACAAGTGAAAATAATTGTAGTGTAGTAAAAATTATGGATATCTGAAATAAATGTAAATTTAAATCTATTGTATTTGTTTTTGTTTTCGTTTTTAAAATATGGAAATTAGCCCAGCCCGGTAAATTAGAAAATGGACCTTATAACCATAATTTGGTTAGGTGGTAAGTAGAAACTCGGGTCTTAGTGTAAAAAAAATTACACATTGAAGAATCTTATATCATCCAAAGACACTTTTGTTACAAAATCATCTATTCAAAATATTTCACACGTTTGCATTCAAGGGTATTGGAACTTTGTTCTGACAATTTGATTATCCAGGTTATTTTTGTTGTATCAATATGAAATTAAACATCACAAAACATAAATGGCACGAAAAAATGAGTTTTCTTCCTTGAAAGCATTATTTCCGTTAAAAAAATTAAATCTTTTACTTTGTGTTTCTGAAAATAATTTAACAACGCAATTTTAATTTTTAGAAGAAAAAATTGAATTATTTATGTCAATTTTCTTTTTATTTTAGTTTTTTATTTATTTATTAAATAAATATTTGCTGTGGCCTGTGTATTTATTTGTGTCTTTTAATTATTTCAATAAAAACTATGTAGCTGAAAAAATTATTATTGTATGTGTAATTACTTGGAATAATTACATTCAGAAAAAATTAGGATTTCAAGGAATTATAATTTTAGTTTATTGTATATACATGATAGGACTCCATTTTATTCATTAATATATGTATATAGTTGACCGATTGATTTCAAATTTTGCAAATAATATTTTTACGGGTATTGACATGAAATGGGAGGGTGTCGTACAAAAAATTAAAAGTTTTCTTTATAATGGCCAGAACACAACCTCTGAACTTTAAGGGGCCGGGGGCACCCCTTAGAGTTGACCGATTGATTTCAATTTTTACACATAATTTTTTTATGTGTATTGACACGAAATGAGAGGGTGTCGCACAAAAAATATAAATGTTTTTTTTAAGGTCCAGAACAAAATTTCTCAACTTTAAGTGGCCGGAAGCACGTCTTAGAATTGATCGATTGATATCAGATTTTACAAATAATATTTTTATGGGTATTCGCACGAGATGGGAGGGTGCCGCAAGCTGAACAGTGAAAAAACAGATTTACAAAGAAATATTTGTAAAAACTCAAAACTCTTTCTCCTATATATAAGTTCACCTTGATTTTTTAATTTATTTGTTGTGTGACAGTTTAAATATTTTTCTTTAGTTTTGTTTATGCATTATTTTTTCATATTTTGTTGTAAAAAATTTGTTTATATTTTTTTTCAAAAAATCAACTTCTTGATAATGGTGCTTAAAAAATGGTACAGAAACGCGTCGAGTCATAAATTTTTTTAAAAATTTAAAAAATAATAAAAAATTACATTAGGCATACTCCACGTTAACGGGAACAACCAAAAGTTTGTTTTTGCCCTAATTTTTGGGATTGGTAGTACCCCATTAGAAAACGATTTCATAATTTATTTAGATTTTTTGCCCACCCCTTTGCCGTCGGTGACAGTCACAAATTAGAAATTTTTTCTTGAACGACAAACGTCTCCATTTTGTAGGCAGTTTAATGCGTATATAAATTTTTTTTAAAATATCAGTTCGTTAGCTTTTTTTTCCGTAGAATACGATAAAAATATTAAAAAAATTTTTGAAGGTAGTTTTCTCCCTAAGTTTGGGGTTTTAAAGTTTAAAATCATTTCTTCGGAACGTATGACACGTTTTTTTTTTTAACTTATTTTAAAATATGCACTTTCAAATAATTTTTATCGCGTGATGGAAGTTATATCATTGTTAGCGCTAGAGAGCGCTGAAAGCTAAAAACTACCCCAAATACCTTGTGCTGTAAAATGAAAATTAAAATTCAAAGAATGTATTATAAAAAAGTCATGGTCATTTAATCCAAATTCAGTGGCAAATTATTAAAATTCAAAATGGCGGCAACAATATGGCGGCCAATGTTTTTTAATTAAAGATTTTTGAAAATCTAAAAACATATTCATAATTTACGTAAAGTTTTAAGTGAAAATTATTATGTGCAAAATTTTCCTATATGTAGCTATTTTCGATAAAAAATCATAAAGTTTAAGAATTATGTGAAAACCTTGTTTTTTACATTCGGCGCCCTCTAGTGCTCACATCGATACAACTTCCATCACGCGATAAAAATTATTTGAAAGTACATATTTTAAACTAAATTTAAAAAAAAAATTTTTTGCACGGTTTCAAGACAGGAATAACATAAGCAATTTTTCATTCAATAGGAAAATATGAAAATGTCAAACACGCAATATAAAGTTAGGAATACTATAGCTTTTTTAGAAAGACGACTTATCAATCGATTGTTAATTTTATCAAGTCTCGGAGCTCTAGAATTTTTTAGTACTTTAATAATTTGAATGATTTCCTTAGGTTTAATTAAAAAATCAGATTGAAAGTTGTTTACATCATCAATTTCAAAATGATTAAGAGAAACTCTAAACTCATCCTTTACATTAAATCCAGGGATGAACGATTGATTACCTTGATGAATTTTTGCAAAATATTCTGCAAACAATTCAGATTTTTTAGCATTTGTAATTGAAATTTTACGAGGTAAATCCGTAGTAGCTTCCGTAAAGAGTACAGGAATTGAATGTCAGGTTTACGCAATATCATAGATAGGTTAAACATTTTTTTGTCAGTAGAATCCTTCGAGATGTCAATTAAACGAGCTTCAAAACGCATATTTTTAATCTTTAGGATTTTCCAACCTATTTCTTTAATTAGTTCACTTACATCTCTTTTTACAAGAGGATTTCTACTACGATGCCAAATACAAATACAATATACTCGTTTGGAAGATGGCTCTGATCATATCTGGTGTTCGATATAGTGCTAATTGGTATTATTAAATTCTCAACCTCAATGCGTTACTTATAAGGGTCATTCTTTTACAAACCGAGCATATTTGGACAATATCTCACCAACACATTTTTGATTTGTCTGAAATTTTTTTACAGGTTTTTTTTACAAAAAAAGATACACGTGTTCGAGGTTTTATTTTTTTTTTAAACATAGCGATTCTAAATTTCGAGAATCTCGTGATTTTTGACTTGACGAGTTATTTTCAAATATTCATAGCTTCGGTTCTATTGAAAATAGAAACCTATAGTTTGTTTCATTTTAAAGTTACAAAATGTTTATTAACAAAAAAATTATAATTATTAAAAGTTATTAACAAATTCCTATTGTTATAAACAAATAAAATGTTCAAATCGATCTCTAGTCACTACGTCCCACGAAATGAGTTTTTAGTATGACCATCGTATTCTACGTTTCATTTCCTATAAAAAACGTATTTTTAATTAATGGAGAAATGATTTTTACTGTAGGTAATAAATTTATTTATCGAGCGCGGGACGACAAAAAATTCCATATTGTGGTCATTCTTTTACATACCGAACAGATTAGGACAAAATGTGACTAAGACATTTTTTATTCAGCAAAAAAATTATTTACGGGTTCTATATAAACAAAAAAATATACCTGTTCTAGGACTTTTTCTTTTATTTTTTTAGAGGAAATAGAGCGGATATAAGTTTCGAGAATCAAGTGATTTTTGGCTTGAAGACTTATTTTCAAAGATTCATAACTTTGGTTCTGGTGAAGATAGACACTTCTTGTTGATTTTATTTTAAAGTATATATATGAAATTTTAAAAAAATACTGTTATTTATAAAAGTTATTTAGTACGACCATCGTATTCGACGTTCAATTTTCAATAAGAAACGTATATTTAATTAATAGAGAAATAAATTTCACTGTTAGAAATAAACTAATTTATCGAGTGCGGAAAGACAAAAAATTTTATAGATTCGGTATGTAACAGAATGACCCATATATGGCATTTTTTGTCGTCACGCGATCGATAAATTAATTTATTTCTAACAGTAAAAATCATTTCTCCATTAATTAAAATTACGTTTTTTATAGGAAATGAAACATAGAATACGATGGTCATACTAAAAACTCATTTCGTGGGTGGGTCGATGGCTAAAGATCGATTTGAACATTTCATTTGTGTATAGCAATAGGAATTTGTTAATAACTTTTAATAATTTTAATTTTTTTTTATAACCTAGCATCTTTTAAAGTTTATCTTTTTTCAATATAAGACCCATAAAAAATATTTCAACCAAATCAATAGTGTGTCGGTCAGAAAGGTGTTCGGTTTGTAAAAGAATTACCCATATATGAAACACACAGATCAATATCATTTTTTGATGATACGTTATGTAACTAGAAATAATTTTTAAAAGAACACAATCTCCTTGTTTATAGTTACAGTAGTAATGTGTATGATTATTTGTAACAAATCCAATCGTAAATACTTCGAAGTGAATTGGAAGATATTTAGAATTTTATTTATGAAGTGAAGTTAATTCTGATACTACGCTAATATTATTGCATAGTAGAATGTCTAGAGTCATTGTAACTGAAGAAATGTTAGAAAAATAGGTTGGATACGATGAAAATAAAAAATTCCTAATTTGCTGTTTACTATGGAAAATGTTGCCGGCAGTATTTCTGCGACTGCGGTTCCATGACATATGCTTAAAACTGAAATCACCTCCAATAAATGAGTTTACATATATATTTGATAACGATTGTAAATCAGATTTATATAGTGCTAACTTATTAGGGTCATTTGTTTATGGAAAATAAGCAGACATAAACAAAGATCTCCCTCCAATGGTAGTTAGAACTTTTATACGAATAGCTTCAATAATTTTTAAATTGAAAGAAGAAAGCAATGAGTGTTGAATTTTTATTAATTATTATAACAACTTTTCCATGTCCAATGAATGTACCTCCACGATTGACTTTATCAGGACAATCAAGTCTATGAAAAACAAAATCAGGATAGAATAATTTGTCAGAATGTAGGAGCCAAGTTTCGGTTACAAGACATATACTTATATTATTTCCTTTTAAAAAGTCGAATGTTTCAATTATTTTATTGCGAAGACTTTGACGACAAACATGTAATATACATGTATTGATCACGTCTTGTTTTGCAAACTGATATTTTAGTTATTATATCAGTTATTAATTGTGTGATTTCATCAAGCGAAAATAAATTACTATCATCGATTTTATTACGATTGTTATTACCACAATTTCGATAAACATTATTAGTATCAGAAGTAAACTGATTATGTTGGTCAGAATTAGTTGAAAAAGTAGATTCCCATTTTAATTTTTCTAGGTGGATTAAGAGGTGGAAAATTTTGTAAAGTTTTAGCAACTGTGTTGATGGAGTAACTTAAAAGCATTTTTGTACGATTCCAACCAGATTACTCATTCAGTGTTATTTTATTTATTTGACGACTAATACTAGAATTTTTCCTAATAAGGTTATAGTCCTGAAGAGGAGGACAGTCCTTAGAGTTGACAGAATATTCAGCTAGACAATTCGCACATTTTAACGCAGCAGAAGTAGGACAATTTTCAGTTTGATGATTTCCACTACAATTGCAACACTTATACAATTTATGATAAATAAATCAATTTATTTATTTATTTGGCAAAAAGATGTTCCATGGTCATACATTTGACACCTCCGACAGGCTTATCATCATTTTTCAAGGATAGTTGAACATTTACTATCACATTAGAAATTTTTTTGATATTCAATATTTGAATTTTTGAAATGTTTTGTTTGTCAAATTTGATAATATGTAGCGTAGTTTTTGTTCTATCATCATTGAAATGTATTGGAATAATTTGAAAAAATTTCTTTATCTGCAATACCATATTCAGCCAAACTTACTTTAATGGATGTAATATCAATCACAGAAGGTTTTCAAAAATTATTTCTATTAAATATTAAATATTATTTCTAATTTTCGTAGCTTGTTTAGTTGATTTGGAAGAAGATGGGGTATCAATAATATTTTCAATATTATCAAATCTATTTGAAATAGGAATATTTGATTGAATTATATAGTACAGTCTGTAAAGGGGAGAATCAATTATAATGAAAACTACAATTTAAATCGAAAATTTTCTTTTATAACATGTTATTTATACCCTCAGGATCATTCGTCGGTCATAAAAATTGGTGGTCGACCTCCCTTATTTTACTACCCCTTAATATCCCTTTTGTCAAAATAAAATATTTTTGTCGATTTTAATTTTTTAAATAATACGTTTTTTAGCCTGAAAATAGGTTCCTGCAAGTTTTTTTGGTCGCTGATTACGAATCCGACGTCACTTTTCCAAAATAATAACGTGAAAAGCGGAAAATCGAGAAAATTTCACCGAATTTCCAATTTTAGAGTACTATTACGAGTTGCATATCATTTTCAATGTTTTTAAGTACGCTGTCAACGAATTTTCACTCAAAAAGTAAAAATCTTTAAAAAGTGTTGGAAAACTGTGAAAATGTTTGGAAAATTATGATTGCAAAACCATGCAATATATCGTTTTAGTGTTTTTTTTTGGTCTCTGATCTCAAATTTAATATTTATAATGAAGAAAATTTTCTATTTTCCCGGAAAATGGCAAAAAAATTTTCCGATTAAAAAATTTAAATTTTTTATTTAAAATTTAAATGTTGTATAGATGAATGTATAAATTTTTAATGCGAGTTTACTGCGCTTCAGTAGGTGCAGGTAATTTTGTCGTGCTTTTTTTGTCACTGACCTCAAATTTGATATTCATATTTAAGAAAAATTTTCTATTTTCTCGGAAAATAGCAAAAACAAAATTTCTGATTAAAAAATTTTAAAAATTTAAGTACAATTAAATAATACATGTTTTAATTTTTTTGGTGAGTTTAATGTCAAATTTGATATTTAAAATAATAAAAAAAATTTATTTAGTCGGAAAATTATGAAAAACTCCTGCAAGTAATATTATTTGGTTTTAAGCTGTAAATTAATATTTTTTTATTGTTTTTAACTTTTTTTTTTAATGATGATTGTGAGTTATCAAATTATAATAAAAATTTATCCTCAAAAAATTCCAAAAATATTAATAAAATAATTTTATTTTACTGCGTAGCATACAAAATTTTATATATATTTTTAATGTCCCTGAAAACACATTTTTTGTTATAAATATTGAATAATTTTAATTAAGAAAAAAAATGAAATTTATAATTTTTTTATTGTAAGTTATTGAAAGTAATAAATTTTAAATTTTAAAAATTTTTTCTAAAAAATAAAAATAATACTTTATTTAATAAATAAATATAAAAAAAAACAGAGAGTGTGCTTAAGACCGCACGGCAGAAGTATAAACTTCATTGGCAATCGCAATCAATTGATATCGTATTAGTAGTATTTGGATCGTATAAGTAGAATGAATGAGAAGCAAGTCAGAACGATGAACCGCTAACTACACACACACTAACCTCACAATGTAAACCAAATAATTGTCAAAATAGCACTCATATGCCAATAGCAGGGACTAAAGTACTCGTGGTTGTCACACCCATAGATCAACAAGTTTAAATTTCACAAATCTTTCTGCGGAAGCTATTCAAATTCATTGGTATTAATGCGTATTGTTGCCGTTTGCAAATCACTATCGGCTAAGTGCATTTTTTATTATTTTAGTTATCATGATTGCCATCCATGTTTAATCATACATAAGCTATGCTTCTTTGTATAGAATTTATGAGATTTTCGTCTCGTAATTGTGAGCTTTAAATCAATGTAATCGATTTTATCAAGTATCAAGTTACAAGTATTAAGTCTTCTCCTAATTTTAGAAACATGTATTACATACAATTCCAAGCCGACAATATATTTAGTGAAGATGATAAAATTCCAATACATATAATTTTGAACTACAAATGTAATTATTTCAGTCTTCAGGTTATCTTACGTTATTTTTAATTTCATAAAAAAATTATATTAAAAAAAAAACATTGATCAAAGCAAACTACTGTTTAAAACGATAGTTAAATAAAAAGCAAAAATTAAGCTTACACAACAACTTCATAAATTTTCATGATGATTAATGTATTAACGCATAAAGAACAAACAGACAAACTTTCAATTTTATATATATTCAATATTTATTTAGCATGATGACTCGAATGCAAATTGCAAAAGACAGTATCAATATAACTTTAAAAAACTGCGTTATAGATCAATTTTTTAAAATTCGTATAAAGAAATTTTTATTATTTTTTATGAATTCATAAATAAAAAAAAAATAATTTTAATGGTTTAATTTTAATGGTTTAACAACAACATTGAGTACATTTCAATGGTTTTTAATTAAAATTTAAAAAAAAACAATAAAAAAATATGTACCACAACCAGAAGTTGAACTCACTACCTACAGCACATCAGTCGAGCACGATATCCACAACGCAATTTTAAATGATGGAAATGCTGACGGATCAGCATAACTTGCTCCCTACAGAAAAATCTGTGTGTGGTACGCCCAAAGAAGTTTTCACTTAAAAAATTATATTAAAATATAAGCAATATTATTTTAAAAATCTTCATCATCCGATTCATTTTCAAGAACTGGTTACTGTTGTTCTGATGCAAGCTGTTGTTCTGTTTCACTTTCATTTTCTGTGTCATTTGCACGATTTTCCTGATCATCGGTGGTTATGACACATTCTTCATCACGAGGTGCATCACTCGGTTGAATATTTGTACAGATGTCCCCCTTACTGCAAAAACAACTTAATGAGCAATACATGCTATTTTTTTCGACACCCACAAGCTCGTCCGCATCCAGTTTTACATGAACACATAATGACATTTAAAATGTCTTCAGGAGCTGGAAAAGATAACATTCAAGTAGGGCATAAGTCACCATCAATAATTTTCCACCCCCAATCAGTAGGATTTAATTCTTGTAATAAGCCTTGATAAAAACCAATCCACGTTTGAACTTGGAAATACACTCTTTTAAGATGTTCTTTAAAACCATCAACAGATGGAGGTAAAGGAGCAAGATTAACAGATGTCCTTTTCGTAGATTTTATATTTGCAAATGTTTTGCGCAAAAAAGGTTAAATCTGCACTTGTTAACTTGCTGACTCGGGCTCAAATCTTTTTCGTTTGTTGTTGGTTTATATTTATATAATTGTAACAAGCACTGACTGTTAATAGTTAATAGTTTCATTACAAGATCAAAAATACAAACTTTTTCAAAATTCCAAAAATATTTCAAAAACTATAACAAATTCAAAAATTTCCGTGTCAAAATTCCAAAAATTATAATAAAATCAAAAATTTTAAATTTTTCAAAATTCTAAAAATATTCCAAAAATTCTTACAAAATCAAAACTTAAACTTTTCCCGAAATTCTAAAAATATTGCAAAAATTATTACAAAATCAAAGATACAAACTTTTTCAAAATTCCAAAAATATTTCAAAAACTATAACAAATTCAAAAATTTCCGTGTCCAATTTCATTTTCAATTACATTTACGTCATAAAAACAGCTACATTTTTTTTTCCAAAAAATTGGCTAAAAAATAAATGAAATCATTTTTTGACACACTTGACATTATTTTTTTGACAAACTTATAATGCCATAATTCTCAATAATAATACAAAATTTCATTTCAAACAAACAATTTTATTTTTTTCCAAAAAGTTGGGTAAAAAATAAATAAAAATCTTTCTTTTGACACACTTGACAACATTTTTTTGACAAACGGATAATTCTCAATAATAATAATAAAACCAAAGTAATTTCATTTCAAACAAACTATTTTCATTTTTTTCCAAAAAAATGGGTAAAAATAAATAAAAATCTTTCTTTTGACACGCTTGACGACATTTTTTTGACAAACTTATAATGCCATAATTCTCAATAATAACAATAAAATTCATTTCCAACAAACAATTAATTTTATTTTTTTTCCAAAAAATTAGGTAAAAATATAAATAAAAATCTTTGTTTTGACACTCTTGACAACATTTTTTTGACAAACTTATAATGCAATTATCTATTTTTTGATCTCACATACCAATCCTTACCATCAAGATTTCTCCAAATTTAATGTTCCTACTCGTAATCACTTAAAATGAACGTTTTTTAAGCCAAAAACATGAAAATTTCCTATTTTTGACACACATGATGATTTTTTTGACACACTTCCGGTACAGTTATCGAACACAGCGTCCTTTCGGACCTGTCCCTTGTGTATACCTATTTTTAGAAAAAAAAATTTTTGAAATCCCTCCAGCGGTTTTCCCTGCAGCGTACATAATGACGGCCGGCAGACAGACATACATTTTTTTTTTGTTGCTTTTTTAGAATCAGGCAGGAGGTCCTAAAACGTCGAGAAATGTCAAAAAAAGTGGGGGAAAGAATTTCCAAATTCAAATAATATTATTAATCAAACCAAATAATATTATTAATCAATAAAACCAAATAATATTATTAAAAATCACCAAATAATATTATTATTAAAACCAAATAATATTATTAATCAATTATCAAATTTAATAATTAAAAGTAATATTATTTTTCTAACAACTTTTATTAAAAATATAAATTTCAGATGCGTTTCGGATATAAATATCCATCATCAATGAAAGAATTTATATTTATAAATTTAATTTATTTATAAATTTATATTTATATTTAAAAATAATATTACTTGCAGGAGTTTTTCATAATTTTCCGACTAAATAAATTTGTTTTATTATTTTAAATATCAAATTTGACATTAAAGTCAACAAAAAAATTAAAACATATGTTATTTAATTGTACTTAAATTTTTTAAATTTTTTTATTCAGAAATTTTTTATTTGCTATTTTCCGAGAAAATAGAAAATTTTTCTTAAATATAAATATCAAATTTGAGGTCAGTGACCAAAAAAAACACGACAAAATTACCTGCACAAACTGAAGCGCAGTAAACTCGCATTAAAAATTTATACATTCATCTATATAACATTTAAATTTTAAATAAAAAATTTAAATTTTTTAATGGGAAAATTTATTTGCCATTTTCCGGGAAAATAGAAAATTTTCTTCATTATAAATATTAAATTTGAGATCAGAGACCAAAAAAACACTAAAACGATATATTGCATGGTTTTGCAATCATAATTTTCCAAATTTTCCAAATAATTTTCACAGTTTTCCAATACTTTTTAAAGATTTTTACTTTTTGAGTGAAAATTCGTTGCCAGCGTACTTAAAAACATTGAAAATGATATGCAACTCGTAATAGTACTCTAAAATTGGAAATTCGGTGAAATTTTCTCGATTTTCCGCTTTTCACGTTATTATTTTGGAAAAGTGACGTCGGATTCGTAATCAGCGACCAAAAAAACTTGCAGGCACCTATTTTCAGGCTAAAAAATGTATTATTTAAAAAATTATAAATCGACAAAAATATTTTATTTTGACAAAAGGGATATTAAGGGGTAGTAAAATAAGGGAGGTCGACCACCAACTTTTTATGACCGATGAATGGTCCTGAGGGTATAAATAACATGTTATAAAAGAAAATTTTCGATTTAAAAATGTAATTTTCTTTATAATTAATTGTATGTTGATTCCCCCTTTACAGACCGTACTAATAGTGGATACTGGATCCATTGTAAGTTCTTTAATTTCATTACTTTCATTTGTACTTCTGGTCTGCAGAATTTTGGTGTTATTTTATTTCAACTGTTTTAAATTTTTTATTTTGGATGACAATGAAGCGAATCTTGCTCTCTTATGTTTTTTCATCACGGTCGTTCAAGAAAAATCTGCATCTGAAGTTTTACTTAAATTTTTCACCGTTTAATTGATAAATAATTTAAAATATTTATGTAAATTATAAATATGTATATAATTGATTATAGGGCTTCTCTGCCAGGCTTCTTTCCCGGGACAACGGGATCCCGGGATCCCGCAGTGAAAAAGACTCATGAGAAATTCCGGGAATCAAGGTGGTTCCCGGGATTTCCCGTTGTTCTGGAATTTGTTTGATTTGTATGTTTAACACTATTTTTTTGAAGATGAAAAGGACAGTTGCAAGAAAATTACATATATTAATGTCGTTTAATATTTTATTTGTATAGTAAAAATTCGCTACAAAACTCAATTAAATTTTGATATAAAATCACAAAATATAAATTTACAACAGAAAACGCTTAAACAATATTTCACTGGGCCAGTCAACCATAAAACGAATAACATTTTTTTAGTGGAGCATTTTGTTTATATGCAGTTTTTTAGTGGAGCATTTTGTTTATATGCAGTGGCTGTTTACAGATTACGTAACGAAATGTTTACCATTTCAACCTTCTCCTCCCTTACGGAACACATTGTAACAAGTTACAATGACAATTTTCTTCCAACCGTACCAATTCTCCTTCGCACCCTAAGGTCATTACGCAATTTGTGAACAACCCACTATGGGATATTTTGTGTTTAAATAATAAACAAATTGAGAAACAATAAGTCCTTTCCTCTTAAAGTGTATGCTTTAATACATATCCTTGCATTGATGGCTTCTGTTGTATTCTTTAAATGTTGGATTCATGAGAAAATTTTCTCAAAATTATGAGTTATTAAAATCGCATTCAATAAAATGATAAACTAAACCAATTTTTCCAAAAAATGGCAGCAGTTCTAATTCAGCATTATGAAAAGAACACTTGAAAGTATTGATAAGGAAAATGAAAATACACATTTTGAAATTTGATTTGTGTATGAAAAGACACATAGTTGCTAGTACCACTGATGGACCACTGACGAAATATGAAAAGTTTAGCGGTAGTAAGCATCAACTATTGCACACGGACTACATTTAGCTGATGTGATGTCCTTAATAAAAAACAATCGAGTAATGATTTAACTGTATCAGATTACGAGGCAAGCGTTAAGGCAAGTTAAATTAAAACGCACTTTTTTGACATCTCTATATTTATTATAAATCGACTCGAAAAAATTTTCTTTCAGTCTCAAGAATTGCTCTCAAATAAAAGGCTTTAGCTTTCTTCGAGAAGGAAAGCTTAGTTTTCGAAATCGATAGTTTTATAATAAATATTAAGATATCAAAAAAGTGTGTTTAAACTGCACTCCAACAATTATCTCATATCTATTTTAGCTTAAAAACTGGCTTTTAATTTCTATATTTTATCCCGGGAAATCCCGGGATCCCGGGATATATGCGATTTTATCCCGTCATCCCGGGAAACAAAATTTTGCGGGAAATGAGAAGCCCTAATTGATTAGTATAAGAATATTTTAATTTTCAGAATTATTATTTTATTAAAATAAAAATCTTCGTTTGTCTCAAAACATTTTTGCAACTGCAAAATCAGCATTAGTTGTTTTGTCTTAAGTTTTCACATTTTGCACCAAATGTAACTCCACAAATCTATCATTTATTTATCTAGTCTAACATAAGTATTCCAAAACTACGAAAAAGCTAGTTTAAAAAACATTCAGTTAATTAAATTTTTAGTTAATAAATAAAATGAAATTCTATTATGTATATATAATAAACTAAAATTATAATTCTTTGAAATCCTAATTTTTTCTGTATGTGATTATTCCAAATAATTACACATACAATAACCATTTTTTTAGCAAGTGGAAATATAGTTTTTATTGAAATAATTAAAAGACACAAATCATATAACATTCCAATTATTTAATTAATCATCAGTTCATTTTCTAATTCACCGGCTGGGTTGATTTACATTTTTTAAAAAAGACGAAAAAAAAGCCAAATAATATAGATTTAAATTTACATTTATTTCAGATACCCATAACTTTTACTACACTACAATTATTTTCACTTGTAAATAAATAAATTTTTAATTTTCATTACTAAAATAATTTTTTTAATATTTTTTAACTTATTTCATTGAACAAAACGTTAAATGAATCACAAAATGTTCACAAAAAGTTCAATTAATTTATTTAATTCCATAACGCAAAAATAATTATATTAAACAAAACGGCATGTACATGGTTGACTGTCCATAATGATTGGCTTTTTATCTGTCCCTTCTTCTGGATCAGAACGTGAGTACCGATAATATTCGTCCGGCCTTACACAGTAGCGAAAACATTTATATAAACAGATAGCTAGCAAACCAGATAATAACCCAACAAACAAAAGTATTATTGCCATTTCTATAAAATAACAAATTTCTATTTTTATATCTTCTAAATTATTTTATTTTATTTTGTATATCTTACTGTATTATTATAATTTAATTAATAAATTTTAATTTCACTATGAAAATTTTTAACTGAACTCAATCAAAACGCGATTTATTATGATTGAATTTACCTGTAAAATATCAGAACTAAAATCGATCTTGAAAAAAGAACAATAATTATTTTGATGTATGCAGATACGTACACGTGGTAACGTCAGAGTTTTTGTGATACTTACTGTTATCATCCTAGATTTTCTCACGTAACCGACGCCGTAAACTGCCGTAAACGTTACAGTTCAGTCTCGGACGAGAAGGCATCACAACCGTACGGGACCATCTGTACTGATTTTATTGAAACAATTTAGTTGTTAGTGGAAAATAAATTTTTGTTTAAAATACACATATACCAAATATTGCATAATTCGAAGAAGAAATTTGAGATCAAATTAAAATCAAAAATTTTAGAAAATTTACTTTTTTCCAACTTAAAGTAATTCATAGAATGCAAAGATAAAAGTTTGTTATTTTGAGATAGTATGATAATTACTCGTTTACCTTTTATGAATAACTAGAAATTAAACTTTACATAATAGTGGTTTAACCAATCAGTGTTTAATGTATTAGTCTATTCTTTAGAAAAAGTTTAAAATTCGAGCGAGGCACGAGCGATCCAGGAAACAACAATTTCTCTGAGATTCGGCAAAAAACTTTAATAAGGACATTGTGTTTAGTTTTGGGCAGCGATGTATTTCAAACATAAACTTCTTTGTTAAAGTACAAGTATTTTTTTATCTCTGTTTAGAAATTTATTACAAAACAAACACGAAATATTAATACGTTGCCGAAAATTTATAACTTTCTTCTCTTTATTGCAAAACTTAAAACAAGTAAATTAAAAAACTTTTAAATATAACAGATCATAAATTAACATAATTTAGTAAAAAAAATGATACAATCAGCAAACTCAAAAATTCATATTTCTTTCAAAATTAAAAAAATATTGTAAAAATAAAATAAAATCATAAAATAAGTTTTTTTCAAAATTCTAATAATATTGCAAAAATTGAAGCTTTTTTCAAAAATCTAAAAATTATAATGAAATCAAAAATTTAAAATTCTAAAATTAATCTAAAATTTTTTTTTTTTATATTTTCTGCTAACTGGCTGGTTTGATGCAGCTTTCCATTGGTCTCTTTTTTGAGCCAGTATTTTTACTTGATATAGAGACTGGCAGCCCCTATCTACCATTATTTGATTGAAGTATTGGAGCTTGGGCCTTCCTCTGGTATTTGTTCTTTTTATAATACCCTCCAATACCGTATTTGTTAAGCCAACATATTTGCATCTTCTGGTTTTTTAAATTTTCAAGATTGTCCTTTCTTCTCTCGCCAGGCCCAATACTTCATCATTTGTTCCCCTGTCTGCCCATTTTAGTTTAAACATACGTCTGAAGTACCATAACTCGAAAGTTTTTATCTTCTTTCTCTCCTCCACGCCCAATGTCCAAGTTTCACAACCATAAAGAGCCGTGCTCTGGACGTAAAATTTTAATAGTCTTTTTCTGACTGAAAGGTCTATCTTCGAAGGAAAGAGGTTCTTTTTATTGAAAAAGGCCTTTCTTCTTTATGCCAACCTGCTTTTGATATCAGCTATACTTTTTCTATCTCTCGTGATTTTAACACCCAAGTAGTCGTACTATTTTACTTCCTCAACTTGCACTCCTGCGATACTCACATTCAAGATTTGTGTATCCTCATTCTTATGGAATTTCATCACTTTGGTCTTTTCTTTATTCATTTTCATTCCATATAATTCCCTTAGCAGCCTGTCCATTGTATATAGAAAATTAGAAAATTTAAACCTTAACATTAACACTCTCTCAAAGTGAATCTTTATTCCTGATGCGAACTGTTCTTATTAGTATTTTAGTTAATATTTTTGAAGCATGTGATGTTAAAGTTATGGTTCTATAGTTTTCATATTTGTCTGCTTTTGTCTTCTTTGGCAGCGTAAAAATGACACTTTTTTCAAAATCTATTGGTCCTTTCCTGTATCATATATATTGCACACCAACTTATAAAGTCTATCCATACCTGTTGTTCCCATTGACTGTAAAATTTCTGTTGGTATACCATCTATTCCTCGCGCTTTTTGTGTTTAAGATCTTTTAATGCTTTGCCGAACTCTGATCCCAGAATACTGTCAAATATATCTTCGGGGTAAGATCCATCTCTCTTTCTAAACAATCCTCTCTCAAATCCTTATCTCCATATAATCCTTCAGTGTACTATTTTCATCTATCTGCTTTATCACTTGGCCGTTTGAGTCTCTTAAGTTTGAGCAATTTATTCGTCTTTCTCCAAAATGTTCGTTAACTTATCTATAGTCTGAGTCTATAAAACCCATGTTTAGATCTTTCTCAATGTCATCACATTTTTCCTTTAATCATTCTTCCTTTGCTTTTTTATATTTTCTTATCATTTCATTTCTACCCATTCTGTAATTTTACAATCCTTATTCATCCATCCGAACCTTTTACTTTCTTCTTTAGGTGTCCATCAAAGCCACTATTTCATCAGTTATCCAAGGTTTCCTTCCTACAGGCTTCTTTATACCGATTGTCTCATCCCCTGCTTTTTGTATCTCTCTTTTCAAACATTCCCATTCCTCTTCCACTGAATTCATTCATTGTAATGCTTCTAGCTCTCTCCCCACCTTGTTATGATAACACCAATGTTATCATGTTGTCAATGTTATATGTACCAATGTTACTTGATAGTTTAATCCAAAAAAAAAATGATTTAATTTATTAATACTTGCTTGTTTGATAGCTCAATCCAAAGTGATTTTATTTATTCTCTCAATAATCCAATACAATAATAAAAATACTTAAATCTAGTACAATAGAAAAATCTACTACATATTAATAATATATTAATGAAATGATGTAAGGGTGCTTCATAACATCCCTTACCCCTTATAATAATTTTTTTTTTGATAAGAGAAAAAAATTATTTAATAATAATTTATTATGATTGCATTTCAGTAAGGTAGAAAAAAAAATTTCAATTACAGAATATCATTTTTGATTTTAATTCAATGTAAATATTTAATTTTTTGATTAAGTTAATACTTATTATAATAAATGATTAAACAAATCTTGAATAAAAATTAGATTTCTTTAACTAAGTGTATCATTTTTAACAACATGACAAAAAGTCATTACAAATTTATTTTATATTTTTTTTCAAATTCTTTTGTTTATATTTTCTTAACTATGAAAGTGTTTGAGTCGATTATTATGTATAGTTTTATTTGAATTTCCTATTTTGATAACAGTAGTTTCATCTAAAAAAATATCTAGAACTTTGTATGGACCCAGCCAAATAGGAGATAATTTACCTTTACGGTTTTCGTTTTTTAGAAGTACTAAATCTCCTGAATCAAATTTCACTGAGTTAGTTACTTGATCATAATTTGCTTTTGACGATTCTTTAGATGAAATTATATTTTCTTTTGCAATTTTATGAGAAACTTGCATGCGGAACCGCAAGCTCTTTAACATAGTCGTCAAAATTGTAAACTGGATCGGGATGTTTATTAAAAGTATGTGGAATAAGTGGTTTATGACCAAAAACTAATTCAAATGGCATAAATTTTGTAACTGTATGCGGAGTGGTATTATAGCAAAACATTGCAAATGGAATCCAAGAATCCCAGTTGTGTGGATCCTCTATTGTATATTTGCGAAGATACGTAGCTAAACACAAATGGCTTTTCTCTAATGCACCATTAGTTTGTGGGTGATATGGTGATGTTCTTAATTTTTTTGTTTTCAACATTTTTGAAACGTTTGTGAAAAGTTTACTTAAAAAAATTACTACCTTGGTCCGTTAGAATAGAAACAGGTGCACCAAATATGCAAACAAAATTTTCAACGAATACACGAGCAATGGTCTCCGCTTCTTGATCAGGTTATGGAATTGCGATACTATATTTCGTTAGGTCGTCTTACATAGTTAGAATGTAATTGTTATTTTTAATAGTTGTAGGCTTGATTGGCTCAACGATATCTAGATCAACCCTCTCAAACGGTTTTGAAGATGTTGAGGTAATCGCCATCGGCATTTTAGATAATTGACCTGATTTGTTTTTTTGACATTTGGCACAACGCTTAATATATTCTTTTATCTTAGCAAACATATTTGAAAATTTAAAATAACTTTTCATTCTATTAAATGTTCTACTAACACCCTGGTGTCCTCCTAAAGGACTATCGTGAAATTGAGAAATAGCTGAAGTAATGTCATTATCGTTTGAAAGTTCTACAACTTTTGAATTAGCAGAACTTTGAAATGCACTTTTAGATAAATCGATGTCCAAGAAACTGCTCGATTCAGATAACGGTTCTAAAATATTGTCATTAGCTCGAGATCTTGTTACTACATTTACTGAATTATGTTCAATACTTATTCTGCTTAAAGCATCTGCAGTGTAATTATATTTTCCCGGCATATGACGAATATCGAATGTGTAGTCTTCAAGTTTTAAACGCCACCTCATAAGTCGAGAACTTGGGTTTTTTATATTCCACAACCATAGTAATGGCTTGTGATCTGTGAAAACAACAAACTTACGACCGAAAAGATAAGGTCGAAATTGATTGATACCCCAAACTATTGCCAACAGCTCCTTCTCTACTGCCGAATAATTTTTTTCAGCAGAGTTAACTGTACGACTCGCGTATGCTATAGGCAATTCGTTTCCATCATAACTTTGAGTAAGAACTGAACCTAAAGCAATATCACTTGCATCGCAAGTTACATGGAATTCATTTGAATAATTTGGATATTGCAGAATCGGAGATGACACAAGTGAACTTTGAAGGTGACGAAAAGACTCGTCACAAAAAGCGTCCCATTTAAATTCAATTCCTTTTTTTAAAAGCTTGGTCAAAGGATGAGCAATATGGGAAAAATGAGGGATAAATCGCCTGTAGTAACCCGCGAATCCCAAAAAAGATTTGACTTCCTTTACTGATTTCGGAATGGGATATTTTGTTACTGCATCGATTTTCTTTGGATCTGGCATAATACCATCCTTACTTACTATATGTCCCAAAAAAGAAACTTCCTTATGTAAAAAATGACACTTATTCGAATTCAATTTGAGATTGTGTTGACGTAAACATTTGAAAACTTCTAACAACTTTTCGTTGTGATCTTTTAAATTGCAACCATAAATGATAATATCGTCTAAATAGACTAAACATTTGATGCCACAGAGGCCAGACAAGACCATATTCATCAGTCTTTGAAAAGTTGATGGGCCTCCTTTCAAACCCTGAGGCATACGTACGAACTGATAATGTCCGCTGTATGTACTGAAAGCAGCCTTTTCTCTATCTTTGGGATCAAGTAACACCTGGTGATATCCATTGGCCATATCTAAAGTAGAAAAATAGATAGATTTTCCTAATTGGTCCAAAATATCTACAACATTTGGTAGAGGAAAAATTTCATCGTTAGTTATTTCGTTTAAACGTCGGAAATCAATAGCTACTCGCCAACGCTTAACTTCTGAGTTATCAGATTTTTTCTGAACAATGAGCAAAGGGAAGTTCCATGGACTACTAGAGGGTTCTATTATTTTATCATTGAGCATTTGCTTAACTTGTAAGTCAACTTCCTTTCTCGTTGCTTCCGGTAATCTATATGGTTTTATGTATATTGGTTTAGTATTAGATTTTGTAGGAATTGTGTGGGTAATTGTATCAGTAGTGCTTAATTTATCATTCTCCATTAAAAATATATCATTAAATTCGCTACAAAGTTTTAGTACCGAATTTTTTTCTTCTATATTCAAATGATCAACCAGAATAGTTGATTCTAATTCTTCTAATCTGTTTGTAATATTATTTTCCCAAGATCCGAAATTAAAAATTTTAAAATTATCAAGCGTTTCTATATCTAAACTATTAGAGTGAAATTGAAATTCAGTCTCGGTTGTATTTATTACAGATGTTGAAGCAAAATTGTTTTTAATTGTTATAAGTGAATTGGCCAAATAAATTCCTGTAGCTACCTCATTTGATTTACAAAAATAATCTCCATCCAGTTTAGATGTGAAGTAGATTTTGATCAATTTTTCAGATCTAGCAGGGATAAGGCTTGATTCCAAATCACATGTTTTTAAATTGAACGAATAAATATTTTTGTTACATGGAATATCTACTACATTTTTTAAATAATCTATGATACACTGGTTATTTTTTAAAAAATCTTTACCAAGTATTCCATCACAAGGTACTGGAAGAGTGTCAGGCACGATTTGCAACTCAAGAGAAATTGAGTCATGAAAAGGTCAAAGTAACTTGGATGGACAACTTGCTAACGTTTCAATAACTTCATTTGATATCCCCTTAATTTTACATTTCCTTTGAGGGTAACACAAGGCCTCGTCATGTAATTTCCCTTTCTTTAGTATACTTAATGAAGCCCCTGTATCAATCAACATGTTAAGAGGATTGGAACTACCTTGCACATCAATCATGACAGCTACACAGTCATGCATATTATTGCATAATGAAATTGTGTAAGTATCATGAACAAAATTTTTTGAAAAAATGTTAAGAAAATTGTTCATCAATGATTTTGAAAACGGATAAACAATTATAAGAAAGAATAGAAAAATAACATGCGCAGATTTAATAAGAAATGGAAAACGAATTGTTGAAAAGAATATTAAAATAATTAATACATAGAAAAAAGAATTCGAGTTCCATAAAGATAATAAGATTTCTGCTTTGTTAAAGTAATCTTTAGCTAATTGTTGAGCCAACAAAAGAGGTTTATTTAAGTGTTCATTAGCAGTAATTATAAAATTTGAAAATTCTTTAGAGCATTGCGTATTTAAAAATCCTTGGCTCGAACAGCAATGTTCAATTTCGAAAGATCGAGCCGACTGCAGTTTTCCGTAGTTTTATTTTCACTGACAATATTTAAACTTGCTTTAGAGACTTGCTCATTATTACATTACTACATGCAAGTTTTTTTGAATCAACAGACTTCTTTTTAAAACAATCATTTATATGATGCCCCGACTTTTTACAATATGCGCAGCTAATAGACGATTTATTTGAAGGTATATTTGTTTTAAAATTTGACTGACAATTATCTATTGGAGTACCTAAACTGTTCTGGTTACTAGAATTATTCGAAATATCGCTTGAAACTGATTTATTTGAGCACAGACGAAAACACCGATCAGCAGAGTGACCATCTCTTTTACAAAACTGACACTTTATACGCTCATTATTAACTAGATTTTCATGCCTCTTACTTAATATTTCTTCTTCTAATGCTTTTACAATCGAATCATTTAAAGTTTGACAACTTTTGGCTTTAACAATTAATCTAATTTTACCGTTGAGACCTTCTTGGAATGCGGACAAGGCTGTGTTAGAATTAAGAAGCTCTACAATTTTTTCCGAACCAGCGCCAGCACTGGTTATACAAATATCATTTAATTCAGATAAAAGTAGTTGAACACGACCACCAAAAGAACGTACATCTTCGTTTGGTAATTGACGAATATTATTTAATGCTTGGGAAACTTGATGATATGAACGAATTTCGGTATATCTAGTTTTCAAATCTCTTTTTAAGGATTCCCAATCATTATAAGTATTATGTTTAACAGTATCATCATAAGCTTTTCCTGTAAGTAACTTTTTCATTAACCCTATGAATTTTGGAATCTCAGTTGCTTTTAAGTCGTCATGGACTATATCACAACAGGCCAAAAATTTATGCAACTTTGATGGAGTACCATCAAATGTGTCGATAATATTAATTGCATCGCTAATACTCAAATTATTTCCCGCCATTTCTAATGTAGTTGATATACCAATATTATTTGTTTCAACACTTTGATTTGATACGGAAACGATTTCAGAATGTTTGTCAAACACGTTTTGATTGTTTATATTTAAATTATCATCAAAATAATCAGAATGTTCACTAGAACTATCGCTTAAAACAGTTTGAATTAAATTGCTATCTAAATTTGATTCTTGATTATTTGTTATATGTTTAGATTTATTTCTTGTTGCTAATTTACGTAAATTATAAGATTCAGTTATTTCAGTCTGTCTTAAGTTTTTATTCAGATTATCTGACATCAATTAAAATTGTTTTCTTTAATTCAAACTTGATTATAGTTTGATTTATTAATAAATCATATACGAAGACACTTAATACTTATTTTATTCAAAAATGGTTTCAAAACTAGTACACTTAGTTATTTTATATATTTATTATATATATTATTGTTTGCCAAAACAAAAAAAATCAATTAAATAAGTATTCACTCACCAATTACAAAATTTTATGTAGAAGAATATTTTTCACTGTTTTACTACGATTTGATTTGAATAAATTTTAACTATTAACTAATTTAAAAAATTAGTCATAAAAATCCATGCAATCAAAAAAAAATGAAAACATTTTTTTTTACGATATTATATTATAAGATAAGATATTAGATTATAAGATATTATAAGATATTATGCATGCAGAATTTATGCACGTGCGTTTACTTATTTTTTTCAAGAGAATATTAATGAGAATATGTCTCGAAGAATATTAAAAAAATACTAATTATATAATAATTTTAATTATTTATACCTGTTCACTAATCTTGCAGATGAGATATGTGTGTTTGGATGAATTTATAGCTGGAATTATTTGCATGTGTGTATTGATGATTTAAATCTTGATGAATAATTGTTTGGATGAATGGATTGATGAATTTGAGTTGTAATTTTTGTTTTTAACATATGGTTGTTGATGAAATTAATTGATGATAAGATGAGAACGTATAAAAATTTGACTTCATTTGATTAATTTACTGCTTTATGCTGATTGTTGGTATTAATTGGTTTTTAATGTGATGTTAACATGTGCTTCCTTTGAAAAATCGTATGATATTTTTTTCAAAAAGAAATAACGTTTACTGTTTATTTTCTTTTTTACCGCTGTCACCAATGTTATGATGACACCAATGTTATCATGTTGTCAATGTTATATGTACCAATGTTACTTGATAGTTTAATCCAAAAAAAAATGATTTAATTTATTAATACTTGCTTGCTTGATAGCTCAATCCAAAGTGATTTTATTTATTCTCTCAATAATCCAATACAATAATAAAAATACTTAAATCTAGTACAATAGAAAAATCTACTACATATTAATAATATATTAATGAAATGATGTAAAAGTGCTTCATAACAACCTTATATCCAAACTCATTCATTACATCTTCCTGTTTTAATTTTTCTAAATCCCATCTCTTTGTTTTAATTCTTTTTCTTAGCTTTTTTAATTTTAGTTTACGTGCAGATTATGATCGGTGTTAATATCTGCACCAGGAAATGTTTTGGCGTCCATTGTTTGATTTTATCTTTGCTTGACCATTATATAATCAAGTAGATATCTTCCAGGGTCTCCACTTACAGGGGGTGTTTGCCACTTTGTTTCACAAAATTCTACAAGTCTATCTTCTCTCATTTCTTTTCCCCAAACCATATGCTCCTACTATACTGCCTTCCTTACCTTTCCTATTATAAGATTTTCATCTCTTTTCACATATAAAATGAGTTTTTCTATCATAAACTTTTTCAACTTCTTCTTTATCAGCTTGTGAAGTTGGCATATACCCTTGAATCACAGTTGTTATTATTGGTTTAGTATCTAAATTTATTAAAATTGGTCTATCATTATTATGTTCATAATAATTAACCCTATGACCTTATTTCTTATTTAAAACAAAACCGACTTTTGAAATTCCATTCTTTGCTTCCGTACTTATTATTCTGAAATCTCCTGACCAAAAATCTTGGACTTCTTTCCATTTCACTTCATTAATGCCAATAATCTCAAAATTCAGTCTTATCATTTTTATCATAAAGTTTTCTAACTTTCCATCTACATTTAAACTACGAAAATTCCATGTTCCTATTTTTAAGTTATCATCTTTAAGTTTCACTTTTTTGGTAACTGTTTTTAAGAATTCATCCCGGGTAGTCCTCAGCGGAAGAATCCGATTTTACGTACAGAATATTTTACTTTCATACTGCACATCCTCGGAATACCACATAGGGTCTTTAATGAAGTGATTTCCCATTGCCTTTTCCATCCTATGCCATTGGTTCCTACAAAATAGAAACTCTTTCGCCTTTTGAAGAGATTTCTCTCTTCAAGAACAAAAGGGTGCCCTAACTCCATCCCGCTCATCCGCATTCAAAGAGACCGTTGGCACTAGGAAGAGATTAATTCCTTATTCCAGGAGTATCTCGGTCAAAAAAAAAGTAGTGTGTGTACCAGAGTACACAGGAAAGAAGTGAAACTTCTTTATGACATATCATTTTTTTACTATTTATAACTTCACAGAAATTGGGTAGATAAGGCTTAGGAAAAAAACGACGATTATTGATGACCAATTGTTTGGTGAGTATATATCTTCGTATATATCTCTGATACACTCAAATTCACCATGACCCCCGTGACCACATTACCACCATGACCAGCATGAAAACCATTACCACCACGACCACCATGATCGCCATAACCAACATGACCATCATGACCACCCTGAACACCATGATCATCATGACCACCGTGACCACTATGACCACCGTGACCACCATAACCACCATGATCACCATGACCACCATGACCACCATGACCACCATGACCACCATGACCACCATGACCAGCATGACCCCCGTGAACACCATGACCACCATGTAGGGCATGGTCGATTAATCGATTGGGACTAAACATCGATTAACGATTAATATGAAAATTTTAACATCGATTAATCGATTAATCGATTAAATAAAATTTTTACTAATTCTAATATTTTTATTAATTTTTTTTAAACAAATACACGCGTTATATCATATTTAAAAGTTCAACTTTTACAATGACATAAGAATAAATAAAAACTTAATAGCTATCTATGTATTAAGGGGGTAAAGTGGGTCTTTTTTGAATAAGAGTGAAATTGTTGCTCTAGGCGTTAGCCTAGGATGTGTATCTCCCTCTCTGTCATTGAAGTTTTCAGACCTTACAACATTATGTGTTTGAAAATATACTGTACTAGCTGAAAATGATAAGAAACAAGCTGTTTCCTTCAGAATGGAAAGTAATGGAGTTCAATATACTTCAAACCATAGTTTACTGGTTGGATTAATAATAAAAATATTACTTAAGGCATAGTAAAGGTTTTTGCATTGGGATCAAATTTTGTTATTAATGTACTTTGTGTTATACCCAAAACAACTAAAAACGTAATTCGTAAGAAAAAGAGAATACATCTTTAGACAATAAACTTTTTCACAATTCGGTACAAAATTTTAAACAATTTTAAACATTTTCGTAAATTTAGATTAATCGATCAATAATTTTTTTGTTCGATTAATCGAACAATTTGCGAAATGATCAATTAATCGAACAATCGATTAATCTAATCATGCCCTAGCACCATGACCACTATGACCACCGTGACCACCGTGACCACCGTGACCACCATAACCACCATGACCACCGTGAACACCATGACGACCATGACCACCGTGACCACCATTACCACCATGACCACCATAATCACTATGACCACCTTGACCACCATGAACACCATGACCACCATGACCATCATGAACACCTTGACCACCATGACCACAATGATCACCATGACCAACATGACCATCATGACCACCGTGAATACCATGACCACCATGACCACCGTGACCACCATGACCACCATAACCACCATGACCACTATGAACACCATGACCACCATGACCACCGTGACCACCATGACCTCCATGACCACCGTGACCACCATTACCACCATGATCACCATAACTACTATGACCACCAAGACCACAATGAACACCATGACCACCGTGACCACCATGACCACCATGACAACCATGACCACCATGACCACCGTGACCACCGTGACCACCGTGAACACAATTACCACAATGACCACCATGACCACCATGACCACTATTACTACCATGACTACCATGACCACCATGGCCACCATGACCACAATGACCACCATGACCACCATCTACAATCGACACATCCAACTCATATAACATTTAGTACAATACTAAATAAATAACGGTGCATGCACAATGTATGAGGTTTTTCCTCATGAGATTTGAGCAACTTTTTGTTATTATTTTTAACTAGAAATACAATGCTTTAAAATGTAGGTAGCTCAATTCTCTACTAATCATGAGGAAAAAGTTAAGAAATTTTTAACTTTTTCATTGAGGAAAAGGTATTTCAAAAATAAAATTTTTGTTTCTCAAAATAAATGTTCATACAAACTTGGATCTCATGAGTAAAAGTATTTTCATTCTGCATGCTCTGTTAATAAAAATAAAATTATCAAAACAAAATTAAAATTTATAAAAAAACAACGTAACCGAAAATCGTGACGATTTTTTTAAATTGTATACTGCTTTAAAATTTCTCTCATACGCCGATAAAGAAGTTTCACTTCAAAAAATTATTAATGAAAAATAAAACACAAAAAAAAAAAACAACCGAATGTTTTGACAGCTAGCCTACTTATAAAATCAAAAATTGAAACTTTTTTCAAAATTCTGATAATATTCCGAAAATTCAAAATTCTCATATATTGTAAAAAATATAATAAAATCAAAAACACAAATTTTTTTAAATTTCTAAAAGTATTTAAAAAATTATAATAAAAAACAAAAATTCCCATGTCCAATTTCATGTTCAATTCTATTTCATGTCATACAAATAATTAATTTTATTTTTTTCACGAAAATTGGGTAAAAAAAATGAAAATCATTCTTTTGACACACTTGACAATATTTTTTTGACAAACTTATAATGCAATAATGTAGTTTTTGGTTTCACATACCGATCCCGACTATCAAAATTTCTTTAAATTAAAGGCTACTTACTACTCATTATCACTTAAAATTACCGTTTTTTAAGCAAAAAATATTCAAATTTCCTTGTTTTGACACACTTGATGATTTTTTGACACACTTTCGGTACAGCTATACAACACAACGTCCTTTCGGACTTTCCCATTGAGTATACTTATTTTTAGGAAAAAAATTTTGAAAACCCTCCAGCTAAGTCACTAGAAATAAATGTATTAAAATATATTCAATTGAATAGAATGAAAAGTTGCTTTGAAGAGCAAAAGATCCGTCACAAATGTTTTATCTCAATTCCGCTCGGTTCGAGTATCAAACCGGCGTCCTTCTGATCAGAGTTTATGGTTATCCATTTAACCAACTTAAGCATGGTGGTTATAATTTGAAAATAATTTTAATACAATCAAAACATTGGAGTCATGCCAATTTTTTATACGAAAATTTTCATTAGACAAAAAGTTAAGTTCATTAAGCTAAAGGTTAGAAAACAATACAATAATACATATAGAGTAACAGTCCTCGACGGCCAGACCTTCGTTATTTTATAAAAGCTGAAAGTGTCTCTGCGCATACCCCCTACTCCAGTAGGAACGATTAGCGACGTATGAAGTTTAGATTATAGTGGCTTTGACAGGGAGCAGGTTCCAAAGGGGCCTCCAAAGTTTCGTGAAAATATAAAAGCTAATTTTCTTATATATTCTTCGGGATAGTATTAGAAGTCACGTCACCCATTGCCAGACACTTACTATCGTGGAAACCCCCTGCCAGACACCCTTAAAGTTTAAAGTTTAAGAGTGTCTGGGAAGGGGTTTCCACGATAGTAAGTGCCTGGCAATGGGTGACGTGACTTTTAATACTATCCCGAAGAATATATAAAAAAATTAGCTTTTATACTTTCACGAAACTTTGGAGGCCCCTTTGTGACCTGCTCCCTGCCAAAGCCACTATGATCCAAAGTTCATATGTCGCTAATCGTTCCTACCTGAGTAGGGGTATGCGCAGAGAAACTTTTAGCTTTTATAAAATAACGAAGGTCTGGCCGACGCGGGCTCTTAGTCTAATACTATTAAAATGGAAAAACATACAACAAATAAAGCTGATATTAATAAATGGAAGAAAATAAATTGGTTTATTTAGTTCTTAAATTTTTCTGGTGAAGTTATGCAATCGGCCGAAAAAAAATATTACATATACCTCACATTTTATTTTATCGATTGTTTTGGAAAATCGTTAAACTTACATATGCAAATACGTACAATTGTCACAGCAATTAATTTTACTCACTCTATAAACTATAAAAAACACTTTACCGATATGGGGATTTTTTAAGATCAATTAAACTCAAGTAAGTAAAGAAGTAATTGGATTTTTTTCAATTCACAGGTATGATTGCAAGTTTCTCAAAAAAAACCTCCGTTTTTCAGTTTTCGTGTTTCGGATGCCTTGTTCGAATCCGTAGGCAGACACGCTATCGATTACGCCGTTGAGGCGATGACAATTTCAAAGTTAAAACTTCTTCATCACTTATTTATTTGCCAATTAGATAAAAATACTCAGTTTCATGTTACGTGTTATTCTGTTTTTGTTGTCTTCAGATATTTATTTAGGTGTTATTCATTTTAAATGAATAAATAATTATATTGCTTAAGTGAAACCACTTTCCAGGAAAAAAAATAACAATGGAATTTTTTTACATCACACTCCATAATCGTTACCATATACTTTTTTTTAAATTTATTATAATTAATTTTTATTTACTTGGTGATGCTGATATTGCTTGATCGAAAATTACACTGTTTATTAATCTATTTATGGGATTCAATCATTAAGGGAGTACGTCAAATGAATCAGGAGTATTTTGCCAGCTGAATTATAAGCAACCCAAATTAAAAAAAATATTAATAAAAGAGTTATAAATTAATTTAAGCAATTACAATAATCGAGTCAAATCGAAGAATTATTGTTCGACAGTCTTTTTGGTACGATGCTACGTAATTATTTTATTTTGCATAATTTTATTTAATTTTCAAATTGGTGGAAGCTTTCAGTTATATATGCATATATTGTTTGATTAATTTTTTCAATTAATATTAGATTTAGAAAATAATATAATTTGTTACAATTTATTAGAAAATTACTGTTTTGTTATTATTAAGAAAAAATTTGGTTTTGTAATAATAATTGTAAAAATAATGTTTATACAATTAAACAAAAGTCTATAAATACTTTCAGCCCCATCTATCGGTGGCCTCAGCGGACTTGGTGGGGCGAGGCCGATCGCCACAGCCCGCCACACCCTCCCCAGGCAGCAGCTCTAGTTCAACGGCAACCGGATCAGGATCCGGTAAGTTTGATAACTTTTAAAATCAATATAAACATTTCAAGAGATCGAAATGAGAAAATCAAATGCATCATCAATAAAATCACCATACACAAAACCGTTGCTTGGCCTAAAAATTTTCCCGTTTGTCAGCCGTCCAATATCTATCAATTGCTCTTTAAAGTTTAAACTTTAAATTTAACTATGATACACGACTGCTTAAGGTGAACTAATTCTAGATGATTGTTGGATTTGACAATGAGCTCTTGTCATATGTCTTGGTCTTATTTTCTAAAAATGTTGTTTAAAGTCATTTAAATTAATTTTTCATATTTAATGGAGAGTCTATGAGAGTCTTAAGTCTAGGAGATTGTTTACTGTTTATGTTATGATATCAAGTTAATTCTGATCTGATTGAGGTTGTTTTTTTATTCTCAGGAACCGATACAATTAAAAGAGGCGCATCACCAGCTGCTAGTTTAATTTCAACATCAACCGCAAAGCTTAAAGAATCTGGAAGTAGTTACTCAATTCGACCAGATAGTACAACTGATTCATCAGCAGTTGATTTAAGCAAAGCAACACAATTAAATCCAGCTTTATCAAAAATAATAACCAGCAGCAACAACTATGGACCAAATAATAATACAACTGACCTATATCCATCCAGGAGTGTTCTTTTTTCCTCATTACCCGAAACAACAGCGCAATCATTATCTAACTTAAACTATTCATCATTAAAAGATCAATACAAATTGCCCTCCTATACATCTCGTACAACACAACCAATGCAACAAATTGATCGAAATTTACAATCAAAAACGTTAACAAAACCAATAACAACATCTTCAATATCATTTTCAACATCTGCATCACCATTATCATCAAAAACGATAGCAATAACAAGTTCAGTAACCTCAGCAACATCAACTTCATCTTCATCATCTGGAATGTCAACATACACAAGCTATCAATTTCCGTTGAATAGAAATTTCGATGATTTCACTGCAACATTACGTTTGGCATCAATTCCAACATCAACATCAACAACCACAAAATCACCATCACCATCTAGAGTAGTTTTAAGTAATACAAGTACATTACCTTCTTCAAATGTAGCTAGAAATATGTTATATCAATCAGAGTCAAGTTACTCGATAAAACCAAATCAACAACCATCAAATGTAACAAGTCCAGGTATTAATAACGGTAGTAATTATAATCAAACAAATACAATGAATATATATGGTACACTACCTAAAACAACAATTCCATCTTATTTACAACAATATGCTTCATCAATTTCCACTTCATCTTCCTCTAATTTCACAGACACATCGAATTTATTCGATCGTTCTGACTTACAAAATCAATCAAACGATGGAGGTAGTGGTACCAATTTACTTAGTTCATATAGAGTGCAATATTCATCGACTAATCCCTTTTTACCGACATTCAATCCACCGCCTGGTGAGCAAGCTATCTCACCAGTTCCAACAATTAGTTTAAATATTACCGATAAAATTGATGAAGAATAATTATTTTAATTTTTTAAAAAAATTTAATTAATCTTATTAAATTAATTATTATTTCTTATTCATTTTTTATGTAAATGTCTTAACAGTAAAAATGCGCTTTAAATTCCATTCCAAAATAAAAAAAAATCATTTTTCAAACTACAAATTTTCAAATAATTCTTCTTCCCATAAATAAATAATAATTAATTAATAAATAAATAAAAATCAACATTAAAACAAATAATATAAAATAATAATATTTACTTTACAAAAACCTTGAAGTATTAAAAAAAGAAGACTAATAAATGAATAATTTAATAAATTATTAATATAAATTAATATAATTGTTTATTATAAATATTAAACATTTACTTTAATTGCATATATTATATATGTATATGTGAAAACTAATAGGGATATAATTTACATGGCAATAGCTTTTACAATTTTTATCTATATATATATATATTTTTATTTTTATTTAATATTTTTATTATTTATTAACTATTTAAAGCATTTTTATTGATGGCAACTATTTTAATGTTTGTTGTAAAAATTATTGTTATAATATAAAAGAGATATATTAAATATGACTTTGATATAGATAATAAAAGAAATAGTTGAATGATTGGTATAGGGACGAACAAAAATATTATGGGTAGTAAAAAAAGATGGTAAATTTTTTTATGTTTATAACATAATCCCAATACTAGTTTAAGTGTATTTGCCTCCTACCTTGGCATATTTCACTACTAGTTTTGAATTAGAATAAAAAGCTATAAATTAAACTTTTGTTTAACGTTTATTTAAAAACCGGAAGTGGGTTGACAATATTGTTTTAATTCTTATCGAAAGCTTATAAACAAAACATCATACAAACCGAATGGGCATGGCATAAAATCGTTGAAGTTTAAAATAAACAGGTGTTAAGGCTACCATTCATTACTTCGTCATATCGTTCAGCATTCTACCAAGTTTTAAAAGTTACGAGTAAGTCATGTGCCAAAAATTTTTTAAACCAATATGTAACTATTGCCTACAAAAAAATTAAAAAAAAAACAAAAAAAAAAACAAAAAGCGCACTGAAAAGGAAAAAATAAAAATTAAAAAAAAAACAAGAAACAAAAAAAAAAAAAACAAAAAACAAAAATTAAATAAAAAGGGTTAAGAAACCCTGAAAATAAAATCTTTAAAAAAAAACAAAAAAAAAAACAAAAAGCGCACTGAAAAGGAAAAAATAAAATAAAAAAATTAAAAAAAAATTTTAAAAAAAATTAAAAAAAAACAAAAAACAAAAAAAACATAAAACAAAAATTAAATAAAAGGGGTTAAGAAACCCTGAAAATAAAATCTTTAAAAAAAAACAAAAAGCGCACTGAAAAGGAAAAAATAAAATGAAAATATTCGAAAAAAATTATATAAGAGAGTTTCGAATAGGAATAGCACACTTAAAAGTAAATAATAAAATAAAAATTCAGGAATGGTTGAGCCAAAAGATAACTCGGGCCGCATATTGATGCAAGACCTTAGTGGTTGCATAGGGGTCTTAAATAAAGTAAAGGTCACAACCCATTTTGAACAAAAAAGATTTTAAACGACTGTGTTTTTATATCGTTGTTATGCATATTTTATATTCTCTAAATAAAGTACTCTCAGATGTTCCTTGATCTCACACCCGTAGAACAATTAGCACCATTGCTGGTGTCGGAGGCTGAGCCTATGGCACACTTTTGCGCTTGCCGAACTTAAGCAGTCAACCATAAAATCGCGGATCTGTCACGCTCATGTTTGAGCTAAATTGTATATTTGTGTATTCTCAAAATATAAATTGCGTTCTTTTGAACAACTACTCGATAGATAGATACTATTGTTGGGCGTGCATAGCTTCAATTCACAAAAACATGAGAGATCTCTAATATCCTATTGTGGAAGGCAGAAACCCTTATTTTTTAATACTGTCGTGTCTTACCAGTTGCAGTCGCTTTTAAAGACTAGAACATAATTAGCACTCGAAGTTGTTTAGGTCTTTAGAAACCCAGGTCTTCGGCGTGGAAGCTCGTTGCGCTTTCCACCACACCACTGAGACGCTTCAACATCAAGTACTATTATCTCTTAATCTTAAATTGTTCAAATCGAAATAAAAACACACACGCTTAAAATCTTTTTTGTTCAAAATGTGTTGTGACCTTCACTTTATTTAAGACCCCTATGTAACCACTAATGTCTTGCATCAATATGCGGCCCGAGTTATCTTTTGGCTCAACCATTCCTGAATTTTTATTTTATTTTTTACTTTTAAGTGTGCTATTTCTATTCGAAACTCTCTTACATTATTTTTTTCGAATATTTTTATTTTAATTTTTCCTTTTCAGTGCGCTTTTTGTTTTTTTTTTTAAGATTTTATTTTCAGGGTTTCTTAACCCTTTTTATTTAATTTTTGTTTTATGTTTTTTTTGTGTTTTTGTTTTTCTTAAATATTTTTTTAATTTTTTTTAATTTAACTTTTCCTTTTCAGTGCGCTTTTTGTTTTTTTTTTGTTTTTTTTTTTAAAAGATTTTATTTTCAGGGTTTCTTAACCCTTTTTATTTAATTTTTGTTTTTTGTTTTTTTTTTTTAATTTCTATTTTTTCCTTTTCAGTGCGCTTTTTGTTTTTTTTTTGTTTTTTTTTTAAAGATTTTATTTTCAGGGTTTCTTAACCCTTTTTATTTAATTTTTGTTCTTTTGTTTTTTTATTTTTTCTGTTTTTTGTTTTTTCTAATAATGTTTTTAATTTTTTTTTAATTTTTTTATTTTATTTTTTTCCTTTTCAATGCGCTTTTTGGTTTTTTTTTGTTTTTTTTTTTTAAAGATTTTATTTTCAGGGTTTTTTATCCCCCCTTGTTCTCCCAGTGTCTACTTTAAACCTCTTTCTTTATCATTCTTATTTTCATTTTCCAGCCGACGCATCAGCCAACTGTGATAGACGTTTTATGTTATTTTCAAAAGATTCAATCGCTAAGCGGTTCTTTTGATTGTAGGACATATGTGTCAGCCGTTCAAGTTTCTCATCTTGATTTTCGTTTTGAATGCGCAGTTTTTGATTTTTAGACATATGTGTCAGCCGTTCAATTTTCCTGTCTTGATTTTCTCTTTCAATGCGCAATTTTTGATTTCAAGACATTTGTGTCAACCGTTCAAGTTTCTCATCTTGACTTTCGTTTTGAATGCGCAGTTTGTGATTTTTAGACAAATGTGTCAGCCGTTCAATTTTCTCGTCTGGACTTTCTCTTTCAATGGGCAATTTTTCATTTCGAGACTTTTGTGTCAGCCGTTCGGCTTTCTCGTCTTGACTTTCATTTTTTCGCCGATCTTGTTGGTTTTGAGAAACTTTTTGCAATCTGACTTTTTTGTCAGCTTCTGTCTCCTTAGCCAAGAACGCATATTGTCTTCGCTTACCTTGTTCTTTTTTAGATAGAATTATTTTTTTATTTCCAGCATTCAGTTCAGCTCTAGCTGTAGCTTTTCTGACTGCACCTTTTGTTTTGCGGCCTAACTCCATTTTTTTAGTCCTTTAAAATATTGTGTAGAAAGAAATATTTAGGAAAATCACAGGCTTAACAAGGTTAAACAAACGTTTTCGAGCAATTTTTCAAAATCAAAAATTGCTTGAAAAAATTGCGATTACATTAGAGCAATTTTTCGAGCAAGTTTTTTGAAATCAAAAGTTGCTCAAGAAATTGCTCGAAAAATTTCTCTACTGCAATCGTAATTTTTTAGTCATGAGGAATTTTTCAAAACAAAAAGAAAATTGCTCGAAAAATTGCTCCAATAGGGCCGTTAGTAGTGCCAGAAACGAACTCAGTGATCATATGTAGGGTCTGCGGTGGAACTTTAGGGAGCATCCATTTATTACATATAATGCAACAAATGAATTTTTTAGACCCCCTCCTCCTTCCCATGTCGCGCGACGTAACGGTGACCCCCCCCTAACGTTACGTCACGTTTTTTAAAATTGAACTTTTTTCTTCGACCTTTTCTCATATGGGCTGACAATACTCTTCTAGTCTTATAATTAAATATTTGTTGGTTTCCACTGCAAAATCAGATAATTTAAACACGAGGTTAAGCCATTCCAATTTCAAAAAATTTTCCTGATCTCTCCACCCCTTTCTTCCTCCAAAAATCTAAAAAAACAACAATTATATACACTCTCCTCTCTAATTCAACAATTTTTTTTTTTTAAATTGGAATTATGAGAGATATTTTGAGTAGTTTAAGCGTTACCTAACGATTGAAGACAGACCCCCCTTCCCCCATATCACTCAACCTAACGATTTACAAAACCCCCACCCCCCTCGGATGCGTTACGTAATAAATGGATGCTCCCCTAGTATCATATTTGACATTTGAAAGGTTTTGGCACTATTCAATATGGCCGCCGGTCCAAAATGGTGGCAATTATAGTCTAAGAACCTTTCTTGGCCCGAGACCTTTCCAACGATATATCATATGTGGTTTCTGCGGTGGAAAATTAATGTCATATTTGACATTTAAAAGATTTTTGCAAAATTCAATGTGGCGGCCAGTCCAAAATGGCGGCGATTATAGTGTAAGAACCTTTCGTGGACCGAGACCTTTCCAATGATGTATCATATGTAGGGTCTGCGGTATAAAATTAATGTCATATATGACATTTGAATGGTTTTTGCAAAATTCAATATGGCGGCCGGTCCAAAATGCCGGCGATTATAGTGTAAAACCTTTCCAACGATGTATCATATGAGGGGTCTAGGATGGATCATATGGGCTATACGCGAGGACAAAATAGCGTTACAAACACATATATATTTATATATATATCTGGAAGGACTGAATAGAAATAAAAGATTTTAATAATAAAAACACATAAAAAGTTGAAGACATTTTTTTTACCAGAAATGAAAAACCAGAAGTTCCCCACTGCAAAACAATTTTTTAAAATTATTACATAATTTTTTTTACAGAGATTATCATGTAGTCAACCGTTGGGTAGCCGATCCAACAATAACATTGCTAGGTGATTAAGAATAATATTAGATTACTTCAGTCGAATGATTTAAAGTTGAAGTTCGTTGCCGTTTATTTAGTATTATTATTATTATTTAATTGCTGAGCTCTTTTCGGTGGAGCAACTTCCAAGTTTCGCGGTTTTCCGCCAATGACTTCACCTCCCTGTACGACATAACATCTGTTTTCTCTTTGATTTGATCTATAAATGCTCTTCTTGATCTTTCCCTTCCTCTATTTCCTTCTACCTTTCCTTCTATTATGGTATTCATTAGATTGTCATGTCGTACAAGGTGGTCAAACATTTTTCCTCTTCTGTTTTCAATGGTGTTTAGAAGGCTTCTTCTTTCTCTTACGAGATCAAGCACTTCTTGGTTACTTTTCTTTTCTATCCAGCTGATTCTTTCCATCCTTTCCATCCAGCACCACATTTCAAATCCTCCAGTTTTTCTCTGTCTATTTGTGTCATTGTCCATGATTCACTGCCATATAGTGCAATGCTCCAGATATATATTTTTATTAGTCTTTTTCGAGCAGTTTTTGAAATTTAAGATTTGAATAGATGTTTTTTGTTCCCACCTTATAGGAAGGTGAATCAAAAAATTTTTTTGCATTAGCTTCTATGAGTCCCCTAGGTCATTCGTGGCTAGCCCCCCCAACACCCCAAAACTCAAAATTAACCCTTTTTTCACCCTCCATTTTTAAAAAGATTGCAAAATATAGTAAAAGTAAAAATTAAGGACTGAAAATGCTTCTAAGCAGGTTTTAAGGGTCGCGGATCACGAATCTGCCATTAGTTTTCCGATAAATCCACATGGGGAGCGGGAAATCGGAAAATTTGGTTAGTTTTCCGACTTTTACTGATTTTTTTAGCGTTGTCGAATTGAGCTCGAACCTGAAGTTGAATAATAATGTTTCTAATGTAAAGAAGTAAAAATCAAGGAAAATTTCGGAAAATTGTGAAAAATCTGGTATAGGAAAATTTCAAACTTCGGCGAAATGAGCATGATGCATGTCATTATATAGGTTTTTCAGGTCGCTGATCACGAATATGTCATTGTTTTCTGGAAAACATACACGGGGAGCGGGAAATCGGAAAATTTGGTTAATTTTCCGACTTTTTACTTTTTTTTAGCGTTGTCGAATTGAGCTCGAACCTGAAGTTGAATAGTATTGTTTCTAATGTCAAGAAGAAAAATCAAGGAAAATTTCGGAAAATTGTGAAAAATCTGGCATAGGAAAATTTCAAATTTCGGCGAAATGAGCATGATGCATGTCATTATATAGGTTTTTCAGGTAATATGTCGAATATGTCATTGTTTTCCGGAAAACATACATGGGGAGCGGGAAATCGGGAAATTTGGTTAATTTTCCGACTTTTTACTTTTTTTTAGCGTTGTCGAATTGAGCTCGAACATGAAGTTGAATAGTAATGTTTCTAATGTAAAGAAGTAAAAATCAAGGAAAATTTCGGAAAATTGTGAAAAATCTGGTATAGGAAAATTTCAAATTTCGGCGAAATGAGCATGATGCATGTCATTATATAGGTTTTTCAGGTAATATGTCGAATATGTCATACGAATATGTCATTGTTTTCTGGAAAACATACATGGGGAGCGCGAAATCGGAAAATTTGGTTAATTTTCCGACTTTTTACTTTTTTTAGCGTTGTCGAATTGAGCTCGAACCTGAAGTTGAATAATAATGTTTGTAATGTAAAGAAGTAAAAATCAAGGAAAACTTCGGAAAATTGTGAAAAATCTGGTATAGGAAAATTTCAAATTTCGGTGAAATGAGCATGATGTATGTCATTATATAGATTTTTCAGGTCGCTGATCACGAATATGTCATTGTTTTCCGGAAAACAAAGATGAGGAGCGGGAAATCGGAAAATTTGGTTAATTTTCCGACTTTTTACTTTTTCTTAGCGTTGTCGAAATGAGCTCGAACCTGAAGTTGAATAATAATGTTTCTAATGTAAAGAAGTAAAAATCCAGGAAAATTTCGGAAAATTGTGAAAAATCTGGCATAGGAAAATTTCAAATTTCGGCGAAATGAGCATGATGCATGTCATTATATAGGTTTTTCAGGTCGCTGACAACGAATATGTCATTGTTTTCCGGAAAACATACATGGGGAGCGGGAAATCGGAAAATTTGGTTAATTTTCCGACTTTTACTTTTTTTAGCGTTGTCGAATTGAGCTCGAAGCTGAAGTTGAATAATAATGTTTCTAATGCAAAGAAGTAAAAACCAAGGAAAATTTCGGAAAACTGTGAAAAATCTGGTATGGGAAAATTTCAAATTTCGGCGAAATGAGCATGATGCATGTCATTATATAGGTTTTTCAGGTCGCTGATCATGAATCTGTCATTAGTTTTTCGGAAAACCCACATGGGAATTCGCCACTGTATCTACTCTTCGTCGTATAGTTGTTCTATGTATGATTTCCAGCGTTGTGCTATGTTTTTACTATCTAGTAATAGTTGTCCATTTTCATCCAGAATTTCTGTACTTTTTGGTTTATGTTTAATATCTAGTTTCCTGATTACGTTGTAGGCTTTGTCCATTTTGCCTTTATTCATATATTTTTCTATTGTATCACATTGATTTTCTATATTCTTTTGATGTGCTTCTTTACATTTTAGGGTTATTCTATTTGTCAAAGTTTTATATTGCCTAATGCTGTGTTCATCTTGTTTGTTTCGCAACTTTCTTCGTTTTAGCATCAAGTCTATTATCTCATTTGCTAACCACTTTTTCCTAGGTATTAACTTCTTTTTCTCTATACAATCATTGGCACTTGATTTTATTATTTCTTTTATATTTTCCCATCTATTTTCTATATCTATGTGACTAGGATCATATTCGATATTATTTTCTAGAGTATTTTCATTAGTTACTAATTTACCTCCTTGCTTTTTCTGTCCTTAAGACTAGTGAGATTCATTAACTTCGGCTTGTTTTTTTCTCTTCTGTACTCTTCTTGTTTGCTCTTCTTGTTTGCTTCTTCTTGTTTGCTTGTTTTTCTCTTCTGTACTCTTCTCTTCTGTTCTCTTTTCTCTTCGGCTTGTTTTTTCTCTTTGGCTTGTTTTTTCTCTTCTATAACTGCATTAGAATCATCCATGACTATTTCATTGTCTTTGTCTTTGGCTGTATCTATTATTATGTCAATGTCATTATACATTTCTTCTATTTCGTCGTCTGAGTGACTACCGGTGGGCATATATACTTGAATAATAATTAAGTCTGTAAAAGTGGTTTTAATTTTTACTGCTGTAAGACGATCACTGTGATGTATGGTGTTTTCTAATTGTTCACCCCATTTTTTATTTAAAACTATTGCTGTTCCATTCTCGCCTCTTCTGTTACCAGTATATATTATTCTGTAATTTCCATTCCAGTAATCTCCGCTTCCTTCCCATCTTACTTCGCTCAATCCAACCATATCTAAATTATGTCTGTCCATTTCTAGTAACTGCTTTTCAAGCTTTCCCGGTGGTAGCATTGTTCTTACATTCCACGTACCTATAATACAGGGATTTCGCATGATGACGACCTGGAAAGTCCTGCCCCTACCCCTGCTGGACTCAGACCGCCACCGCATGTTACATCGCAGAAGCCCGTTGTCAAGAACGTTTACTCTATTATCTGACATTTTTTCATTGCTCTACAATCATGGATTTAAATTCAAATAAAGGTCAATTAGATGGAGAATTTCGCAAGAATTCAGGCCCTTGCCACTATAAAGTAGATGAAACTAATTTGATAGGTAAAATACCTCTGGAAGCTGCATCAGCAGGATTGTCATTCGTTCGCACATGTCGCCAACAATTATGTGGTATATTTGACAATATTTTTGAATTACGGTTCGCAACAAAATTTTTCCATTTACGTGGGTGTGATGAGAAGCAAGCCAAAACCGTTGTGGAATCGGTCCACGCAAAAGTTTCCAATTCAATATTGAGAGCCATCTGAATTTCTTGAAGAAGTTTTCTGAGTAAAAGTGAACCACACAACTCGAGTCGAGGAATACTTATTTGTTTCAATGGAGCTCTTTCTCTGGTTTTTGCAGCAACTAACCGAACAGATACTTCTTCATCATCGTTGGAGCTTCTCAAATACACCACAGCAGAATAAGCACTCTGAGAAGCATCTGATAAGCCATGTAGCTGTTATTTCCCACTGTGTTCCTTTATGCATCTTGGAATTATAATTGTAGAAAAATGACAGAAGTTTTTCCTTATTATGTTCAATTTCTTGACAACTTGTGGAGGTACAGGCTCATCCCAATTTATTTTCAATAACCAAAGATCTTGTAGCAAAATCTTCACTAATATAGTTGATGGAGAAAGCCATCCCAATGGATCGAACACCTTAGATATGTCTGATAAGATAGTACGTTTAGTCGGCATTTCAATATGTAATGGTAGTACAGTGAAGCCAAAAACATCTTCCTTTGAAAGCCAGTGAATTCCCAACACATCCACCTTACCAGCATCTTGCTTAATATTTAATGGAGAAGCTTCCAAGAATTCTAAAGGCAATGATTCTAGCAGTGTTGTACAGTTGGATTTCCATTTTCTCAACGAGAAACTTCCTGAGTTTAGTATTGCGATTAATTGCTGTTGTAAATCGAGTGCGGTTGATACGTCTTCAGCACCAGTCATTAAATCGTCAACGTAAAAGTCGTTTTCAATAATTTCAGAAACCTCTAGAAACTTCTGTTTGTGATTCTTGGCTAGTTGAATTAACGTTCTTGTTGCCAGAAACGAGGAAGATGCTAGTCCATATGTGAGAGTTAGTAAACAAAAATAACGAATTGGTTCATTTTCATTTGCTCACCACGCGTGTCGCTGATACTCAATATCATCACGAGAAAGCTCATCCTGTCTATACATTTGCTTGATATCGGCTGAGAATGTAATTTTTCGAGATTTTACTAATGTTGATTTTTGTACCGTTGCTCCTACCATTAATTTATCGTTCAGAGATATATTGCTAGACGTTTTCGCAGAGCCATTGAACACAACACGAGTTTGGTAGTTGAGCTTGACTCTTTAAAAACGGAATGATGGGGTAGGTATGATGTTCCATATGACCAAGGGTCAGGTATTCGTTCATAAATGATGTATAATCGAATTTTAATTGTTCATTCTTCCGAAATTTTCTTTCCATCGCTCTAAGCCGTGTTGCGGCGTTATTATATGAGTTTCCAAGTTCAGTGACCGATCGTTTGAATGGTAGTTTTACCACAAACTTGCCATCTTCACTTCGGCAGTGTGTTAACGAAAAAATTTGTTCACAAGCTATTTGATCTTCTGTAAATTTCAACACTCGTGGAAGCTCTTCCAATTCCCAAAACTTTCTCAAAGTTTTATCAAGATCGGAATTGTCAAAATTGATTGTGGCTTTATTTACATGATTTGCATTGATTGGTACGTTGCCACAGAGAACCCAACCAAAAATGGTTTTTGTGCTATTGGATGATTTTCCGGGCCAATTGTTTTACCGGATAAAATTATTTCAAAGCATTTATCTGATCCTATTATGACAACAATTGGAGATGATAAGTAAAACTTAGGATCAGCTAGCTGTAAATTTTTTATGTATTGCCAATCTGTGGTATCAAGAGTTCTCATGGGTAGCTTGGCTGTTAAGGTTGGCAATATTATTGCATTTAACTGGATCATATTTTGAATATATGTGGAGTCTGGCTACACCTCTTTTTTATCCAGCTCCAGCTGTTGCTATACCGCTAACTAAGATTTTCGCTCTAGATCTTTCTAGTGCAAGTCTTTGCATGCAATTTTCACTGATGAAAGAAGCCTCTGATCCAGGAACGATCAGTGCCCTACAGGATTGCAGAGATCCAAATCGATCTCTAATATGAACTATAACGGTTGGGAGCAATGAGTTGGGATTCATGGGTAGATCATTGTGTACCAGGTTCTGGCTGTATCAGAGTGTGATGACGTTTTTTACATAGTTGACAAGAATATCTTGATCGACATCCATTAACTCTATGTCCTGTATATAAACAGCTAAAACATAATTACATATTATTCAGGAAACATCTTCTAGCTTGTATACCCAGTGATTTAAAATCTTAATATTGATTTAACGAATGATTGGCTGAACATTTTGGACACAAGTTTATACTGTTACTGTGATAAGATTTTATGCCAGGTCGTTTGGTAATATTATCTGCTTTACTTAATTTTGAATATGAACATTCAATTGCATCACATCGTCGTGAAAGGAATTTCAAAATTGTTCAAATGTTGGCTCTTGGTTTTCAGCTGTTTCAGATGCCCATAATTGTCGCGAGAAAGTGTCCAAATTTGATGATGCGAGAAATGTTTCAATAAACGAAGAAATTATATTTTTGCTTTTGTCATATCTTTCATTTAATCTACACCAATTTTCACTATAGTGTTCATTCGTAACAGGAATATGTCGTATAAAGGCAGCTGCCTCATCCTACAAATACCCGGTTAGGTATTGAAATTTTTGTACATTTGACAAAGATTTATTAGAATCAACTTAGGATATGTACAAGTCTCTAAAACTACGCCATTCTTTCTAGTTTCCGCCAAAATGTGGGACTTGAATGCGTGGTAATTTTACATCTGTATTACTAATAGAAGAGACTTCTTCAAAAAACACCTTTTGTTGAGTAATAAAATCACTCATCGATTGATCAATCGTTAATGTACTACCGTTTGATTGACCTTCATAATGACGTTTCAACTTTGCTTTCGTACGCGTGTGATTTTCCTCAAACTTATCCAATGATGTACCAATTTCCGGAATTTCTATTAAACTATTTTCAAATTTTCGAAAATCAGACCACACTTCCTCAAGTTGCTCAATATAAACTTTAATTTCGTATTTATCAACGTCAGCATTAATATCTTCAGCGAATTTAACAATTTTTTCCATGCGTTTAATCACCCTGTCGAAACCCCGTTGCAACGCTTTCGTCATATTTGTTCCAGAAAGAATTATTTAGTAATAGGTAGAAATATATAAATGTACAAACCTAAACCACCTAATTTTTCACCCAAACAATATACATTTAAACCAACGTCTACTATTTGCAAGGAAATAATAAATTTATCAATCTGCTTTGATATTGTACTTTGGTTTAATCTAATGAGAGATGAATACAGTTATTTTCATTTAGGTTATGACTTCCGAACAACCGTACTAGCATTTAATATTTCCTTGTCTATACAATACTCTCACGAGTAAACTTGTATAGTCAATAAATTCGATATATAAGCCTTAATAATATTTTAATATTTCACTTCATATAATAAATACTTTATTTCAAATTAATTTATTAAAAACAACATTAATTTATTAAGCCCACTGCTGTTTTAAATGCAATATTATTAAGAATTTATCAATTCAAACGACGGTAAAAAAAATGATACCTAAATTTTGAGATTCGGCTCGATGAAGAACCAATTATGTTGGAGTTAGTTTCAGCTTCCACTTTGAGATTGATTTTATTTTAATAAAAAATGAAACACAACCTTTTACACAAACTAAATTTCTTATATTTTAAATCAATTTTAATTTTATTGCTATTTACACTTTGATGAACTGGTTTGATTTACTAACAATTTGCGACTAATTAAGAAGAAATGAAATGAGAGCAATTATACAAAACAAATATTCGTAAATGCATCTATTGTAGATTTTGGATGAGTTCAGTTCCAAACAATACCCCAGTTGATAGTTCTTAAAAAGTCAAACAATGATAAACAAAAATTATGGAGAATAGTTATAGATTTTAGGAATCCGAATAAAATAACAATTTTTTCCCAAGTAAAAAAAGATGAAAATTGTAACATCTTAAAAACTAAAATGGTTTGTAATATCTCCAACTGTTTCTACAAACTTATAAGAAATAAGAGTCTTTGAGCTTAAAAATATTGAAGCGTTTTAATGGCAGTTTGAATTACATTCATTGCTATTATCATACTGGATGAGTTTTACACTACAATTTTCTTAGGACCAAACTAGATATAAAGAAATTTGAATCGTTCTACATTAATTTACTATAAACTGTATTATAATTGTGACAACTTTTAGTTTGGCGGTAGAAGAAATAATTTGCTACACTAAATAAGTATAATATCTATATTACTACTACCAACTTTTCAAAACCAGCTTTAATTTAATGCGAATATAGAGTAAGAAGAAAAAATATTAGTTTTTTGTTGGATTAAGTGAAAATTTTATTTGTTGAAAATAATTTGAAAATTTGCTGATCTGTTTTTCAAATGACACGTATACACATACTCTCAGACCGTTCATTACTTCAGTGTTCCATTGTAGTGGTTGTGTACTCTGAAGTAGTAAATAACTTTTTTTATTATTGTAAGGAGGGTGGGTACAAAATTGTACCGCTAATTATATGATTTTCTATTTACCTTGCAACTAAAAATGCCGGATGTCACTTATTAGCTATTATTCAAACATTCTGCTTGTAATTACTTTAAAATTAAAATTCATACTCAAGTAAATAAAATGCTTGAAAATGATATAAAATATAATAGTAAAGGTCCATTTAATTGTCCTTTGATTATAGTATCCAAATTGAAGAGTGGAAATTCTATATTCTGCCGTGCTTGTCAACTGCTGCCTTTTCAGTGCTTTTCATTCTATTTAATCTGGTTGTTTTTGTTTTTTCCTAAAACCGGATTGATATTGCCCCAACAATACTTTTATTTGCATTTTACTCTATCATACTGATTGAATAGAGAAACAGTTGTTTGCTCGAAATTGAAAATTGTTCATCACCTTTAAAGGTGGCAGTGAAACCTTTAGTACCTAACTGTCAAAAAAATTATTTGTAAAAAGACTTATCCAAAACGAATTTATAAGTTGTGTTGGACAAAATATTAAGTTTAACATGTTACAAATATTTTAGACACTATGATCACAGACCTCTAATTTTTATCGATTTACTAGAACCTCAATCTATCTGAAACTTCAATTCCAATCATTCAACCAAAAAATAAATTGTTAGTGCATTCTTTTTAATAAATCTAAAACTAAAAATATAAGAAAACATTTACAAACCATTTATATAACATATTCAAAAATTACAAACTAAATGATAATAATCTTAATAAAATTAAATTATACAAATCAAATTCCAAACAAATTACATTAACTTAAAACTAATTATAACTTTTCTTTACAAATAATTAAAAAAAAACTCAATTTTACATCTCTTATACCATCAGCTTTTCCAACCAACCAACCGAACAAAACAAAAAACATTATTATACAAGAACTTTAACGACAACCTCCTAAACCAACAATAAACAAGAATTTATTTACTATTTACAAAATTTTAAACAAATTAATTTTACAATATTTCTAAAAACAAAATTTTTTAAATCAAATTATTATTTCCACCGTTTTTTATGTTTTTTATACATAAATCTAAAATAAAAACAACAACAAAAACGTTTTTTAAATAATTATTATTAACAATCTATACAACAAATATTTATAATATCTATAAAAATAATATAATCATATACAAATATAAAAATATACAACGCTTATACAATTACAATTTTTTTTCTCAATACTAATAATTTTTATACTATAATTATATTTTTAACGACAAATATTAAAATATTATATTAATTTTGTTTTTTATAATTTTTTTTAACATGAATATAAAACTACAATTATAGGATGTATAAACATTTATTTAACATTAAAGACATTTGTAATTAAACTAAAATAAAATAATATAATTATTAAAAAAAAAATTATATTCAAATATTAAATTATAGTCGCTTTTAAAAAAAATTTTAAATTGGTTTAATTCTGTTAATTTAAATTATAATTATATACAAAAAAAAAAAACATTATAATATGAATTAGTTAATAAAGATATAATAAAAAATTTCAAAAGAAAAATTAGAAACATTTATATAAAAAACTAAAATTTAAAAAAAAAATAGATAGAAATTAATAATCATAAAAAATAAATATATAACCTTAAATATTAAAAACTGGTATATTTAGATTCAATATGAGGATTATGATTAAATTTTAATTATTAATAATAGAAAAAATATTTAGATGATTTATTATTAAAACCGAAAAAAACAACAAAAAATTAAAAATAATGTTATTAGGAACCCCGCAATTATAAAATATATTTATGAAGTTAATGTTTGAATATGGTATGATTGTTATCATTTTTAATAGATTTGCTTGTTTTTTATTTTCAAATATTACTATATAGAAGAAATTAAATTAAATTAATCAATGTCAATTGTTTAGGGAAAAAAAACTAAAAATATTTAATGATTTTATGAAAATTTGTTAGGGTGTTCCTTGTGTGTTTACAATTAATTTTTTTTTTTTTGCGCAGTTTTAAAATTTGTTATTAAAGGTCTACTAATAACGTTGGGTTCAATATGTAAATTATAGTTTATTATGTTGATATTTCTATGTTAAGAGAGTTAAATAATGGATTAATTGTATTTTAGAGCAAAACCATAAAATATTGTAGCCAACAAGACAATTTTGTACCTGACTATTTCAGTTCCATAATTTATATTTATAAACTACATTTTTACAGTAAATAAACCCATTTTATAAATTTATAAATTTTAATTATAGTTTCTTGATTTTATATAATTTTTTAAGTATATTAGATTTAAACTAACAATATTTATTTTAACACAATTTTTCCACGTTTAAGTGATAAACAATTAATATGTTAGTATATTAAATATCAAGGGAATAAAATGACAGATTATTATTATTAAGAGGCTGGACTACTTTTGTACCCGGAGACAAAGGCAGTGATTATCTTCCGTTTTAGGCAATTTCCTATTGTTATCTTTGGTTATATTATTTTTTTAAACTTTAAAGTGAAAAAAATTAATATCACAAAGAGAATTTTAAACTCAATAAAATTATCTTTACAGTAATTCTCAAACATATGTTAGAACAAGACACAGTTATTTATAGCAACGCAAATATTTATGGAATACTTTATTTGGTAGTTCCTAAAAAATCAAACACAGATAAAGAAAAATGATGGAGTATAGTTACAGACTTTAGGAATCTAAACAAAATAAGAATGTTTCCGAAAGTTTAAAAAGATTAAAAGTTGTGACATCTGACAAACTAAAATGGTTTATAATATCTCCTTCTAATTCTCCAAAGCTCTAAAATTATAGAACTTTGAAAGTGGAAAACTCAAAGCGTAAATGGTCGTGTTATGAATTTAGAATACTTGGAAATATTTCCAGTTCACAATTTTGACTCATGTTTGATGTAGAAGTGTTTAAATCCAGTTTTGCTTCACAAATTAGTCACGTATTAGTTCTTTAATTTTTACATAAAATCCAAATTTTACTTCTCTTAACAATAATAAATTTCCACAAAAAAAAAATATTTCATTTATTTCCAATTTCTTTTGGTGTGTCATAAACATAGTTTTGATTCATTTCATAAAAATATTTGTTATTCTAATACACAAACTATTTAATTCCACTGTTATTAAATGTATATTTTATTACAATTAAATATCAATAAAACTATATAAAACCAAATAAATAATAACAATCGCGAGTGTGCTGTTAATTTCTTCTTAGTCAACATATAAAAATTATACTAGAATTGAAAATTATTATTATTAAACGACAAAATCCACTAAATTAAATTACAATTAGAAAAATGACATAAGATACCATGCAAGTAAATTAACAAAAAAAAAATTGTTAACATTAAATGTAAATTGTAATAATTTTAATATAATTATGGCAAATGTATCATATTGTCAATTTATTAAAACATTTAAACAGTTTTTTTCAATTAACTAAATTAAAATTAATAAATTTTTTTATTAATTTTTACATTTTATAAGAATGATTCTATCGTATACGCTCTACAATCTTATACAAAAGATCTACTTGATTGGTATAAACATAACACGAGTGACAGCGACTAGCTATAAACAGTTATTTCTAACATATGTTTCTAACACATTTGACGTAGCATAAAACGTCAGTAATTTGTAGTTATGTTAACAACTACATGTATTCAAGCTTTCCACAACATTTAAAATATTATCATTTGCTGTGTAATCTGAGTTTCTGGTTTGTTTCGCTCGAGTTGTGCTTCTACTAATACATCGGTTATTTTCGTTATCAAAATACACAATACCAGAAAGAAAAAGCATTAAAAAAGTTGTACCAATGCTTTCAATGGCCTAGAAACAAAATTTAAAATAACCATAATTTAATACAAAATTTTTCATCATAATACTAATTTTGCGATTTATTGTTTTAATTTTCAAAATATATTTATTATAAAACGAAATCGGAATTGTGGTGAAATTTGCTCAAAATTATAAATTTATCTTAACACAATTATAAAAAAAAAACCAACAAAAAATAAAATACTAAAATTTAACATAATAGCTAAATTAATTATAATTTTCAATTATATAAAGCGTGGATTGATAAACATAACCTAAAACAAACAAAATATTGCACTTTATTGATTGTGATTGTTTTCCTTCTCTTTTTATATTTTGATGAAGCTCAAAAAAGGGATTCGTTGTTGAAAAAAAAAATTAAATAAAATAAAATGAATTATAATCTACAAAACAAATATTAATATAAATTATTGTTATCGTTTAAAATTAAATTAATTTTTATTTTTTTAATATAATAATTTTACCTGGGCTTGTTGTTATATCACTGTTTCATATCGTAAGAATATAGTTAAATGTATTATTGCACAAAAAATTTAATTAATTTAAATTACATATTATTATTATTAATAAATTAAAAACATGAAGAAAGCATAGATATATTTAAATAAACCAAAAAAGCATAATAATAATATATTTATAAATAAATGATTTATATATATTATATATTTATTATTAAATATTAATTGTAATTAATTAAGAAAAGTAAATGGAAAAAATTAAAAGCATAAAATACTAAAGAGATTCCTAGTCCGTTTTATTAGTTTTTTTTTTTTAGAATAATTAATTAATTTAGGAATTTACAATTTTTATTTTTTATTTATTAAGTATGGTTTGATATAATAAAAAGGGTAAATAGTGACAGCGTTTTATAATAAAAAATTATTCACCGACCAGAAAAATATTGTGACTCGGTTCTACAATTTGTAACTAAAATGCGACTTCGATTAATTAATTGCGTGATTAAAGCCACAAAACACAAAGAAATAAATTTAAAATAATTTTTTTATCTGTAAACAGCATTGTTTGTTCTCTTTTTAAAGCTAGGCGAGAAAACTTTATTTGTAAATAAAAAGTATGCCAAGATGTAGAGCCTTCATTTTGTATTACACTTACACCCCACTCTGAGTGTTCTATAAGGGGCGTGTCTTTTTGGATATTTTGTATTAAAATATTAATAATCTATTTTTTATTTCAATATATTCATATTTAATATCTTAACCTATATTCTAAACTATCAATGCAGATATATATACGCTACAGAGTAGTAATATCTTTCAGAATAGAGTACTATTCCTTGAAAAAACAAATTTTTTATATTAAGCTTAAAGCTATATAAACAAAATTCATATTATATGACACTGCACATGTTAAGGTAAAAACAATATTTTAGCCAAGTTGGTATTCCAGTTTGATAGATAACATTTTGAAGAATGGGCCAACCGATATAGCTTTCGTTCAGCTTTTACAACATTTCTTATAACAGTGAAATTTTGTGTTTAGTTTTGTAATGTTCGCTTGATAATTACAAAAAAAAATTGTGAGAAGGAAAAATTCAATTTTCATATGACACCATCGGTCATGGTTTGGAAAGTTTTTATTTCAAAATTCATACTCCTAGCCCCTTGAAATAACACTTCAAAAATAAGCCAATCACTTTAGTTTTCATTTATTCTTTAGAACATTCGCTATAACTGTGATCGTTTTGAAGTTTTTCTTGTTTTTTAATGTTTGAATATAGGGGACGGGAGTAGAGAACAGAACAGAAAAGCAATTTTTTAGGGAGAAATCGATACGGTACCTTAGATTGCTACAAAAAAAGTTGTGATGGAATGGAAAATATTCAAATTTTATATTACACCACTCGTGAGGGTCAAACTTATTTTTTTTTAAATTTTAACTTCCATAAACACCTGCTTGAAGTAACTTTAATTGTACAAGTCAATTGTGGCTTCAAATGTGATGGAATATTTGCACTTTTCTTAAATGATGATTCAATAAAAACTATAGTTAAGGCCTGCAGATTTACTAGTTTAACGGAAGCAATAAATAGATTAATCGAAGAAGAAATGAGTATACAAAATTTCGACTTTTCGATAAACGATAGATCTGTCAACCTACGTTCACCAAATATCGCCAAAGACCTATCAGTACGATTAGATGTGCATACTGCAAGAAAATTGGTCATCACATTCAACAATGTTTTTGAGAAATTTTTTTGACTCAATTTTGTGATTTTGGTATCAATGGATCGGGGTTGGGCGTCTCCCGAAAACTTTATGAGATTGGGGTGGTAGGACCCACCCCCACCTTTCTACACCCTCTTTAAGTTTTAGCATATAAAAATCTATAAAATAAATGGGAAGAGATAAAAAAAATTTAATGGCACTATTATCTTTTATTCAGACCAGCGAAACTTTTGAGTCTAAATGCTTGTTTCCACCTCCAACCCCAACCAACCCCGTGGGTGGGGTTGACACATTAAATGAGTAACATATGTCACGTGGGGTATCGCTAGAATCAAAATGTTATAACAAATACAATCCCCTATATTACCCCCTGATCTGTGACATAACCATTTTTTACTCCCAAAGGGGTATCCTTATCGTAGAAAAAAAATTTTTTTGCATGTCATCTTTGGTGTCGATTTCAATATAATCGGGGATTCTGAGTTCAATGATGATGATAAAAATGGGGGCCGGACTCGGGGTAGCCCAAAAAGGGGTGGAGGTTGCGGGGTCAATTATAAAAAAAATCGAAACTATCGTCATAATAAAAATTGGGGTTGGACTCAGGGTAGTCCAATAATAGGTGGGGGCTGGTGGGGGTTGGGGGCCGGCTATACAAAGTATCGAAATTATTGTCATTATTGCCGATTTTTACATAATCGTGGATGCTCAGTTCAATGGTGATGGTAAAAATGTTGACCGGTCTCAGGGTAGTTCAATAAGGGGTGGGGATGGGGGGGTCGGTTATAAAAAATATCGAAATTATCGTCATCATTACCAATTTTAACATAATCGAAGATGCTGCGTTCAATTATGATAATAAAAATTGGAACCCGTCCAGGGTAGTCCAATAATAGGTGGGGGTTGGGGGTCGGTTACAAAGTATCGAAATTATTGTCATTATTATTGATTTTTACATAGTCGAGGATGCTGAGTTCAATGGTGATGGTAAAAATGTTGACCGGACTCAGGATAGTTCAATAAGGGGTGAGGGTTGTGGGTCTGGTCATGAATAGTATCAACATTATTTCGATTTTAACATAAACAAAGATTCTGAGTTCAATGGTGATGATAAAAATGGTGACCGGATTCAGGGTAGTTCAATAAGGGTGGGGGTTGGGGGTCTGGTCATGAATAGTATCAAAATTGTCGTCATTAGTGTTGATTTCAACATACTTGAGGACGCTGCATCCAACAGTGATGTTTAAATTGGGATCAAAAATATGAGGGGGTCACTAAAGGGTGGGAGTTGGGGGCTGAAAGCCGAAAATGTTCACATATATATTATGAGTATTGATCTTGGATAAATCAAGGGCACTGAATTCAATGGTGATGCTAAAATTAGTATTTGGGCTCTAGGGAAGAAACTAGAGGATAAGGGTTTGCGTCTAAAATTGGGGTAATGTTCAAATATACATAATAAATATTGGTTTTTCTATGAATCGAGAATGTTGAATCCTGAAATGTGAAGTTTATAAAATAAAGAATAAATGACATTAAATATTTTATAAACAGATTTTTTTCCGTCTAGTTTGGCTCAATATGGTTTAAAGACGAAGCTCAATTATTTATACAAGAAAATGATGAGGACTCAAATTGATACAGTCTTGTTTTTGTGTCATTTGTTTGTATATTTCAATGATAAAGATATAAGAAATATAAAGAATTTGCTATTTTAGTTTATTATTTTTCTTATTTAATAATTTTAAAATATTTTTCTGCCATGTTTCAACGATACATCAATTTTACGATATAATTCAACTAACATTTAAGAATAACCCACTTTTAAGGGGCTCCTTTGCTAAGTAGCTCTAACCTTGGTGTAAAATGTGTTTATGAACATTTTTTTTACTCTCCACCCCCTCCTCCAGCTGCTGATTTTGCTCCAAAGGTTGCTTGAATGCATATTCCAAGACCACCATTGGATTCAGTATTCTCAATTTATAGAAAAAACAATATTTATTATGTATATTTGAACATTTCACTAATTTTAGACCCAAACTCTTTTCCTCTAGTTTCTTGCCAGGACCCCAAATACTAATTTTAGCATCACCATTTCATTCAGTATCCTCAATTTATCCAAAATCGGTACCCCATAATATATTTTCGGCTTTCAGCCCAAACTCCCGACTGGAAATTAGTTCAGGGAACCCGGATTATGATCAGATCCGGATCAGATTTTCCGTAATACGGCCATCTGATCAGTTCCTGATCAGCGTACAGTACCGTTTCCCTTGATCCGGTTATCTGATCAGTTCCTGATCAGCGTACAGTACCGTTTCCCTTGATCCGGCTATCTGATCAGTTACTGATCAGCGTGCAGTACTTTATCCGTTGATCAGGCTATCTGATCAGTTACTGATCAGCGTGCAGTACTTTATCCGTTGATCCAGTCATACGATCAGTTTCTGATCGAAAAAACTCATCTTATCCGATGTCCTGAACTGGATAATAATACAAAATTTAGTTTTTTACCTGATCCATTCTGTATATAATATATTGCTCATTAAACAATAAATTCGTTATTAATGGTATAACTGAATTATTATTTTGATTATATTATCGACGTCATAATAGTACATTTACCCGAGCAGAAATTAGTTAGGGAAAACCTGAATACAGTCAGGTCGTGATCAGGGCCTGGTTAGTCCTACAAGGACAATCTCTATTAGAGCAAACTGATGTGGGCCTGTTTAGGGCCTGATTTAGAATACCCTTTTAGGGTTAACCTTATTTGAATACATCCGGCCCGGATCAGGTTTCTCGTATTTGACCCCTAGCTGAAATTTCAATTGGTTAAAATTCATTAGAGTATTATCCATTTTAGAAATATATAGTTAAAATCGTTTCATGTATATTTTAGTTATAGCTTCTCGGCTGAAAGACTATAATAATAGTGATTAAGGTGGTATGTATGTTTGAATTTTTTCCATTGTAATTTTTTTATTTTAAGTTGATTAATTTATGTATATAATATATAAATATATATCAGGGTCTGGTCCGGATATCCCAATCAGGGCCTGATCCGATTATCCCAATCAGGGTCTGATCCGGTAATCCCAATCAGGACCTGATAGGGCAAAAGCGTTACACTCATGATCAGGGCCCAATCAGGCTGTCCTACCAATGCCTGGTCAGGGTTAGGGTAAACCTGATCAGGGCCTTACTTGAGCCCTGACAAATTTCTGCTCGGGTACTTAACTTAAAATTTTTTTGTGCAAAAAATTTTCTCATTCTTCACGAATTTTTAATAACTTTTTAAAAAGTTAATTATAATATACTTAACTGTAATAATTAACTGTAGACTGAATCTATTTAATTGTTTAATATTTTGTACTTATAAGTACAAATTTATTGTAGAATCGAAAACAGCATTTTCAAACTTACAGTTGTGAGGGATCTTGCTTATTAACCTTAAAGCATATAATTTAAATTTTTATCTTGCATCTCCTCTTTACTCAAGAATTTCCAGATGTTTTTTGTTAGCAGTAATTGGTGAAATACTTATTATGTTGCTCAAAAATTATTCTATTTGAAATATGACAAGTGATCTAAAGCAGGTATGGGTGAAGTTAGTTTTCGAATCCAAACTTGGATCCATACCTTCATAAGAGCCTATGTGACAAAGAGTTTTATGATACCATTGGAAAAATCATCAATAATGCCAAAACTTGGACTAAATAAAATAAGAAATAATTAACAAACTTACTGCACTTAGAAAAAAAAACGATGCGTTTGTTACTTATGCGCTATAGTAACTCCTCCAAAATTGTAAACATAACGTACGTTTTTCTAAAATTTACTAGTACAAAGTATTGATAATTTAAGTAATATTATCATGTGCCACGTTAATAAAGCAAAATTGGAATTGTAAAATTTTTGAAAATAAATTTACTACTGAAACATTAAATGAAAGATGAAAACAAAGTTACCTAATGGTCGTTACATTTACTTAACAATTTTGTAAAACATAACCGTCGAAAAATGCTAAATTTACATGGCAAATAGTGTTAAACATACTTATACACACACGTATATATAATCCACTATTTACCCTAAGAGATTAACTTAAGTATGCTGGAAATTGCTTATATGATACGTACTTTTTACTAAGGCATCTTTAAATTTACGTTTTCATAGTTTGAAAATTACGTATGACTTCGAGTATTAAAGTCATATAAAACGTAAATTTTACTTAAAATAATAGTAAAATTTACATATGTGTAGCTGTCAATTTATGCAGCACATGTTCTTACGTTTTGGCGTGGCGTTTTGTTTGTTTACTAATATTGAGAGATATATGTATTTCTTTTTTTTTATTGTATTTTATGTTTTGCTCTATATCTAAAAATCTAGATTCAAAAAAATCTTTTTAGGGTGAAAACTCACTTTTTTTGACCAAATAAAACACGTAATGTCAAATAATAAATTGATCTGAGAGCAAAAAATGTCAGAACAATGTTTTGGCAAAAAGAATTTGACATATATATAATTGTTATTTCTGTGATACCTTAGTTACATTATTATTATTGTCGGAATAAATTTGAAATGTTTAGGTCTATATAATTTTAAAATAACTACAGTATCGATAAATTGAAATGCTGTGAAATTGAATTTTTATGAATAAAAAGGAATCATTTTTATGTTATTTTAAAAAAATAATAAAAATGTAATAAAAATAAATAGTGGTCAGTCTGTGAATCGAACCTTCGAACGTCCTAAACTTAAGCATCAACATAATATTCATAAATAAATTGATGTAAATAATTATTTAGATAGACGAATGGTTAATGCTGCTGCCTTGTACACAGAGGTCTGGAGATCGAATCCGGGTTAAGTCCAAAATAAATATTAATAATAAATAGCATTTTATCTTTACAGGGCCCTTCTTACCCGCTGTTAATCATTGCCGTGTATAAAATTCTCTCACCCTGAATTGATAAAAAAACGATTAATAATTGCAAAAAACTAAATTTTTTTCATTTTTTTGGTGAGACAAGATGGTAGCATAATAGTAGCATAACAGCGCAAAATGTTTTACATGCTTTTAAGTAGATTTTACTTAGTCAATTTTGTTTAGTTTACTTATGCCTCCGCTGGCTCAATTCGTACGTCATTTTCAGTTAAATTTACATATACTTTACGTTAAATAAGCTATCGTTTTTTTCTGTGTGTTTAAATTTATAAGCATTTGAAGTGTACTTGAAATTATGAACAAAATTAAGGAAAAATGGTAATATTTTTTTCATTTATTTAATGTCAAATTAATATTTAAGAACAAAATTAATTCTAAACCTTTGAACGGATCTGGTATGGATCTCTTGACCAGACCGGACATGAAACTGTTGAATGGATCCGGCATGGATCTTTAAGATAGATCCGGAATAGATCTTTGAAATGGATCCGGAATGGATCTTTGAAATGGATCCGGAATGGATCTTTGAAATGTATCCGGCATGGATCATTTAAACGGATCCTGTACGGATCCTGTATGGCGTGACGATTTTTCATCATGTCCGGATCAGGAGGCCTGATTCATCCCTGATCAGTCTTCAGGCAATCCTGATCCGGATCGGAGCCTATACTGATCTAATTTCTAGTCGGGCTCCCACCCTTTAGTGACCCGCTTATATTTTTGATCCCCATTTAAACATCACTGTTGGATTCAGCGTCCTCAAATATGTTGAAATCAATAATAATTACGATAATTTTGATGCTATTCATGACAAGACCCCAACCCCCACCCCTTATTGAACTACCCTGAGTCCGGTCAACATTTTTGCCATCACCATTGAACTCAGTATCCTCGATTACGTAAAAATGGATAATAATGACAATAATTTCGATACTTTGTATAACCGACCTCCAACCCCCTCCCAACCCCCACCTATTATTGGACTACCCCGAGTCCGACCCCAATTTTTATTATGATGATAATTTCGATATTTTTTAACCGACCCCTCAACCTGGACCGCTTTTTGGACTACCCCGAGTCCGGCCCCCATTTTTATCATCATCATTGAACTCAGCATCCCCGATTATATTGAAATCGACATCAAACATGACATGCAAAAAAAAATATTTTTTTCTACAATAAGGATACCCTTTTGGGAGCAAAAATGGTTATGTCACAGATCAGAGAGTAATATAATGGATTGTATTTGTTTTGAAATTCTTATTCTAACGATACCCCACATGACATATTTTACTCATTTAATGTGTCAACCCCTCCTACGGAGTTGGTTGGGAGTGGGGGTGCAAACCAACTTTTGGATTCAAAAGTTGCGCCGGTTTGAATAAAAGATAATGGTGCCAATAAATTTTTTCTATCTCATCTCATTTATTTTAAATAGATTTTTATATGCTAAAACTTAAAGAGGGTGTAAAGGGGTTGGGTGGGTCCTACCACCCCAATCTCATAAAGTTTTCGGGAGACGGCCAAGCCAGATCGATTGAGATCGATAGTTAAGAAAAAAATACTGGTAAAGAACAAATACCACAAAATAATTTGACTTCCACACAGTCAACATCATTTTCGGGAAACGATCAACGATGCTTGAAGTCTAGTCGAGGCACTCTTTCAAGAATCCAAGACAGCTATAGTGCACTCATTCAATAATTTCGAGATTTAATACACAAAATGTAAATTCTTGTTCACTAAAAGATGTATCTTCTAATTATATCGCCACCATAACTTAAAATTCCTCAAATCAAGATTATACTTATCTGTTTTCAAAACATCAACGTATGTGAGATTGACAATCTTCCTTTCTTAGTAGATACCGGTGCAAATATCTGTATAATAAAAACATTCTATTGGATTTTCTATTGGCCATTTGGAGAAATTTCCCCGCCACGAAGTTATGGTTTGTATAAGACTTCTGAAATTTCTGGGTTTGATAAGTTATAGTTTCGGTGCTTCTAATAGATCGTTTTAAGCAATTTTTAGAAGCCTATAGAAGCTATTAAAAAATGTGACAAAAATGCTACAATATTTTTTATATTTCTACATTTTTATTAACGTAATTATTGTTATAGTCAATTTAATATATTTCATTTTCGCAAACGACCTCGGTAAAACTTCTAAAATCTTTGTATTAAAGCAATTGTTAAACTATAATGAATGTGCTTCTATAAGAACTTGAAACATTTACAACCAAAACTTGTGATCTATGAACTTTTCTTCACAATAAAATCGAACATTATACTAAAATCATACGACAAAAATTAAACCGGATCACGGATCGCCACCAAACGAATCTGGTGTTGAGAATCTCTTTTAAAAATGTATCTAGCCTATCATTTTATTTTAAGTCAATTCTAATTCAAAATTCAAGATTTGTAATGAGACATAAAAAAAAGATTTAATAAAAAAATAAACTTAACTTAGGTTATGTGTGGTTGATTGTTGTCTTCCTTCGTTTCCAGTTTGCCTCGTTTCTTGTTCACCAATATGATTAACTTAGTTTCCTTTTGGTTTATCAATGACGTACCAACTATTATCATCTAATCCTTTATTGAATCAATCTCCCCATGGGTTTGTTTAATTGTGATCTGAACGCCTATTGCTTTATCCCAAATTCTCAAGCCGCCACTAAAATATGATTTGCTTCCCCAATCTTTGTGTAGATTATTGTTTTAATTAAATTACGTCTGAGAATTATGCATATTTCTCGCATAATTGTGACACAGCATTTTAATTTTCCTAATTTCCACAATGCCAAAAACCAGTTTAAATAAAAAAATGGAGAAAACCACAATAGACTAAAAGTTTTGTTCACTTATTTATATTATTTCTGCATTTATAAAAAATTTACATTTCTTCAAAATGACAAAAATCAAAACCAATAACTGGATTTCTATCTTTATAGATATAAATTAATAATATTTTTATAATATTTTATTTAATAAAAGCAAATTTAAAATCTTTGGATCTTATTTTTTCACAGTTTGAAACGTATCTTTTCGTTTTGGAAACAAAATTGGAATTGTATGAGGTGAAACTTTTAATCCAGAAAAAAATGAATTGGTTTCCCTCTTCATTCTATTGAAGAAGTTCCTGAGTAAGGAATGGTACTACTAGTTTGTACCTAAGTACAAACACAGCAGTAGTCATTCCCTACCACCAGAAAACTTCTTCGAAATGAAGAGAAGAACCAATGAACTTCGATCGCATGTCCAAAATGGACAGAGGCGACCTAGGAAGATCATCACTGTTAAGGAATGAAGCCCCATGGATGGCTTTTTAGGCCTACCATTTCAAGAAAAATTATTTACATAACGTAAAACATTTACAAAATTCAAAAACAAATAAGACATACAATTGATTTCAATTTTTTCTTAATTACATCTAACAACACTTATCTATCTAAATCACTTTTATCAAACGAAATACCCAAAATAAAGAGAACATTGTTAATGCCAGCCATGTTAGCTCTCCAGCGATGCTACTCAAGGGTTTGTAACTCTAACCCATCAGGTATTGTAATTTAGTTTTATTAGCTTCAACATCTTTGAATAAAATTTCATATTCGACACAATGTAATAGAAATGTTGTAAAACAAAATCACAACATATAAAAATTGTCCAACTTTAAATATTTTTTGAAACATCATAACATAAAAGCCATGTTTTTGATGAGAGTTATACATTCTAAAAAAAAAAAATCTAAGTCTCCAATGTGTATATATGTATGTTTAACTAATTTATTTAATTCCACTTGTCTCACCAATATGAAAAATTGAAAAAAAATTCAGAGAAGAAAAAAAAATTGTATTTCCTTTTCAGAAGAAATTAAAAAATCTGTACTTATCCTCATGTTTATTTCCAAAAAAAAATGTATATGCAAAAAAGAATTTGCGAAAGATGTATACAAAAATTTCCAATGGTCTATTTACAAAAAATTCCAAATTTTCATCTATATACAAAAAAAATATGCTTTATTAAAATTAAAAAAACCTACACCCAGACGCCAGGGTTCCCCGAGGATGAGCCGCAACTGCGGGACTTCGCTCTCGTCGCTGCCTGACCGAAGAGATGGAATTCAGCTCGGCCAGCTCTTCCGCGTACCTATGCATGGCGGAGAGGAATTCCAACTCCTCGGCCAAGCACCTTAACCGCTCCATCTGCCGTAACCTAACTCTTATGGTCCGCTCGGCCCATCGCCATCTAGTCCTCCTCCTGCTTCTCTCCCGCCTATCCAACGGTGGTTCAGGTGGTGGAAGTCCCTGGAACACATGTTCCACGGGTTCTTCCATAACATGGCCCACGTCCAATTGCAGGTCTGGAGGACCAGCCAGCGCTGGGTCGACCAGCCGTTGTTCGACGTCCCATGGCCGCGTTCTCCTCCTCAGGGGTGTGTCACCTCTTTGTGGACCGAAGCCCTCTTTTTTTTTTTTTCAAAAAACAGGGCTCCGACCAATATCTTTATGGGGAGCCCCTAGCTGTCACGTAACTGTGTCCATGTTCTTAACCAAGTCCCATATTCAAAGTTCAATCCTAAACTCTTTCAATTAAAACCAAAAAAAATACAAAAACTCTTTTTCCGATTAAAACCTAGTTGACACACAATCCAAAACCGAAAATTTATATCAAAATCACTAGATATATACACTATATACACTAAATAAAAATCTTTCAAATATTTCGTACAATATATTCAATATACATCACGTACAATATAAAATATCACTAAATATTTCAGAAAGCAAAACTGGTTTTGATCAACGTCAGCCAGTACCCTAAGCTACGGTTCTATTTTTCGCGGTAAAATAAAATTATATATATAAGAAAAAAAAGATCAGGGTCTTTGTTTCGGCTACAGTTAGAAATTGAAATATTTTAAAAGCTTTCTCCGGTGGTGGGGAAAGCTTCTCTGTGGAAGTTCTGTCGAAACTTTATTGAACTAAAATTTAACTAACTAAGCTTTAGCGAAGCTTTATCTAAGCTTTATTGAAGCTTTATTGAAGCTTAAGCTGCTATTACCCAAAATTGAGATAAATTCAATGGGTTTTACCGCTGGTACTTCTTCGATCTTAAAGTTACTTTATAGAACATCGTTTTTCTTATTTTAAGACAAAAGATAAATTCGGTTTCAATGTCGGTATGGTTTGTGTGTCCTTGAATGCAAACTATTAAATAAATTTAGTGTTAATATTGCAAATTTCTTATTTCTTAAGTCACAGACATTCTAAATGCGAGAAGCGAGATGGCCTTAGAAAATATATCTAGAAAAAGGACGCAAATTATCTTTAAGTATACAAAATTGAAAAGTTCTAGGTTATGTTATTTTTCTGGTAATAAAAATATGCAGCCAATAAGACAATCCTCGTGAGAGTTTTTCTCCTCCTAAATTCATCACCTTTTCACAAAACAACAAAATTTTTTTTTTAAATTTGATCAAAAAATCCAAACAAATGCTGACTTGAAAAAACACTACAACTTTAATAAAAATAACGGAACAATGGCATATCATTTAACTAAAAATTATTAAAATATGATACGGGATTAATTTTTTATTAAATTTATTAACGTATAATATTATATAATATAATTATTTTTCTATTTAAATTAACTGTTTGTTTTTTTTTTGCCATTATATAACTACATATATTAACTACTATTCTAACTTGTATGACTAATCAATTAATTAGTAGCTTTTGTATAAATCTAAGAAATATAAAAAACAATAGTGTTAATATTGACAAATATAGGATAATGTATGAATTGATAAGTAAATTGAAAGGTTTAAAAATAAAATTTCGATCGAATTTTTTTATAAATATTTTTTTTAACGTTAATTAATTGTTAAATAAATATTTGTGTTAAGTTTTATAATTTTTTAACTCAATTAATTTTTGTTTTTGCTTTTCTTTCAAAGTTTTGAGAATGTTGAAAATATTTTAACAAAATGCTAATAAATTGTTATTTTTAAACAAGCATTACTGTCACTCCTAGTTTTATATTAGATGAATATTGATTTGTATTAAATTTCCGAAGTTTCCGATCTTTAAAAATATAAATAAAAACTGGTTGAATGAGTTTTTAATAAGAACAAAATTACTATCGAAATATTTATATAACAACTTATAATTTTGGGTTTGAATTGTAAATTATACAAATTAGAAATTTATGTTTATTAGGTTTTTTCATTATTTCTAAATTATAATTTACAAAAAAAAAACATTCACTATTAATTATTATCATCAAAATTAATTATTAAACCATAAAAAAAAAATAAAAATAAATTAGTATATTAGTAAGAAAAAGGAAAGAAATGGTAGATTGTATAAATTATTATAAAAATCAAAAACAATATAAATTTAAAAAAAAATATTTAACAAAGAATTACAACAATGGAATTTATTTTAATTAAATAAACAAAATTACTTATTTAAAACTGATTATATTGCAATATTGATAAATGAAAAGTTTTAAATTAAGTGATATAAAAAAAAATTCATAAACAAAATTATATGATGCTCTTTTTTTCTCAAAATGTTATTTACATGACTAATATTTTTTAATTAAACTAAAACTAATAATAATATATATTAACATTTAAACAAATCATATTAAGGAAACAACAAGGAACTTCTATAGTATGTTTTTTTGAATCAATATTATTAATTTTTTTTACAATATATTAAAATTACGATAAAATAGAAAAAACATGTTTTTTATGTTATTTAATTATTTCATATTTTAAATTTTTATATAATAAACAATAAACAAATACATAAATTAAATATACATATAATAAAGTTATATTTATATTTTATGTATGTGTTATATATATATATATATATATATATATATATATATATATATATATATATATATATATATATATATATATATATATATATATATATATATATATATATATATATATATATATATATATATATATATATATATATATATATATATATATATATATATATATATATATTCATATATATATATATAAAATATAAAATATATATTTACATTAATGCATAAATATTAATTATTTAAAATATATAAAGAATTTAAGAAGAAACAACAGAAATCATAAAGAATAAAAATTTAAAAATTATTTAATAAGTCAAGTCAGTCATGGGATAAATACTCTGATTTTACCACTGCCACATAGTATAGTTCTTTGGGCGAATAAACGATGTTAAAGATAAAGAAAATTGTAGTTTTAATACTTTTATTTAGTTTTATTATTTATCAATTGTATTATTTCTTCACACACCAATAATTTAATCGCTCTACTACTCATACGGAAGAATCAGTTTTTTTAATTTTTGATCTACTACATTTGTCACTACTATTGGCACATAAGTTGACATGAAGAAGGTGGTATGTGCACTGTCAAACCCAATGAGATGTTGTTAGACAAAATTTTGATTGTTCGAAGAAACGAGTTTTTATATACCTCTTTATCTAGGCTTTAATCACTCTAATCAGACAGATAGACTCAGACAGATAGTGTTACAAGATCAAAGAATACGCCACTAGCCGAATTGTTAGCAACCATATTTTAGTTTTGTTTCTGCAAATTTTTAAAAAAAAATTTCGCCTATGACCAAATTTCAACACGTTGTTGTATGTGTTGTTGTGACACATACTGTAATTCGTACTCGTAACACATTTCCTTTTTAAAAAAAATTAATTATATAAAATAAAATACACGTTTGTTTTTGTGAGTTACTTGATCGACGGTCCAAGCCCAATAAACCAGCTACCAAACTTTTGTTTACTTTTTATTTTAGAAATCACGCTGTTTTAAGTTTGAGACCGCTACATCACTCCTCTTCAACTGTCTAGTCTTGTCAGTTATTTCAAACAACTATTTATTTGGTATTGGTATATAACTTTTTAATGATGTTTTAATTCTGCAACAATAGTTATGCATACCAACTTCCGGTTTGTCGCTACTGGTAAAAAAAACTTTTTCTGTTTTTTTAAGGCCTGTATCCTTACTATAGTCTATTGATGAAGCGATTTGGCTGAAACTGTGGAAAAGTTTCAGTAACAGCAGCATAACTAAATCGCTTGAATATATTTAAACCTAATATTTTTAATAGATTTATATATTTTACTCTAAATTAATAACCATATTTTAAAACTACAAAAATCTTGCACACTCCAATAACAATTATGTTACTTTATATAAAAAAATATTGTAAAACTAGCATCTAGCCGCAACCACTATAAACATTGAAAACTAGTAAAAACAATATTTACAAGAAACCAGATGTCTCCGCTATTATCATTGTGAAATCGTTTTAATAAGATACTAGTCGCTAATAAAAGGTATTATCAAAAGAAACCAAGGCTCTCCACTATTATCATAATGAAAATTTGTTTTTATTAAATAATAGCCGCCTCCACTATGTACATTAAAAACTAATAAACGTAGGGTCTGCGTCGGACCAGACGGTGGAAGTTATACTTCTTTGGCCATTCGCTCGCACACACGCACACAGACAGACAGATAGGATACATTAAAAAAAAATAACTAAAAAACAACCAAAATATTATTCAAAAAAAAAAAATAAAAAAAAAATATTATTCAAAAAAAAAAATATTATTCAAAAGAAAAAAGTATAATACAAAAAAAAAAAATATCGTTAAAAAAAAAGCAAAAAAAAAACATATTGTTAAAAAATAAATAATAAAAAATAAATTAAAAAAAATATTATTCAAAAAAAAAATTATTATTCAAAAAGTATAAGAACGTATAATCGTCGATTTTTCTTAGCTTTCTTAGTCAAAAAAATAAAAAAAAAAATATTCAAAAATAAAATATTATCCAAAAAGAAAAAAAAAATATTATTCAAAAAACTAATAATTATTAATTACTAGAAGGTACCCGCACGGCGATTTCCGTGCTTCCCAGATAAAGTGGTTGAAAACTGTTTTTTTTGAGTAAACTCTCCTATAGTTTTTTTTAATGTCATTTAATTTAACTTATTTTATTAGTAATATGTATATAAAAAGTTTGAAAAAAATGTAATAGTATCATTTTACAGTCAGCAAAAGCCATTAGGTAAATGTCTCTAAAGCTATAGATAAATTTACATATTAAATGAATGTTAAAATTAAAACACATTTGACAGACAAATAATAATTAAATAATTTTTATAAATGTAGATGGTAAAAGATTAAGGTTAGAAAAAAGTTAAAATTTTATTCCAAAGATTTAATTCAAATAATTCAATGTGTCACGAACAATTAGGTGAGCGTCAATATATTTGTTTATTGGATGTCACAATTGTCAATTACTTACTCCGAAACCACCGTACTCGTCATACAAAATAGGTACACTGGTTCATTGCTATTGGTTTAGCATCCTATTTCATGTAGACTTATAATCATTTATCAATCCAGTAATTTTGCTGTTATGAAGAGGGTCGTATTGCAATTTGCAAATATATTTTATCGATTGTCTGCAATACTCTACTACATTGATGCATACGCCGGCCGGTTAAAGAATACCACCATTTTTAGTGAACATTTTCGTTTAATGGGTTTTATCGCTTTATAGTCATCGTCTTATTTCGACATTCCTTCCCACAACTTAAAACAAAAATTGGAAAAAATAATAATAAGACTAATTTCATTGGTAAATTAAGACTTATATATTATTATTAAAACAGTCAAACCACACCATTTGTTAACATATTTGCATATATTTTATAAATCCCTTGCAATAACAATAATAGTTTTGAAAGTAATGGAGAAGCATATTTCACTCAATAAGTAAAACACTTTAAACCTGTAGCTTTGATAGTGTTCATAATCTTTTTCTTCGGTACTAAGGTTAGAATGCAAATTCTTGGCTAATCAATGTTTCTAAGAAGAGGAAAACAAACGTCAATTTCCAATTTTTGGAACATGTGAGGGCAGTTCTGCTAATGCAAGCAGGTTTGTTTAATCATATATAAGCAATGCTTAAATGTATCGTATTGGTGCTAATGCATAGAAATATGTACATATTTTATATAATTGCAAACCATAAGAACATATTTGTTGTAAATTAGAAATATGTATTTGTTAAAAAATAATTTAACATAATTTTCATATAAATGTACATATTTGTTTGTCACATTATACATTAACTATTCCTTTTATTGATAATTCCGAAAAGTGAAAAAAAAAATTGATCAAAGATAACTAAGCGAATAATGTTTTATTATTATAAAATATGATTGATTTAGTAATTTCGTATTTATTACCATACAGCATAAGGTTGATTTACTAATTTCGTCTTTATTACCTTACAGCATAAAGGTTAAAATATAACTTAAACAAGCGTGACGCGGTTTCTCGATTAACACCCCATCAAAATATTTACAACGAGCGCAAAGAAGTATAACTTCAAAAATAATGTTAACAAAATACCAGGTCTCCAATATTATGTTTGTAAAATATTTTTAATACAAAACCAGTCGCCTCTACCATTATCATAATGAAATAGTTTTTATAAAATACTAGCCGCCTCCACTATGTACATTAATAACTATTAAAAATAATGTTTACAAAAAACCAGGCCTCCACTATTATGTTTATAAAATATTTTTAATACGTAACCAGTCGCCTCCACTATTATCATAATGAAATTAATAGTTTTATAAAATAATAGCCGCCTCCACTATTTACATTAAAAACTAATAAAAATAATGTTTACAAAAAACCAGGCCTCCACTATTGTAGTGATCTTCATATTCAATACAATGTCTCAAGCCTTCTCATTCATACAACCCAAGTTCCAATCAAAGAACATTAATCTCATTCATACATTATAACCAAAAATCCAATCAAAGAACTTTAATCTCATTCATACATTATAACCAAAAATCCAATTAAAGAACCTTAATTTTATTTCAAGAAATATTCATACTTTCCGTTAGACAAAACAAATTCCATTTAAATCAAAATAGTTTCAATAATTTTACTTCTCAAAACAAATTCCATTTGAAACAAAATAGTTTCAATAATTTCATTTCTCAAAACAATCTTTGAAAATTCTGTCTTCAAGCAAAAGCATAAGACAAAATTTTCATCAACAATAAAATCCAGAAAAATATTATTAGCAACATTGTATTAACAATGGTCTAACTCATATTACTTTAGGATGCAACCCAATCTCTTAATAATAACTTTCCCACAGAAAAAGATTCGTTCTCATAATTTTGTAAACACAAAATATTTCCAAGCAATATCATAGCATGATGCATATGATTAAATATATTTCCAATATGCAACGGAAATAAATAAATAATAAAAAATAACTTTTTATCTCTATGAATGTAATCTTTTGTTATACGTTCAGTTGATTGGCAACAAAAATTATGCATAAAACGATGGAAAATCCAAAAGAGTTAGTTAGTCTGTATCGCGATTTTAATACAATTAATTAGTAGTCGTAAAAAGTGAGGAGAAACAGAAAAACGAGTGAATTAATAAGTGTGACTTATTTAAGTGAGATAATATTAAGAGTTATAATAATGAAATGAAATAATATTAATATTAAGTTGTGTTGTTTTTTAAGAAAAAACAAAAATAACAAATTCAAAGTGGAAATTTGAATTAAATAGTTCTCACATTCGAGTCTATGAAAAAATAATAAATAAAAAAAATTACTACTGGAAAAAATTAATTAGGTGTTCACATTAAAGTTAATTAAAAATAGAAGCAAATAAGTATTCAAATTAATTTTTATTAATGTGTTTTTGTTGAAAAAAGTGATGAACTGAGAACAAGAAAAAATTCGAAAAGATCAGAGGAACAACTCACAGTAAGTGCGTACAATACGTAACCAGTCACCTCCACTATTATCATAATAAAAATAGTTTTTAAAATACTAGCTGCCTCCACTATGAACATTCAAAACTACATAATAAAAATACGAGGCCTCCACTATTATGTTTGTAAAATATTTTTAATACGTAACCAGTCGCCTCCACTATCATCATAATAAAATGGTTTTTATAAAATACTAGTTGCCTCCACTATGTACATTAAAAACTAATAAAAATAATGTTTACAAAAAACCAGGCCTCCACTATTATGTTTATAAAAAATTTTTAATACGTAACCAGTCGCCTCCACTATTATCATAATGAAATTAATAGTTTTATAAAATACTAGCCGCCTCCACTATTTACATTCAAAACTAATAAAAATAATGTTTACAAAAAACCAGGCCTCCACTATTATGTTTATAAAATATTTTTAATACGTAACCAGTCGCCTCCACTATTATCATAATGAAATTAATAGTTTTATAAAATACTAGCCGCCTCCACTATTTACATTCAAAACTAATAAAAATAATGTTTACAAAAAACCAGGCCTCCACTATTATGTTTATAAAATATTTTTAATACGTAATCAGTCACCTCCACTATTTTCATAATAAAAATAGTTTTAATAAAATACTAGCCGCCTCCACTATGTACATTCAAAACTACATAATAAAAGTTTACAAGAAACCAGGCCTCCACTATTATGTTTGTAAAATATTTTTAATACGAAACCAGTTGCACGCACTATTAACATTAAAAACTAATAAAAGAAATTTTAACAAGAAACCAGTCGGCTCCACTTTTTTCAATAAAAAATTAAAAAAGTTAGTCGAAGTTCAGATGTTAAATTTTGAATTGAAAAAATAAAGACAACATTTTAGAAAGATTTTGTTGAATCTGTTAAGCTAGTATCTTGGTTTTAATTAAAAAAACAGAAGCTGAAAATTAATTTAGATAATGGTCGCAAACACACAACAAATTACTAGGCAGCAATATATAATTTACGCGTTTTCAAATTTTTGTGGATTGCAGGCAACCGAGATTATTGATTCAGGCAATTCAGCATTCCATTTGTACCATGTCTACACAAAAAAGTCCTCACGAGAAAAAAATAACAACCAAAAGAAACACAAAACTCAAACGTTCGTACTAAAAACCAAACCGGATACCACAAACATCCGAGTCAAAAACCATTTCGGGAGTCATTAACCAAAATTTTCCCCCTTAATTTTCAATAGCCTTAGCTGAATAAAAACCCGTTGAGAAAAAACAATAAAAGACAGCCTGAGTGGGCAGAGAAAAATATAATTTCCAGATATCCACTAAAACTGTGAGAATAGTTATGCTTGCCCACAATTAAATAGAGACTATCAGATTTCGAGAAAAAAATAAAATAACTGAGATTCAATTTTAATGTGAAAAACAAAGAAATTGGAGGATTTTGGAAAACGGCTTTGCAATGGTTACAAAAACGAAATATGGGAACCGTTAGAACGAAATTTTGAATGTTTTGCAAGATTGGCAAAACTGAATCATGGGAAAATGGTTTTAAGAGATAGTTCTAATGTTACGAGACATAAAAATTTGTGGATTCAAATCTAGAATTGGGGAGCTTATTACAAAAAAAAGCAAAAGGAAAGGTATGAACACGAAAGTGTTGTATTCAGAGGTCACAAATCGTGGGACTCCTACACCCGGAGAATGTCTCAAGCCGGAGCACAAACAGCATTTGTAGAAGAGCAGTATCATTGGGTTGCACTGACTTAGTACCAGTTGGTATCTGATGAGCCAAAACACGCCGAATGCAAGCATTTCACCTGTATAAGCGAAAGGCGGCTGGGAACTACAACACCGGTAATAATCGGGTGTCTTTAAGGGTGATACCACGGAAATGAGTGAACCGAACAGTATTCATAAAGGGATATTCTCAACGTTGTAAACTCATAAATGTTTACCATTCTGGTCTTGCACCTTCAAAGCAACCGTCCCAACAGGTCTTAATAATTGTGCTGGAATAAATTTAGAGGCGAGCAGAAATTGCCGACGTAAACCTTTTGGTTTGGAGAGAAATTTCACACCTCTCTTCTAAGGGTATAGTTATGCTGGTAGGCGCGACTTAAATTCCGCATAACATCTTTCTGGATAATGGAATAATGGATTATAAGAGACTGGCAACAGTTGAAGTATATTGTCCACAGATGTGGTGTACGCCAGGTAGCATTTGGTAGTCGGAACCATGAATTGCAAGATGTCAGTTATTTCGTTAAGATAAAGGTTCCATGCTTTGTGGTTTTTAAGTACGACCGGATAGCGGATAAAATGAGCGGTTGACCGCTTGATTACCTTCAAGGAAATTGATGTGGTTAAAGTCCAGAAGTTTCAAAAACACAAAACGGCTAAAATGGTCTAGAACGATCACCAGATCAGTGTAAGTTCTACATAAGTTCTACATAAGTTCTACATAAATTCGATGAAATGGTCGGCGTAGCTCCAAATCCCTTCCCATGGGTGGACGCATGGTAGTATTGGAGCATTTGTTCATGTGGCAGGACTCGCACGCCTGCCTATCTTCCCTGAGAATTCCCGCGAGAGAGGAATAATCAGTTCTTTGCAAATTTTCGATGACCTTGGCCGCACCAGGATGAGCAAATTGAAGTCGGTTATGCGCTTGGTGAATTAAGGACCTGTGCATTGGTCCCAGCATCAAGAGACATCAGTTCTTCTCGGCATCCATGTATTTAAGCCCAACATTGGTTTAGAGATAGAGCCGACCATCTACTTCTTGAAAGTTGAATTGTGGTCGAGGTGAGAGATACGGTATTTTTGGCTCCCTTACAACACCTGATCTCGAAATTGTATCCCTGGAGCTTTAAAATGAACAAAGGCAATCATCCGGAGGATCACAGCAAGACATTCTAATTGAGTTACGCTATAATTTTTTGAGCATGATTTAGTTTTCGGGGCATGAATGCTACCAGGTTTTCAGTTCCATCGGCTGGTTTTAAAATTAAAACGCTTCCTTTATCAGTTGTGCTTGCGTCAGACTGTAAATAGAAGAGTCGGGTGAAATCGGGATTGGTGAGAACAAGAGTCGAAACTTGGGTAGTTTTTAATGAACGAAACTGTTGTGATCCGCCGAGTTCTAGACGAACTTCCTATTTTTCTTTAGTAACTCAGTCAGATTGGCCGAAATGGAGGAATAGTTGACGATGAAACGACGGTAAAAACCAGAAACCCCTAAAAAGCGGCGCATTTGTTTTTGGGGTCGGAAATTCTAAGATTGCCTTTATTTTGTTTGGGTAGAAACCCGTGTCCAACAACATATCCGAAGTACTCGATCTCGTTTACCAGGAACTTGTATTTCTCTAAGTTAACAGTGAGTCCAGCTGCCAGCCGATTTGCAACGTCAGAAAGTAGCGTGAGATCCTCTTCAAAATAAAAAGTGACCTGTAAATTCTCTGAATATACAAGAACCTGATCGTTAGGTTCGTGAGCACTTTGTGCATCAGCCGGCACAGGGATCAGGGAAGGGCATTACCACAAATTGGTATAACGGTATAAATTGGTATAACGAGCTTCTGTTGTTGCGATGTATACAACAGATGATATTTAGAGGCCATGGGGTTTAGAGGTCATGGGGACATAGTGGGGTGAAGTCCAAATGGTTTTCTAGAAATCAATACCTTGGTATAGGGATTATTGCAAACTGGGTGCGAGATAAATTAACATTAGTCGGGACTTACCATAAAATACAACGAGTTTCCGAATATGACCTATTATCTGTTGTTGAGATGCACAAGCCGCTGAAATAAAGGCTAGAGTTTCGCACACTCTCAACCCAGTGTCTTCAATAAATTTTAACGTGCATCCGGTAAAGTGAGGGTCAAAATAGATGCAGGCACTAACAATTTTTTAATTTTTCGTTGCTTGAAATAAAGTTTTATGCCGACCGTATCGAGGAAGGTGTAGGGGGAAAGGTTTTGTGGGAGTGGCTAACCAAGGGATGAAAAGTTCCATGCCGTGGACTCCCGACGATAAAGCTCCTTCGAGTCAGTTTCCGCACCACTGGCTGCGGTTGTTGAAGGAGGAGTTGAGCGTGACTTAGATAAGGCGTTCTACTTATCTCCCCTCTCGCTTTCCCCGAACAGGTAGGCCAGTTGGACTTCTTCACTTCTGCTTTTCCACAACCGAAACAGAATATACCTTGCCGTGCTTGGGAGCAATTATAAAACATATGGCCCCCAGCATGACAATTCCAACATTTGTATTTGTTGGGCACTATCGGTGGAGGAGGCTTGTTTCCTGCTCTGACTCGGGAAATATGATGGACTACACACAAGTATGAATCTCACTGACACGGCGTTGCTCTCAAAAATATTTTTTTGTATGAAATCCTATTCGGCTTCAGGAATCCTATTTGCCATGCATTTCCGGATGAGTAAATTTATTTGCGAGAATTCGTCCCTTGTTAGTTCAGCAACACTGGCCGCATGTTACGTTTTACGATGTTCATCAGTTCATTATTTTGAAGTGACATTCATTGAAGATCATTATGGAATTCCAAAAAACCTTACCTGCCGAAGCTGAACAGTAAAAATCCGTGGCGGTACCATTTAGTAAAAAACCACAATCATCTACTAGTTGATCTAGTGGATCCTTATGAGAACAAGCCAAGTGTTCAACCTGGAAGAAGAATCTTTCAACGGCCATGCCTGAGATGGATCGATTAAATGAGATGTTCCACTAATGAACCAGGATCTTGTTGACAGAGCAATAGATGGTAAAAACCGACATAGATTTGGCCTTGTGAGGATTTATTACCGTAGGGGATTCACTGTAGGATGATAATTTAAGTCATTGTTGAGGCCTATTAAAATTCAGCCCCGAAATCAATGACGTACGATCGTTATTCCTGACCAGCCTGGTGGGACCTTTGTCACTTAGTTGAAATTTTGATGGTCGAGTTTTTGGAGGCGTTCGTATATGTAACTGTAAGGGTAAGATAGTTTATCACGCTCTCTTCTACTTCGACTCATCTCGTTCTTTATTTGTTCCAATTTTGCATACAGTGGAACATTATTGGATGGACATGACTGCATCCGAGAAATATCTTCTTGAACCTCGGTAGATTTCCTCATGAAGGGTCCCAAGCGCAGAGTAAACCATTCAATCACGGGTGCAAGATTTGATAGCTCTAGATCTCTATCTCCTCCAGTTTCTGGTGGTGCGAAGTTCTCGATTATCTCTACAAATCCAGTAGCTTTGAGGCGGGTACTTGCAGTCTACGACATTCCCCCACCGTACTTGTCGACTAAGTCGTTAACCACAGGGCATTGGTTAATTCGCTCCAGTCGTTTAAGTATGTGGTCAAGTCTGCCTTCCATAATTTCTAAAGGTTGGGCTTGGTCATCGTCTTTGCGATCTATTGGTTCTTGAAGATCTTTTTTGATGACTTAGTTTGACAACGTAATTTTCTACCTCGGTTTATTCTTACGAGCACTTTCGTATGCTTCTTTCGGGACTTCCGTCAGATCTTTGGCCTCTTCTTCTGCATATAACTACTCTTCTTCTGCTTCCATCTGGGGGATTAGTTTCTTTTTTGTAGAGTTTTGTATTGGTTTTTCTGGCACACATATGAAAGCTTTTTCTGTTTCTTATTAACCACTTTACTCCAACTTTCATTATTTTTCCACACTTTGTTAGCAAGAGGATCATCAAAACATTCGTTTTGCGTTTCTGATGGACTTTTAGGACATTTTGTATTGTATTTGTTTACAGAGCCAATCACTCGATGTAGTTCAGCATCATTGAGTATATGCAGTACTTTTTCTGCATTTTTGTCGGTTCGGTCACCTTTTCTGTTAGCACTGGCGTGAGAGCATTCGAAATTTGCTATCCAGAATTGGATTTAGAACTGAATGCAAATAAAAAATCTGTAAGTATTGTATAAGATTTTAATGTTGTATATTTCTTAAAGTTATTGCATGAAATTAATAATTATAAGTATTTCATTGAAGATAACTATTTTACTATTCTAAATATTCAAACTACGTATTATATTCTTATAGTAACAATAAATAGAACTTAAAGTTATAAAAATTTGTTGCTTGACTTGATGTAAAAAAATTGTTTACTCCAAATAAATATTTATAAATGGTTGAATTTATAAAATAAAATTTCTCTTACAATACTTGCTAAATTATCTTGTTGATCATCTATTTATCTTAAAGTTTAAACGAACAATAATCAATGTATAAAAAACATTCGGAAATGTTCGATTATTTAACTGTTCTTATTATTATCCAAAGTAAAACATGTAAAATATAATTTATAATAAAATAGTTACTATTCATGCTATCAAACACCAAAATGGAAAACTAACAACTATTTATTTTTGATTAATAAAAAAAATTCTATTGGTTTAAAATTATCAAGGCACTTATTGATAAACCTTAGGAAGATAAGTTTAAAGACGTTATAAAATTAATTATTAATTACTCGTTTAATTTTGCCATTTTTAATACGCGCAAAATAACTTCATCTATAGTATGATTATTTAATAACGACTTAATAGCATCATCATCAATTACAACTGTAAATAAAAGTTTGGTATTCTCTCTCATTTTGGTTGTATAATCGGAGCAATCTCTATAGTCAGCTGGTACATGTCCGCATCTTTTTATTACTGCACTTAATACTTTTTCAACAGATGTGTTTGGCCAACCGAATGCTGACAACGTCTCTTCATCGACTAGAAGGTTTAGCAGTTCACTTACTGATTTTATCAGTGTCTCATCATCCATAAAAACAATATCGTCTGAATCAGAATTTGATTTATCAGTACTTTCTTTAGAAGTATTTAGATGTATTATATCTTCTTTTCTATCTTCATTATCCTCGTTATCTTCATTAGTATCATCAAATACTTCTTCTACATCATCATCATTATTATATTCACCAGCTTGGGTTTGTTCTTCCAGAAGTATTTCTTTTTCGTTTTCCTCTTCATCCTCCTCCTCAGCAATAGGTATAGGGGTCACCATATAATCACTAACAATTTTTAATTTTTGTTTCTCTGCGTCTGTAATAATTTCAAATAACGTATTTCGATGAAACTGTCTAACATGCCGGACCAAACAATCAAACCGTTTAAATGTTTTTTGACAAAGCTCACACATACATGGCTGTTCCTGAGTATGAATTTTAAGATGGGCAATTAAAGTCGCTTTTGTAGCAAACGATTTTTGACAAACGTCACATTCAAATTCTGAAATAATTTAGGAATAAATCAGTTTAGATCTACTCCACCTGAGATAAATACTTTTCTTGACTTTAATGTTTAGAAAATTTAAGTACCTTTAACTCCGTTATGTAGCTTCACGTGGTGTCGTAACTCTTGCTGAGAAACAAATGTTTTTGAACAAAGTTCACAAGATAGAGGTTTTTTCCCTTGGTGGATATATAAAATATGAGCCTGCAGTCTGAAAAATTACCACATCGAAATTGAATTATTTTTTACATTTTTATAAGAAATATTTTCCTTACTTATTTTTATGTGCAAATACTCTATTACAAAGATGACATTCAAATCCATTCTCCCCTGTGTGATGAAATAAATGAGCTTTTAATTGCGTAAGTTGGATATAACGTTTATCGCATAAATGACATTTATGGGGCCGTTCACCAGTATGAATTTTCATATGTCGGTTTAATGTTTCTTTTGCAGTAAATGGTACACTACACTGTAATTATTAATACATCTATGGTATATTAATTTTATAATTTGTAAATTAATTTATAAAAATACATACGATTGAGCAAACATAAGGTTTTTCGCCAGTATGCAAACGACGATGTTTTCGTAGTGCTCCAGTTGAAGAAAATGATTTTTCACAAACATCACATGGAAATGGTTTTTCACCGGTATGCGTTCGGATATGAATACTTAAAGAGAAAAATATTAAAAAAAACTTTTTGCAAATGTAAATATTAAAACCAAGACATTTATTTTAGCGAAACTTTCAAGCACGATTATCAACTGTTTGAACTCATATATAGAGTTGGGAATGGACTGGTTGAAACAATATGTTCTCCGCATGAAAGGATCAGTTTTGTTAATTTGTAGTTTTTTTATTTTTGATCTAAGTTTTTGCATCTTTGTATCGTAGTTTTTTATCTTTGATCCCCCATCTAATGGACTCGCAGTGATGTGGCTCAGTAGACTCAGTGATCTTAGGAGCTACAACGGTAGGGTCACCCATGCCGTTAGGTCCTCGGTGAGAATCGAAGCCAAGATCAAGTCCAAACCCAAAGCTAAGGTGAGACACGTACGCTGAAAGCTTAGCATGATCAAGGGGGTGCTTGATTACTAGTACGGAGCTCTGGATACCGGGCGTCCTCCAGTTTCAATATAGTCTTACCACAGCAAAGGGCTCTGTTATGGCGTACCTTCTAACTCCCTAATTTTTCATCCAACCACGTATGGATAATTTATTACCTATAAAAAAAGACGAAAGCGATGCTTCCCCAAACGCATCAACTAAACCAACAAATACAAACACGAGTTCGCCGGACTCCAAGATCGTGCCTGATTTATCAGCACATCTTCATTCCGGCAACACAAATATAATTACTAAGGTCGACGATAGTAAACCTATCCCACCAAGCTCTAAGGTAATGTCAGAAATGGCATACCGTGAGCTAACCACAAAAGAGTGCTCTGGCACGTCTCACCTGTCGGAAGAAGAAGACCATCCGTTTGTAAACGATTATGATTCCTCTCTGGAACCAGCAATCGGGACTGCATGTGACTCAGAATCCGACAGTAACTCTGACATGTCAGTAGTCACCATCACGTCGGATACACACCGAAAGATAGCTAATATCCACGTGTCCAACACAGTCGGATTAAGTGACCCGAAACCGGTTGTCCCTCGATCCGACAATCAGCCCAAATACATTCTTGAAACAAATAGAAAGCGCAAGAGAGCACTCATAGAGAAAGACCTCTCTGAAAAAGAAGCCACACAAGTCTGTGCCCTTCCCAAATCCTTTGACCTGGCTACCCTGGTTAAAGGTGGCATACCTAAAGAGCTAGCTCTGAAAGTGATACAAGGAAGGACACAGGTGCCAAGAGCAGCAATAGGGTCCGATCCGTGACATCGCAAGACTCCCCACAGTCAGCTACCTTTGGTGTTAAACGACACAAGTCATCTGCCAGCGACCGACCCAAGCAAGCGATTGGGGACACAGCAACCAATGTTGCGAGTATAATTGTACCTCCAACATTCAGCCATGTCATCAGGCGCATCAAAGTCTACATCGCTGCTGAAGACTTTCTAGCCACCCTCCTGAGTTCTGAGCAACTCAGCGAGCTAAAAAGACAACTCATGGATTTGGTAGTAGAGCAAAAATTCGAGGTTATTAAACCTCACTTCGAAGGCTGCTACCAGAAAAATGGTTGGCTAATTCTTAACTGTGCCGATACTACATCGGCGCAGTGGGTTGCAAACGTGGTACCGCGGATAACAGTCGGGAAGGTACAGGTACGTATCCTAAAAGAGGACGAGTTACCTCGACCTCCTAGGCTCATAGCCTTCCAGACTGTGCCAAAGAATCAACAGAGAATATTCTAAGGCAACTCGGTGCCCAAAATCCGGATATTAGGCCGAGATCATGGACCATCCTGAAACACACTGTTGAGAGGGATCTCGCGATGTTGGTGTTCATTCCTGACCCAACATCCGAGAAACATCTTAAAAGTTGCAAATACAGGTTAACTGGATGTTCGGTGCGATTCATTTTAGGAATCGCAAAGTTCAGAAAGTCAAACCAACCTAACACTGCGATACCGAAAGAAGTACTACCATGTTCTACCGAGAAGGGGTCAGCAACTAGTAGCACTGCTCCGGGGATCTCAATAGCAATGGAAGGACCATTCACATCTGCATCTGTAAGGAGCGCTTCTAGCTCGGTGTCTGCTAACCTACAAACATCGACAACCAAATCCTCCTCAATCAGAGTAAAACAATCACGTCCCAAAATCACCAACCTAAACCAGAACGAGCGAACTGTTGCGTCCAAGGGAAATAAGGCAGCGCCACGCAAAAAGCATGGCCTACCGAAGTCCCCCACTGGACTACCATAGTCGTCAGGAGAAACAAAGAAAAAAAAAGAGAAGAGAGAAGGAACAAAAATGCCTAAAGTAAGTTGCGTTCAAATTAACCGGTCAGCAATGACTTCAGCTAATTTGAACCGCTTTATCCAACAGGATGCTCACGATACTGTGTTTACCCAGGAACCATGGGCAGACAGTAAAAAAATAAAAGGTCTATCGACCAACAAAAATATACAACTGATATACTTCTCAGGCCAGGAGGGACCCAGAACTGCGGTGCTCTTCAACAAGCACTTGATAGTATTACCCTTAACAGAACTCATGTGCAGAGATCTAACAGCTGTGCAGAGTGAAGTCCCTCTTCCCAACAGCGGAGTTCGCAAGTTCATTTTAGCATCTGCGTACTATCCAGGAGATGAGGAGGTAATACCACCTGATAAGGTTAGCAAGCTAATTCGACATTGCAAAGACAAACACTACAACCTAATAATTGTTTGCGATGCCAATGCTCATCACACCGTGTGGGGTAGTAGCAACATCAACACAAAAGGTGAGTCTCTGCTCAAATACCTATATACAAATAACATGTTCATAGCTAACATAGGCAGCAAACCCACCTTTAGAAACGCAATGAGAAACGAGGTCCTGGACCTAACTCTGAGCAACAACAACACCGAGAATTTTATCAGTAACTGGCATGTCTCGGACGGAGCTTCTATGTCGAACCACGCATACATATGCTTCAACATAGAACACCAAATGGAGAGTACTCCCCATTTTAGGAACCCCAGGAAGACCGATTGGGACCTCTTTAAAGTACATCTTCGCGATAATGTAGGTGATTGTGGCAGGACCAACTCCACAATGGAGCTCGACTTTGCGGCAAACCACCTGCAGAATGTTATCACCGAAGCTTACCACTGCAATTCTCCAATTGGCAAGTCTAAAAGGACTAGAGATGTGCCTTGGGGGAATGGCGATTTAGATAGGATGAGGAATAAAGTTCGGAAGCTTTTCAACAAAGCAAAAAGAACTAACACCTGGACGGAGTACCATCGGCTCTTACCAACTACAACAAAGAACTCAGACGATCAAAAAGGGATTGGAGAGAGCTCTGCGAAACGATTGACAGTCTACCGGCTGCAGCTCGACTCCAAAAATTGCTTGCGTCTGATCACACAAATCCTCTGGGTTCAATCTTCAGGCTGGACGGTACCTACACTACCAGCTGCAGTGAAACTCTAGAACTACTATTACAGACCTACTTCCCGGGTTCTACATGCGTGAGCTTGGAAGAGGAAAATATACCAAGCTATGGTTCGTTGGATCCTGAAACTAGGAAGATTTCGGACCAACTGGCCAAAAAAACTTTCTGCCCCAACAGAACTATTTGGGCAATCAAATCGTTTGAACCGTTCAAATCTCCAGGAGGCGACGGAATATTCCTGATCTTCCGGCAAAAAGGTTTAGCTACCATTCTCCCATACCTCGAGCGTTTGTTTGTAGCAAGTTTTGGTCTTGCGTACATTCCTCAGATATGGAGAGAAGCTAGAGTATTCATACCCAAGCCAGGAAAGAAATCAAACGAAGCCAAATCATACAGGCTAATAAGTCTTACATCTTTTCTTCTGAAAACGATGGAAAAGGTGATGGACTACTACATTTGGCATGTATGTCTTAAGCAAAACCCTCTCAACTCTTGCCAACATGCATATTAGACTGGGAAATCTACGGAAACGGCTTTGCATAAAGTCGTGAAAGAGATTGAAAGCACACTGACATACAAGGAGGCACTTGCATGCACATTTATGGACATTCAAGGGGCCTTTGATAATGTGCATTTCGAAGCTATTGCTGAAATGGCCACAAAGAATAATCTAAACATGCACATTTTGGCGTGGATCATCAACATGTTACAGATTCGGAAAATTACAGCTACACTAGGAAATACATCGGTAACTGTCAGGGCCTCCAAAGGAAGTTCCCAGGGAGGGGTACTCTCTCCGTTGCTCTGGCTGATATTCGCTGATGATCTTCTAAATAGGTTGAAAAGTTCTGGTTTAACACTGTAGGTTACGCCGACGATATAGCAGTCATGGTGAGAGGGCAATATGACTCTACTGTCAGTGATCGAACCCAGGTAGCCCGGGACCTCGTTATGAATTGGTGCAACGAAGTTGGGCTTTCTGTCAATACACAAAAAACTAGTACCGTAGTCTTTACCAATAGAAGGATTTTTAATTTCAATCCTCCTGAGTTTAACGGCGAACGGATACAAGTAGTCAAAGAGAATAAGTATTTAGTTGTGATCCTCGACAGTGTCACCTAAAACGTATCTCTGACAAAGCGAATAAGGCTTTCTTCGCGTGTAGAAACCTGTTTGGAAAAACCTGGGGACTAAGCCCCAAAATGATACTTTGGTTACATCAAAGTATAATAAAACCCGTATTGTCATACGCAGCTTTGGTCTGGTGGCCAAAATTAAACCAGATATTTGCTCAGGCAGTGCTCACACAAATACAGAGACTTGTGTGCCTCTGTATTACAGGTGCTTTTAGAACCACACCAAAATCTGCAATGGAAGTACTTCTCCTACTTCCTCCATTGCACCTATACATCAGATCTGCAGCAGCATCTAGTGCTCACGGACTATAGCTAGTCGAAACACTCTAACCTGGTAACCTAACCGGTCATCTAGCAATCATTGTGGAACTGCAGAACGAAGGGGAGACCTACTACATTTCGGACTGAATGCTAAATATCACTGATTTAGGTAGACTGTTTATTGTTAAAATAGGTGCCAGTGAAGGAATCGAGAGCTACTTACTAACACTACCACCTAATGCCAGCATCTGGTATACGGATGGATCCCAAACTAATGAAGGTACTGGTGCAGGGGTGTTTGGTCCCAGGGCCAAACGGGCGTTAGCACTGGGAGCCTCTGCAACAGTACTTCAAGCCGAAATCTTTGCCATTAACTACTGTGCAATGCTGTGTGCCGAAAGAGGATACAGCAACACAGATATAAACATTGTTTCTGATAGTCAGGCGACGCTATTGGCTCTGAAGTCGACGCGCTTTAACTCAGAGCTAGTATGGGAATGCTACCAGAATATACAAAAATTGCAGAAAATAACCGCGTTACACTTGTGTGGGCACCTGTTCACACAGGAGTATACGGCAATGAAGTAGCAGACTCTCTAGCCAAGAAGGGCGCCACTACAAAGTTCATTGGTCCAGAACTGTGCTTTGGATTAATCAAGAGCTCGCTCAAACGCGTTATCCAAAGCTGGGAACAGGAACAAAATAAACAACTATGGTGTATGCGGGCAGTTCTGCTGCATTTACTTAAGTTGAATCCTTCATCTGTGATTACACAAATCTTGAATACATTTTAGGAGCGTTTTTGTATTACATTTCTGGACATTACTATGTGTGAATTCGTATGATGAGAATATTTCTATTTAGTGAATAGTCTATTTAGTCAATAGTCAATATTCTCAAACGATTAACGAAGTCACATACTAAAAAAAATTAAAGTAATGGCCTCATCTTGAAGTTAGACGTGCGGTTGCCTCAACACAACCATTCTGTACCTGTACAGCTGTTGAATCTATTTTTAAATTAGATTCCCCATATCCACTCTCGGGGGAGGTTGTGGTAACCGCATTTCGATTGAAAATAGAACATGTTTTTTCAGTGCAGTCGAAGTTAATTTGGAGATTTAATAAATCTTAAAGGCTATCTACGCTTTTGATTTTCATAGTATTATTAGCTGGAAATGATATAGGTTTTATTTATAATTAGGAACTCACAATTCTGAAATTAATACAAATAGTAACGACCACCCCGACCTGCAACGTAAAATGTAAGAAGCTTACGAAGTTTACGAAACTTATTATGGGTGGTTACTAGCAAAAAATACTTAGTGTTCTCTGGTTCAAACATATAACTGTCATTAAAATAAATATATTATTAGTATAATTTATAAGACCGACAGAAAAGCACCAAAACCCATATAAACATTATCCAAGTGTATGCCCAGAACCGGTAGCGAAGATTTAGTTTGTGAAGTGACCTGGATGATTTAATGCCGAGTTTTAGAATAGATTTGGTCATAGTAATGGGCGATTTCAATGTTAAAGTGGATCAAGGAGGAGTAGTAACAGCAAACGGGAAGGAGAATGAACGAAAAAATCGGAAGTGGTGATAGATTATTGACGTTTTTAAAGATAACAAGCTAAAATCCACCTGGTTCAGGATGCCAAAATGTAGGCTTTATACTAGGTTTTTATTTTGGAGTAACGAGAGCAATCATTAGGCATCGATTATATCCTACTACACCAGAGATTAGGTCATGCGATCAAAATAATAATATCAATAAAACATAATCAGGCGCCATCATCCAGTCTGGCCATATATTACTAATTACTATCAACAAAAAAGGAGCTAAAATTAAAAAAACTAGGTAAGAGAATAAAAGTCAATAACTATGATTTATCGATTTTAAACGCACCAGAATGTCAGACTGGCATAAAATAATAGGGTCGTCACCCATAAGGATTACTAAATGAAAAAAATGTAAGAAAATGCAAATCTAGTCAAATGTCAAACGTTAGAGAACTGGAGAAAACTATAAACAAATTAGGGAAGCTTATTAAGGGACATAATCAGATATGCCATTAACCATAATTTTATAAGGTAAAGAAAGTGAAAATAAAATAAAAGAAAAAAGCAAATTAGTTTTAAAACCATTGCAGCGACATAACTAAAATTTAATTGCCAATAATCGAACTAGATGCATATTCCTTGATCATATGACGCATTGCCTATCTCAATGATTAAAGGCAACATAGTTATATGTAGCATCATACTTCGAGCACATCATAGACTTAAATCATCGATAGATACTCTATAACTGATACTGAGAGTGCAACTGTTGACTAAATAGAGTTCATCTAGGAGTTCGTCTGGCTAGCCTAAAGCAGAGCTTATTAACAGAAAACAACAATGAATTAAAAAATTTTCATTCAAATTCAAAGAATTTAAAGAAAAGCTAATTGATTATTCATAACTTAAAATTTTAATCATTAGTATTTTTTCCCAAATCTATCAACAGGCGAAGTAAGCTATGCTACCATTTGATCAAATATAAACTAGTTTGCCAAAAGAGCAATCATGTTTGTACATGTCTAAGTTGCGGCGTAAGAGTTCCTAAATGTTAAAGTTAACGCCTTTTCCATAAGGCAACAACCCTAAATGCTTGTTCTCCTAAAGTTATACTTTTAATCATTAAACTAAATAGTACTATATTCCATGTATAATTGATAGTTTACACGGACGGCGGGATATTTCGAAAAAATCGCATTAGAAAATTAAAGTGCATAACAGCTAATAGAAAATTGACCTGAAAAACCAGTAAAAAAATAATTTTTAAACCGAAAACAAACTAACTTTAATAATGATGATCCATAAAACGATTTTTCACAATGCGGGCATTTAAAATCTCTTTTCCGAACCCCATCTCCCATATGAAATCGAAGATGTTCTCTCAAATTATCTGTTCTAGAGAATTTTTTACCACAAACAGCACAAGGAAGTTCTTTCTTAACTTTACTTCCGACACAAGTTGAATGATTCAAATGACGCTCCAAATGGTATTTTCTTGTAAAATCCCGTCCACAACTAGTACACTCGTACGGTTTAGCCGATGAATGTGTTTGATTATGCATATCAAGAATCCCTTTAGTCGGACAAGTAACATTACATTTTTCACACTTGAATTCTTCGGTTACTGAATGCAATTGGAATATGTGTTTTTCCAACCCTAACTCTGTCGAAAACTTGAATGTGCAATTGTATGGATCATTATTATAAGGACATGGTATATGTCCAACCTACAAAAAATATAAAAATTATTGAAATGATTTTCATGGTTTTGTTCATCATCCATCCATACATGAGCAATAATTTTTTCTTCGTCACAGCAGAAACATAAAACTTTCCGTTGTTTTGGATACGAACTGTAGTATCGTGGTTTGTTGCCATTTGGATTTGGCAACTCTTTTTTAAAACGACATTCTTCAAGATGAGCCTGCAGAATCTAAAACCGGAACGAATCAATTTAATCAGTTGCCTTCATCGAATTAACTAAAACTTACGTCAAAATTTGTGAAGACTCTTTTGCATTTGCCACAAACATGCTCTACAATTGTATCGGTTTCATGCACTACAATTGTTTGACCATCACCTGTATCTATGACTTCCGAACTGTAATTATTGGTATCGTCTACTAGCTCCTCAATAACATATTCTTCTATAATTTCGTTTGATTCTGTTTTTAATTTTACATTTGTAAAATTTCTTTCTTTCTTGATTCCCTGGGCTGTTGAAGTTGATGCCTGCTGGGAATCCTCGTCCAATTGTTTTCTCTTTCGACCCATTTTCTTTGATAAATCTATATAAAAAATAAAATTTTTGGTAATTCATTTAACACAAATTTTAAACACAAATGTTATCATTCTTAAGATAAATTTATATTAGAAATTTTACAATATTTGACTTGTTGCGCCTAATAGATTAGGTAATAAAATTAATATACATTCGTACGATATTTTATATATAAATTAACGAGCAAAGTTATATTTAAATATTTTAAAATAATCTAATAAGTTACCTGAATACTATTTAAATTATTATTTTTTTCGCCCTATGAATGAGTTAAATTTTATTTACACAAATTCTACTTTAAAAAATTAGTCGACATGAAGGCGTCACGTCATTAAAATTTTGGTGAGAAATTAGTGCTGCCGCAGTAGGGGAAATTAACTAAGGCAATTTTTGTTTAAATTTTTTTTATAAAAAATGTTAGTACGTTTAACAGTCAAAACTACTGGAAATTTTATTATGCGTTTTAACGTTTTTAATGCTGTTACTCATTGAGTAAAAGCTGAATATGCTAACTTGAAACAACTGATTTTAAGAGTAAACGCTTATACTACAAGATTGAAATAACTTAAGTTACCATTCCAATCAATAAAAGAAGAGCAACCATAATATCGAAGCGAGTAGTGGAATTATAATTTTGGTATCGGCTACATGGCAACATTGTCCCTTCGATGGAACTTGATGGATTCTTTGGTAGCAACTTCAGTTGTCCAGGAGATGAGAGTTAAGTAGTTGAACGTGAACGTTGATATAAAGATTATGCTTGATGGAGTTGAACTGTGATCAGCAACTGTTGTTTTTATATTTAGCATGAGCAAATATTTGAGTAGCAGTTGTTGTTATATGTCCTTCAATTACCTTACATTCCTTTGTGTCATACAAATAGATCAACCCGTGTAATAAATTTACACAAATTGCTCTTCAAGTTTATTAGTTAATGAGCTTTTTTGAATTATATAAAAAACAGCATCCAACAACAAAAATTACAGTATATTCAGTAACACTCAATTATGTTACAAAAGTTCATGAAAATAAACTTAATTTGACGATTATCTTTTATAGTTAAGGAAACTGTTTATTATTGTGGCACTGGAGTTATCACCACAAACACACCCTTCTAGTTTCATCGAAGATTAGATGATATAGAGAGAATTATTGTGCCATAGAACGAAGGAAGCGAGTGATGATAAGAGTGCTTCTGCCTGTGCGCGTAGTTGTGGGTGCAGGGTGATAGTAGCTGTTGTTAAGGAATGGGATGGAATCTATCCCTTTTAGTTAATGCAATTAAGTTTGTGTCGCGTTGCCTCCTTTCTGCGGAGGTAGACGGAGAAGAATTGGTTGTGTCTGAAGAAGTAAAACGGCCGTTATCTGTAAAAGAGGAATTCACGTCTACGCGACTGAGATTAGTACTCAAAGTGGGTGAATTTTGAGTTAGGTCATCTTCAGATTGTTCCCTAAAGCAAGGTTTTAATTTCAGGCGAATACTGCCTTGCGAAGTATCAAGTAAAAGAGTTTTGAAAGATTGCCCTAGTGATACTGGCCTTGTTCGGCATTTTAGCTTGGGACCGATGTCCACTAATTCCTTCAAATTGAGGTCATTGAACTGGGCATTAGCAATTTTGTCGTGGAGAATATTCTCTGAAAGTTATATTTGCTCAACGCGACAAGCACAAAAGAGTCGGAAATTTTTCCGACAGAAATATTCGGAAAATACTTTCAATCGAATGTCATTTTAAATTTCCGAACAGTTCTAATATTACCGAGTCGAATTTTTATTCAATCATACCACCACAAGTCTTTCTTTTTTTTTTAATTGAGGCAGATGCATCATCGGTTTTAATCGTTTTATATCGTTTTTTTCGATTGATAAAGAAACGCGACTTTATCTTACTTTTGGAAGAATGGATACTTTAGAATTAGTACTTTTGCAAAAACACTTTGTCCCCTTCCTTTGTTCACTTGTTCTAGTGACCAATTATAACTGCAATTAATTAACCAATATCACTGATATCAGTTCTTTTGAGCGCTGCAGATCTGGCCTGGGTCAGATATGTCTGCTTATCTTGCAGATTTCACCACCAACTATCGATTGAGCAGTCAGTTTTGTCATAAGTTAATTATTTTAGAGAGACAAACTACATTGACCCGAACCTCTTATAATTTTGATATCAAACTCCTTGGCTGTCTCGTTTAGAAATGAGCGTCTGCATGTTACTTTTGTTGCTTTTGACGTTGTTGCTACTGCATCTTGCGATTTCAATGCAGTTTAGCTGTGCACATACCTTTAACAATAACAAGGTTTCATTTACCGTAACGATTTTGGTTAGCAAACATGCCTTAAGACCTAGTCTGAAGGAGATGTGGTTATGCACCGCATCATTTTCTGTCAAACCCCACGCCCTCCAAGGATCTCTGAGGAGCATAAGAGCACTGAATCCCATTTCAAAGCATAGTCTGAGATGGAGGCAATATTTTTTTGGTGAGTTCTTGCTCGTATAACAATCTGGAGTTTCCGATGCAACTACCGATCCACAATGATATAACGCAGAAGCGATCGCTGATATTTGGTTTTCAGCTATGTTTCCTATGCAGAACGTAGGGAAATCCCGGGTTTTTTTCATGACGAATCCCGGGATCCCGGGAATCGTCATGCAAACAATCCCGGGATTGCAATCCCTAGCAGAACGGCATCTAGGTATTAAAAACATTTTACTTGTTCTGCAAATGCCAGACCACACCTTTCAGGTAACCAATATCATGGATCCAATATTATGTAACCAATATCATGGATCTTGTTTCCTGATGAAAAGAACCAGTTCTGTTTTTGCAGAATCAATTTCTAGCCTAAATTTTTTAGTTCATAATAATGTTACAATACAAGGGATGTTTGCGTTCGCTGTTTTAATACTGTCGTGAATTCACCGGATACGAAAATTACAACATCATTGGCAAGGTTTCATTTAGGTTTACTTTAAAGCCTTCACGAAGGTGAATGCCAATCAATCTCGCCAGTGTTTTAAGAAGGAAAAAAAATATATTGATAGGTAAAATATATTGGGATGCCAGTGACAGTTTTCCTTAACGGTTCATTATTATTTTGAATTTCCTTTGGTAAATTGACTATAGATTTAGTCAAGGTATCATCCGATTTAACCAGAAAACTCTTATTATTGGGTTGTTTGAAGCTTCCGTTGATTCCTTTATGTTGTTACAAAAAAATCTCCATAGTTTTCTCATTACCATTCATAATACTGTTTTATATCACCAGAAAATATTTTTCTAAAGATTCCAGTCTTGTTACTTCCATAGGCTTTTAGCTTGCTGAAAGAACTTTCTTCATTTATTTCCCCGTTAATCCTCTAAGTTTCACCACAACGGTTTCTGCTTTTTCTAGGTTTGTTTAGTGGACAAACCGTAATTAGAAAACTATTAATCATAGTAGTCAACCAATTTGTTGAGTTATTCAACAGCAGGGAATGTTACGTAATATCACATTATTCTAACTTCCTACCTTTATTCACCGCTATGATGGCCGTCATTAAACATATACCGCAACTAGTCTATAATCCATCCTTAACATTATAATCACGAAAAATTATGTTTTTTCTTCTTGTTTTTTTTTCAAAAGTTATTTTAGTTTTTAAAACACCACTTCGAATTTACGACAGGGAACTATTAAAATGATCCTCCTTATCCTCTTCAAGAGGAAAAACACAACTAAACTGATTTCGTAAAATCGATAGAATCTTCCAAAAGTACTAGTTTCCCTTTCCCCAATCGAAAAACGATATGAAACCGACAGATGATGCATCGGAACAAATCGATTGCTAATGCTATCTCTTCATAAAGATAACGGTACGACTGTTTTCCGTTTCTATCGAAAAAAGGATACTCATTTTGATTTAAAATTAGTAGCGCAAACCAAAAGCAAAAGATCCATTTATTTTCTTTTATGTATCTTACTTAACAGAGGTCATGGTTTTTCCTCAAAATGTTTCATCATAAATTTCCGACACAATCCGATATTAATTTGATGACGGAAAAATATGATAGGCCTTTACTGCGAAGGAAAGGGTATATAACTGAAGTACATGTGCTGGTTGAATGTGGTACGTTTACAAAGCAGTATATGGGAGAATCAATTACTCCACATAACCTCGTGCTGAGGTGCTGGTTTATGCTGAGCTCAAAGACAGCTGGGACATCGAATAACGACTTAGATGAGACGAACAAAGAGTATAGGCATGCTCAACACTTTGCAACAAAGCCACGACAAAATAACATTATAATCACGGGGAAGTACTACACTTAACCCCTGCCCTGCGAATGAGTGCCTTAATTGGTGGTACCACAGAGATACAACAGGATCACGAGCAAGGAAGATGGTTTTATCCGGTAAAACCCCACGCGTCACACTTGTAATTCTAAGTGTTTTTTAAAACTTTCGTCTTTCTATGTAAATCGAACAAAAAACACACACAAACACATTACTTATTATTATTTACAAGGAATGAAAAAATAATGAAAAAGTGATGAAATTATAATGAAAAAGTAATGAAAAAATTAATGGAAAAGTAACGAGTAAGTTAAAAAAAAATAATGAAATAGTAAAAAAAAGTAATAAAAAATGTAATGAAAAAGTCAATGATAATTAAAGCAAAATTAACAAAATTAATAAAAAGAATGAAAAAGTAACGAAAGTAATGAAAAAATAACGAAAAAATAGTGCAAAACTAACGGAAAAGTAATAAAAAAGTAATGAAAAATAGTGAAAAGTATTGGATAAGCAATTAAAAAGTAATACTACAAGAGATGAAAACAATGTTTTTCGTGAGTGAAAATTTGTTCACGAGACGTCGAAGTAAAACGTTTTCATCTCGCGTAGCAAATGCAATTTTTTCTACAATAGTAAATATATAAACGATATTTATTATAAATTATTATATTACAAATCGATGACATAACATTCAAAATTTATATTCTATTCTTTCATGGTTGCTTTGTTTTAAAAATTTTGTAAAATACATAAAAATACTACAGAAGCTACTGTGGTTTAGTGTAAAAAACCATTTTCACAGGGTGTTATATTATGTAACTAGCTTCATGTGATACGAGACTAGAAAAAGAAATGTCAATGTAAATTAGACATCACATGGAACAGGAAACATTCAAGATCGTAGTCTAATAAAACCATATTTTTATGTTTAATAACAAAAGTAATTAACACAGGGGAACAAGCCTGCAGGAAAATAGACTTTTATATGCTATCTCAGAAAAAAAAATGTTTATTGTGCATGCTTGTACTTCTTTTTATAACAAAATTTGCTTTTCTTAGCTCGGAAATAAAGTGAACCTTTTCTGATGAGTTTTAAAAATATTGACCGCACGCTTTCTTCCAATAAAAATTTCTCCTCTTTTTTGTAATGTTCGATCTGGTCAGCCTATTTGAATTTCAGCTAAGTTCGAATCAAATTTGTGATTGATTCCATTACTGCACCAATTTCCAATGGTGATAAACCGTTAAATTAACGAAACTTTATTTAAAATGTATTTATTAGAGTATGATGACAAAAATGTTCTAATGGAAGCCTTTGTACTATTTCTGACAAAATGAACGTTTCCAAATCATATATGTAGTTACAATATAAGCTAATCAATTCCTAGTTGATAGATTTTATCACGGGTCAGTGATTTAGGCGCTATAGAGCTTTTCATGGTGGATTCTCTTAATTCTTTGGAATTTTCTATTTCGAATATCAACCCTATTATCTACCCTTAATAATTGCATGAAACGTAAAATAAATTTTATCGGATTAGTGAATGAATTTAAAAATAAATCCGACTATCACCATAGCAATATTTGATTGAAAACAAAACTTTATTATGTTAGTATGGAAACGTGTTTCAGAATTCCTAGAAAAAATAAATTAAAATAAATATATCAGTATCTGAAACAAATTTTATTTATTATCAATTGAATCATTGATTAAAGCTGTGTTAATTAATATTTATGAAAAAAACTTAGTTTTTAGTGATGTCGGAAACAAATGTTGATATATCTGTGATTAAAAGGACTCAGGAAACTTTAGGGAAATTCGTAAAAAAACCACCACTTAGTGAAAAACTTTTAAAAAAACCACCTTTTCGATTTTTACATGATATTGTGAATGTGGTATTTAGATTTATTATTTACTTATTTGTTGTTTCTTACTATTAATATTTTATAATTATTTTTAAAACAGATCATCAAGGACACGGGATATTTGAAAGGATTGTATAGTGATGATGAACTAAACTCGGAAAACATCAAAGATCGTGATGCCAAAATTAAATTCTTACAATCGCTTATTGATGTTGTAAGTAAGTATGAAAGCTATTTTTGTAACAATAATCATATGAAATTGGCCTGCATATTTTTATCAATTTTCAATTGTCATGACTTCCAATAATCATACAAATAATTAGTTTAGCCTGATTAAATTTTGAAGAACAAAATTTTTCGTCTTTTTTGTTTAGATCATTTATTAAATTTTCAATAGACAAACGGAATCTCTAATTTACTTACAATTAATTTAATGTTAAAAGTATTTAATAAACATTTAGGCGCAATTCTTGTAGGCTAATTTCAATTAATGAATAAACTCTCAAAAACTCGAGTTAAAACCAGAAATTTTATCTCTACCAAAAAATCAATAAATTGATTGAAATGGTCATGCGATGAAAGGATACTTTGGTGAAATTTTATAACTTAATCACTTCACAGCTACAGAATTTAACTGCTGGAGTTTAGACTTTAGAGTGATGTTTATAGTTTGTTGCCATCGTGAAATCATATTGCTTTGTCCAATATTTAGAATTAGCGATTGATGGTAGGGAATAACGAGAAACAATACAAAAACAGTGCCGCACCGTTATGTTATGTAAAGTTACCGCTGACTAAATAAAGTTCATCCGCTACAACCTCTAAGATTGAGCCAGTGATATTTTTGCTAACGGTATCTCTCTGCTATTACCAGTGATATGTGATATCTCGCGTTAACTTGTATGTGAATATCAGGTACTGGGGTATGCAGGATTGTCATACCCGTAGTCCATACATCACAAATAAAAAAAATTACAAATCAACAAAAACAAAACCCTCAGGAAGAAAAAAAATTAGATTCGTTTTTAAATTTAAAATCAATCACTTTATGGGCTACATTTTAAATTCATTTCAGAACTCTCTACTGGAGAAAACATCACTGTGCGCCCATCAAAAATAGTAGCTGGACAAGAACCAGAAAAAACAAATGAGCTGTTACAAGCCATAGCAAAAGCGATAGAAAGTAATATTGATTCAACTCAATTTATAGAAAAATTAAAATCGGGAAATGTTCCTAAAACAAAAAAAGGATCAATTTCTAAAAATGAAACAAACAAACTGCTTCCTCCTTCTAAGCCAATTGAATCAAACAAAACCAAAAAAATTGATACACAAAGTATTAAAACTAATGAAAATAAAATAAAACGGCCTGACAACACCGTTAAAACTAAACCTATTGTAAAAGAAGTTAAAACCATAAAAGATAAACCCGTAAAAGAGAAAGATTCAAAAATTGCTAGATCTCAACATGGTGTGCCTAGTAAGCCAGAGAAGACAATATCAAATCAACAAAAAAAATCAAATGGAGAGAATATACGAGTTCAAGAAGTGATATCGAAACAAAATATTCCTAGTAGAATTATTGTACCGAACCCAAGTTTCGGAGAGAAAGTTGAAGCAGAAAAAGACATACAGTTTGGAGATGAAACTTCTGATAGTTTACAAAAGTCGGTAATAAAAAACAACGAAAAAAATAACGAACAATCATCAATCAATCAAGTAGAGAATGAAAAGTTAGAATTAAATGTTGTTCAGATACAAAACCAGTCAGTCATAACTCCACCCCAAACCAACGAAGAAATTATTATAAAATCATCCAAAAAAATTCAGAGTTTAGACGAGAAACCAAAGTATTGGAATTCAACTGATGAATTATCGGCAATAATTGATGCAGAAGCGGAACGACGAAGAGAAGAAAAACGTATTTCGATTACTGATAGCCGTTCACAAAACGTAGCACCTGACAACACTTTAGAGATCTTAAAACAAAAGGAATCGATAGAATCAAGTGAAATAACAAACGAAAACATAAAAGTTCCTAGTACAGCAAATTTGAAAAACGATCTTAACTCAGTAACATCATCAATACCACAACCTACCGGTGAACCACGTTATACTAGACCACGTACATCACTACGTCCACCAAGTGTACGACCGGCTTCGGCACGACCAGGAGCACCCCGAAGGCGTGATAAAAATATTGAAATAGTTTTACAACCCGATGAACAAATAAAATTAGGAGATATAAATGTTAAAGTGGAATCATTTAGTAATGAACTAGAGGATGATGGTGAAAATTTAATTATTATTGAGGATGCAGATCCTCAAACAACTGACGCTTTATTTAAAACGTCAGAATTTGATTCTAATCAAAACGATCAACAGGGACATTTAGTTCAACAAATATTAGATACGCAAAAAGAGTTCACTAATATAACATCGACTGAAAATGAGGAGCTCACTAAGGTTAGTACACTACGGTCATAATATAATGTTAGTAACAGTAATTCACTAGAAACATCAAAAACTATTTCAGTTAATTTTTTTATTAAAATTAAAATTTACAAGAAATGGAAATTATCTTACTTTTAATTTTATCATTAATTTCCAAATAATTTTAAAATTATTAAAAATCGAAATAATTCATTTAGTCATCAATCATATCAAGCAAGAGTATCGGAGAACCAACAGGGGAGCCAATCGGTTTTATTTTTACTCGCCAATACGTATCTCATTTTGTCTGTTGCTCCCTGATTCATTGTAAAAGATCACTTGTAAGAGTATGTACTAACATTTAATTCAGTCATTGATGCTGCAAATGTAATTTATTTCTAAGCGGCTAACTTTTCTAAATCCGGTGTGGTGGTTTTTATTTGTTCCTGAATAAGCGCGTTAAATTCAGATTCGGTTAAAATAATTCTTTTTCGTAGCTAATGGATTGATTCTCGTTTTTTTATTCTTCCGGTGTTTTATTTTAACAGTCTATACTCTATACGACCAGGATATGTTGTTTGTGTTGAAGACACAATATGGGAGCCAAGAAACTGAATAACGTTCAAGTGTACCCGGTACAAAAATCTAATGTGCGAAAGTATTTGGCCGTGGGTGCTTGAGTGAGTTAAATTTGTGTTATCCATTGCGTTTCAATCCAGAGTTGCACACTTCACACTTGCGAGCAAAATTGGAGATTGTTTGTGGTGGTTATTATTTTCGATACAAGTGATTGTTTACACCATGTACCAGCTCTGCATTTTTGAAACTTAAGTTCTCGTTGTGGTTTAAGGGAGTTTCCACTGTAGCGACAACAATATCGGCAACAAAAGTATCAACTTTCCTGCAAAGTACTAAAATAAGTTCTCTCTCCAAGGTCGCATCGATTTCTCGAAAACAAGGTATCTGAAAAAAAATCAAAGTTCGTTTTAATTTACATGAATGTAGTTATCATTGTACGTAGCCATTTTTGTTTTATTTTTTTACAAAATGGCGACCGATTGAAAATTTTCACAATTTCCATATTTTCGCCCTGTTTTGTAGTCTCAAAAAAAATTTAAAAAAATTAAAATTTTCAAAATCAGCCGCTTTATCTTAGCTATTACAAACACGAATAAATAAAAAAAGTTTTAGGCGATTTTTCTTATTATAAAATCATGTATCTTTTCAAATATTTAAAAATACTTACATCAAACTATCGACTCCACTAAATTCGCTGAGTTCCTGAAGAAACTTGAAGAACGACTGTTTATAACTGTTCTTGTTGCTATTGTTGACTCCGATCTAATTTAATTTATTTGCTCATGCGTCATTACTATTTGATACAATACAACCCTTTACACCATGTCCTGATGCAACAAACGTAATATAAGTGATATTGTATATACATCAATTTATTTTATTCATACATTTATTTATTTTTTACAAAACTTTATAAACTATATTAATATTTATCACTACTTTCATGAATTCAATGCTTTTATTTTATAATTTAATTATTTTACTTTTTCGTTATTTTTAAGAACGTATCATTATATTTTGCCACAACACTCCCCTCTAGTGCCATCGCAGATGGGACAGTATGAAAATAGAGGAAAGGAGGTTTTGTATACCGTAGCATTAAGAAAGCGAGCGTTGAGAAACCGTTGCTCGGGTAGTTGCACCGGAAGGGCTTAAGGTGAAAGTTTGAGATGTGAGATCGAATTTTACCTTTTAAGTTGACTTGGTAGATTGGTTTCCAACCCCTGTGGAAGTGTAAGGTAAAGATTTTTAAGTGTCGGAGAAGTAGATTGGACGTTGTCTGTAGAAGACAGTATTTCGTTTGTGCGTCTAAGAGTTGTACTAGAAGACGATGGAGATTGAGTCAAAGTATGTTCAGATTCTGACCTAAAACAAGGTTTTAATCTATCGATGGAGAGGATTAAAGTAGGATTGAACCAAGTAGAATTGAATGTAAGCCCTGCCGTAAGCCATGATATGACCTTAGACAACTCACTAAAAAGACTGAATTCGAATTGAGGACCCTGATCATTAACGATTCCTGAAGGTACTTCGAAACGAGTGATCCAATTAAAAGAGTCCCAAGGCTACTGTTTCGGTAGTGATATCCGAGATGTGGATCGCCTCAGGTCTGCGAATATAGCGACAATGATAGTGACACAATAGAGTAGTAGGAAGTGGACTAGTTATGTCCAACTCCATATATATCTCAGAAAACCGTTGTGAAATTGGGGCATAGTTACCCAAAGAAGATTGTGTGTACGTCGAAACTTTAGCATTTTTGAAACCCTGGCAGTTCTGTGTCATTTGTTTGACGTCCGTTTTAATGGTTGGCCAAATTACTTATCTGTAAGGATTTTGACAGAACTGGATGGAATAAATCATGATTGCTTTTGTAGGAAAGGGCATACGTTACCTGAACATATATCGCATAAAGAGCGTAAAACGACGGAGTCGCCTAACGGTATCTGGACGATTTCAGTCGAGTCAATGTGATGTCCTAAAAAGGTAAACCTATGTTAATAAGATGCTCGAAAACAGTACGAAAGTGAGTGAAGTGTTCCTCGAACGCCTTAGAAACAATAAGGAGTCCATCAATATAGATGAAACAGAAGTCAGAGCCTCTTATTAATGAATGCACAAACCGTTGGAATGATGGCGCAGCGTTTCGCATTCCGAATGTCATTCGAACGAATGCGAAAGTCTGACCGGTTTAGATATTGCTGTTTTAGCAATGTCGTGTTCATCAATAAGAATTTGATGATAGGCACGAACGAGATCAATAGTATAAAAAATGTAATGTAATTGTTGGGTAAAGTCCTGCAAGGAGCAATAGGGTATTTGTCTGGAGTATTGACATTATTGAGGGAACGGTAATCATCGCAAAGTCTCCACTCACCGTTCTTCTTTTTGAAAGAGGTGGGGAGGAGACGACCCTGTGCTGTTAGAAGGTCTACCACCAATACATTGAGAAAGAATGGTGTCGAATTCAGTCTTGGTTATCAGTACTTTGATGAAATGGGAGGACCGCGTGTTTCGATAACGTAAGTTACGTTATGTTTGACTGTTAATGCAAGATCACTTGCAGAAGCTAAACTTTTAAAGTTCCTTAGAATATTGACCACAGAAGGTTCAGTCGAATTGTCAATTAAGTGGGGAATGGACCCTAAAAGACCACACTTATTTAAAAAGTCAGCGCCAAGTATGGGCATGGTAGCGTCCGCGATAATAAAGGTCTGACAGAACGATTGGCTGAGACCTATATTTAATACAAGCGATCGTTTACCGTAAATTTTAACTTTGGTGGCATTCGCTTCGTAAAGTGGGAAATCAGAAATTTTCGAGTTTTTCTTCCAAAGTAGTTGAAAAAACGGACACTTCGGCCCCAGTATCGACTAAAAAGGATTTAAATGATGTTCGGCACGCGAAGGTAGTGATGAGAGTGACTGTTGTCACATGCCACCACTTGTGGCGAATCATCTAATTCTTTTAAGAATGTGGAGTAAAGGAAAAATTTTGTCTGCGAGGTTTGAAGTGCTTACACTCACAGCGTCCGGCATTTTGCTGGAATTTGTAAGGATAGTAGCATTCACTATCGAAAAGTTGCACCCTGGATCTTGATCTTGGGAGATAGTGGAAGCGACTAGCGGTTGGAGCCCGACTGGAGTTTCGGTTCTTAGTCCTATCTACTTTGAAATTTATTTTCTGAGATAGCATTAATTAAAGTAAGCTGGAGTTCGTTGAACCTTGTAGTCAAAGAAGCAATTTCATTATTCAAAGTGGGAGAGGTAACTTCCATAATAGAGGATCCTACATGAGCAGCGTCAATACTATCAGCCAGCTCAGCAGTCGGCTGTCTTAGCAACATCTAGTTCTACTATAGCTAGTGCTGTAGGAACGAGGTAGGTGGTTTTTCTACCCAGAGAAGTTTGCTAGGTTATCCTCCGCGTAAGCATTTTGTGCTAACCGGGTGATGTCCCTCAGTTAATTGTGTCATCAGTGCCTGTGGGGGGTGTCTGTGTGTCGTTCGCCACTTGTTTACCTGCCAAACTTATACGTCCGTAATTCGATAGAAGGAGCTGAAATAGATATTCGAAAGAAAGATCGAGACAGAATTGTGAAATATATAGAAACCAGATTTATTCAATAAAATGACTGTAACTCAGTCACTTTTCTATTTGATTGACATAAAATTTTATACACAAAGTTTCGAAGGTATAAACTGTAGTTAAAACAAAAAATTTTACCGTGATCCATCACAGTGGCTATTCTCCTTAAGTATATAGTTACATCAGAACTGTATATAGGTAATGCTTTAGAATAGTTGATTTTTATATACATTAGCTTGATTTACATTTGAATGTTTGTAAAGGGCTATAATTAGAGATCAATAACCTATAGAACACCAACTTGTAGGACCTACAAATGCTCGAACCAAATTATTGGACCGCTGGAATTGGAACTGTATTCAGTAATTTTCTATGATAAGAAACTTTACTTCTCAAGTTAGCAAGCTTGGATGTATTTTTAAACATCTTTTAAACATCATAAAATAAATCCGGCGTGAATAGTTTGAAGCGTTATATTATTGATCGGGTCAGGCTGGCTGATCGGGTCCCTATCAGAATCTGCGGATAAAGCTACTGTTAGCTTTATTTTTAATTCCAAGACATAGAACCATCTTGAAACTTAAATACGTATACCCAGTGGTCAGTTGTCTCTGATCTACATTGATTGTCTAATCTGAATTACAATATTCAATCAAATTTAAGTTGCCAAATTTGTTGAACTCTAGTTTTACATTTGAATTATCTTTCAAGTACGTTAATACATGTTTGACTGCATTCCAGTAAATATAACTGGAATTATTGCCAAACCGGCTGACTAAATTTACAGCGAAACTTAAATCTTGTTGCAAATAACTGAGGTTGAATCATAAATATCTTCTGTTCTAATTCACCCTGCAAGAATGCTGGTGACTGCATCCATCTGCCCAACTTCCAAATTATATTAATTTATGAATTTAATTATTTAAATTATTTATATGCATCTCTATGCCAAATACTAGCTTCCTATTCAGTCAAATTCTTGATTTTAGGTAGCATCCTGACTGTGTAGCATTATTTCAAGACTCAGATCCGGACCAGATTCGGCTTTCCCTATCAGTGATTGGGCCCCAGTCTGAACAGATCCTAATCAGGAATGTAACCTTTTAAACTATCCACGCCGATCAGACTAGATCAGGGATGGATGAGTTCAAATAGGACATTTACTACTACGGTTGTGAAAGTGCCTGAATATTATGCTAGTCGAGTAGGTATCATAATTTTTCTTCGTGATCAATAACTTTTACGAATATTTCAAATAAAAGATGACAAACCACATTTAAAAACATTTAACTACAATTTATTAATTAGTTCTGGAAGAATTTTAAATAAATCTCCTATCAAACCATAATCAGCTATTTTGAATATTGGCGCTTCACTATCACTATTAATTGCCACTATTATTTTTGAATTTTTCATACCTGCTAAATGTTGCGTAGCACCAGAAATTCCAATGGCTATATATAAATCAGGCGCAATAATTTTTCCAGTTTGTCCTATTTGATAGTTATTTGGTATATAACCTGCATCAACAGCAGCACGAGTTGCACCCACAGCAGCGTTTATTTTTTTCGCCAACTCAAAAATCAAAAGAAAATTTTCGCTCGAATTTAAGGCACACCCACCGGATATTACAATTTTCGCTGATTCTAATTGTGGTTGATCATGATAATCGATTTCTTGTTGTATAAATTCCGATAAATTTAATATCATATCAGGTTGTGGAATGTCTACTAGATCACAAGATATTTCTGATAATGCTGAAGCGTTAAAGGAAGCAGGACATATGGTTAATAATTTAATATCATCAAGGGATTTTATTGTAAGCAAAGCATTTCCACCATAAATTTCTTTAACAAATGTATCATCTGAAATTATTTCAGTTACGTTTGAAATCGGCGAAACATCTAATTTCGATGCAATTCGTGGTATTAAATTTTTTCCAAATGAATTTGCTCCTGCCATTATATGTGTAAAATTTAACTCATTATGTAATCTAATCACTAATTGTGTTAGTGGCTCTGCTAGAAATCCCAAATACGAATTGGATTTCGATACCAATACTTTTGATACTCCTTCAACTTTTGATGCAGTTTCAGCACAACTCTGACATTCATTGCCGGCAATTAAAACAGCAACTTCACCTATTTCTTTTGCTGCTGTGATAATATTATTTGTTGTATCCGATATATTTTTATTATTATGTTCTGCTATTATTAAAGTGTGAAATTGTTTAAATTTAAATATTTTACAAAAAATATCAAATCGCAACATATTTTAATTATAAAACCCGTTTCAATTAAAAATGGCATATTATTAAAAAATTATATGTTTGAGCAGAGATAAAAAAAGGTTACTAAGAACTAAAAAATAAAATTAATACCAATATAGAATACAGATATAAATAAAATTGAAAATAAACCCATACAAGGAGTTATTTCTTTGGAACAATAATTCCTTCCAATTGTGCCTGGATAAAAATTTTTTTATTATTTTTATAAAATAATGTAATGAAATATTAGTTTAAATTGTGGGTTAGTTTCCTTAAGGAATGCAATTTCTTCTCCGTGTTTTTTCTCCTCTGACGATCTCAACTCTTCATTCCTTCGTTCTGCTTGATCGGCTTTAATCTTCATGTCAGTTATCGTATCCTCTAGCTCTTCTTTATCACTCTCTAGATTCATCACTTTTTCTTGCAACTCTTCCTTACCCTGTTGTACTTGTAATGCTTTGCGCATTCCGAATGCAACAGAACATATCGTCGCTTTAATAATGAAACAACGTATGCTATTTATACGTTGTTTTTATATAATAGGTGCGCTGCATACCCCATAAGGGTATCTTTGAATTGGCGTTTTTACATTTTCGAATTATTTTATGACTGGGGGTAAGAATTAATAAATTATAAATTAACGTCCATGCAAATGCATGCGCACATCAAACTTTAAACTCAAATATCTCGAAACTATACTTTTGCGTATACGTCATTTCATTATTAAAGCGACGATATCTGGTCTTCCAAACGGTAAGTTTGATCTTCTCAGCACTCTTCTCAAAGTTTTACACATGTGTCTTCCTGAACTTGAATCACAAATTGTTTCATATCGATGGCTCAGTTCGGCTAAGTCTTCTGCCGTAGTAACTATTTCTCTACTCATACTCATTCTCATACTCATGTTTAAATATTTTAAGAGGAAGAAAATCTTGGCTTCAGATCTTGTTGATGGCATTAATAATCACTCCATTATATACTTAAATGATAATCTTCCGACTAAGCTGGCAGCCCTTGTTAAGCATGCACGTCTACTCAAAAGGCGTCTATCGTCATCACTAAGGATGATATCTCCCCCAATTATTATGATCTGTCTGCTCTTGATTTGCATTTTCTCATAACATGACTGTCTATCTATGGTTGTTTCTTACATTCTCTTACTTCCTCTTACATTGTCTCTTCCTTCCATATTCCTTATTTTTCATTTCTTTTCTTCTTCTCCTCTGCTCATTCCTCCGGCTGCAGTAACTCTTTGGTATTATGAATTTTCTACATATTTCTCTACTTCTTTTTTGTGTTTGTCTTTTTCCCCTTTCCCAACGCCCCCTTGGTCTAGTGGTTCCAGTCTACCTTTCCCTTCATTTCTTTATACATTATGGCAGGTAGTCAAGTACTTCATACTTCTGGTACTGGTAGTTCTATTTCAAATCTACGTGGTTGCAAGGAGCTTCTTAACGTTGGGCACTTTAATGCACAGAACTTAAATCCTAGACTGCAATCCTCTAAGCTTGATGAAGTCAGATTCCTTTTTAAAAGGAACTTACTTGATCTGGTGGGTGTCTCCGAAACTTGGTTTAATCAGTACGTCACCAACACTACTATAGCCATCGATAGCTATCGGGTGAATCACGTGGATAGACCCAAAGAGGGGTGAAGGTATTGCCATTTATGTTAATCGCGAGCTCAAATCAAAAGTTGTTCATACATTTTCGGAGTCCTACGCAGAATTGTTGTTTGTCCAAGTCTCTGTTGGAGCTTTGTCTGTACTTGCCCTACAGCGGTATTCAGGCAGTTGAGGAAGTTATAGCGGAGATGGCTATTAAGTACCGCTTTGTTGTAGTGATAGGTGATTTTAATGTAAATCTCCTGTTGCCAAACTCACAGACCGCTTGTCGTTGCTTTGCTGACATGCTAGGTCTGACTATAACTTCTAATAATTGTCCCACTCATCACGCGTCTTCATCTCTCCTGCTCAAGCTCCGAACAGTTCTCATGACTCTTTGGGCTCATGTATTGACTTTTTTATAGTGAGTAATGACTGCCTGGTCAAGGTTCAAAATCAGTTCTGGATACCTGGTATCTCTCATCATGCCTTCATCATCATGTGGCTATAGATCACGAAAGCTCTACAAACTTCCTACCGATGTGTACCTGACTTTGATAATGTTGATATAGTAAGTTACAGTCCTTTCTCGACAACGTCCATTTCTCCCCAGTTTACTCTTTTGCTGATATTGATGTTATGTTGAACTCTTTAAATGAAGTTGTTTGCCAATTAATGGATAAGTTCTTGCCATACAAAAGGATTTTGAATCGCAGGGCCTTCAATATCTATCTGTCTCCGGAGATGTTGCATGTGAGGTCAATGAGAGACACGGCTTACCGAGAGTTCCTAAGAGATGGCACTGGTATGAACTGGGATGTTTTTCGTTTACTTAGGAATAAATTTAGGGGTATGGTGCGTAAGGCCAATCTTGCGTATGGTGATAGAATTTTTGGTGGTATTAATTCGTCAGCGGATCTTTGGAGCAAAATTAGAAACACTGGTGCTCTAGCTGATCAAGATGAAGCTCCTTCCTTAAGTGAAGCTGTACTCAATCACATTAATAAAACCTTTGTTAGACCCAATAGCTTTCCTCCCCTTGATCGGTCTGATCCTGATCAACCAAAGGATGCAAATGCATTCTCCTTCCGTTCTGTTACCTATGAAGAGGTTTAGATTGTTTTTCAATCAATTAACTCGAACTCTATTGGGTTTGATAACATTCCTCTTAAGTTCCTTAAGCTTGTTTTTTCACTAATTTCTCCTCACATTTTGCATATGGTTAATTATGCCATTATGGTGGCGTGCTTTCCTTAGGCGTGGAAAATTGTTAAAATCTTACCGATTCCTAAAAAGGGGTAGCACTGATTTCCGACCTATTAGAATTTACAGGTTTATTCCCCCAAATAAATTTGCATTTTTTTTCAGATAAATAGAAAGATTAGGTCCTCTGCATCCTAATTATGAAAAAAAATTGCGGAAATGAGGGTGTCAAAAGTTATAAAGGATCAAACTTTCAATTTTACCTTGGTCCCCGTTCGATTTTTTAGAAGTAACATGATTTGATTTTTGATTTTTTTTTTTTGACTTGCTTCTGCGAACTTGCACAACTTCGATAAAGAATGGCGACATATCCGAACCAAATGTTTTCAATCTGATAAAACTATTCGACTTCTTTCAAGCATATGAGTGCTTGATAACACCAAATGGTTGATAAAAAGTTGTTATAAGTGAATTTTATATAATTTTAAGTTATTATTTTCATTAATGTTAATCAAATTATTCAAACACAGGATTGGAAAAAACAACGTTTAACATCTGCACATCAAGTAGATTCATTGAAAGATGCATTACAAAAACTAACCCGATCTGTAAATCCGTTAGGAAAACTGTTAGATTTTCTACAAGAAGATATTGATGCAATGGAGAGAGAGCTTGAAACTTGGAAAACTAATTACAAACAAACAAAAATTATGCTAAGTCAAGAAAAAGGGTAAGTTTTGTTTACTTATTTTATATAAATTATTTAATTCTATCTTTCCTAATTATTTCCAGATTAACTGAAACCGCGATCGAACCAATGAAGCATCAATTAGCACAAATTGAATTGAGTTTTAAAGAACACTGTGAAATGATAAATGCATCACGTGCAAATATTTTACAAAATGAACAAAAAATATACAAACTTTTAACAGATATTTAAAAAATGTTTACACTTTTGTTATTTACTTTTGTTATGCTCACAAATGGTTCATACTTCATAGAGATCATGTAGAAAAATAGGAGTTATTGTATTAAATTTTGCAATAAAATAATATTAAAATTTGTTAATAAAATTAACTTGAGCTATGTTTTTTCATCTTTATATATAATTTAAATACATTAATAAAATATTCTGAAGCCTGATGATAACCTAAAAAGCTGAAACATTAGTTACAATAAAGACCGTTTTTGTTTGTATTTCCTTCATTCGACTTATTGAGAGATTAACACTTTAACGAAGCAACGGCTCTCTAAACCAAAATTTCACAAGAAGCATGTGTACTAGCCACCCGAAAAGATGATATTCGTAAGTCAGAATCAGATGACGTTAGAATCCCGGTCCTCAATAAGCAAATAAACAGATTAGTAATAGAACACAAAAGAAATTAACAAAAACAAAAAAAAAACATAGCCTTAGCACAAGTAAGTCGATTTTCGAGAACCAGGCAATAACAATCTATTTCTTGCATGATGATATATCCCAACCGAAAATGCTGATATATGCAAAAATTAACACATAATTTACAAAAAAACTACGTAAACACGAGAAAAAACCAGATCGGTGTTAAACATCTATGGAAATTTCATGTTTTTTTCAAGAAAAGATTAAGAATTGAACTCAATAGCATCTGAACTATCATGCTCTCTACTAATACACTCAACGCGTCTCTGAAAACACTCCAGATACCACATATCTAAAAAAAAACGGCCAGAATCAGCCCTATCTTAAAATATGAGAAACCTGAAGAAACAGGAAAATACAAACCAATTTTCATCCTTTCATCGATCGCAAAACTGATTGAAGAGTTCCTGCTCCCTTAAATAACACACCAACATGGCTTCGAACAGCACAATTACCGCCCTTCACAGAATCCAAAACTATTATATTAATATTATGTTAACAAATATACGTTAATTCACGTTTTATAATAATAATAGTCAAAAATATTAATCTATAAAGATTTAGCCAATGAACGTCGAATTTTAATTATTTTGTTTCCTCACTGAATTAAAACAGCCGATCTAATGCACTGACTGAAGGTTTATAATTAGAAGTAAATTGTACAAATTGTGGAGGTTTATTCACTATTGAATAAAATTAAAATTAGGCCATACATCACAATATCAAAAGCAATATTACTGAAATTACCTGGATAAATTATAATTATTCAATTACCTATTACTTTTTATGGAATATTATTCATTGTACAGAGATTTCTCCAATAAATTTCGACAGAGCGTGCTTTGTGTCTATTTGTGTCTTTCTTTGTGTCGATTATCTTTGTGTCTAAATTTATTTATTTATTTCATTCACCCGATAACATTTTTTATTTCGTTCCTACTCAAGAGTCAAATTTTGAACGAACGTTAACTTTTTTTGTTATTCTTATTTTTTCCTACAACTGCAATACTCGCATAATTCAACAAAATTTTCAAACAATAATTTATTTTTAGTTTTAAAACCAAACAAACTATCAAATTTGAAGCAAAAATTAAGTGTGTGAGCCTTCGAACGGAATGGGATAGTATATTGGAAAACGAGAGCAGTATGAAACTAATATTTCACGAGAATGAAAGTTTGAAACACGAGCTTAGTAAGTGCATGAAATTCATCCGAGTGACCGTTAGTACTTCGGCCAAGGTACTATTTCTACGAACAAAGTTGAATAAATTGATTCACTTAATTTTTTTAATTTATTTAAATTAAAATAAATTTGTGTAAATTATTAAAAAAATTTGAACGAATATGGTAATTTTTGCTACTTTGTTTATGTTTTTCTATTTAATATTTATTTATGATTGAAGTTTTTTATTTGTTATGCGCACGCATTATTTGTTGAAATGTGATTTTTTTCATGACAATTTTAGGTTTCTTACTCTTTCATTACGCACTCTTGCGAAATAATTATATTACTTTACTGCTACTAAATTAAAAGTCCTTTATTTTTTAAGTTAGACACTTTTGATATTTGATGTCTTCCAATTTCCTCAAATTTTCAAGATGTATTAGTATGGTCAAGGTCATTCGAAAATGATGTTTTCGTTGCTTTTTTGGCTTTGTTGTCTGACTTAATATCTACTAAGCCCATGAGTGACCCACAGCAATGACTATTGGATTAATTATACAATATATGAAAGTACTTAGAAAACTTTAAAACAGTTAGGGCTACTCTTGGCTTTTGGAGCTAAACGGTTTCAAAGTTAATAATTTCTCAAAAAAAGTCAAAGTTTAAAGTCAATAACTCTAGAAACCATCAGTTAAAAAGTTTGAGACATAGTTGTAATTATACTTCATACTGTGTAGTTTAAGGTCTAAGCTCAAACCCCGTGGGGGGAGTATTTGTTTTTTTAAAATATGCTTTTTTTCAAACGTCTATTATGCGTTTTACAAAATGTATCATCATGCACATTTTCACATATTTGCCAGGGTATTTTTGATTTTATAATGATCATAAATTAATTTTTTATTAGGGCCATAATCGATTGAGTAAAAAATTACAAAACCACAACACTCCCCCTTAAGAACACATGGGTTCTTTTAATTTATTAGGGAAAAAGACAACGAAGAAAGGTTTAATTTATTTACAAGTAGGTAAGTAGGTCTGGTGTGTTCGAAAGTATAGGCCTGAACGAGCATTAGAAGAATCTGATCAAATGTGTACCGCTATACATATGGAAAGTGCTGGCACCGAAACAATGCCAACATCCTGAACACAAATAAAAATTTTTCATAAAACAATGAAACGGATAGCTCTAAGACCTGTATCCTGGGAATTTTTCAAAGAAATTAATAGATCTGGGTCAAATTTTCCCATAGGTAGGTGGTGTACTTTGTACAACCCACAGACAACTGATTGCAAAACAAATTTCAGTAAAGAAGTTAACCGCAGAAAGGCGAGCGAATTTACATCAGATAGATCAAATGATACAAGGAGCCTTCTCCATTAGCTTTGCTGACTCATGAAGAAAGGTTAGCAGCAAAAGAATGTTTGATGGAGACTGTTGCACTAGGAGTAAAACCCATCAAGTATTTTCAAATTTTATTTATTATAAAATTTAAGTATTTTAAAATTTAAGACTTTTTTTTATGCTGGCTCCAAAATATATGTTTTTATGATTATAAATAATTTAGTAGACATTAGAGAAAATTGGTAGTTGACAATATAACACTGTAGAATGGTTAAACATTATCACTGTTTTTAAATTTCTTCTTAAATTTTTCTCAGGAAGAAGATCAAAATGAAGTTAACTTAATCCTCGAAAAGATAAGATGAGAAAATATGAAATATAGAATTTGGAGGTTCACCTACTCTAATTAATCAAATCTTAACGGCTTCAAAGTTTCGACTTTCTTTAATTTTAAATTTCTTTAGTTTTATTTTAATTAGTGTTTAATAAACACTAAATTGATTAATTAAAGGTACCACTATATATTTTATTTGTATACCAAGTATATTTTATAGAAATAAAAATTTAATGTTTTAATAGTAATAATCTACTATGGGCGCTGTCTATTTGTGGGAACTGATGATAAAACCACTATCACATAATAGAATCGGGGTATTGGGAGGCCACGGGGGTCCATTTCAATCGCTTATTAAAGAAAAAATGAAATGAAAGCAAAATAAAACCATCAAATAAAATATATTTAAAAACCTTAATATTTTATTTTTTCTTCAAAGGGGGAGTATTGTGGGATTACAATTTTCAAATTATTTACTAAATCGATTATGGCCCCAAGAAAATAATGAATTTGTAATCATTATAAAATCAAAAATAGCCTGAAAAAGCATGTATTAAAAACAAATACTTTCCCCACGGGGTTTATGCTTGGACCTTAAACTACACAGTATGCAGTATAATTACAGTTATATCTCAAACTTTTTGACTGATGGTTTCTAGAGTTATTGACCTTGAACTTTGACCTTTTTTGAAAAATTATCAACCTTGAGACCATTTAGCTCCAAGAGTCCAAGCTGTTTTAAATGTTTGTAAGTATTTTCATATATTGTGTAATTAATCCAATAGTTATTGCTGTGGATCGCTTATGGGTTTAGTAGATATTAAGTTCGATAACAAGGCAAAAAAAGCAACGATAACATCATTTTCGAATGACCTTGGCCCTCAAAGCCATGAGTGAGCCACCAAAGTATTTATGCTAACATCTACAAAGTATCAAGTAGGATCCATATTTAAAAAAATGTCATCGGCGACTCATGGTTTTATGAAGTAAAATGATCATCTAATTTATACGATTTACACGTGACCTTAAACTTTGACCTTTACTCAAGGTCAAACGCGCCGTATTTAAGAGGCGGTAAACTGCACTTTTTCTTATCAAAGTACTACTAATACCTTCTGAAAATTTTAGAAAAATTGAAGGTATCAACTATGACAGTCTCATACAAAGTGTTCAACTTTAAAAAAATGACTCTTAAACAAACTGTGAAATAAGTCACACTTTTGTTAAGTTAAAATAAAAGTTTAGTTTGGTTTGTTGTTGGTTGTGGTTCGTTGAGGACTCCAAAATTTGAGCCGTCAATTTGATCAGCAATGTTTTCACATCGTGAATCAGTGTTTAGGTGCGAGTGCCATAGATCATGATGAGCGTTCACATCGACAAGTATCAGGCAGTCTTTTGTATAAAATAAATGTCCTATGGACGGTTCATAACCTGTATCACAGCTGCGTACTGGTGGAATATAGATATTGACTAGTTATCTCCGTGTTGCCGGATTTTATTATAATGACCAGTTGTTCTAGGTGTTTATCAGTTCCTGGTACTGCAGGTAATGTGGTTGTACGGTAGATAACATTTAATTTGGTTTCTTGAAGAACCGTGACTAGAATATTGTTATTACACATATAATTTATAATATCATCTATCTTATTGGTGAGACCTAGGGATTGAAATCCTGTGGTATTTTATGAATCCCGGGACTACGGGATTCATACATTTTAAATCTCGAAATAAATCCCAGAATGCAACAACATAAAATATTAAACTGGTCACCGCAATTGGTTGAAAATAAGTAAGCAAAGCCGTCAAAGAGAACCCCATTTGCAGTGAATATATAATAATTTATTGACCATTCCACCAAGAAGTGTGAAATCTCCGATTCTACGTGCAGTGAGGCCAGTGACAGCTGCTTCCTAACCCAAAAAACGGAGCGACGGATTTGTACCTTTCGTCGAAATTGTTGTGATGGTCGTTGGTCGAAATCGGGTTCCGAGTACTTCTGGGGCGTCCATCTTGAGAAGCTATCCCTCGTCATTTCAAATTGCATCTGAACAGGAAAATAAAAAGTTTTTGCCATCTGTTTTGCAACATTTTTTGGATATCATCATTTGTATTAAAGCATGTGATTTAAAGAAGATTTCCATTGAACAGTCTTTGGTCATTGAGACGAAGATCACTTACAAGTCTAACTCTCCTTGGTGTTGGTGTGCAGCTTCACCGAGACTTCGGTTCTCGTTTACTTGTAGATGCACCTCACAGACTTAGGTTTTCCGTCGGTATCGTATGATGAAGTAAAAAAGTACTTGCAGTCTGCAGTAATGGACACCAAATTTTGAATTTCCACTAGAACATTTCTATCAGTAGATAGCCGTTAATGTGGACCACAATATTGCTGCCATCGATGGTCTCAACTCTTTAAATGGAATGGGAATTATAATGTGCAAATCCGGACCACGTGCTGAAAATTCGAATTTATTGTCAGAAAGAAAGGTCCTGCGTTTGAAAAACCGGCTTAATACCACTGATATTTCTGCAGAAGGAAGACTAGAGACTTTAAAACCAATATCATAACTTTTTCAGCATGGAGTTTTCCGTAATTTGATACCACACACGATTTATGATTTTTATAAAAAAAATTCCAGATGGCGGCAAAAAAACGCATTTTGCACACTTAGATTTTTCTAGACTTTTAGTATGTCAAAAAGATACCAATAACGAACTAAAAAATTCAATCCCCGATTTTGTGGGAATTAGTTCCACCTATCACCTATTTTTTTCATATATTTACTGTACTAAATCTAAAGTAATAAAAATAGGCTAGTAAATAAGAACAGAAAAAAAAATAAAAAATACATCTTCTAAATAGAGATCAAAAACTGTAGTAGGTAGAGTATGATTAGGAAGAAACAAGAAAATAATATTTAAAATTTAACAAAATAAGAATCGAACTAGAGTACGATGGAAACACAAACAAAATGCATATTAATAAAATGTTACAACTAATTGGAAAAAATAATAATAAATTAATATGAAATTGATGTATATGAATGTATGAAAGATATCGATTATACCTTACCAGAGAAGTTTTGTGTAATAAGAGTTGTAATATATGGACCACAACAACATACGTTCTAAGATGATGATGGACGCTTTTTCCACTCGAGACAATTAGTTAAACACATAAATTAGTTGCTATTAATACACTACAAAGCACACTTCACAGTTTAAATAATATTTAATGTTCTTTTTTTTATATAATTTAAGCAACGGTTTAATTTTTTAAAGTTCAATTTAGTTTTTAGAATATATTTTGTTTTTTATTAACTTTTTCCACTTTTTTAACACTTAGTTTTAATTGTTTTTTAACATTTTAAAATTTATAAACAGTTTGTTTTAGTTTTGTTCTTGTTTTTGTATTTAATTAAAATCTTTAAGTACGATGGAAGAATTGAATTCACACTTGAACCAGTTTCCTAAATCAGATGGTCTGTATTCAAATGTTTTAGGTTTGAAACGAACTTCAAATCTGTTATTTTATTGTTTGGTTCCAGTGAGCGTTTAATCTAATTAAAAATAATAAAAAAAATACCAAAACGCACGTTTCTATTTATATTATGTGTAAACACATAATATCACAATCTTTAAGTGTTTTATTACATTTACATAAAATACGAATAAATATATTTATATTATGTAATTCTTTCATATATTAACACTAATATAACATTTCAATTTTTTTTTCTTAAATAATATTAAATATTTCTTTGTGACTATGTACAAAAATTATGTACATTTAATTAATTATATATCTATATAATATTTTTTGAAGTGTTTATTCTTAACTTTAAGTGTTGTTTTGTATAAATCTGTTTGCTATTTAATATTTCCATATACAAGATTTACAGTGACTTTTTTCTTTTTTAAATTTTGAATATTGTGGTTAATTTATATTTTCACAGCTAAATAATTTTAAATGTGCTGATTTTATTTTATATATTTGATATAGTTATTTAAATGCTTTATTTCAATTTAATTGTTTTATTTATTCGTGAAGTTATTAGTTTTATTATTTTTGGTTAAGGAACTCAGATTGATATTTTTAAAGAAAGCGTTATAAGTGTTTAGGTAGTTAAGTTTTATAATTTAATACTTGCAATTGAAAAATTTTACCAGTAAGCAAAAATTAGCTTTTTCGATGAACCAGAGTGATTTTTTTTTTTGATTGAATATGAAAGGATACATAAAAATTTTAGACTGTACCAGGATTTAAAATAAATTCAAACCGATCCGGACATGACAAAATCAACTACTCTGCGTTCCTGAACACGAAACTCAGAATTAAAGTTGTTGTTTTTATCATTATTATCTCACTTACACCAAACTATTTCTAACGAAGTCAATTCGAAAACAGAGTTTGTTTTTCAACGAACATATGTTTTGTAGTTTCTTGTGACACTATTCATCATCTCGATGAATGAGTTTTTAACATCAGTGAATAATCCAATGTCGGAGGAGTGTATATTGACCGATCTATTTAAAAAATACTTCATAACTATAATCTAAGAATACTTGAAAATAATAATTTTCCACCGAGATTTAAATTATTCCAAAAATATATTCTCTCTTACATGCAAAAACTAAAATAGTGTTTTTTGTTAATTATTACAAAACTTCAAAACAAACGATGGTCTCAAACCAAAAACTCAGACCTGTAATCATTGAAAAAAATTTTAAGTAGAAGGAACATACGAAAAACTTTTATAACTATGCTGTTTTCAACAAACTCATTTTATCATCCCTGGATTTCTTCTGATTTTTAAAATTGCTTATTCGTTTTTTTATAGTTGAAATATTTAAGCGATATAAAAAATAATAAAATTTTGGTGCATTTAATTTGACCGAATGCTACAATTCAAAAAATTCATCTTGTTGTTTTTCAAGTTTTTGTAATGATGTCTGCACTCGACGACCGTGTGTCATTACAACTATATGGGATGTATTGTCATTGTTATTTGATGATGAACTTTGTCGCATATTATAATGTGATGATGATGTTGATGCAGGTCTAATATTATCAAATAAGTCTTCATTGCTTTCTGATATATAACTAGAAAAGAAAAACAAATATGTTATTACTTTTTGAGAGAAATCAAAACAATATTCATTACTCATTATTTTTTCGAGAGTTCCGATAATACTTCTTTGACTCTGCAATTGAAGTATCTATTTTCCCTAAAAATTCGTCTATGCTTTTCTTATTTTCCTCTTCGGGACTTAATGTGTCCAAAGATAAACTATTTTGTTTTTGGAAATTTGGATAACCTGCTATAGAAGCTGCTCTTTGTGTCGGTAAAGAATGGGGTCGATCATCTTTTGGATAAAATGGTGAATTAGTATCTACAGGAATCATAAGAAATTGTCGTAAAAATAAACTATCTGAGGCAAAGAGTCGATTTGTACGACGTATTTGTTCTGTCTGAAAATAGAAAATCAAATGATTATTTATTATTTAATTTAGTTTGTAATCTTATAATAGTTTATTTTAATATTTAGCTCTCAGTGTTTGTGTGCCAAGCTTAAATAGAAAGCAACATAAAAGATTAAATAAAGAGGAGCCTTATGTGTAAAGATAATCAGACAACAAACTGAAAACATTAATTCAACATAACCAACATTAGAAAATATTTCGTGCTACAAAAACTATAGAAAAATAAAAAAACAAGAAATTATTGGTAAACACATAGGACTAAAACCACAGATGCGAAGGTGTGGGACTTTGGATTGTAGGAACGAGTTATTGTATTGTTTTTGGAAGAAAAATAATGTGGTGCAGTTGGTTTAAGTTTTGGGTAAAGCCGTTACATAGGCAAAAACAAAGTTTTATGCAATGAAACGGCACAAAAAAATATGCGAAAAATAGCTTCGTAACTGTAGACTGTAGTGTGGCAAAATATCAACGCAAAAATTAATACAGAAAAACTTTTTTACCGGCAGTATTAAACCCGAATTAAAGTATTTGAAATTTAAAATAAGCAGTTGTTCGAGAGATCTCCATCCTTTCCCGCTTTTCTCGAAATATATTTAGTTTTTATGGATTACGCTTATTAGTTTTAAGAAAGAAATTTTTTTTTATATCAAAACGAAAAATACTCAAAATACATCCGGCTCGAAGGACTATGTAAATTTATCAAACAAAAATATATTAGATTCAATATTTATTATAATTTTACAATTTTATTGTTTATCTGTGTCTTTTTGATATTGAATAATTTGTTTATTTTATTAATTCAACAGATCCTTAATTCTTTATAAATTTGCCAATACAATAATGCATACCATTGTGATGGTAAAACATTAGTTTCACAAGAGTGAAAACTTTATTAGCCGTTACTGTTCTTGTCCATTTAAATGATAACGCTGAATTCAGCATAACATCTGAGACCTAAAATATCGCAGATGATCTTGTCTTGCATGGTAGCGAGACAATTCAAAGTCCTCTTAAAAAATCTTACATAACACAAATTTTATTTTATCGCGTTCTGGGCCATCCTAAATCTGAAAAAGTATGTCTGTGGGTGGGTGGGTACAACTACTAGTTGGGGGATAGGGTGATAATTATTTCGGTTTGCTGAAAGACCATTCAAAGCTTAGATTACCAGTTCATTGGCGAGCAAATAAGCTAGTATGAAAGCTGTTTTATACAAAGACTGTGTATCTTCTTGCGCTATACCTGAAATCAAAGAATACGAATTAGAGTGTAATCATAGCGATTATATAAGATAATGATTCAAAAAAATTGAACATTATGAAAGCAATACAAATTATCTCAGAATCATGGGATGGGGTTGAACCATCGTGCATAGAGCCGCTTGGGATAAAATTTGGTTTGAATGAGTTTAAGATGTCCCAAATTAGATCCTACATACAATTTTCCACTAGCAAATGTGCTTTTGCCTGATTAATACAATTTTGACAACTTTTTGGGTCGTACTTGGAGGGTAATACTTGGAGCTTTACTTGTTTTGGTAGACATATTGTTGATTCTTTTACTTTACCGTCAGAACTTTATCAAATTATTTTCGATTATTCATCTTCACTACAGAGACTGTGCTAGTTAATTTATATTCATTACTCGCAATTTCACCCCATTTATATATATATATATTTCTCCATTTTTCTTATTGTTGGTACCAAATTTAAATGTTTAACGCCTCCTTTCTCTTTCGGGCTATTTCAACACACGAGGTAGCGCTTTTAGTTTTGCTTGTTAGTAGTTGTTTCTTGACCTTCAACTTTGCTTGTATGAATTTGGCTTAAGATTAGAAGCCTCAAGTTATCTCTTGGCCGTATGTACAAATTTTGGTACAAAACACCCGTAACAAATGCACAATCCCAGAAAACTGCGAAACTCATTCTTCCTCTAAGCTATCAAAACAGACTACAGACATTTTTGTAAACGGTATTGGTGGTACATTTACGAACTTTCTCCCGGCTGAAAAGTTAGCATTCAAAACACAATAGTATGCTACAAAATGGACAATGACAATTCAAAAATATTATATAAAGCAACAAAGGTTTGCCATTTTACTTGAATTTGCTTTTATCTACACCTAATCCATTTCTTTTAGAGTTTGAAGTGTCTGTTAGGCTTCTGGGAGTTGAGGTTGAAAAAAATATGAAGTGGAATTTGTTATATTTTTTGCCTAGCTAAAAACGCTGTTCAAAAATTGGATTTTTAGGGACGTTGTGCCTTGATCAAGTGTCTTGATGCCGCCCAACAAATAGCAATTAAATTGATGGGTAACTCTTATCTTACTAATGAACTTGATTCGTTACAAGATAGTAGAAATGCTGCTGGTTTGATCATTTTTTATAAGTATTGTAACGACTAAAATCTGATCAGTAAACATTTTTTTTTTAAATCTAAAACAAACAATCATCACTTTAATCATACTTTCATTCCGTACTATTAAACAACGTAAGATCATTTTATAAATAATATCTGACCGTATACAACGTTTCACTGTAAAAATAAATTCATCTTTTAGTTTATTACTTCATGATGAATATCTTTCATTCTAACTCAATTAACGGATCTTATATTTTGGTGTACAATCAATTGTTGATTTTTTTAATTTTTTTTATTTTTTGTTAAACAGATAACGAAATAGTATATATTGATTCTGGGCAGGTGTGTTGTTCTTGCCATCATTAATAAGGTACTTCATTTTATGATGTTTGAGCTAAAATATGTTCGGAATATTAATAATTGATTGAATTTTGAAGAACCTTATATATTGTTATGATTTGATGGTGTGAGACGGTTTGTTTGAATAATTTGTCTGTTTCATTTGCTTCCTTTATACGGCAGATTTTCAATGTATGGGTAATGTTTATTTGAAAAAGGGACAACTAAGCACAAACATGAGATAAATAGATTTCTTTTTTTTTTTAAATAAACAGAACGTGAAACGATTTGAATTATAATTTTAGTTAAGTTTTAACTTTCGTTTACAAAATATCAATAATTATAAATGATAGTGATATTTTTGATTTAAATTCATTTTTATGACTTTTTTGATTTAAGTTGTTTTTTTTAAATTCATATTTATGAATTTTGATTTAAATTGCATGTAAAAAAAACAAAATAAAAAAACTAAATATGTTTTATTGATAATAGTGAAATATATATTGCATAAAATTGTGAGAAAAATTTTAATTTCAAGTTTCTCTAAATACATTTTTGTTTATTTTGAAAAAGAAAAGGATTGGTTTGGTGTAAATTGGTTTTCTAGCAAATAGTTTAAGAAAACTTAACAATTAAACTAAACGGTACAACACGTTTAGCGAAAAGTAACCTTAAGTATTACGGTTTGTCAATGCCATACGTTTTTTTACAAGAGGAAATTTACTACTTGTTTTTAGATTGACGGGTCTTGGATTATGGACTAGATTATGGAATACTGTAAAACAAGATTATAACAAGTATATGTGGACTAGAAGAAAAGGATTTAGTGAACCGAAAGCAGAGATATCATCAGTAGTAGGGTGTGAAACTGTATTATTATTTTTGTCATTGACAATTTTGCTTACGATATGATTTGATGCATAAAGGGTTTTTTAGAGATTTTCCTCGACCAGAGGCCATTTGGTTTTTTTATAATTGATAATATCCAGGTATAAACAGAAACCAGTTTATAACAGTAAATTATGGATGAACGTAGTACTTGGAAGATCAAGTCGATTTTGCAATACTACTAGTATGGCTCAATACTAGTATGGCTAGAGTATAACAAAACAGTGATCACCAGAGAAATTAATTGACTAAACCTGAATCTATTAAATATATGTTTATGTAAGTTTTTTATTTTTATACTTCGCTAGAGTTGTAACCTAATTTTTGGTTTATATTCATTAGCGTTGACATTTTTTGGTAGAGTTTATCTAGTCGGCTAGCCTTGATAAAAATGATAAACTTTTTTAAAGTTTAAAATTTTCTCATTGGTTCGAAACTAGATCGGTCGAAAATTGTATGGATTGCAAAAAATTTCATAATTTGCACCATAATTTTTTAGATTCAGTTCTTATATTTTCTTAATAGAGCCTCGCATTTTTAGAATTTCTTACCTACGTGGAAACATGGGTTCCCTGATAATTTTAATCCCCAAAATTTTAAAACTAATGTTCATAAATTTCTCAAAGAAATGGTATATTGAATCCCCTAGTTGGCATGGTCTCTTCAGATAGTCAGAGACGATAATTTATAATTAATACTAAACATGCCTAACTTTAAATTAAAAAAAAAACCATAAAAACGATAACGAAATAGTTACTTTTTAAAAAAGATTGGTCATGTTGATGGTTAACGCAAGTGAGCTGGTCTTCACTCCGTATGATGACTCTCGTTAAAGGCAACGAATTTTGAATTGTAGAATAAAAAATTAAAATAAACGACTTTCGACTACATAATTCTAACCTCTGCCATATTGAAGCGCTAAAAAACATCAGACACAGACGAACCAAGAAAAAATGAAGAACTTAAATATACCCCAGAATAAACTCTCTGTTTAAGTTGACGAAAGAATTAATGAAGGCAGTGGATAACAAAGAAGTTGATGTCTGTGCCTTTCTAGACATTGATGGAGCTTTTTATAACACCTTACATGGAGCACTCAAGAGGGCTCTAAGTGAGGAAAAAAGGTTGACCACACCACAACTGACTGGACTTGTGAGATGCTGAGAACTATAGTAGCTGAATGGCTGGTGATTGCAAAATCAGTCTGGGTACCACAAGGTGTGTTCTTATCACCCTCATGCGGAGTTCGTTGCTGGATGAAATTTTGGTTGCATTAAGTAACCAAGGCATTAAATGTCTGGAGTACGCGAATGATATTGTGTTTATCGCCGTAGATAGGTTCAAAGAAACACTGTGATATTATACAGACAGGACTGAATTTGGTGCACTTCTGTGAGACTAAAATTCAATCTTAATTACAACTACGGTTAACGGGACATCTTCTTTGAATTCCTGAAGTTTGGAGTACTCCCGGTTGGTGTTCTATGTTGAAGCATTTGTATGCGTGGAACATAGAAGTTACATCCGAGATATGCCAGTTACTGATAAAATTCTCATTAATATTGTTGCTCAGAGTTAGATCCAGAACCTTGTTTCTGATTGCGTTTCTAAAGGTTGATTTGCTACCTTTGTTAGCTATAAACATATTGTTTATATATAGGTATTGGATCAGAGACTCATTTTTGTAGTACTGTTGTGATGATCACGGCATCGGTGTGATGAGCATCGGTATCGAACGCTATTATTAAGTTGTAGTGGTTGTCCTTGCAATGCCGAACAATGCCCGAGAAATATATCAGTTGTATGTTTTTGTTGGTTGATAGACGTATTATTCTTTTGCTGTTCGCCCATGGTTTCGGGATGTAAGCAAAATATCGTTCATACTCTGTTGGATAAAGCGGTTTAAATATGCTTAGGCTATTGCTGACCTTTGCCGGTTAATTTGAACGCAACTTACTTAGGGCATTTTTTTTTCAAATGGCTATCGTGATCCAGCGGGGCCCTCGGTGGGACATGCTCATTGCGTGGCGCTGCCTTAGTTTCCATGGACGCAACAGTTGAGCTAGAATCGTCCCTTGGAGAAGCAGATATGGATGGTTTTTCGTTTGCGACCCTTAGCTCTAATGTAGTGGATCCAGTTGCTATCACATTCTCGGTAGAACTGGTTACCACTTATTCAGGTATCGCAGTTGAAGGTCGGTTCAGCTAGATTAACCTTACGATTCTTGCATGAATCGCACCGAACATCCAGTTAAGCTAGAATTTGCAACTTTAAAGTTGTTGCTTGGATGTTGGGTCAGGAGGGAACACCAGCATCGAAATATCCTTCTCAATAGTGTGCTTCAAGATGCTCCATAATCTCGGCCTAATGTTCGGGTTTTGGGCAGCGAAGAAGCAGTCCTTGGCGCAGTCTGGGAGGTCTGCCAATGTGTTATCGGCAAAGTTAAGCATCAACCAACCATTCTCTTGGTAGCAGCCCTCGATTGAGGTTTGATGACTTTTAATTCGTACTCTACTACCAAATCAATTAGTTGTGCTTTTACCTCAGTGAACTGCTCAGATCTCAGAACGGTGGCTGGGAAGTTCTCAGCAACATTGTACATTTAAATGTGTCTAGCGACATCGCTGAGTGTTGGAGCAGCGATTGTACTCACAATATTACTTGCGGTGTCCTCTAACACATTGGATGGTCAGTCGCTGGAAGGGTACTAATGTCGTTTGACACCAGACGAAGCCACCTGTGGGAGTTTGGCGATGCTTCGTATCGGACCCTCTTGCTACTCTTGAAGTCTGTGTCTTTTCGTTTGTCGAAGACCTTCAGACTAGCACTTTAGGTACTCGCTCATTCATGCTACGGTACAAAAAGCAACACTGTTGTGTGTAACATTCGACCCACTCTTTATTTAAATTCAATGCCCATGCATTACACGACAAGTGAACTCTATACTGAAAAACACGAATAATGCACTTAAAGCACTAGCTAGCTAAAATATAATTATTACAACACACAAGACAATAGGACAACCCTTTATAAACTATGCACCCATATGGACTCTTCAAATCGCTGAACTAACATATTATCGATCCGTGTACATAATAAAATGTTGACTTAACAATACAAATGGAACTATCATAAAGAGCAAACCACCACAAATCTCTGTCAAAGAAATTCAATTGCATTGCGCAATTAAGATTCAGTTTGGATCATGATCATGAATCTTAGAAAATTACATGAATAGAATTTACCCTGGAAATATTAATAAGGACACTTTGAGGGCACGCAATTGAAGGAGCGCCAGATAATTCAAATGTCCAGAGAAATTACCAGAACAGACAAAAGAAAATGTTTGCGGTACAACCCAAAGCCAGTGGCATAGTTTTAGAGTTTAGATACATAACGGGAGAAGAAGCACCGCACCCGTTACTACAATAACAATAACTGAATAAAAATAATTATTAACTCGATCTTCAAAAATTGGCACCAAAGAGTGAAGTTAGATATTTATTCAGACGTTTTATTTTGTTTTAGCTTATTCAAGCGGTTGTTTTCTGTTTACTGTCCATAATCGTTACATTCTCGGCCTGTTCGTCCTGAACAAAATCTAAATCGCCTTTGATGGTAGAATAGTTCGACGATATCGAATTGGTTGTTCTTGCATTCTCGGATTGCTTTGTCATTGCAAATTTAACGAAGTGAATAATGCTTCAAAATCGATTTTAAAGTTATAATTATAAAAGTGATTTTTAAATTAGTTTTTGTGAATAAAGTTTAAAGTGTTTTTAAGTAGAAATAATTTGAGTATTATTTTAAACGTTGTATTACTGGAAATTTCTACAATAAACCGTTAGAGTTTCTGAAGCTGTTGAAAGAATATTCTAGCTAATTGCGTTTATCGAATTGTGAGTTAGGCCAATTTGAAGTAAGGTTGGAAAAACGTAACAATATATGTATATACAGCCAAACTCCAAACAAAGATTAAATTTAATGTTAATCATAATATTCTAATACAATTGTAATGAAAATCTTTAAACTTGTTCATTATTTTAGCGATGAATAATTTTAATGACCCTTTTGTGATGAAAAGCCTTTATGGTACACTTAAGCTAATGAATCAGCTAACCACTTATTTTAATACTTACCGTGATAATAACCTAATGCCATTATTTCAATTTTCTTAGAGCTGCTATTTTGGAAAAAATGCATAGTTCATAGACACTACTTTCCTTACAGTTTAATAAATAAAATTTTTAACATGTTTTTTTTTATTCTATTATTTTGGTTCCATTATTATAAATACAAAATCGTTTGAATTTTTTTTCTATATATTTAAACGTTGCGGATAGCTTAATTAGTATTTTAACTTTTGACCTTATCAAATTTTTAATTTCTTATTTTTTTAATTGATGTATATCACAAATTTGCTGTGCCATGTTTTTACAAAACAAAATAACAAGTTTATATGAATTGAAGTATATGACTTAATTTTTTCAAATAATTAATATAAATTTTTTACTTCTGTTTGTAACCGGGTAGGCAGGTTAGCAGAAAAATATCAAATAGTTTAGATTAGACTAACGAAACACTAGAGAAGATAAAGTCATGCCAAACAAATTTGTATTTCATATACCATTTTAGTAGCAATACGGTTATGTATTATTTTCACTGTCTGTCAAGTAGTTAATGTATTTGATAATTATAGGATATTCTGAAAACTAATTCAATTCAACTCCCAAGACTAAATCGCTATTGTGGTTAAAAATCATCAAAAGTTTTTACAAATTCAATGCTCAGAAGCTCAAGAAAAAATATCTTCTTTCTAAATAAATGGTTTTGACTAATGTCAAACAAATAAACAAACAAATGTTTATCAAATTTTTATACTAAATGTGAGTGAACTATTAAAAGAGTTATCGTATCGTACTAAGCTTATCGTACATTTTTTTCCATACGTTTTTAGTTTATAATGTATAAACAAATGTTCATTTGTGAGATGTAGTTGTAAATGACGGTAATACATCTAACTTTGGGCGACATTCGATTTTTTCATCATTATATACAGGCTGTGCACGTAACATACATATAAGTACGCTCAAGATGCACTTGCGTATGTTCGTTACTAGGGGTGTTCAGACCTGTTCAATATATTCACATGCAATCCAACTTGGCACGATTCACAACAGCTCTTACTTCCTGGTCAATAGCCGGTGTATGAGCATGACATCACAGCACTTGCTTCCAAATCTAAAAAAGATGATAAATTTAATGGCAAAACATGAAGTGTTTAGTCTGTGCGCTGCTGGATGTACTCAGTAAAATGGCAAAACGGAGGATTGTCATATGCACTTATACTAATCTGACTCTAACAAAATCATTTCAAACGAAATTTAGTATGCACTGAAATGCCCAATCTCGACGTTGATAAGAATTTGCATGAAATAATGACGAAAAATTATATATCGATGAAATACTGGCTACAACATTAACTTTTTTTCACGTTATACCAAAATTGCCCATTTGCAAAAACGCGGCTGTATTTGTAAGTCACAACTGATAACATATTGTTACGTTTTTCTAAACTTACTTCGAATTGGCCTTACTCTCAATTCGATAAATGTAATTCCCAATTTCTTCCTGAGTTCGATCACTGATTAGTAAACGCAAACACCAGGTTTTACTAAGTATTCAACTTCTTAAATGTTCCACAACAACAGGAAAACAATACAGCAAACAATATTCCTAACTAGAATATTCTTTCAACAGCTTCAGAAACTCCAATGGTTTATTGTAGAAATTTCCAGTTACAGAACGTTCAAAATAATACACAAAATATTTCTACTCAATAACACATTCACAAAACTAATTTAAAAATCACTTTTATAATTTTAACTTTACCGTCGCAGTTCAAAATAAAACTAATTTTTTCTACAAGAGGTAAATTGCTTATATACAATTCTGCATAGTTCTCGACCATTCGAGGTCACTCTTTAGAAACCTTGAGAAAACACTAGAGTATTCGATTATTTTACGTTATGATGATTTGATTCATAAAGTAAATTTATGTTGACCCAAGTTCTAAAAAATACAACAACAACACTGTTCATTTCTTTCATTAATTTGTTGTTGTGTTTTGCTGTGATTTGATTTGTCTGGAAGTGATTGTAATCGTCTGGATTTTCTCTGTAATCGTAAAAATATCAATCGAATGTGAGTGGAAAACCATTTGAACGACACAAGGAAGGAAGTGATACGATGGACTACCTGGCATATTCAAAGTAACTACTAGTTTGCTGTGGGTAAATGTATCCGCTCCAGGGTCTTTCAAAAATTGGAAATTGGCATCGTCGTTACACATGCCACTCTTTGTAGTGAATATGAAGAATCTCTAAATTTATTGGCGAACGACCGACACTGACATGTATGCATAAATGGCTTGTGCAATCCGTTAAATCCAAAGCAAATTCATAAATTTCTTACCATCGAATTGACCGACTGCTCCCTTGCACCTCCAACAAATAAAGAGATTTATTTATTTAGCGTATGGATGGATACATTTGTACAGTGATAAAAAACAAGGTTAACAGATCAACGAAACTCAAATTTACGCGTCAAGATTTTTCAGCCATTCGAGTGCATTCGGTGTTGCGTCGATAAAATCTGTTATTCAATTTGTCCTTGATAAGAGCGTAAGGGGCATTCGGAGACGATGTGACGAATTGTTTGTTTTTGTGCTCCACAATCACAAAACAGTGACGTTACTACTCCACATTTGTAAAAAGAATCACCACATTTTACATTTAATGTTCGGATTCTGTTAAATTTCAACCATAAATTACGTGGGATGTTAAAGCCATTTAATTTGATATTAGGGTCTGTTATGCCCAGCAATAATGAATTATTAGATTTGAAAGATGTCCACTCATTTTTCCATCATTCTTTTTTGTCAAAATTACTTGCTTTGAGTTCTTCAATGAAAAATGCAAGTGGCTTACGAGATTTTAATCAACGAAAATTTGGTGTAACGAGATCATTGATCATTGATATGCTGGAAGTAGTCCATTATCTTATCATATTCTTTTAATAAGTTCTGAGATCGTCGCAAATGCGGAGGTTCAATATTTGATAAAACTGGAAGCCATTCTATTGGTGTCGGGTAGATTGCTCCGGTGATAATACGCATTGCTGTTCTTTGTTGTTATACATTGATTTGGGTTGCGTGAGTACTTTTCAACCAAACAAGCGCGCAATATTCAACTGAGAAGAAAACAAGAGCCATAGCAGATGTTTTCAATACATTTGCAGACGCTCTCCATGTTGATCCCGCAAGTTTTTATATGATATTATTTCTTGTCTTTAATTTGCCTCAAGTTTCAAGCAATTTCCTTTGTGTGTGAGTGATCTGTCCAATGTGTGACCCAAATATTTCGGATTGAAGTTATGTGTAAGTTGTTTTCCGTTAAAATTGACCAACAGTTTTGTATTTGCTTCTCTGTTGTTTAAATGGAAACAAAAAACTTCAGTTTTATCCATGCTCGGGCATAATCTTCATATCTTGAAAAAATCTCCCAGTATTATTAGTTCTTCCTCCAAAATGTTTTCAGTAATTGAAAATTAATTCGATTGAATTGCAATTGCTATATCATCAGCATATCCAAATTTTCTTAATTGATTTGTTGGTAAATCGATCAAGTAAATGTTGAAAAATAATGGAGCCTATACTGATCCTTGTGGGAAACCATTACTCAATTTCCTGTAAGAACTCTTCTCATTGTTTCGATAGACTTGGAAAGGCGATTTGTGAGTATATTGTTGGTTACTTGAGTAATTTTAAGGCATGGAATAATGTTGAGCAGCTTATATATTAGGCTTTTTCGCCAAACGGTTCCGATAACTAAAAACTAGCTAATACTCGGTTATTAGGGTAGTACAAAGGCAAAAAATGGGTGGTTTTTCTGGAATCTAATTTCTGTTACTTGAACCTATACTTTTACGTGGGGATTGAGGAACCTCTTCGGTTTTCGCTCTGAATAGCTTGAAATACATTTTTGGAACTTTCATAGTACATTTAACCCAAAACAATCGACTACTAAATACATTTTCTATTTTGATAATCAAAAGAAGATTCAACATCGTATGCAGATTAAAGCTTACATACTTTAATGAAAATTTAAGTAAAAAAGTTGCATTTTTATCAATTTACATTAACATCAAGATTTTATATGAAATGCTAAACAAAATTGCATAAGTGCTGGTGCAATTTATTCATCCGTATAATGAAATTGATAAACTAAACCGATAGATAGTAAAATATTTACAGATCTGATACGTATAAATAAAATAACAACGGAGCATTTATTAGCTATTAAACTATAAAATAAACAGAAGATTTTTCAATATTTATCAATAGTTGATATTAGTATAAGCAAACACTTTATCGTTTTCAGTTTATAATAAAATATTTAAATAAAAAATAAAAATAAGTTTTGGTCAACATAACTTAAGAAAAAAATTTGTTAATAACAAGAAAATACGAATACGTGTTTAACAAGCCACGGTGTGCGTTCTGATGTGTCACCAAACAACACACAGTTATCATGCACCAAATTTGATAATTGATTCGTTTTTCATCGAATCATATAATTCTTAAAATTCTTAAAAAGAGTTACTCAAACTCAAAATCGATTTCCAAAAAATTATTGTTTTAAAGTTCTCAAGGTTGACATTGTTAAAGTTATTTTAGTATTTGGCAAATTGTTTGAAATGTAAAAATATGCTTATATAATGGTTTCAGTGTGATTTTGATATGAATTGAAGGTGAATTTTTGGAATGAAAATTCATAATAAAAGAAAGTGGTATCAAACCTGTTTTATGAAAACAAATTTTTAACTGAAATTTTGGTCACGTGCAGAGCATCTTTATTTTATTCATATGGTCTTATCAACGGAAAGTGTTTTCTTATTTTTTGCGTTCACCTGACGAATTGAATTGAATTGAGAGATAATCTACTCCAAGCAAAACAAATTCACGTCCTGCTTAAGACAAAACGAAATTGTTTGCGGCCCTGTCAAAAGTTGTTAAAAATCATTCAAAATCGTGTCTTTAGAATAATAATACAGAATAAACTGTAAGACGAATTATATTAGAAACCGAGGAAACTAGAATTTAATAAATACGCTGGACGCTAAATACGCTCCAGATACCAACTATCTGGAAAACGGTTAGAATAAGTGCCATTTTGAAACCTGGCAAGCATGAAGAAAAGGGAGAATCCTATACACCAATCTCTATCCTCTCATCGGTTGCAAAATTGAGAAGCACTGCTGCTACCTCGGTTAACTGGATCTTGCAAATTGGCGTCACATCAACATGGCTTTAGGAAAGCACATAGAACAACCATCGCTCTTCATAGAATCCAAAACCAAATCAGCGATGATCTAAACCAAAAATAACCCTGTGCTAGAACAATTTTAGTTGCACTTGACCTGTCAAAATCTTTTGACACAGTGTCACACGCTGCACTACTGAATGACATATTCAACACCAATCTGCCAGGTTTAATAAAGCGCTGGTTGTGCTGTGCAACTTACTAAGAGGCCGCCAAATATACGTTGAGTTCCGTAACTCTAGATCTAAGATGAGAGTGCTCAGACACAAGTGGAGTTCTCTCACCTTGATTATTCAACCTTTACCTAAGTAGTTTACCGTCACCACCGGAAGAAATAACCATCACGTCATATGCAGACAACGGCACGGTGTTTGCAACAGGAAACAACCTGGAACAACTCACCAATGTCCTAAACACCTACCTTAACACCTTGAATGAATGGTTTAGTTCCAAAAAATTGAAACTGTCCATTGAAATGTCCACTTCCACACTTGTCACCACATGGACGAAGGAGGTAAATACAACACTTATCATCTACATTGACAACATACTAATTCCTAGAGTCAAAAATCCAAAACTGGTGGGGGTAACATTCGATCCACTACTCAAATTCAACGCTCATGCTCAACAAGTGAACACAAAACTTAAAACAGGAATAACGCACTGAAAGCTCAAGCGGGTAGTTCGTGGGGTAAGGATAAAGAGACAATAATAACAGCATATAAATTATAAAGCAATAGGAAGGACACCCCAAGTCGCTGATATCCACTGGAATAATTTAAATAACACAGAACGCCATTTGATGTCCCACAGAATGTCATTTGATGGCCCACCGAGATCACCTACACGAGGAATGTAACATATAGCCGGTCCGTGAACATAACGAAATGCTTACTAAACAATATCTTTGGGCCTGTCATAGAGAGCAACATCCCTGCAATGACACCTTATCCATGACAACACCACCTAGAGACATAAGGACTGCGAAATACTCCCTAAAAGATGTTAAAAGCAAGCAAGTAATCGGTAACATCGACGAGCCTATGTATAAGACGAGCTTGAGAAATATACACACCAAAGCCGCTGAAGACACAATAAGGAACTACGCCCCGAATCGAGTTCTTAATAGCAAGCCACAACAAGTTGCTGCCGAAGAGGTAAAACTGCAACGCATCACCAGAACCATCCTAGCGCAGTTAAGATCCGGTTAGTCACGCCAAATTTGGTTATAACAAAGCCCGTGTCCGGGATCAATCCGACCCTCCGTCATCTGACGTATAACAATCAGGGTTAAGCACAATAGATTTTTAGGTCGCAGTTTTACTCGAATTAACTTAACCGATTAGCTCAGCTTTTTATTTATTTATTAACAATATTATATATATGAGGCTTGCATAATAATGTACAGAAGAACTAAGACTAATAAAAAAAAATATAATTCAATCATATTCAATTTAAGTATAATGTTTTAATATTAAATAGTCAGGATAAAGCCCAATGGGCACTGGCAATTTCCTATACTGGATAATATTCGATTAGGATATGAACTGCAGGCATATATCAATGTAACTTAGGAGCATAATTCAGTAAGATTAAGAAGAATTCAGCAATAAGGCCATGGCCTACAATATTGCACAGGAAACACGATAAGCAACAAGCCTCAACTTAAACGAATAGACAAAACAGTCAGCCCTGGAAAGAATCAGTAAGTAGGCCTCATGCAACGGGAAAATGGATACGATATAAAGAGGAGATAGTTCAATAACATAAATAGCTCAGGTAGGTTTGAAGGAAATAAAATTAGAATTAGAAAGAGCGAGAAAATTTAAGGGGGGAGAGAAGAAGGACAGGGACAAAGGGCGGGAGTAGCAAAGGATTTTGGATCTTGGAGTGCCAATAGAAGCAAATAAATCAGATAGCAAACAGACAGAGGTCAAAAACAGTGTACCATAACACAACATAAAAAAAACCCAGCTAATTGAACAATATCCACTGTAAAGTTATACAGTCGCAAGGGTCAGTGAGTTTAAGTGGTCAATCAGCCGCTTCCTAAAAAGAAAGGGGATAGACTGAACCTCTTTAAGGACTGCGGAAGTGAATTAAAGAGTTTAATGACTCTCACAGAGTAAGATTTTGCCCAAAGATCACAGCTCACCCTTGGTACCACAAAATTATGCTGACGTCGAGAACTTCCCATCACAAACAATCTCAGTAGGTATGAAGGAGACTGAAACTTAACAATGCGATAGAAATGAAGCCGCACACTGGCATGATTTGCGAAGTAAGTCCCAAGAAGATCGTGGACAAAAGGGGATACATGATCCCTAAGCTTTAAGTTATATAGAAATTTAGTAGCATAATTAAAGGCTCTCCGCAGTACCATAAAGGTATCATCCGTGGAACCCGAAACAATCTCAAGACCATAGTCAACAAGGGGCAGTATTAGTGACAATACTAGTTACTTCCTTATATGGAGGGGCAAGTAACAACTCACACTACGTAGCCTCCTTAACACACCAATAATTTGACCGGCCAGTGAGTTAACATGTGGCTTCCAATCCAACCTGTTATCAAAAACAACTCCCAGATTCTTTGCTTGAGATAAAAAGGATATATGTAACATCATGGCCCAGCTGAATACATGAGTTGTTAGCAGCTGCTTCAGAGCATGGGCTGTAAAGCAATGCTTGCGACTTAGCAGGATTCAACGAAAGCCGATTTTGAAGAGCCCACACCTGAGGTAGACTTGATATCGCTATTAATTTTTTCAATACAGCCATGTAAATCCATACGGGGCTTAGCATGGAGAAGCTGTACACCATCAGGAAAAAGATGAACCATAGAGAAGCGACAGGATTTAGAAATATCGTTGATAAACATTGAAAACAACAAGGTCCCAAGATAGAAGCCTGAGGAACACGTTTAGCAATGGGAAGCGTATCCGAGATCTTATCCAGAGAGCAAACAGATTGATATCGCCCTGTTAAGTACGAATATATCAGATTACAAGCACTGGACGAGAAAAAGAACTGAGTTTTGAGCTTAGCCACCAGAAGAGAATGATCCACAGAGTCGAACGCCTTACTGAAGTCAAGATGTAGAAGGATAGACACCATATTTTTGTTAAAGTTATGTCTTATTTGATCAGAGACATCCAACAATGTCGATGTTGTATTATGCTGTCTTCTAAATCCAGATTGCCTGCTATACAACAGATTGAACTTAGCTATATGATCAGAGATTTGTACATAGATGAGCCTCTCAAAAACTTTGGACAAAACTGGCAAGATGCTGATGGGACGAAATTCAGTACTATTTTTTGGGGAATCGGAAGAACCTCTGTCAGCTTCCAGGCTGCTGGAAAACGACCCACCATAATCGAATAATTGATAATGTGGTAAACATGCGGAACTAGAGAGGGAAATATTAATTTTAAAAATTTAAGGATCAAGACCAACAGCATTGGAGCCAATTATGGAAAAGGCCGCCTCCTATTCCCTATGTAAGACCGGCTGAAACAAAAAGGAGCATTCAGACTCAGGAAGACTAATACCAGACCTGGCAAGTGGAGGAAATTGATTTGGGCTGACAAATGACTTGTTAATCTGATTCAGTTCTGCCTCACTAAGGGACTCAGAGTCCTCTTGGGACTTAATCAGGCCAATATTCCTAATCTTTTTCCACAAATCCTTCATCGAGTCGGTTGTACTACACAATTTAGTTTCTAGATCAATCTTCGCCCTGCGTACCATTGATCTAAAACGGCTGCAGTATGAACAGAAAGAATCCCAGTTATACTGGGAGCCATCATGAAGATGGGCTGCATATGCAAAGTCCCGCAGGGCTTTAATACTACGCATTTCTGAAGTGAGGACGATAGAAGTTGCTTTCCGTCCACCAACAGAGACAATCGGAACAAACCTGTCAAAGAGCAAAAGCCAGGTAGTCCAGCTTAAGATCAATATTAGTGGAAGAATAAAGGTTTGGCCCCCTCTATTCTTCGTCGTCCAACACATTGGTCTCAAGTAACAGCCCACATTGATACGGCTGTAGTCTGCCACACTCTTACGAGCAATATAGTTGTCTTTGTTGATGGCAAGCGACATGATAATAAGGGCATGGTGAGAAATACTTGGAACCCAGAAACGATTGCTTTCCTTATCAGTGGCGGTCACTGACCATGAAGAAGTCAATGCAATAGCCTGAAGATATGTTAGTCAAATTTGTGATCCCAGGGACACGAGCATAGTTTGTTGGACAGCTATTAGTTAGTAGAGCCATGTCAAGCCTCTCACAGGGACTATTGCAGATTGCCAGAGATGAAGGGGACAGCAGGTTAGTATTAAAGTCACCAACCACAGTAACAACCGGGTAACTAGTACCGAATTCGGCAAGAACTTCCTCAATAGCATTAATACCACCTATGGGCAGATATGTGACAACAATAAGCATACACAGACCACCCACAATAACCTGAACAAGGAGCATCTTACCCATATAAGTAATATTACCCGAAGAGAATTTTGACTAGAGATTTGAATTCTCATAAGTGCAACTGGATCGCCACTAATTCCCTGACACCTCACACAGAGCCATTCTTTTTCCTTATTACCCTGATACTCCCTAACAAGATTCGCCGACAGCCCAGCACACTTGAAATGGGACCACTTGGCACAGATGTCGCAAGAAATGGAATCTGCCACCTTTCTGACGAAGGTCAAACACATTCCACCACCTTCAATATGTTTTTAGACCAAACTGCTAGTTTAAATGAGTGACTCCTTCAAGGAACCTTCATGTTTTAGTGTCAAACTCTGATTAGTTGACCTATAAGATGCTAGCGTAAAGCAGTTATTATAAAATTGTAAATTTCAATTCAAAAAAAATTTCTGTGATACGTTACACAATTTTAACTGAATTATCATTTTAAAAACATTTTAAGATTAAAGTAATCCACTTTCGTTTTTTTTTTAATTTTTTATTTCTTTATATAAAAACAGCCAACTTTTGTTTTAATCTTAATTATTGACAAATTTGTGGCGAACATTATAATTAAAAATTTTAAAAAATTAGCATGCGATGATTTCCTTAATATTTATTAAAAAAACAAAAAATATTTTTTTTATTATTCAGATTTTGTTTTTTCCAAATTGTTAAAGTTCTTATTTTTCGTGTTAAATTAAAAATGTAATTCTCTAATAAATTATATTGAATCACCTCGTCAATTTGATAAATACAATAAGGCAAATTTTATGTAACTTGTATAAGCTATTTTGTATAAATACGAATAAACTCTAAAATGTTATTGTGTTTTGAGAGAATTTAATTTATATTCGTGCTACTTAATAATGGTTCAAGACCATTAGTGAATGTGGAAGCTAGTGTACCTGAAGAAGTTTGGAAATAAATTTAATTCATGATATGGTTGTTACAACAACATTTTATCTGCTGGCTTTTGTGTTTACTTTACGTGAACAGTAAAATTGTTAAATCATAATGAAGATTCAGCTTAATCAACACATTCAAAGTAGATCGTAAAGTAATTACATTGGATACAACATCTTGTATCAATATATTCATCTCCTGAAGAATTTAACGCCACTAGCAGTCAATCTCTATATTAAAGTCTACCTCCACTCAACGCAGTATTAACCAAAACTGGTAACCCCGACTAAGAACAAACCTTCCAATGGAGTCAACTTTAAGAAGTATTTTTAATTTAATTCATTTTTGTTTCTCTTTCTTAATTTAAAGTAGTGCTTGCTTCATTTTGTTTTTAAAAACTTTATTTTATTATAATATTTTTTTTTTACAGCGACAGAACACTCTTCCCGTAGTGATCAGCGATCACATAATCTTCCTGCAAGTCATTTCTCCTATTTAGCAATAATCTTATTTCCTCCTAGTGACACATTCTTTTTTTTTTCTCCAAATTCTTATTTTTCGGCTTTGAAGCCATGCCAACTCCTTGTAGTGCGATTAATTTTTTAAAATTTTCTTTTTGTTTTTAAATCGATACTATGGGCCGAAGTCTAACATCTCCTTCCTTCGTAAGACCCAGTCCACTCTTCTGAAATCTTGGGCCGAAACAAATTTTTCGAATTTTCTGATTTTTTAAAGTCTATCCCTAACGTTACCCATATGTTACCATAACATGACTATCTTCTAACGTTAACCATCTATCTGTTGACAAAACAGATATGGTCCTTATGGATATAAAAATCAGATTTCATCTAATTAAGCAGAACTTCCAAATATCTGATCTTAAAGGAATATTCCCAACGTTACCCATACGTTTTTACAACATGAACATCTTCTGGCGTTAACCATTTATCTGTTGACGAACCGATATGGTTCTTATGGATATTTAAAACGACATTTCGTCGTTAATCAGATATTTCTTCTCAAAGCGATCTTTTTCTATGGTACACGTCTCCAAGGTAAACATTGGTCTCAGTCAACTTTGTATTGTCAGACTTTACCAAACTTGTGTTACCAAATGCACCCCTTTGCTTACTCTAAATTTCTGCTTATTCTTGCTTTTAACAGCTACTTTTCGAAAAATTAACTAATATTCACGTTTGTACATGCTAGTATTGTCTCAGTCAACTTTGATCTGTCAGACATTCAGCATCACCGACGTTACTTTTCTGCTTCTCGTATTTTAAACGAACCTTTTAACCTATGGTACGCATTTCCACATATATTGGTCTCAGGCAACTCAGCTCTGTCAGACCTATATCTCCACTCGTGTTACCATAACTCCATAATTGTTCGTTTCGTTTCTTTTTTTTTTTGCAGAACTCCAAGTTCGTAAGACCCATAATTTATTTTTTTCTCCACCAAATGGTATCGTTTTCTAAACAACATCTTTAAACTTTTTCTTATTCGCTACAACTGCTTAAGCAAAACTTCTTCCTTCTTTCCTCCTCAACTATATATCGTTCCATCCTCGATGGCACTAGGGGGGGAGTGTTGTGGCGAACATTATAATAAAAAATTTTAAAAAATTAGCAGGCGATGATTTCCTTAATATTTATTAAAAAAACAAAAAATATTTTTTTTATTATTCAGATTTTGTTTTTTCCAAATTGTTAAAGTTCTTATTTTTCGTGTTAAATTAAAAATGTAATTCTCTAATAAATTATATTGAATCACCTCGTCAATTTGATAAATACAATAAGGCAAATTTTATGTAACTTGTATAAGCTATTTTGTATAAATACGAATAAACTCTAAAATGTTATTGTGTTTTGAGAGAATTTAATTTATATTTGTGCTACTTAATAATGGTTCAAGACCATTAGTGAATGTGGAAGCTAGTGTACCTGAAGAAGTTTGGAAATAAATTTAATTCATGATATGGTTGTTACAACAACATTTTATCTGCTGGCTTTTGTGTTTACTTTACGTGAACAGTAAAATTGTTAAATCATAATGAAGATTCAGCTTAATCAACACATTCAAAGTAGATCGTAAAGTAATTACATTGGATACAACATCTTGTATCAATATATTCATCTCCTGAAGAATTCAACGCCACTAGCAGTCAATCTCTATATTAAAGTCTACCTCCACTCAACGCAGTATTAACCAAAACTGGTAACCCCGACTAAGAACAAACCTTCCAATGGAGTCAACTTTAAGAAGTATTTTTAATTTAATTCATTTTTGTTTCTCTTTCTTAATTTAAAGTAGTGCTTGCTTCATTTTGTTTTTAAAAACTTTATTTTATTATAATATTTTTTTTTTACAGCGACAGAACACTCTTCCCGTAGTGATCAGCGATCACATAATCTTCCTGCAAGTCATTTCTCCTGTTTAGCAATAATCTTATTTCCTCCTAGTGACACATTCTTTTTTTTTTCTCCAAATTCTTATTTTTCGGCTTTGAAGCCATGCCAACTCCTTGTAGTGCGATTAATTTTTTAAAATTTTCTTTTTGTTTTTAAATCGATACTATGGGCCGAAGTCTAACATCTCCTTCCTTCGTAAGACCCAGTCCACTCTTCTGAAATCTTGGGCCGAAACAAATTTTTCGAATTTTCTGATTTTTTAAAGTCTATCCCTAACGTTACCCATATGTTACCATAACATGACTATCTTCTAACGTTAACCATCTATCTGTTGACAAAACAGATATGGTCCTTATGGATATAAAAATCAGATTTCATCTAATTAAGCAGAACTTCCAAATATCTGATCTTAAAGGAATATTCCCAACGTTACCCATACGTTTTTACAACATGAACATCTTCTGGCGTTAACCATTTATCTGTTGACGAACCGATATGGTTCTTATGGATATTTAAAACGACATTTCGTCGTTAATCAGATATTTCTTCTCAAAGCGATCTTTTTCTATGGTACACGTCTCCAAGGTAAACATTGGTCTCAGTCAACTTTGTATTGTCAGACTTTACCAAACTTGTGTTACCAAATGCACCCCTTTGCTTACTCTAAATTTCTGCTTATTCTTGCTTTTAACAGCTACTTTTCGAAAAATTAACTAATATTCACGTTTGTACATGCTAGTATTGTCTCAGTCAACTTTGATCTGTCAGACATTCAGCATCACCGACGTTACTTTTCTGCTTCTCGTATTTTAAACGAACCTTTTAACCTATGGTACGCATTTCCACATATATTGGTCTCAGGCAACTCAGCTCTGTCAGACCTATATCTCCACTCGTGTTACCATAACTCCATAATTGTTCGTTTCGTTTCTTTTTTTTTTTGCAGAACTCCAAGTTCGTAAGACCCATAATTTATTTTTTTCTCCACCAAATGGTATCGTTTTCTAAACAACATCTTTAAACTTTTTCTTATTCGCTACAACTGCTTAAGCAAAACTTCTTCCTTCTTTCCTCCTCAACTATATATCGTTCCATCCTCGATGGCACTAGGGGGGGAGTGTTGTGGCGAACATTATAATAAAAAATTTTAAAAAATTAGCAGGCGATGATTTCCTTAATATTTATTAAAAAAACAAAAAATATTTTTTTTATTATTCAGATTTTGTTTTTTCCAAATTGTTAAAGTTCTTATTTTTCGTGTTAAATTAAAAATGTAATTCTCTAATAAATTATATTGAATCACCTCGTCAATTTGATAAATACAATAAGGCAAATTTTATGTAACTTGTATAAGCTATTTTGTATAAATACGAATAAACTCTAAAATGTTATTGTGTTTTGAGAGAATTTAATTTATATTTGTGCTACTTAATAATGGTTCAAGACCATTAGTGAATGTGGAAGCTAGTGTACCTGAAGAAGTTTGGAAATAAATTTAATTCATGATATGGTTGTTACAACAACATTTTATCTGCTGGCTTTTGTGTTTACTTTACGTGAACAGTAAAATTGTTAAATCATAATGAAGATTCAGCTTAATCAACACATTCAAAGTAGATCGTAAAGTAATTACATTGGATACAACATCTTGTATCAATATATTCATCTCCTGAAGAATTCAACGCCACAAGCAGTCAATCTCTATATTAAAGTCTACCTCCACTCAACACAGTACCATCCAAAAATTAAGTAGTTGGGACTTGGAAGTGCTGATGCAGTATTGTAACTTTAATTCTATTTACGTTAATATTCAGTAATGTGTACATAGAATTAGGACTCACTAACATTATTAATTAAATACGTTTGTCACGTATTTTTATCTAATAGCTGGCATATGAAAAAAATCGATGATAACTAAGATTAAGAAATTTAAGTTTTCATTCAAACACTACAGTATTTCACCGTCACACATATTCAAATATATTAAAAGACGAATTTTTTATACCAGCAATAAGAATATTTTACTTTTATTGTTTGAGTTATTTCCATAGATTTTTGAAGATAATATCAACACAACAAAAATTATAACTAATATATGAAGTTATAAAAATAAAACAAAAATACATTCCCGAGTACTAACATAACACTGAGCAGCTAAAAAATTATAATATGTTTATAGAAAAACTTACCGTACAACCGTATTTAAGAGCAATTCCTTGTAATGTATCTTCTTTTTCAATTTCATGTCTAATTAAAATTTCATTATTTCTTACATGATTACACGTACTTCCATATTTTTTTAAAGATCTTCCTGATTCTCGTATAGATTGTTTTTCATTAAAAACATAATCATCATTCATCTCCGAAACTATTTGCGTTAACTAAAATAATTAATTTCACTTTTTAAATAATAAATAATATTAAATACTTTAAGAATAACAAATATATCACTTTTCTTTTGAAATATGTTTTGTTTTACTTAAAAGAGAAAAAATATAAATAAGAAAGGTGAAATTTTTTTTTTTTGACAAGTGTAATGAAATAGTTCCCACAACTGTCACATGCTTTGGGAAATCTTAAAAATATCGAAATATTAAAACCCACAACTTTAATTAATTCAAATCGTAGGTATGACGTTTCTTAAATCGAAAAGTTATTTTTGATAAGAAAATTTAAAAACAATAACAAAGGTTTGATGTTTTTTAAACCGTTTTATTCAAATATCAACTTACTTCTGAATATTTTCTCCAATTTCTATAAATGTTCGATATGTAATCCTTAAGATGATCCATTTATATTGAATTTACTTTCTTTTGAATTTACACAATCAATATCTTTACCAAGTTTCATTCACAAACTGGTTTGTAAACTGAGTTTTATCTTTTTTTAATTATACAACAAATTTATAATTTTATCATACTTCCGCGAATAGTTGTAAACTATTTAAATTTAACGTCACTGGAATTCCATAGTACTAGTTTGTATTTTCTTTAAATTTATAACAACAATTCAATTTATCTTAAATCAAAAAATAAAATGTTTATTCCTTTTACGAATGGAGACAAAAGTTTAACTAAACAATTTAATAACAAAATTAGTTTGTATTTCAAATTTACAGCTACAATAAAAGAAACATATCTTCAATAATATAAAAGATGAAATTTGTCGTAATTTTATTGTGAAACTTATAGATAATCTAGATTTTTTTTTGTTTGTTTTTTATATATAAAAAAGATTATTTTGTTTGTATGTGCATGCATATAGAGGAAGCTTTAAAGTTATAGAAAAAAAATGTTGCTTTCTTACAAAAGCTTGGTTTTCCATCGTGCTTCTACTGTTGAAGTAAGTTTTATTTACGGTTGTACTCTGCAGAGTGCTCACAACTCTGTTGTATGTATTTGTTTGATAATAGTCGATGGTGCGAATCGTAAATGATGTAATTATTTTTTTCAAGAAGTAAGATCTTTGTGATCTGCAATATTAGATTTGTCTTATTACAAAAGCTTTTATCTTACTAAAGATCAATATGGGAATGATTTTTTACGTTAATCCAGTTCAAATGTTTATTTGTATGTATTATTCAGTGGCGAACTTAAATATGCAAACAGATTTTAATGGAGTTTGTGGTGTCTAAATTCTTCCATTGCTGGGACCCTATCGATGAACTTGGTATGTTGACGCAGTGATTGGGCTCAGTAGACTCAGTGATCATAGGAGCTACAACGGTAGGGTCACCAATGCTGGTAGGTCCTACATGAGAAGCCAAGCTAAGATGATGTCCTAAAGCTAAGGTAGACACGTACGCTGATAGCTTAGCACGGACAAGGGGCTGCTTGATCTCTAGTACGGAATCCTGGAAACCAGGCGCCCTTCAGTTTAAATCAATCCTTACCACAACACAGGGCTCTGTTGTGGTTGACCAATGAACATCCCTCTCTCTCTCGCTGGCGTTTACATCCCATGGAGAGATTTTACCGTCTGTGCAATCAACTTCCAATCGTCTCGTTCCATGACCAGTTACTCCAGTTTCGACATCCTATATCACGAAGGTCTTGGATGATGTCATCACGCCAGCGTTGTCTAGGCCTTCCTCTCCGACGAACACCAGCTGGTTGTTGTTGGGACGCTCTTTTATCATTCTTTCTAATGGAGCCCTTTCTACATGACCAAACCATCTAATCCGGTTGGATTTAATGAATCCAATTACATCGTAGTCTCTCCAAGAAGCTGTCTGATTTCATGATTCATTTGAAGTCTATACTGATTTTCAGCAACTTTACATAGACCATAAATTGTTCGTATGACCTTCCTCTCGAATGTTTATAAAATTCTACAATCGGAGGAAGTCAATGTTCAGCTTTCACTATCAAATGTAAGCAGAGGTCAGATTAATGCTTTGTAAAGTGTGAGTTTACACGACCGCGAAAGATGTTTTGATCGCAGAAGTTTTGAGTATGCGTAGAAAACTCTGTATGTTATTACAGACTCGAGGTATTTAAAGTTTTCCACGCGTTCCACTTCGTAGTCGCCCAGTATCCAGATTTCCGGGAGGTATGTTCTTAGATGTTGTTAACACTTTAGTTTTGCCGGTGTTGATGTATAATCCAAGTCGTTTAGCATTTCTTTCAAGCTGAGAGAAACTATCCTTAATATCGCTTGTTCTCCGTCCGAGAAGCACAATATCATCTGCGTAGCCAAGAACTTGACTAGATTTGTTATATATGCAGTTTGTGTCTCAATTCGGCTTTTTCTTATCACGTACTCAAGCGCCAAATTAAATAGTACAGGCGCGAGTGCATCACCTTGTCGAACACCTGATGTTATATCGAAAGGATCAGAAACGATCCTTCGATTACTATTCTACAATTTGATCCCGATGTTGTGAGTTTGCACAGAGAAACAAGTTTCTCTGGGATACTAAGACATATGAGTGCGGACCAAAGGTTGTCACGGATGATGCTATCATAAGCTTGCTTGAAATCAACGTAGAGCTGGTGAATGCTGATGTTGTACTCCCAACATTTTTTCAGAATCATCCTTAAGGTAAAACATTGATCTGTGGTTGAGCGGTTGTGACGAAAACCACACTGATAGTCACCGATGATAGATTTGGCGAATGGGATGAGTCGAGCAAGTACGACATTAGCTAGTATTTTATATGCAGTGTTCAACAGTGCGATGCCACGATAATTCGCAAACTTTAGATGGTCACCTTTCTTATGTAGCGGAACAATGAGAGCTGTTTTCCAATCAGCAGGTAGTTCTTCTTGGTCCCAGATTGCAAGAGTCAGATCGTATATACGTGAGACCAGAGCTGCTCCTCCATTTTTCAGAAGTTTTGCGGGAATTCCATCGCAGCCTGGTGATTTGCCATTTTTCAGTTTTTTAATTTCCGTTTCTACTTCTTCTTCTGGGTAAGGGACAAAAATCTCCTCAGTTGATAGAGCAATTGCTCAAATAGGATGCATTTCATTCGTCCTATTCAGTAGGTCTTGAAAGTGGGATCGCAACACTGCCAGCACATCACGTATACTTGTTGTAAGTTCATTATTTCTATTTTTGATGGCTGTAGATTTTGGGTGGAAATCTTTTGTCAGATTCCGTGCATTGGCAAAGCACTCTTTTGAATTTCCGTCGGCCGCATGTTGGCTGTTGTTTTCGATGCAGCTCTTCATGTATTCGCGTTTCTTTTTACGTAGAAGTTTTGCTGAGGCTTTCCTGTCGCATAGATAATCAGCTTGGGGTGTTCCTTGTTAACCATTTTTCTCGCATTTTATGTTTATGTTCAACGGTTTGGCGGCACTCGTCAAACCATTCGTTGTGTGGTTTCGGTGGTCGTTTTCCGATTGTTGTTTGGGTTGCGGCTATAATGGTTGATTGAAGCGTTTGCCATTTTTCTTGTATGTTTCATGGCATCCCATACGGGATGTCAAGCTCTTCTTTGTTGTGTATTATTATTTCCTCATATCTGTTCAGCGATTCCTGTAATTGCATCAACATTCTAGCGCACGATCTTTTTTGCTTGTCTATTAAATGTAGATGATAATTTACACTTGTACTTAAAGATGACAAGCATATGATCGATGTCCATATCAGCACCTCTGTATGATCGAACGTCAATAACACTTGTAGAGTATCTTTTAGAGATTATGACGTGATCGATTTGATTTTCTGTTCTTCCGTCATTTGATTTCCACCGTGTCTTGTGAATTCTCTTGTGAGGTGAAGAAAGTGCTGGAAATTACTAGATCAAACATTAAAATGCAATATTTAAAAATATACTTTTTACTGTTTATTTTTAATTTTATTTTATTAATAATAATATAAACTTCCTTATGGTAACAATTTAATTTTATTTTTTTATGTTTTATATTTTACAGAATATCGATTTCGACTTACGTCATCCTCAGTTCTTAAATTATTATTACCTGTTGTAATTTTACTAATTTGTAATAATAAATTTTCACTATTTCACTTGGTGGTGTATCACAAACAGTGAATAATATGGAAAACCATAATAACACATATATCATAGTCAGCTCAGCTGCGCGAAAATCGTTATTGTTGCTGGTATGATGCAAGCTGTTAGGGCCGATATGTGTTTTAAGTTCTGCAATCCTACCAATTTGAGCATTGAAGTCACCTACCACGATTTTTATATCGTGACGCGGGATGTTATTGATGGCTTCTTCGAGTTCTAGGCAGAACAGGTCTTTAATATCATCTGCTTTGTCTTCAGTAGGTGCATGAACATTGACGATCATTACATTGAATTTTTGCGTGCGGCTTCTCAGTGTGCATAACCGCATATTAGATGAGCAGAAATCGATAACATGCTGATTCACGCGACGGTGTATAAGAAAGCCTCCAAATTCTCCTCCGTTTTCATGACCGCAATAGTACAGAGTGTATACTTTGGCTGTTTCATGGATTCCACTGCCTCGCCACCTTAGTTCTTGTAATGCCACAATATCCGGTGTGTAGCTCTCGACTTCTTGTGTGAGTTTTAGGAGATCTCCTAGTTTTCTAAGGCTTAGCACGTTAGCAAAAAAAAATAATAATGAATACGAGATATTTCGAGGACTGTGTACAGAAAATAGTTTCATAGAAATGAATTCATGGAAAATAGTTTTTTACGGAAATGGGGTGTTAGCCCTTCGCCCAACCCAAATTTTCGTGAATGGGTTCGTTCTGCATCTTAAGGTCACCAAAGACAACCTTTTTACACGTTTATATAGCGAACCGCTTGATCCAAGACAGACGACCGCTGCAAGCCGCCCCTAACATTGAGAACAGATGCTTTCTACATATTTATATAGCGATCCCCTTGATCCAAGACAGACGCCCGCTCCAAGCCACCCCTAACATGGAGAACAGACGCTTGAGTTGCATTGGTTTTATGGCGCCAATGACTTGCCATGGTGCAAAATCATTGAGTATAAGCAGTATTTACTCTGCCTCTCTCAACTACACCAACCTAATTCTGTTAGCGTTACCCAGGTAGCACGGCGTGAATGTAGAATTTCGGATTTTCACTACCCATGTACCTCCCTATTTTAAGATAAATATTGTGTGGAAAACAATGAAGTTTTAGATGAGAGCTATGGTTCTTCAAACACATCACATAAATTAATAACAAAACTGTGCACCATATCTGACTATAGCGTAATTCCGGATTCACCAGCTTACTCTAAGTGAGAACACAGAACACCTAAATTAAGTTGTGTCCAGATTAATCTGCACAGATCAAAAATGGCCTCAGTTAATTTGAACTGGTTCATTGAACAGGATGCTCGATGCTTACAGGATGGCAGACAGTTCAATAAAAGTTCTATCGTCAAACAAAATACAAAACTAATCTATTTCTCAGGAGTGGAAAGACCAAGAACCGCGATTCTTTCCAACAAACACTTGAAAATTTCCGGTGAATGAATTTATCTGCATCGGGCTTACAGCTGTCGATATCGATGAATAAAATAAATAAATAAATAAATGAAACAATAGCCACTACAACTTCATAATAGCGTATGATGCTAACCGGCTAAAGCTCATCAAACCGTGGGGGGGGGAAGTAGTAACATTGCCACAAAAGGCGAACGTTGGCTTCAATTTTTATAAACAAACAATATGTTTATTGCAAACAAAGGAAGTGAGCCTACCTTTAGAAATGCAATCATAGGTGAGGTCCTTGACCTTACTCTAGTTAACATAAACGTTACTAACCATATTAAGAACTGACATGTTTCGAAAGAAGTTTATGTGTCTGATCATGCTTATATATGTTTCAACATGGAGCACTACCCGAAAAGCATCAAGTACTTTAGAAACCCGAGAAAGACCAACTGGAAACATTACAATATCAACTCCACATTTGAGCTTGGCTTTGCAGCAAACAATTTACAAGAAATTATCACCGAAGCATGATGTATTTGGTGGAATGGTAATTTAGAAAGGAAAAGTAATAAAATTCGTAAGCTCTTTAACAGAGCACAAATATCAAATAATTAAATAAAGTACCGAGTAGCTTTAACCAATTATAATAAAGAAGTCAGAAAATCAAAAGGAATAGCTGGAAAGAGCCCGGAATATGATAGATAGTCTGCCTGCTGCAGTTCGACTCCAAAAATTGATGTCGTCTGACCACACAAACTATCAAGGCTCAATCTGCAAATCAAATGGAACGTACACCCCTAGCTGCATTAAGACAATAGATACATTACTTCAAACTCACTTTCCGGACTCAATAGAATGGAGCATGGAAGATAACGCCAACGAAGATGTATACATCTTCTAGAATGTAGATCCTGCAACTTAAAGTACTGCAGCTCATTTAGTCAACACAATGTTCACCGCCAACAAAACGAGAAGGGCTATAAAATCCTTCCTTCTGTATAAATCGCTGAAGGGTGATGGCATTTGTCCGAAATTCCTGCAAAATGGTCTAACAATCATCCTTTCATATCTCATGCGTTTGTTAAAAGCAAGTTCATTTTCGAAAATATTGTTAAATTTATAGAGTTATATTTAATAAAAATATATTTGTTTCCAAAGTCACACCTTTCAGGTTTTTCCGTAAAATGTTTAGCCGCATTTAATTTATAATTAGTAATAGTTTATAATTAGTATAATTTATAATTAGTAATAGTCCCGCATGGAGGGATCAGTTTTTATTGTTTTGAAATTTTTTTTATTTTTGATCTACGGGTGTAACAACCCCGCGTACTCCAGTCCCTGCTATTGACATACGAGTTAACGTGAGATATCACATACCACTGGCAATAGCAGTGAGATATCACTAGCCAAGGTGACATCTTAGGGGTGGTGGCGGATGAACTGTATTCAGTCAACGGCAGCATCCTCAATCTTAGCTGTAAAATAATCCTTGATGATGAGACGCTATTGCTTCCTTGAAGAAACGAGCACTCATATAAGTATGTGTGGGCTTTAATCTTTAAGAAAGACGGTGCGTCACAGGATCAAGGAATATGCCACCGGCTGGATTATTGGCAACTACAGTTTTGTTTTGTTTCAGCAAATTTTTGTAAAAATTTGCTATTTGCTTTTTAATTTACTTTTATTTTCTTTATTCTATCATAAAATATTGGCCTATGTCATATTTTGTCAGTGATAGGATTTTTTGTTAAGTTATCCATTATTTAACAAAAAATATAAAAAAACAAAAAAAGAAAGATTTACGTCCATCAACACCTTTGAACGTATGTTGTTGTGGGACCTTGGTCTTAAAAGGTTTTTATGTGTTATTGTGACACATATTGTAATTCCTACTACACAACACATTTTATTAAAAAAAAAAAAAAATAAGTAGTTACAATATTTAATTGACTGCCACATACACCCCCTTATTAGTGATAATGGTGCATAAATATCCCGCGAAAATGATGTGTTTCTATATAGTTTGTCTGTATAGTATGTCACTGCGACTTGAAGGCCTATTGTGCTTACCCTGGTTTACACCCTTTCATAAAGTTGTAGTGGTTATCACTGCCATATGTGATGAGTTTTCCTAGCACTTAAGGTGCTGTTTTTCGTCGTCCCACGGGAAGTATACAGAAGTTAATATGAATTTACGAAATCCACATTGAGGAAGATGATTTTCTATCTGCACGGTTGTAAAATCTCTGCAGTTAAATTCATTTAACGCATATATGTACAGGTCTTTGTTAAAAAGAATCACGGTTTTTGGTCTTTCCACATCTGAGAAGTAGATCAGTTTTGTATTTTTGTTTGTCGATAGACCTTTTATTGTTTTGCTGTCGGATCATGGCTCCTGTATGAATGCAAGACCGTGAGCATCCTGTTCAGCTAACCGGTTCAAATTTACTGACACCATTTCTGACCTGTGCAGATTAATTTTTGTCGATATTGTATAGGTATAGCCACGATCTTAGAGTCAGAAATGGTATGTGTGCTGTTTGACCTAGAGTAAACAGATAAATCAGACATGAATCTAGAGTCAGGCATGGTATGTGTGCTGTCTAAATTTGGATAAGCTGACATATTAAGAATGACTCCATAGTAAGACGTGGTGCAAAATTTAAAAAATTTAAAATTTCTGATATAAAATAGCGACGTAAACTGTTCCATTAGCCCGTTGTTGCGATAAGGTATTGATTAAAAGTGAAGAGCTTCCGATCTCCAGAGTTCCACGCTAACGGCCAGGTCTCCCTTGACCACGCAGCCCTTAGCATCAGTGTCTCAACTTAGCTTGGGTTGGGTGGAAAGGAATGAAAATGGTTATTAGGAATGGGAGAGAGGAGAAGTGTTTGGTTCGGGACCCATTATTCAGGAATTGTTCTGTTAACGAACGGATCGTTAAGGGTTAAAATGTTAATATATATAACTTAAAATATTTTATTTTTAATCACTAAATTGGCGTTTCAAATTGAGATTAACAATTTAGATGGTGAACGTGTTATACGTACAGACCTGCAGGTAGTGGCTGCCTGTTGAAACGTGCAGATTTTTTCGTTTTAATCACAATAAAGATTGATCTATCTACGTAGTGTCTGCAACTAGAATCTAAGTGCGACCAAAACTAGAGCCATGGCCCTGCGCTTAATATTCGAAAAAGTTGTGGAAGAGGAGTGCTGTGTATTCTTAGTGATCGGTCAGATTTTGTGTGGTGAAGTCAAACAGGCCGGCAATCATTGAATTGTAGCATAAGCTTAGTTACAAACGCTGACTGTAGAATCAATGTTGTTCGTTCCGATAAGAAATAGCCAGGCAATCGTTAGGTAGATCCATACCCAATTTGCAGTGGATAGATTTAAAATCTTCACGAAAAACTGTACGCAGTTCAAGAAGTATAGTCGAGAGAGTACGTGTCCAATCTAGTCAAGCGTTATTAACCACACACGCAGAGTTTAACTGACATTCGTTGGACTGGAGCGGCCTAGTAGATTGGTTGAACTTTTAAGTTGCAATTTTTGGAAGATCAAGAGATCGCTTGCTCTTTTTCTCTCAGGAAAGAAAGATGAAGTGATTTTGCTACAAGGATCGTTTTGGCGTATCTCGAATGTCGATAGAATTCTACAATACAATAGTAGGAAGTCAGTGTCCAACTTTTCAATCTATGAGGAAGCCAGCTCCAAATTCCTCTCCGTTTTGATGATCGCAATGTAGATAAAAGTGCTTTATTTCGTTGTTTTATGGATTCTACTGCCTGGGGATCTTAGCTCTTGTAATGATGCTATATTCAGTATGTCCAGCTACAATTGATTTATGAGTTTTTGAAGATCTCCTGGCTCTCTTCTTAGGTCTAGCACGTTCCAGGCTCACAATTTTAAATCGTAGTCTGGTTACAATTTCAGAGTTCGTTCTTGTAATGGAAATGGGGGTTAGCTCATCATTTACAGAAAAATCTTTCTACGCAGGTCACAGGTTTTGACACCACGATTTGTTCTGTTAAACACAAAACAAATTTTTATGCGGGACTAAGAATTAGAAAAGGGATGAATTTGAATGAAATGTGCTTTTATATTCGAAACGAATTGTGGAGTAAAGAATTTGAGGGTTCAAGGAATTCTTCAAAGGATTTTATGCTCACACCGTACACTATTTCTATCGTAGCCTAAATGCTCCTGTACCGTCAGCTTTGTGAGTGTATGCAGTAGTGTGATGATGTTTGAAACCACATATTTTAGTCAGCACTTGAAAAGCTCTGACACAAACTGTCGTCCTTGAGTCGTGTAAATAACTGATGGCATATCATACAAAATATTCATTATTGATCGTACCGTATCGTTTTCAGTATTTATCATATAAAATATTCAGTATTCATTATAAATACTCGATGCTACCTATTATGCAGTAATATCACCAGCTGTAATTATTCCAGATTGAAATTTTACTTGCCTCCAAGTTCAAACATATTTGTTTAGCAATTGATATACGATTTTCGTTCGAATGATCTTTATTGTAGCATAAATGCCAGGATAATAAAGAATGAAATGTATATATACTGACGACAACTTAAGCTTTTAGCTAAAGATGATAGGTTTATCCATATTAGCAACTCAACTGTATGAACGGCGGTAACACTCGTTACAAACGACAGTTACACTCGTAGAATGCTTCTTAGAGATAATTATGTGATTAATTTGAGTTAATCTGTTCTTACATCATGTAGTATATATTTTCCCGTTATTTCATGGCTTCCCTTGCTGGTCATTTTAGCTCTTTTAATTTCACAACAAATAGTTTTTTTTAAGTAAATGGGAGGTTAACCATCCGCCCAAACTAACTTTTCGTGGATTTCGTGAATTTCATACAAATTTGACAGCAAAAAATTCTGTTGCTGTAAAATTTTTTTGGAATTCTCTTCTCTTCTCTCTTGCTCTTATAGAGCATAGCTTTTATTCGGACTAGACGACCAATTTCGGAAATAATTGCAAATTTGACGTCCAAATACTGACAAAATCAGAGTGCATATCTCTATCATACAAATGGAGAATTTTCTCTTTTTCTTTTTGATTTGGGTAATTTTTTAGCCTTAGCCATTGTGGAAACATGCATTATTGAAATTGAATCAAATTATTATTTATTTTATTATATCAAACTTTTATTGTTAAATAAAAAAATAAAAATATCGCGTATGTCAACCTTTTCAACATAGTATGCTTCTCAAATTATTTTCATGTGAAAATTCAATTATTAAAAATTTTTATAGTATAATCATCTCCAAATAATGACGTTTTAAAATATTTTATAAAATATTATTTTATAAACTGTATCGAAACCAAAAAATTGCCGCCATTGTGTTAAGCTCGTTGATCCGGCCTTAAATTTAAAAAAACAATACCCACATTTCTTAATGCCAATCGCATCTAGCTTCACTCCAAACCATTTTTATATGTCAATCAGTCAAAAACAAATTCATTTCATTTCCACTGAAATTTTATTCTGTTATTTTAATCTGAAAAGTATTCGATTAATGTTATTAATTTAAATTGAATTTAAAATGTCTTATCAGTTATATAGAAATACGACATTAGGAAATACTTTACAAGAAAGTTTAGATGAGCTAATACAGGTTGGTTATAATTCATTGTTTACAAACATATGTTTTGTATAAAAATATTTTTATATCCATTAAATAGAAAAAAAAGTTCTTATCTTTTATATTTGTAATATTCCGTTTTTTATTTTTTATCAATTTGTATGCATATAAGTTTTAACAACAAATTTTAAAATTTTTGAATTTCATTAACCTCAAAATGATACGTATAAATTTCAGTATGGCCAAATCACACCACAACTTGCATTTAAAGTTTTATTACAATTTGATAAATCAATAAATGCAGCTTTATCGAATCGTGTAAAAGCAAGGGTTACATTTAAAGCAGCTAAACTAAATACATACAGATTTTGCGACAATGTTTGGACGTTAATGTTGAATGATGTTGAATTCCGAGAAATGCACGAATTTGCAAAAGTGGACAAAGTTAAAATTGTTGCGTGTGATGGTAAAAGTAAGATATCGTATTACAAAAATGTTATTTTAAGAGTTGAAGTTAATTAAATTTATATTTTTTTTTTGTTGTAGATGCATTTGCAGATGAGCCAGAGAAACGATAATGACAGTCTAGTTAAGAGTTTTTGATCCATTCTAACTGATCTTTTATATTTATTAAAGAATTTTAGTTATCTAGTTGTTTGTGTTCGTTTCCTCATTTCTTAAAATTAGAAATAAGAATTTTTTCAGAAAAATAATTTGGATCCATTGTATATTAGTAACAGTATAACTTAGATTTGCCAATGTATATAAATACCCGTAAGTAATTACATTAATGTAACAATTTTGAAATAACCTTTTTAACAGTAGAAGACGTATGTAACATAATCATAGCCAAAATTAAATACGAAATCTAAAATTTTAGTGAAAAGTATCATATTTTGGTTGAATTGTAACTTTAAAAATTAAATGAAGAATACATTTTTTGAAAATAATAGTTTTTATATAAAATTTTTTACATGATCTAGCGAGTAGCGTCATCCATGTGACTATAGTTTGGCTCATTTACTCGTTGTTCCAATTCTGCAACACGGGAGCGGTTGGATTGGCAGAGTAATGGGCAGGATATTGTGATCAACATACTACATGTATCTAGTCCCAATCTTAAAGATATAGTCACAGCTGTATCACAATTGGGAGTAGCTGCTAAATAAAGTTGGATGAAATCTTATTCTATAGTGCGGGATAGGATCATGTCCAAGTACTTCAAGTATAAAATCTAAGGTTGTCGCAAGTAGATTCTGAACTGTAGTCCAGGATCTATTTTAATGATAATCTTACCTCTGACATTGCTTTTAAAAGATTCTGCATTGGGTCAAATAAAGAAGTTCTTGACCTAATAGCTCTAAAAGGTCTCAAAGGGAAGAGTACGGATTACGTATGCTATTAGTACTGTCCTCTTTATAAAGTCACAGCAATATCACTCGGAATAGCTTCTCCCTGATTGATTTTTTTTCACATCACAATAAGGTGAATAAACTGATTAAAATAGCTAAAAATAAATTTGGAGTTACCTTTTTCAGGTTTGAGCAACCTCCTACGTAACTACGGGATAAAGTCTGAGACATTGGAATTATTTCTGATGCTATGGCTAATGGCAGACACAAATGTGTTTACAGTCTGTGGATCTAAACAATTATTTTTCTTCTTTTCAGGCTCCCAACCATCCCGACCTCTCTTTGTCTACAAAAAACGAACAACGTCATTCTATTTCTATGTCTAGGGCTCTATTACAAGGTTCCAACGCTCTCAACATCTTCCAAATCTTAATCGTTAGCTCTACCCCTCAACGTAGATAAAATGGTAATAAAGCTGACTGGTCTAAATACAGGTCGGAGTTTGATGCAATGATTCGCTGGATCCAACCCATTTCTAACAACTACGATAGGTTCGTTGGAGCCATCATTTATACTGCTAAGAAATATATCCCATGAGGCTGCCGTGAAGAATATATTCCTGATTGTAGTAGAGAAAGTAATACATTATATGAGGAAGTACCTTAGTATTGGTGAAGCAGCTTCTCAAGATGGACGGGTCTACGCTCCAGAAGGACCATCACAAAAATTTCGACGAAAGGTGCTACTCCGACGCTCCATATTTTGGATAAAGAAGCAGTTGTCACTGGCCTCACTGCTTCAGATCCTCCTCTTCATGGTCGGTATTGAAAGAAATCCTGGACCAACTAAAACATGGCACTGTGCAATATGCAAAAACATTTTAAGGGCAAACAAAACATCCGTCCAGTGTAATAGCTGTAAAGAATGGTGTCATCTTAAGAACTGCTCAGGGCTTGCAACACATAAGAGCAATGGACCAAAAACTAAATAGCGCCATGTTGCTATGCATCAAGTCAACATATAAATACGAGCTCGCAACAGAACACAATGCGAATGAGAACACATCCGGAAACCCTAAGTGATGTGAAAATAATGCAGCTAAATTGTAACGGTCTCTTAACCAAAATCGATGATATGTATAAAAACAATATTCTAGTCGCAGTTTTGCAAGAAACCAAATTAAATGTTAGATCTAAGATTAGTGATAGTATCTGTGATTATAGAATTATAAGACTGGATAGAGGGAAGGAAAAAGGTGGTGGCCTTGCCTTTATCATACACAAAACCATTATCTACCGTACAACCACATTACCAGCAGTACTGGGAACTGATAAACACCTAGAACAACTAGGTACAGTAATCCCTCCGACTGCGCGGGTTTTAACTGCGCGATTTCCACTGCGCGAGATGAGTTTTTACTACTAATTTTCGCAATGCGCGATTAAAATTTCACACTGCGCGACGTTCAAATTTTTTTTTAGAATATGTAGGTGAATTTCGTAAAATTAAAATGAAAAAAAAAATCAAATTTCCTCATGGGTCCTTCTTTTACAAATCGAACAGATTTGAACGAAATCTGACCGACGGATTTGTGATTTGGCTTAAAAATTTTTTACTGGTATGATATCGAAAAAAATATACGTGTATAGAGGTGATCTAAATTTCGTGATTTTTGGTTTGACGACTTATTTTCAAAAATTCATTACTTCGGTTCTATTAATGATAGTAAGCTTTTGTTTTATTTTATTTTAAAGTTAAGAGATGGAATTTTAATAAAAAAATATAGTCAATAAAAATTATTAGCAAATTCCTATTGTTATAAACAAATAAAATGTTAAAATCGATTTTTAGTGATTGCCCTACGTGTTCTACGTTCAATTTTCAAGAAAAACGTGTTTTTAACTAAGGGAGAAATTAGTTTTACTGTTAGAAATATATTAATTTATCCAGCGCGGGACAACAAAAATTTATGGAATTTTTATATCTTTCCGCGCTCGATAAATTGATTTATTTCTAATGCTACTCGTACACGAGAGAGCAAAATTGCAGATGTCAGAGAGAAAGTGTCTGACTTATTGCTAAACTGTTTACACATAGGAATTTGTTAATAATTTTTGTAGATAACAATTTTTTTTAAGGTTCATCTTTTAGCTTTAAAATAAAACAGAAAAAATGTCTATCATTACCAGAAGCGAATTTATGAATTTTTGAAAATAAGTCGCCAAAAATCACGAAATCCTCGAAATTTTAGAACCGCTCCATTTTCCAACCCAAAAAAATTCTCGAGCACGTATATCTTTCTTTTCTTGGGAAATGAGAATTTGGAAATTTTTCTATATAAGAGCCCTAAAATTTCAGCCAAATCAAATGTGTGTCAGTCAGAAAGATGTTCGGTTTGTAAAAGAATGACCCATATATGTAGCAATTGGCATTACATATTCAGTTTATTTTTCAATATAGATCAAATTCAATTTCAAGCCAGTAAAGGTAGAATATTCTAAACAAATTCAGATTATTGATAAATTTTTGTAAATTTAAGTTGTTTTTTGAAATGTTATTTATGTTAATTTATCTGTTAACTTATGAAGTATTTTCTTTTTTAAGAGTTGTTGAAGTAATACATGTTTTTCAGGCTGTATATATTCATTTTGGTTTAATTATAACTTTAAATTAATTTTTTTTTTCAATTTTTTTCAAAATTTGGAACCGAACCCCCATTTTCGTACAAAATAGGGTTCACATTGCGCGGTTTTGTATTGCGCGCTGTTTTTCTGGAACGGAACTACCGCGCAGTCGGAGGGATTACTGTATTACAATAAAATCCGGAAATACGGAGATAAATCTAGTCAATATTTATATTCCACCAGTAAGCAGCTGTGATATACGTTATGAACCGTCCATAGGACATTTATTTTACACCAAAGACTTTCTAACTCCCGTCGATATAAATGCTCACCACGATCTATTGCACTCACACTTGAACACTGACTCAAGAGGTGAAAATATTGCTGATCAAATTGACGGCTCCAACTATGGAGTCCTCAATGAACCACAACCAACAAGAAAAACAACTCATGCTCGTCTCCAGATGTTTCACTTGCCAGCATGTCACTAATGCCAATCGCGAATGGAGAACTGAAATTGCATTGGGATCAGACCATGTGCCGATCATAATCACCTTAAGCCGTTCCTTAAACGAAATGAAATCCGAGAAGAAGACTGCCATTAATTTTAACAAAGCAGACTGGGATAATTTTACCAATTTTACTGAATTAGAATTCAGTAAGCAATATTTACCAATTGACGCCTTCTCTGGGGAAAGAAAATTCAGAGAAATGTTTAACAAAGCTAGATCTCGCTTCATTCCAGAATACAAAATATGTAACCAAACTTCCCACAAGAAGCCTGTGTACTTTCCTTCCAAAGAGATGATATCCGTAAAGCAGATCCAACTGATTCTAGAATTTCGGGCCTGAACAAGCAGATAAATAAACTAGTAATGGAACACAAACGCAACAAATGGAAAGATTTAGTGAGTAAGTCAAACTTTGACACAAGAAACAAATAAAAGTCTGTGGAAGGTGATAAAGGGTTTAACACATCCGCGTCCAACAACTGCATGATCTCCTTCGATGATATCCCAACCGAAAACCATAGGAAATGCGCAACAAAATTCAACACGCAGTTTCAGAAAAGCAAAGTAAACATGAAAAAGAAACCAGGTCAGTCTTAACTCTTAAGACATATGCGCAAACTTAATACTGAAAATTTCGAGGATATCATATTTTCCGAAGAAGATGTTGGAAACGCAATAAAGAAATCCAAACCATCTAAAGCTATTGGACCAGATGGCATCTCAGCCATCATGCTAAAACAAATTGGAACCAAAGGGTTGAACTTTCTTACTATCATACTCAACACATCTCTAAATACGCTCCAGATACCAAATATCTTAGAATAAGACCCATTTTGAAACCTGGCAAGCCTGAAGAAAAGGGAGAATCCTATAGACCGATCTCTATCCTCTCATCGGTTGCAAAATTGATAGAAGCACTACTACTACCTCGGCTAACAGAATCTTGCAAATTGGCGTCACATCAGCATGGCTAGGAAAGCACACAGTACAACCACCGCGCTTCATAGAATCCAAAACCAAATCAGCGATGGTCTCTAAACCAAAAACAACCCTGTGCTAGAACAATTTTAGTTGCACTTGACCTGTCAAAAGCTTTCGACACAGTGTCACATGCTGCACTACTGAACGACATATTCAACACCAATCTGCCAGGTCTAATAAAACGCTGGTTGTGCAACTATCTCAGAGGCCGCCAAACATACGTTGAGTTTAACTCTAAGATGAGAGTACTCAGACAAGGAGTTCCACAAGGTGGAGTTCTCTCGTCTTCATTATTCAACCTCTACTTAAGTAGTTTACCTGCACCACCGGAAGGAATAACTATTACGTCATATGCAGACGACTGCACCGTGCTTACAACAGGAAACAACCTGGAACAACTCACCAATGTCCTAAACACCTCCCTCCACAACTTGAATGAATGGCTTACAACCAAAACCTTGAAATTGTCCATTGAAAAGTCCACTTCTACACTTTTCACCACATGGACGAAGGAGGTAAATACAACACTCAATATCTGCATTGACAACATACTAATTCCCACTGTCAAAAATCCAAAACTGCTGAGGGTAACATTCGATCCACTACTTAAATTCAACGCTCATGCTCAACAAATAGATAAAAAACTTAAAAGTAGGAACAATGCACTGAAAGCTCTAGCGGGCAGTTCGTGGGGTAAGGATAAAAACACAATAATAACGGCATATGAAGCAATAGGAAGGCCTTTCATAAATTACGCTGCTCCCATATGGACACCCCAAGTCGCTGACACCCACTGGAATAAGTTACAGATAACACAACGCAGCCTTGCGTACAGCAACCGGATGTCACTTGATGGCCCATCGAGATCACCTGCACGAGGAATGTAACATATTGCCGGTCCGTGAACACAACGAAATGCTTACCAAACAATATCTTTGGTCCTGTCACAGAGAGCAGCATCCCTGCAATGACACCTTATCCATGACAACACCTCCTAGAGATATAAGAAGAACTGCGAGATGCTTCCTACAAGATGTTAGAAGCAATGAAGACATAAATAACATCGACGAGCCTACGTATAAGAGGGGGTTGAAAAATCTACATACCAAAACCGTTGAAGACACAATAAAGAACTACGCCCCGAATCGAGTTCTCAATGGCAAACCACCACAAGTCACTGCTGAAGAGGTAAAACTGCCACGCAGCACCAGAACCATCCTAGCGCAGTTAAGACCCGGTTGGTCATGCATCTTAAATAACTACATGAGTAGAATTGACCATGAAATTGTTGACAAGTGTCCCATATGTGAGGGCACGCCACATGATGCTAACCACCTTTTCAATTGTCCAACCGACCTGACGAAGGAAGATCTGTGGTACCGCCCAAGGGCAGTAGCATAGTTCCTGAGTCTGGTCTTGGAGCCGGAAGAATAGCACCACAACTCGTCGCTACAACAACAACAACATTGGTGAAGCAGACGTGGCTGATGACACAGTATACTCACTGGACGCCGTGAGGAAACAAAAGTGGATTAGCTGTTGAAAACATTGATTTTTTCCATTCAAGCAGTAAATCTTGGTCTACTTTGAAAGCTGGGTGGTGCAAACTCAATTGCTCGTGCTTAAAATAAAATAAATTCAGGGGACATTGCAATTCATATTGTAAACATGTTTAGTTCTTCTATCAGTCGCCTTCACAATAAAACCCTTAAAATAAGTTAAGGGAAATGAAGCGCAATTGCTCGTCTCCATCGAAGTATGCGACCTATTTTAGTAGCGAAGAACTAAATTTTGCTCTGTCCCAAACGAAAATCGGAAAAGCAACTGGCTACGATGGTTTTTTTACCAGATTTTCTTAAAAATGCGGGAAAACATGTAAAATAATGGCTAACTAAATTGTTCTCGATCATTCTAGTAACCGGTAATCTTCCAAAACATTTTAAGACTACAAAAGTGCTAGCGATAATTAGGCACCTTTGAGCACCTGTTATAAATTGCTAGAACGACTCATATACAATCTTATCGCGCCTATCTTGAATGACCAGGTTCTAGTCGAACAAGCTGGTTTCCGTCCCAGTCGCAGTTGCACTGATCAGTTGCTCGCTTTAACATCATATAACGAAGCTGGGTATCAAAAACAATTGAAAACAGCTATAAAGATATTTATAGTTGTGGAGAAAACCCGCTATCCGCTATGGACTGTGTCACACTAGTTATCCTTCTTTAAATCCTTTTTTGTTTTTTCTAAGATCATACCAAGTCTACATTTGATCACTGGATATTTGTGCTTTCTGTATGACAAACATGTCCACCTCCTCAAGTTCTTTTTGCAGTTTGTTTATCATCACGCATAACGACATTTGATGGTCACAATCACGTTGATTTTTGTTTACTACTTTTGCTAGGTATTTCTCCAAAATATAGCATTAAATCTTTCCACCATGCCGTTTGATTGTCGATGTGAAGAAGTTCTGGTTTTATTGATTCCAAACATCTGGCAGATTTCTTGAAATGTCGTAGACTCAAAATTTCTTCCTTGATCGAAGCGATCGTAACGACTTTTCGAATTGCTTACTACAGCTTCAGCGATAGGCGTTGCTTACCGATTCGGTATTAGACACACCTCTCACCACTTGCTAAAATAATCCATTATGACTAGCACATATTTGTTGTTGCAATTGGTACTCGGAAATTGTCCAGGAACATTATAAGCAATTCTCTCAAATAGTATTTATACTTCCTCATATTGCCACAATTTTTTCGACCTGGTCCTCTTGCATATTGATCACATCTTTGACACCATCCCCTACCGATTGACATGCTCTTGACCAATAAAATCTACGTCGTACTTTTGCAAGGGTTTTGTATTGTATTTTTATTTTTGGGACTATGCTACCATTGAGTCTCTAACTGTACCATCAGGACGATCCCAAATAGTTTTCAACTATCCATCTTGAACACAGAGGTTGTCCATTGTGTCAATGTTTGACTTTTAGCAGCAATTTCACCCAATGTTGCTTTTTCTCCCTTTCCTTGAAATTGATTATCTGTGCCAAGTTATGATCTTCCAATTGCTTCTTCCTTATTACGTCAGCAGTCCAGTCGTCATTAGGAAGCACTTGCAGAAGCTTGACGTCAATAATGTTTCCCCTACTGTTCCTTCTTGCTTGCACTTCATTTGGCATGGGTCTCTTGATAATCCAAAATCATTTCCGTGTGAAATTCCTTTTCCATGTTCAATGTCGTACAATGTTGGTGAAATTCCTTTACACATTCATATAACCAGCAATTCTTTCCGAGTTAGACAAAATTCCCTTTTTTTGTTTTTTTTCTCTTACCCATCAATTTCTTGAGATAACACCCTCTAACACCCTATACCATGATTGCTGGCTTCAATGTTAAAATTTAAAATGAATTAAACATTTCGTATAGGGCTAGCCAGAACTGGTGCAGTGTATAATCTTCTATCAAGTTTCACAAACGTATCTTCTTGGTTTTAGGTCCATTCAAATGCCATATCCTTTGAAAACTTATGCTAACGCTAAGCAATATTTGCAAATCCCTGTATAAAACGTCTGTATTATAAAAAGTGCACTATCCCAGAACACTGCGAAGTTCTTGTAAATTCTTGGGTCTTGGCCAATCTTTTACAGTTATGATCTTGTCAACATCTGGGTGTATACCATGTGTTGTGCCCAAAGTATTTTATTCCTCTCTGAACAGTGTACTAAACGCTGTCTTTTTTCGATTCTATTGCTGGACTTCTACCTGCCAATAACTACTTAATGGGTAGCTATCTTTCTCTTTGTAACTGCATTCACTTTTCTGAAGTCGAGGCCGAATCTCACAGTTAGGGCTGGGCGATATTTAAAAAATTATCGATAATATCGATATCAAACAAATATCGATAAAACCGATTATTCGATAGATATCGATATATCGATAAATATCGATAACTATCGATAAATATCGATAACTATCGATAAATATCGATAATATAAAAAAAAAAAAAAAAATTTGTTTGTTTTCATCTTAAACGATGAAAACAAACAAATTAATATTTTATCCTTTGCAATTCTATCAGCTGCTTTCCGTTTTAGTACCATGGTTCACCATATTAGTTTTTCCGTTGTCTGGTGATGTTATACAGAAAATGGGCGTAGAACGTTTGAGTATTTGCTGTGCTTATTTCTTGTTTAGTTAACTTCGTTGTCCACTTCTGCATTAGATTTTGTATTTCCTTCTGCGCATTTCAACTTTTCTTTGTGTGTTGTTGTCAAAATTTTCAACGGTACGTACTGCTTCACATTTCCAATCATCGGATTGTGTCTTTCTTGAGAATTTTTGTTCTATCTGACAGGTTGAGTGTTCTAATCGGTAGATTATGATGCATTCGGTTGTGCGAGTCGGCTTACTGCTCTTAAAGCTGACCGTTTGGAGACTATTTGACTTGCTTCTCTGGCTTGCATCTCGTTTTCGTCTGAACTGTAAACTGAACTGTCACTATCTCGTTTTCGTCTGAACTGTAAACTGAACTGTCACTAACTGAACTGTCGTTCATTTCTACACGCCGTACTTCGATTGCTGGTTTGACAATATCACTACTCAACGCACAAGCTTTTGTTTCGGCAAATGTAGCTTTAGGTGCCATCATAGTTGACTTCCACGCCTCAAGATCTCAAATTGTATTGGTTTGACAAATAAATGTTGTTACACCAATTTTAAATTTGTCGACAACTACGACCACACCACCCCTCTTATAGTTATAAAACTATTTAAAACGAAACAAGACATAGTGTGTATAAATCGATTAAGAATGTACATCAGATACGATAAATCACAGTGAATGTTAAATAAAATTTAGTTGAGTGTATTATTTTGAGCGCGGTGTTTAACTCCAAGCCATTTGAAACAATAAGTTTGTTAGAATTTTCTATTGGAGACAAAAGATCATTTGTTAATTTCAGCTTTGTCAATTGTCTCAAAAATTCATCAACTACATAATAGTATACATTTAAAACCAATCAGTTTTTAAACAAATTTAACGACAACTCGAACAGAATTTGTTATAAGTGAACCCAGCTGCCACAGTTTGGATTTAAAATTTTTTGTTTTGTTTATTTAAAAATAATATTCCTTTTGTTTCTGTTTATATTCTGTTTGTTTTTGTTGAATTTTTAAATTTATGTTTCGGGCGGTTTAAGTAATCTTCATTTGCGTTTGATCAAATGATCATATTGATAAAGAGTGGATCATAAGTTTTATATAAATAAAAATTAAAAGAAAAAGAACAAATATTTTTGTAATTTTCCAAATTTTCTTCATCATTCATAACAATAGAGGTAGTAGTTTGGTTTAAGTTTTAGAAGTTCACATATTTGAGGAGGAACTGTAATATACGGTCAACCCTGTATAACTATATCAGTTAATCGAAGTTTGTACGAATAATTGTCTAAACAAAAGCAATTTAATTATGTTTCAGTTTTATTGTAGTTTAATTTCAATTTTATTTTAAGTGAGGAAACATATTGTTAAGTACTAAATAAATGTATACATAGTTAGAATTTATAAGTGTGTGATGTAATAAAGGGTTGGAAATTTATTTATTTCACACTTTTATTGAATGTAAAGAGGTTTTGGGAAAAAACTTGGGAACTTTTATGTTTCAAATATATTGGTGGGAGACTCATGATTTATAAATTTAGTAAAACTAGAAACATTACAATTTGAATTTGTACTTAAAGAGCACATAGTCTTCCTTAGAAGATGCTACTGAGAACGGCTAGCGGTACCTCACTGTTATTGCTTATTGATATTGGTATTAAAAAAAATTTACAACTCAAATAAAACTTAAAAATTACACACCAAAATCCTAGTTAAAATTCAAATTTATTTAAAACTTCAGTCTAGTGAATCATAATTCTATTTAAATTAAGTGACACTTCTTTTTGCCGCATGGCCCTCTATGCAGAAAAGGAAGTATCACTTAATTTAAATAGAATTATAATTCACTAGACTGAAATTTTAAATATATTTGAAATAATTAGGAATTAACTGAAGTATCTAGAAAAATTTGAATTTTTCAATTCGAAAGCAACTCACTGATTTGATTTTTTCTGTACAAACTTTTCTGTTTATTCATGAAAATCTCTCAAATTATGTTTCGTGCTCTGATTCGAATCTGTACTTTTCAGAATCACACTGATTCGAATTCAATTAGTGAAAGACACGATAGGCATCTTTTTCATCGCCACAACAGGAAGATTCTCATCTTTACCGTTTCGAATATCATCCACAACACTAACCACTAACAGCAACAGACTGTTGATACAGGTATATGAACGGACTCCAGCTCTCATTTTCGACAATTTCTTCTATTCACAACACCATCGACAAAATAATCGATCTCTTTCCAAATAAATATTTGAGACTTTTATATCACTACCAGACTTCACTGAATATTCCCTTCGATCTGCTATAATCTCTCCAACCTTGAGATTCCATTGGAAACCTAAATGCATGTCAGTTGCTATAAATTTCAGCCCTCGACAACAAACTAAACAGTCTGTCCCTTGATAAGTGTTTCTTCCCCAATGACAAAGGTACTACCTGGTCAACATTGACTCTAGAACCTCATACTGTCTACAATCCAGAACCGACTGTGCCTAAAATCGATGTTCTTCGAAAAAGAAATACCCCTGCATCCCGTTGCCAACTTCTCTTCTCTATCATTTAATATATTTACATTTCTCAACTTCATCCTTCTAAAGGTCTGTATAATATCTCTCTTTTGCATGCCAAAAAATTCTCTTGATTTTTGCTTCAAAAAATATGTCTATTACATGGGGATTTTTGAAGATCAATTAAACTCAAGTTAGTTAAGAAGTAATTGGAATTTTTTCAAATCAAAGGTACGGTTGGAAGTTTTGTAACGACGGACTATTTTCAATTTTTACTCTAAAATAATAGTATTCATATTCAAAGAAATTCGCTAATAATTTGTTAATTTATTCTCTTCAATTGTAATAGGTGTAAGGATATTTGTTTGTGCTACTGTGAACCTTTTTTTTGTTGACGGTTTTACGTCACTCAATCAATCAATTAATAATACATGTTTTGCATAAATAAATTTGTAAAAAGTAGAATTGTTGTTTGTATTAGTGAAAATTGCTTGTTACAATAATGGAAACGGAAACAGAAAACCTATAATATGTGTATATAAGCAATCAAATTGTTTGGATCGAAGATTAGTAGATAAATTTAAATTAAAAAGATTAGTGATTATATAAAATAAAACAAAAAATATTACTGTGTAAATATATATAGAAAAGAAATGTAAATTTTTATTATAAAAAGGTAAAATTATTTGTTTTAATTGTGATATTGAAATTTTTTTTTTTATTTATTTTCGATGTAATGAGTATTAGTGAAAAAATGTTTGATAAATCAAAATGGAAATGAAAAAAATTAATGAAAAATGAAATGCAAAAACGTGAAAACAGTTATTAAGGCGAAGTAATAACGAAACCGTTCAACACAATTTTTTATACCCAACGATTACGGTAACGCTTCATTCCAAGCCGTTACATGTTGAATGCAAATATTCATAAATTTGATGTCAATCAGCAAGCGGCTTAAAAAGTTGATATGATATTGCTGAGCTTTGAAGTACAAATAATTATTTTGTGTATAGATAAATTCGATCAAGCTATGAGGGATATATTTCAAGTCGGCAGAACTAATTTAATTTTAACATTTCATGATGTTTTTTATAAAATTAAATTACGTTTAGTAAAATGAATTACAGCCTACAATCAACATTTGTTCACAGGACTAGTTTTGGAAGAAGACAACCTTCAAGAAATAAATTAATGTATGCCTTTTTGTTTTTTGATTTATATAATTTTTCTTGATTTATTTTTGTACTGCTAAATTATTTTCTTTATTAGCTATTTAATAGTTTCTTTACATTATTCTGCATAAATAAGAGATTTGCAAGTGTAATTTGTTTGTCATAGATTCATTCAGTTTTCCAGTTTAATATTACAGTTTGATTATTTCTGTAAAAAGTCCAAAAACCTTATACATGGCAGCCGAAACGAAGGGACCCTTTAATTTTTAAATAATTTCTTTACATGGCCCTAAATAAAGGGACCCGTTAAGTTTTTTAAAATCATTATAGTTTCTCAAAAAAAACTCAACTTCTCATTTTTCGGATGAATTCGAACCTTCCTCCATGTCTATTACATTTTTACTGCATTCTTTCGCTTACATTGATGATTTCTCTCTCTAAGCTCTATCTCTTTCTCTATTTAAATCACTCGCGAAGCTGTAATCAATGATCTGATTAGTTTTTTAGACATCAGTATTGTTCGTAAATTGTAACTTTTATCGTGCAAGTTCCATAGACTGCTACCATACGCTTATTTGCTCCAAATTTCAATGCCATATTTAGTATCGGTTTCTTCCCTGCCAACGCATTTTGTTCTTATGTGACAGACATCCTTACTCACAAATCCTTAAAAACAATAACTTTACCTCTCACATCAGTATTTATATTGTCAGAAAATACTAACCAGTTTAAT